>CM055116.1:576188431-576788431 GCA_029206835.1 Rana muscosa
TGGGATGTGGTATCCCTTCAATAGCTTTCTTAACATCCTCGGGGGTCCAGGGGCGATAGACCATCATAGTGTTGGGGGCTGGTACACCTCCTACATCTTGTCCTGCCCTAGGGTTGGGAACTTCAATTAATGGGAACTCTTCCTCCCCAAATTCTGTTTGTTCCCCAGCTGCGGGGGATATTAATCTATTGAGCAGGTGGCCGATGAGTTTTGTAACCGTTGCTGTAAGGGGGGTCCCTTGTGGACTTCTCTGGACAGCAAGGGTCATTTTGAGAGCTGGTTTTGCTGCAGCCGTAGGAGAAACGGTTGCATCTGGGGGTGACCCAGGTGACCACGAAGGGACAGCAAACAGTGGGGGGTCACATTGCATGGAAAAAGGGTTGTTTGCCGATAGTCGGGGGGTCAGTCGAGGTGGCCTATTGCATGCCTCTGTCCCGTATGGTGGTGGGGAATGTAAGTCTGCAATAGGGTATAGGGATTTGGGAGTGGGAGTTGTGGTTAAAGGGGGAGCGGCAACTGTCAGTGGGTTTGGGGTATCTTCTAAAGGGTGTGTGGGGGCTGTTGGGTGCATTTGATTTGTTGAGTTTTGTTCAGTCAATACTTGCTGAACTAAGCTTCGGAGGACGGTCATATTATTGTCCTCCTCTTTGTCTAAAAACATAGTTTTTTTATGGTTTTCTGAATTTACCCTACGATTAGCCTCCTCAAGCCATTTTTTTGCCTGGGGAAGACCTAATTTCTTCTGTTTCCTTTTATTTTTCAGGCCGGCCTTATTTTTAAGCTTTCTACACAGCATTACACAACCATCCTTATTTAAGGAAGTATCAAAATCATATTTTGTTTCCCACATCTTAAGAAATTTCACATTCTCTTTGTCTAGACTACACATATACTTAGCATCTTCATTCAAACCAACAGATTTTCCATGGATCACACCCATTTTAACGTGCACACAGAGTTTTTTTTTGTAAGGTCTTCTCACACTGACACAATACCTGCACACAGTATCTTATCACTTCTGTAGCTACTCACAAACTTTCTAGTCGTGACATATCACTTCTAGATTATTGATCTTGTGTGCTGCTATAATACTGGTGTCTTGTCTTCTTACTTAATGTTTTATTCATTTATAGGGAGAATGAACAGAATTACAAGGCGA
This sequence comes from Rana muscosa, assembly GCA_029206835.1. Lineage (NCBI taxonomy): Eukaryota > Metazoa > Chordata > Amphibia > Anura > Ranidae > Rana > Rana muscosa. The sequence goes on from CM055116.1 coordinate 576,189,591, forward strand.
ACGTAAATTCACCTGACTGGTCAACCCCCCCTGATCAAAACATTAATATTTCAGTAAACTGTAGGGAGCATGAACAGAATTACAAAAGAGACTTAATTTCTCTTGACTGTTGTTCCCACACTTTATCAAAACATTAATATTTGTTAATTCAACGGTATTTATAAATGCCTGTACAGGTTTTTTACACAACATACGAGGCTGGCTGAGCGCAAGGGCTCGTCAAATTACCTCTATTTGTTACCTGGAAATCTATCAGGCCATACCTTTGTATTAACAGGGGTTCATGTTTTTGATGTAGGAATATTTATGTGTCCCCCACGGGAATTCCTGCAGTTTACAAGGCTGTCAGGACCTAGGTCCTTTGTCGACAAATTTCCTTTATCTGCACCCGGGTATTAGAATGGGACCATACTCCTATATCAAAGGGATTTAAACTACGGACGTATCTACTTATATTCCCTCAACTCGGATAAACCAAAATATATACACAACAGATAAACATTCAATTCAACTCTATATTATATGTATTTAACAAAAATCCCTTAATTCATTAATCCCTAATCACATTTAGGCCTAAAGGTATAATATAATAAATGAAAATATCTTACCTTGCCCCGAGAGCGGTCTCTTGTGCTGATCCGGTAAGTCGCTGCCCGGGAGGCACTAGTTCAGTGAGCCGGCCTCTGTTAACGTCAAATTTAAGACGGAGGACTTACAGTTTTTTGCCGTACGGACATCGGTTCACTGGGTTGTTGGCTAGTGCTTTCCAGGAATTTGGACTTCCGGTCCGAAGGACCAAAATGTCAAAGGAAATTTCGGACCGACTCTCGTTACAAGTCAAGATGTTTTATTGCATATGCAGAGAAAATGGTTAAAGTATATTTGCGGCTTCAGAGATCCATTTTCTGCCTGTCATAGATTCACATTCTGCTTTTATAACCCTTAAACCTTCCCCTTTCCTGCTCGTAACGTCCTGATCATGTGTATAATTTCAACCTTTATTCTGACGTTTTAGCAGGAAAGAGGGAAATATCCTTTTTCAGCCTACACCTTATGACAGGATATTTCATACAATGGATACATAAATTATCTCATACAATGGAAACATAAATTATTTCATGGTTCACAGCCCATGTTTGGCAGATGTAAGCAAATTACAGTTTTACTATAAGTCAGCACATTTTTTGCACAAATAGAATATGGTCATATGACTTATTCCAGTAATTAGGACTATTAGAGCTATTCAGCATATTTATGTATAATAGAGTTATATAAAACAAACATTTTAACTTTAGAAGATTAATATGCATCTTGATAGTTGACATATAAAGTATAATTTTAAATTTATCTAACAGCAATACATAGAAAAGTCATTGATAAAAAAAAAAGCGTGGGGGTTCCCCCAAATTTAATTACCAGGCCCTTCAGGTCTGGAATGGATTTTAAGGGGAACTCCACCCCAAATAAAAAAAAAATGGTGTGGAGTTCCCCCAAAAATACATACCAGACCCTTATCCGAGCACGCAAACTGGGCGGCCGAAGGAAAAGAGGGGGGGACGAGAGAGAGCCCCCCCTCCTGAACCGTACCAGGCCACATGCCCTCAACATGGGGAGGATGTCCCCATGTTGATGGGGACAAGGGCCTCATCCCCACAACCCTTGCCCGGTGGTTGTGGGGGTCTGCGGGCGGGGGGCTTATCGGAATCTGGAAGACCCCTTTAACAAAGGGGACCCCCAGATCCCGGCCCCCCTATGTGAATTGGTAAGGGGTACATTGTACCCCTACCATTTCACGAAGAAAGTGTAAAAAAAATGTAAATAAAAACACACAAACTCCTTGGAAAAGTCCTTTATTAAAAAATAAAAAAAAAATAAAAAAAAAAACATTCCAGCGATGAAATCCAGTGTTCCACGGCGATCCCGATGTCCAGCGCTGTCCATCAGCCTGAGCGGACCTGATGGGGAACTTCCTCCGCAGTGTTTTAAATGTATAGACCCGCCCCTTCTAAAGTTCCCCAGCAGGTCCGCTAAGCGGACGAGATGCGGAACATGAGAAGGGGCGGGTCTATTCACGTATTACACAGTGAAGGAAGTTCCCATCAGGTCTGCCCCCGGGTCACTCAGGACGACATGATCCGCAGTCACCTCCTCCCAGCCACGTACAAGTCCATGGGTGTCTTGGGACTGTAATTGATCCCTTGAAGACTTCTATTCTAATCTTTTCTATTCAAATTCAATTTTGCTCTATATGAAATTCGAATTTCGGAAGAGGTTTTATATATATATATATATATATATATATATATATATATATATATATATATTAGGGCTGGTACTGATTAAAATTTTCGTGTTCTATTAATCGTTTTTTTTTTATCGATTAATCGACTAATTTGGATTAATTATAACATACAGATCCAACTACTTTTAGCTGATCTCCTTGCAGGCCGATTCCCAGTGCAGCTACCAACCACTGGAAAAATGGATAGCAGGATACAAAAAACACACAAAGGCAGCGCCCAATGGGAATAGCATTAAAACTTTTAAGCCGTGTACACACGATCGGTTTTACCGATGAAAACAGTCCGATGGACTTTTCTCATCGGACAAACCGATCGTGTATGGGCCCCATCGGTCTTTTTTCCATCGGTGAGGAAATATAGAACATGTTTTAAATTTATCCGATGGGAAAAAAAACGATAGCAAATTCCGAACGTCTGTGTGGAACTCCATCGGACAAAAAACCCACGCATGCTCAGAATCAAGTCGACGCATGCTCAGAAGCATTGAACTTCATTTTTCTCGGCTTGTCGGAGTGTTTTACGTCAAGGCGTTTGGGATGGTCGGATTTTTGACTGATGGTGTGTAGGCAATCCATAGGAAATCCGATCGTGTGTACAGGGCTTTATAGTCTTCAAGTAGGTAACAAAATAAATATTGCACTGGAAATAAAATAAATGTAGCTACATAAACTGTAAAAATGGTGCGAGTAATACCAAACTGTAGCAAAAGCAGTCATAAAAACTTGTAGCTAAGTATGACACTGGTATAAAAATGTGTACAACGATACCACTGCTGAATCCAGATGAGGAAGGGTTAACATCAGCTCGTCGGCATGTAGATGTTCCATGAAGGGAACTATCACAACTCCCAGTGGATGGCTGTAGAATCCCAGGTTGATAGAGGGAAGTGTAACAGCCCTTGCGTATGGCAGATAGTAAGGTCCCGCCGGCATGCAGATATGAAGGCACAACAAAGGAGCCCTTCAGATGGACATGGCAAGCACCGCCGGTGTCGGTGCCATCACCGGATCTCCGACAGAACTCCCTGAAGACCCGGAAGCCGGCGGAGAGGTGAGTACCGATCAAAATAATTTTGATCGATCAAAAAATGTATCGATTAATCGAAGAACTTATAGTTAATTTCCACAGCCCTAATATATATTAGTGTGTTTTTCAGCTGCAAGGACAGGACGACTGGTTGCAATCGAAGGAAAGATGAATGCGGCCAAGTACAGGGATATCCTGGACGAAAACATTCATCAGAGTGCTCAGGACCTCAGACTTGGCCGAAGGTTTACCTTCCAACAAGACAATGACCCTAAGCACACAGCTAAAATAACGAAGGAGTGGCTTTACAACAACTCAACAACTCCTTGACTGTTCTTCAATGGCCCAGCCAGAGCCCTGACTTAAGCCCAATTGAGCATCTCTGGAGAGACCTAAAAATGGTTGTCCACCAACGTTTACCATCAAACCTGACAGAACTGGAGAGGATCCGTAGAAGGAATGGCAGAGGATCCCCAAATCCAAGTGTGAAAAACTTGTTGCATCTTTCCCAAAAAGACTCATGACTGTATTAGATCAAAAGGGTGCTTCTACTAAATACTGAGCAAAGGGTCTGAATACTTAGGACCATGTGATATTTCAGTTTTTCTTTTTTAATAAATCTGCAAAAATGTCAACAATTCTGTGTTTTTCTGTCAATATGGGGTGCTGTGTGTACATTAATGAGGAAAAAAAATGAACTTAAATGATTTTAGCAAATTGCTGCAATATAACAAAGAGTGAAAAATTTAAGGGGGTCTGAATACTTTCTGTACCCACTGTGTGTGTATATATATATATATATATATATATATATATGTATATATATATATATTGTGACAGCAGGAAGGTAAAGTCACCTGGTTGCATCCAGGGGGGTAGATATATTTCGCCCAGATTCAGGCTTTACGCCGACTTATACAACTAGGTGGAGAGTTGTATAAGGCTAGTGGGCTCATGGATGACTCATACCTCTAGGGAGAGTGTGGGGCGTCGTGCAGACAGAGATGAGGAGACCAGCTGAACCTTGTCAGCTCATTTAGGCCTCTATAAGAACTCCCAGCTTCATTAGATGTTAGCTCATGCCTGGAACCAGACCTGTGTGGACTGTCTAGGGAGAGTGAACCCCTGTGCGGTGAGACAAAGCCTGTGTGGCTATTTGCTTGGACATTTAAAACCAGGGACTTAGGGACTAGGACAGCACTAGGCTGATCCCAGTTGTTAGTTAGGAAACCTGTATGTTTAGTCAGAGGTCAAGTTGACCAGGATTTATTTTGTTTATGTTTCTTTTGCTTTGCTGTGTTTTGTCACTGTAAATAGAAAATAAACCGCACCTTTTTGATTTTGAAAACCACAACCTCCGTTTGCTGGGCCTGTTTTTGTGTGGGGAGCCCATCTCGGGGGTCACACACACCCGCTGCCGAGCTAACCCCCTCACAGTTGGTGGAGAATGCGGGCAGTTTTTTTTTTTTAAGCCAGCATGGAGGAGATACTGAAGCAGCTGGCTCTAGCAAATGCCAATCAACAGCAGACAAATGCAGGTTTGCAAAAGAACTTCGCAGCCCAGCAGCAAGCTCATCAACAGAGCCTTGCAGCCCAGCAGCAGACAAACGCAACTTTGCAACAGAGTCTGGAGGCTCAGCAACAAGCCCAGCAGCAATCTGAGGCCCGCTTCATAGACCTGTTGCAGAAGCAAGAGCAGAGACTACAACAACAGATGGAAGCAGTAATGCAGCAACGTCCGCAGACCAGTGAGGAAAGCCGTCCCACTAATACCGCGTCCTTTGGGGTGAGTCGTTTATTGACAAAAATGACTGGAGAGGATGATCCAGAGGTATTTTTGACCACATTTGAAAGGACCGCTGAAAGAGAAAAGTGGCCTGAGGAGCAGTGGGCTGGACTGGTGGCTCCTCTGTTAACTGGTGAATCGCAGAAAGCTTACTATGACCTAGAGCCTAACCAAGCAAAAGACTATGTGATGCTAAAAGCTGAAATATTGGCAAGGCTGGGTGTCACCCAGGCTGTCCGGGCTCAGCGTGTGCATAACTGGACTTTCCAGCTTGGAAAACCCCCCAGGTCTCAAATGTATGATCTCATTCACCTGAGCAGAAAGTGGCTACAGCCAGAGACTTTGTCCGCACCAAAGATTGTGGAACGTGTTGTAATGGATCGGTTTTTGAGAGCTCTTCCTACTGCCATCCAAAAGTGGGTAAGCCATGGAGACCCAGAGACGGCCGATGGTCTTGTGGATCGTGTGGAGAAATACTTGGCTACAGAGAACCTGACGGCCTCTTCCAGAGACACTCGGACTTTCCACCCTAAGACCAGACCATCCCCAGGGGCGGATAAGAGGATTCCAAGGGGTGAGGGTGGAGAGAGTGAGAGGGTGGGAGCTCTACCCCAAGTTTGGCGAGAACAGCCTGGGAAATCAGCGGCTCAAGAGGCCGCAAGAAGGATCGTTTGCTACCGCTGCCGGCAAGCGGGACATATTGCAGCCAATTGCCCGGTTGTGGAGGAACCCATGCAGTGTGACTTTCTGACGGGCAGACGTCAGTCGCTGTGTGCGACAGTCGCATGCACTGCCATTCGAGGAACTGAGAAACATTTATGCAAAATGTGTGTTAATGGTAGAAATGTTGTGGTATTGTTGGATTCAGGTAGCCTTGTGACCCTGATAAAGGCTGAGTTAGTTAAAACAGAGGTCTCTGGGAATAGCAAGGTAGCTGTTATTTGTGTGCATGGGGACACCCGAGAGTATCCAGTGACTACAGTGTGTTTCGAGACCCCCAAAGGTACCCTCTCTCATCCAGTGGGCTTAGTATCTCAGTTACCGCATGACGCCATTGTGGGAAGGGATTTTCCGAAGTTCTGGGAACTGTGGGATGATCCTGAGCCCCCCACTGGTGCCCCTATGTACCAGGAATGTGATAGCCAGAACTCCCCTGAGAGTGGTGAGGACTCTCCGGAATTTCCCTTATCAGTATTGGCAGGGGAGACTCAAGAAACTGGAGAGGAGCCCACCTCCTCAGACGAAAACCTACCGTCTGTGGAGTTTTCTGATCTTGAGGTTCACAGGGAAAACTTTGCCACAGAACAGTTGAAAGACCCCGCCCTAATAAAGGCACGGGAAAACGTAGTGAAAATAGATGGCGAGTTAGTGAACCCAGATAATACCTGCACTTACCCATACTTCAGCGTAGAGAAGGACCTACTGTATCGGGTGGCAAAAAGGGCAGAAGAAACCGTTGAGCAGCTTGTGGTGCCCAAACCTTACAGGAAGTTGGTGTTGGAGTTGGCCCATGGGCACATTCTTGGAGGTCATCTGGGGACAGAGAAAACCCGAGAGAGGGTATTACAGAGATTCTATTGGCCGGGGGTGATGAAGGACATAGAAAATTATTGTTCCTCCTGCCCTGTGTGTCAGAGGTCGGCCCCGATGCCACATTTCCGTAGCCCGCTGGTCCCTCTACCCATCATTGAGGTCCCGTTTGAGAGGATCGCCATGGATTTGGTAGGTCCTATAATCAAGTCCGCTAGGGGGCACCAGTACATATTAGTTATAATGGACTATGCCACCCGTTATCCAGAAGCGATCCCTCTCCGAAATACCTCGGCCAAAACCATAGCCAAAGAGCTATCTCTTGTGTTTAGCCGGGTGGGTATTTGTAAAGAACTGCTTACGGACCAAGGTACACCCTTTATGTCCCGGGTTATGAAGGAGCTGTGTAAATTGTTCAAAGTGACGCAATTACGTACATCTGTGTATCACCCCCAAACCGATGGGCTGGTTGAAAGGTTCAACAAAACCCTAGAACAAATGTTGAAGAAAGTGGTGGATAGAGATGGAAAGGATTGGGACTGTCTACTTCCTTATCTGATGTTTGCTATTAGGGAGGTGCCCCAATCCTCTACGGGATTCTCCCCCTTTGAGTTACTGTATGGGAGACACCCAAGAGGGCTGTTGGATATTGCCAAGGAAACTTGGGAAAGTGAGAGTTCTCCCCACAGGAGTGTGATTGAGCATGTCGCCCTGATGCAAGACCGAATTGCACAGGTAATGCCCATCGTGAAGGAACATTTGGCCCAAGCGCAGTTAGCACAGCAGAGAGTGTACAACCGTGGAGCCAAGACCCGTACCTTTTCCCCGGGGGATAGGATACTGGTACTTGTCCCTACGGTTGAAAGTAAATTCCTTGCCAAATGGCAAGGCCCCTACGAGATAATGGAAAAAGTGAGCGAAGTGAATTACAAGGTCAGACAACCAGGAAGGCGAAAGCCCGAACAGATCTATCACGTTAATCTGTTGAAAGCCTGGAGGGATAGAGAGTCCCTAGTCGCAGACACTTGGTCACCAGCTCAAACTGGTTGCGTGATTCCTGAGGTTGGAATAGCAGCCACCTTGTCACAACCCCAACAACAGGAGGTTAAGGAGTTTGTGCTTCGCAACAAGGAGGTATTCTCTGAGCTGCCGGGACAAACATCTGGGGTAGAGCATGACATCATTACCCCGCCCGGTGAAAGGGTGAAGTTAAAACCCTATCGGATCCCAGAGGCCCGACGGGAGGCAATACGGGAGGAAGTACAGAAAATGCTGAACTTAGGGGTGATAGAGGAGTCCCAAAGTGATTGGTCTAGTCCCATTGTGTTGGTGCCTAAACCGGATGGGAGCTGGCGATTTTGTAACGATTTTCGTCAGTTGAACAAAGTTACAAAATTTGACACCTACCCCATGCCACGTATAGATGAGTTGATCGACCGGCTGGGAACAGCCCGATACATGACGACTCTTGACCTCACAAAAGGGTATTGGCAAATCCCCCTGGCCAAGTCGGCCAAAGAGAAAACCGCATTTGTAACCCCAGACGGGGCGTTCCAATATAAAAGAATGCCGTTCGGGTTACAGAATGCGCCGGCCACATTCCAGCGGAAAATGGACCAGATGCTGAGGCCCCATCGGAAGTATGCTGCGGCTTACCTGGATGACATAATTGTCCATAGCACAGATTGGGCCTCACATCTGCCAAAAGTGCAAGCAGTCCTGGACTCTGTTCGGGAAGCGGGGTTTACGGCTAACCCCAAGAAGTGTACCATTGGGCAGGAGGAGGCCAAATATCTTGGGTACACCATTGGGAGGTGAGTAATAAAACCCCAACTCAACAAAGTCGAGGCCATCCAGAGTTGGCCACGTCCCAACAGCAAGAAGCAGGTACGAGCCTTTCTGGGAATCGCTGGGTATTATCGGCGATTCATTCCCCACTTTGCTTCTAAGGCTGTGCCCCTAACCAACCTGACGAAGGGGAAAGGGTCGGTCATGATTAAATGGACCCCCGAGGCTGAGGCAGCATTCCAATTCTTGAAACAAGCCTTATGTAGCCAGCCAGTGTTGTACTCACCCGACTTCTCTAAAGACTTTGTCGTACAAAGTGATGCGTCAGATGTGGGGTTAGGAGCAGTATTGTCCCAGGTCTGGAACGGGGAAGAGCACCCAGTCATTTACCTCAGCAGGAAGTTGAAGTCCCATGAGGTAAATTACGCCACCGTTGAAAAGGAGTGTTTAGCGGTGAAGTGGGCTCTAGATTCCCTTCGGTACTACCTGCTAGGTAGGCACTTTGACATGGTTACGGATCACGCTCCGTTAAAGTGGATGGCTCAAAACAAGGAAACAAATAGAAGAGTGAATAGGTGGTTCCTGGCCCTCCAGGAATTCAACTTCACAGTAAAGCATCGCCCTGGCGTTCAAATGGGGAATGTGGATGCTTTGTCTCGAGTACATGAATGCCTGATTGCTGGTGTTCCAACCCCGAGGTTAAAACAAGAGGGGGGGGTATGTGACAGCAGGAAGGTAAAGTCACCTGGTTGCATCCAGGGGGGTAGATATATTTCGCCCAGATTCAGGCTTTACGCCGACTTATACAACTAGGTGGAGAGTTGTATAAGGCTAGTGGGCTCATGGATGACTCATACCTCTAGGGAGAGTGTGGGGCGTCGTGCAGACAGAGATGAGGAGACCAGCTGAACCTTGTCAGCTCATTTAGGCCTCTATAAGAACTCCCAGCTTCATTAGATGTTAGCTCATGCCTGGAACCAGACCTGTGTGGACTGTCTAGGGAGAGTGAACCCCTGTGCGGTGAGACAAAGCCTGTGTGGCTATTTGCTTGGACATTTAAAACCAGGGACTTAGGGACTAGGACAGCACTAGGCTGATCCCAGTTGTTAGTTAGGAAACCTGTATGTTTAGTCAGAGGTCAAGTTGACCAGGATTTATTTTGTTTATGTTTCTTTTGCTTTGCTGTGTTTTGTCACTGTAAATAGAAAATAAACCGCACCTTTTTGATTTTGAAAACCACAACCTCCGTTTGCTGGGCCTGTTTTTGTGTGGGGAGCCCATCTCGGGGGTCACACACACCCGCTGCCGAGCTAACCCCCTCACAATATATATATATATGTAGCGTTACCCTCAACTAAGAGGGCCGCAGATTTGGTCTGGGCCCTGAGTACAGCCAACCCCCGGCAATCTACTCGACCCTTTCTGGCACAGTTAGTTTAGGGGTATACACATTTAATACTTATACTTTATGAGAGACTCAGACACGGAGTAGTTATAAAGGAATAACAGATTTTTACTTTCAGCTATGCAAAGGGAATGAACAGTGATAACAACTTGACCATTAGAATATTCACAGAGCCCTGCAATATTAAAATATCAGTCACACTACACCATGGAGAAAGGGGGGGGGTGGATAAGGAGACGCCACGTGGGGCGACTGTTAACTAGGCGCCCTGTGGCGCAATAACTAAACTAGGTCCCTAATGAATCAGGCCTGATTCCTAACTCTAGAACTCAGTCCTGTATGAATGATGGATTCTTCACAGGCATCTGTAGAGGTGGTGCACTTAAGAATAAACAACAATTGTAATCCAGGAAAAGGAAAGTTGATAACTGACAACACTTCACTGGAGATCCTCTGGATCAGTCCTGCTGTGAATCTCCAGTGAGAGTCTTTAACATGAGGTAGTAGGCCTCGGCAGTTTATAGGCACAGTACTAGCAAACAGGTTAGAGAATGAGCTTACGCTCGCTCACCCGCCGGACACGATCTCCGTCCGGAACTTCCACCGGCTGTGACTTCACTCGCCCACAGCGGTTGCTGCGATCGGGTCCCCGATCCCATCCAGGCTGTAAGTAGAGATGTCGGATGCCACCCAGGCTCGCAGTGGGGTGGAAGGCTCTTTGGTCGGCTGCGGAAGGCCCCAGGCTTCAGGCCTTACCCAGCACAGGTCCGCACAGGTGTATCAGTCTCTGCCGTCCCGTGTCCAAAGAGGCCGAGCCAGGCCTCGCCCCTTCCTTATATATCCCCACCCATGAGTCTCTGGGGCAGAAGCAAAACATCCTGGGAACCAGTGGGGTTCTGGGAACAGTAGTTCGAGAGCATTTAAAGGAACCCTGCTACACACTCCCCCCACTTAAACTCTTTGGTCCCCAAAGATAAACTTCAACAAATACTGTTTACCATTTTGGACAATGTCGAGCATGATGTTGGCATAGGGAATTCCCACCAAAACTTTGGGATGGAACTCTCTTGCCCACAGGTCACACTACCATGAGTGGCCTGCCTAACTGTGCCAGAGAGTGAGCTGGGGTTGCCCTCCACCAAATGGACAGTGGAGGGATCAGGTTGTTCAACACTTCTCCTAGCCGTTACAACAGAGTCCTCTGAGTTCGTCCCCATTTGGGGGTAAGTTAGTTTCTTGGGAGGCCTGATGACTCTGCGAGCCCTCTGCTCTCTTGGTGCTTCTGACTCTGGCACCACAGGCTCTTCTTCAGGAGTAAGTTCAGGTAACATTGCTGGTTCTGGAACCTCTGATTCAGAAGTCGACTGACGTATGGAATCTCTAGGGTCCTCCTCTGCGCAAGTGTCAGGAACATCTTCCCAGTAATCAGCTGAGGGACTGAAGGGTATGAATTCAGTAGCCTCCGGATTCAGCGTTGCATCTGGGGTATCCCCTCCATTTGGGAGATCTATGGCGGACGTTCCCAGAGTCGAGGGAGGCCACAGCCAGTCCAGTTCTCCACCTTCATCTGTACTCAATTGGGAGGCCTCCCCATCTTCAACTCTAGAAGTCTGGGACCGAGTGCTCGGCCTAGGAGTATCCAGAATAGAGGCCGGTTCAGGGGAGTCTCTCACGGGAGGTATTCTGACCGCCTCATCAAGTGGGAGCAGGTGGTTTCGATGCCACATCTTCAGTGGACCCACCTTTCCTTCTGGCTTTAGTTTGTAGACAGGCAAACCAGGCAACTTCCTACAGACGACATAGGGTTCAGATCTCTATCTGTCGGCAAGCTTGTGTTTTCCAGGGACCCCCAGATTGCGTAGCAGTACTCGGTCCCCGGGCTGCAGATCTTGCACTCGAACCTTCAGATCGAAATTTCTCTTGTTGCGGGCTCCCCTTTGATCCGAAGCCGCCTGGGCTTGTTCATAGGCCAACTGTAAGCTACGTCTAAGTCTGTCCACGTATCCCTTGTGGGATGTAGCTGAGGTATTGTCTAAAGAAGTGCCAAAGGCCAGGTCCACGGGTAGCCTTGCTTCTCTCCCAAACATAAGTCGATAAGGGGAGTAGCCAGTGGCGTCACTTGTGGTACAGTTATAGGCATGCACTAGGGCTGATATGTGTTGACTCCAGTGTTGCTTCTTCTCTGTTTCTAAGGTTCCCAACATGTTGAGCAGGGTCCGGTTAAATCTCTCCGGCTGAGCATCTCCTTGTGGGTGGTAAGGCGTGGTTCTGGTCTTCTTTTTTCCCAATGAATCCAAAAGTCTTCGGATCAACCGACTCTCAAAGTCCCTTCCTTGATCTGAGTGGCGTCTATGTGGTAGTCCGTAATGGACAAAATACTTCTCCATAAGTATCTTGGACACGGTGGATGCCTTCTGGTCTTTGGTTGGGAAAGCTTGAGCATAGCGGGTGAAATGGTCGGTTATTACCAGAACATTCCCCAATCCACTCAGGTCGGGTTCGAGGCAGAGAAAGTCAATGCATACCAGATCCATTGGGCCCTGACTCTGTAAGTGGCCCATTGGGGCAGCTTGATGGGGTAGGGTCTTTCTCTGAATGCATCGTGCACAGGAATGGCAATACTCCTCTACTTCTGCCCTCATGCAGGGCCAATAAAACCGATTTCTAACAAGCTGGTCCTTTCTGCCCCTAGGTGACCATGGTGGTCATGCAGGGCAATTAGTACAGTCTCTCGGTGCTTCTCTGGAAGGAATAACTGCCACTTATCTTCTGAGTCATCAGAGGGGCCCCTTCGGTAGACCACTCCCTGATGTACCTGCAGCCTGTCCAATTCCTTCCTCAACAGGCGAGCCTCCTTTGAGGGGTGATGTAGGAGTTTGTTGGGATCCTGATTCTCCAGGGCTTCGAGGACCAATCTCCCCATGGGGTCTTCCAATTGGTCACACCTCAACTCCTTCTTGGACAGTCTCGGTAGGTTGTCTTCCTCCAGTTGAGTTACTCCACAATAGTGTTTGGGGACTCCTACCATGGTAACCCCTATTTCTTCTGCTCTGGAGCCTCCTCTGGCTTGGAATTCAGCCCCTTGACAAAGGGCCCGCACCCCGTCTGGTGCCACTTGGGTCCAATCTTCCCAGTCATTTGTCGTGGCATGAGACCTCCGGGACAGGGCATCTGCATCCCTATTTCCAGCTCCTGGTCTGTACTTCAGACTGAAGTTGAATCCAGACAATGCGGCCAACCACCTGTGTCCGGTGGCATCTAGTTTTGCGGTGGTGAAGAGGTAGGTCAGGGGGTTTTTGTCTGTCTTCACAGTAAACTCTGCCCCATACAGGTAGTCTTTTAGCTTGTCTACTACCGCCCATTTGAGGGCCAGGAATTCCAGCTTATGAGTGGGGTAATTCTTTTCTGAGGGGGTCAGGCTCCTGCTCACATAGGCCACTGGTCGCAGTTGTCCTTCATGTTCTTGGTAAAGCACACCGCCTAGACCCTCATGGCTGGCATCCACATGTAATTCATAAGGTCTGGTAGGGTCGGCGTAGGCCAGGACTGGGGCAGTGGTTAAGCTCCTCTTCAGGGCCTGAAAGGCCTCTTCACACCTTGGGTTCCACTGATCTTGAACTGACTCACCAGGCCTCCTGGGCCCTGAGTCATCCTCTTCCCCTTCTGCCTTTAGCAATTCATTCAACGGGCGGGCAATCCGAGCAAACCCCTCCACAAACCTCCTATAATAGGAGCAGAACCCCAGGAAGGATCTGAGCTCTGTTACTGTGGTGGGTCGTGGCCAGGAAGTGACTGCTTCCAACTTCTCAGGATCTGTGGCCACCCCTTCTTCAGACACTATGTGCCCCAGATAGTTCACAGAAGACTGGTAGAACCGACACTTCTCGGGGGAAAGCTTAAGTCCCTCTTCGCTGAGTCTTCTCAATACTTTCTCCAGCCTGGCTTCATGTTCTTCCAAATTTCTCCCGAAGACAATGACATCGTCCAAGTACACAAGGACTTCTATAAGATTCATGTCTCCAACAGTCTTCTCCATAAGGCGTTGAAAGGTAGCAGGAGCTCCAGATAGACCCTGAGGCATCCTATTGAATTCGAAGAATCCCACCGGGGTTATGAAGGCTGTCTTCTCCCTGTCTTCTGGGTGCATAGGTATTTGATAGTACCCACTCTTGAGGTCCATCACACTGAACCATTTGGCTCCAGACAAACTTTGTAAGGCATCTTCTATCCTTGGCGTGGTGTATTGGTCAGGGATGGTTCTCCTGTTGAGAGTCCTGTAATCGATACAAAGCCTCAACGATCCATTCTTCTTTCTGACCACCACGATTGGGGAGGCATAGGGGCTTCTAGACTCCCGGATCACACCAGTCTTCTTTAGTTCTACAAGTTGTTCCCTCAGATCCTCCAGATCTGCCAAGGGGACCCGCCTGACCCTCTCTCGGAAGGGCTTATCTTCTTGGAGGCGGATCCGATGGGTGGCACTTCTTGCACACCCCACATCGAATTCATCTTCGGAAAAGATCTTCTCCCACCTGGTCAGCTGGGCCTTGGCTCTTTCTTTCCAAGCCCTGGGTAGGTTCGGGTTTTCCACGGACAGCTTCTCCCAAACATCTCCTCCGTCACCCGTCCCTTTGACTTCGGACCAAGTGACCGGGGCAGCAGGGCTCACCTGACCCAGCAACACTCTGGCAGGAATCTCCATGGGCCCTCCCGTAGTGTTCCTAACACTCACCGGAACTCTGCCATGGGCCTTCTTCAGGGCCTTGAACGGAATCACTTCTGGTATCACTTCCAGGCCTGAGGACTCTTCCCTTGGGTCGGATTCCAGCATGACAAAGGGGCTAGGTTGTTCCCACGTAAGCTTCACAGTGGCCCTAAGACAGGTTACTTCTCCGGGCTGTAGCACTACTCCTTCTCTGCCAAGTCTCCACACCTTCCCTATCCCCTCTCCCGGGGTCTTCTGCTCTAAGACCAGTCATTGGTAGGCCGTCTTTAGCATGGGATGGATTTTGGTGGCTGAATGGTTTCTCTCTTTCACTAGAGGGGTCAGGAGTCTCCTGACTAGATCCGTGTTTGTCCCAATGATCAGGGAAATCTTGCTGGCTCCAGGCGGCCGAGGACACACAACTGCCAGGGTGTCAAACACTTCAGCCTTCCCAGCCATGGATGGGTCGAAAGTCATCTTTATGGGCAGGTACCCATCGTAAGGGAAACTCTGGGTTCCAAGTCCCCATATCTCCAGCTCTTCTATCTTCTGGATAGGCAGATGACTCAAGTGCCTATCATAGAAGTCCCGGTATAGTAAAGTCACCTGTGCTCCGGTGTCCAGAAGAGCTTTAGTATAGACTCCTTCCACTTGAATGGGCACAGTAGGAGACGGGCCCACCAGTTCCTTTGGGTATGGCCGGACTGGGGTCACCTTCTTCTTTGGGCTTTTCCTTGCCCTGCTCATTTTGGACTTTAATTTTTCCTGAGCCTGGCATGCATTGACTTTCTCCCTCTCAATGGGGGCACAAACCCGCTGAGGGATGTTATTGTTCCTCTTAGGTGGATGTTCCTTCTTTGGGGTGCTGTATTTCCACTGAGGGGTCTTGCCCCCTCCCTCTGGGGTACATCTTGGTGGGGGGGTACTATACCTCCTCCTAGGAGTTTTGTCTCCTCCATTCTTGGCCTTTTTTTTAGTTTGGAGCGCACTGAAGATGATGGGCACCCGGTTGACTCCTTCACCGGGGCCCTTTGGAGTTTCCCGCCGGCTTGCAATTATCTGTTCTCTTCTTCTTTGGGCTGGAGCATACGTTAGCAAAGTGGCCACTCCCTCCGCAGTTATAGAAAATCACCTCTTCTCGGTCCTGTAGGGAGGCCGGTGCTGAGGTGTTCGGGAACAACTCCTTTCTTGGGCTTGGTTTCTCTGGTCTTCTCTGATCTTTCTCCATCAAAGAGGTCAGCATCTCCAACACTTGGGCCATTTGCGATTTCAAAGTGTCAACCTCCGCATCTCTTTCCGGGCTCTTGACCGAATGGACCAACACTGGTACAGGTGTGACATTCGCCTTGGCCACCTGCTGATCTTCCTGCAGCGCCTCTTCGTCCCTAATAATTTTTATTAGATCAGAGTAGGTTAGTGACATTCCTCCTCCTGAGGTTTTCAGGTGCAGCCAGACCGGGTCTGAGCGCCGCGCTCCCCTCATGATCTGCTTCATGCGTGCTTCATCTGCATCTTTGGGCAGCATTCCCTTCTTCAGTACAATCTTGCATAACTGCCTGTTCAGCCTTCTAACATATTCTGACAGTTTCTCATTCGGCTGCTGGAGAGTGTGTTCAAATTGATAGATCATCTCTGACACCTTCTCCAGCTGACCAAACTCTTCCTGCAGCATGGCCAGGCAATCTTGAGCTGTACAGTTTTCATTTCCAAACCGGAAGCTCTTCACCGCTTCTGCCGCGGCACCTTTCAGACTTTCTAAGACTCGCTGTCTCTTCTGTGCCTCAGGCACCTCCCATGCCTCTACTGCCTGCAATGCCTGTTCCACCCAAGTGTCAAAATCTTCCTCCCCCGCAGGGACGGGGAGCTTCCCCGAGAATGCTTTTAGTCTCCAGTAGCTAGTCTCTACGTGCACCGTGCTTGCCTTCTGACAGTTTGTTAGTAGGTCCCCTAACGCCTTTATCAGTTCGGGTGATATGGCCGTGGCAGGTGCAGGCGTCACCGGAGGTGTCGCTCCATCTCTCCTCTCTGGTGAGGTACGGGCCGCAGTCCGCGGTGGTCCCGTTAGGGGTGGCTCCTTCTTAATAGCATGCGCCAGACTATAAGATCTGTTATCCGACGTCTACGTATATTTGCGCTTGCAAACTTCTGGCTTCCCATCTGAATACTCCACTAGTGCTTACTGGTGTGAGGTGTCTGGGTCTAACTTTGTTCCCATCACCCACGGTGTACCATCTGGGGTCACTGACTTCATTAATCCTTCCACCGTCTCGGTCGACCATTCCTGACCGGGCATGTTAATGACCACTGATTGGCTTGGATCTGTCTTAGCTACTCCACACCACGTTCTGATGTCTTTCGGGTCCATGCCGGTACCTCTTGGCGGGTTTTCTGTTCTATCAGGATCCCCGGACGAGAACCCCCATGTGTAGCGTTACCCTCAACTAAGAGGGCCGCAGATTTGGTCTGGGCCCTGAGTACAGCTCCGCCAACCCCCGGCAATCTACTCGACCCTTTCTGGCACAGTTAGTTTAGGGGTATACACATTTAATACTTATACTTTATGAGAGACTCAGACACGGAGTAGTTATAAAGGAATAACAGATTTTTACTTTCAGCTATGCAAAGGGAATGAACAGTGATAACAACTTGACCATTAGAATATTCACAGAGCCCTGCAATATTAAAATATCAGTCACACTACACCATGGAGAAAGGGGGGGTGGATAAGGAGACGCCACGTGGGGCGACTGTTAACTAGGCGCCCTGTGGCGCAATAACTAAACTAGGTCCCTAATGAATCAGGCCTGATTCCTAACTCTAGAACTCAGTCCTGTATGAATGATGGATTCTTCACCGGCATCTGTAGAGGTGGTGCACTTAAGAATAAACAACAATTGTAATCCAGGAAAAGGAAAGTTGATAACTGACAACACTTCACTGGAGATCCTCTGGATCAGTCCTGCTGTGAATCTCCAGTGAGAGTCTTTAACATGAGGTAGTAGGCCTCGGCAGTTTATAGGCACAGTACTAGCAAACAGGTTAGAGAATGAGCTTACGCTCGCTCACCCGCCGGACACGATCTCTGTCCGGAACTTCCACCTTCTGTGACTTCACTCGCCCACAGCGGTTGCTGCGATCGGGTCCCCGATCCCATCCAGGCTGTAAGTAGAGATGTCGGATGCCACCCAGGCTCGCAGTGGGGTGGAAGGCTTTTTGGTCAGCTGCGGAAGGCCCCAGGCTTCAGGCCTTACCCAGCACAGGTCCGCACAGGTGTATCAGTCTCTGCCGTCCCGTGTCCAAAGAGGCCGAGCCAGGCCTCGCCCCTTTCTTATATATCCCCACCCATGAGTCTCTGGGGCAGAAGCAAAACATCCTGGGAACCAGTGGGGTTCTGGGAACAGTAGTTCGAGAGCATTTAAAGGAACCCCGCTACATATATATATATATATATATATATATATATATATATATATATATATATAAAATCATCTTCTGAAATTGGAATTTCGTATTGAATGAACTTGAATAGAAAAGATTAGAATAGAATGGAATAGATAATAGATAAGAATAACATAGAAAAGCAATAGAACAAAACAGAAAAAAATATTATATATATATATATTGTGACAGCAGGAAGGTAAAGTCACCTGGTTGCATCCAGGGGGGTAGATATATTTCGCCCAGATTCAGGCTTTACGCCGACTTATACAACTAGGTGGAGAGTTGTATAAGCCCAGCTGAGGCTAGTGGGCTCATGGATGACGCATACCTCTAGGGAGAGTGTGGGGCGTCGTGCAGACAGGGAGTTGATGAGACCAGCTGAAGCTTGTCAGCTCATTTAGGCCTCTATAAGAACTCCCAGCTTCATTAGATGTTAGCTCATGCCTGGAACCAGACCTGTGTGGACTGTCTAGGGAGAGTGAACCCCTGTGCGGTGAGACAAAGCCTGTGTGGCTATTTGCTTGGACATTTAAAACCAGGGACTTAGGGACTAGGACAGCACTAGGCTGATCCCAGTTGTTAGTTAGGAAACCTGTATGTTTAGTCAGAGGTCAAGTTGACCAGGATTTATTTTGTTTATGTTTCTTTTGCTTTGCTGTGTTTTATCACTGTAAATAGAAAATAAACCGCACCTTTTTAATTTTGAAAACCACAACCTCCGTTTGCTGGGCCTGTTTTTGTGTGGGGAGCCCATCTCGGGGGTCACACACACCCGCTGCCGAGCTAACCCCCTCACAGTTGGTGGAGAATGCGGGCAGTTTTTTTTTAAGCCAGCATGGAGGAGATACTGAAGCAGCTGGCTCTAGCAAATGCCAATCAACAGCAGACAAATGCAGGTTTGCAAAAGAGCCTTGCAGCTCAACAACAGAACTTCGCAGCCCAGCAGCAAGCTCATCAACAGAGCCTTGCAGCCCAGCAGCAAGCTCATCAACAGAGCCTTGCAGCCCAGCAGCAGACAAACGCAACTTTGCAACAGAGTCTGGAGGCTCAGCAACAAGCCCAGCAGCAATCTGAGGCCCGCTTCATAGACCTGTTACAGAAGCAAGAGCAGAGACTACAACAAAAGATGGAAGCAGCAATGCAGCAACGTCCGCAGACCAGTGAGGAAAGCCGTCCCACTAATACCGCGTCATTTGGGGTGAGTCGTTTATTGACAAAAATGACTGGAGAGGATGATCCAGAGGTATTTTTGACCACATTTGAAAGGACCGCTGAAAGAGAAAAGTGGCCTGAGGAGCAGTGGGCTGGACTGGTGGCTCCTCTGTTAACTGGTGAATCGCAGAAAGCTTACTATGACCTAGAGCCTAACCAAGCAAAAGACTATGCGATGCTAAAAGCTGAAATATTGGCAAGGCTGGGTGTCACCCAGGCTGTCCGGGCTCAGCGTGTGCATAACTGGACTTTCCAGCTTGGAAAACCCCCCAGGTCTCAAATGTATGATCTCATTCACCTGAGCAGAAAGTGGCTACAGCCAGAGACTTTGTCCGCACCAAAGATTGTGGAACGTGTTGTAATGGATCGGTTTTTGAGAGCTCTTCCTACTGCCATCCAAAAGTGGGTAAGCCATGGAGACCCAGAGATGGCCGATGGTCTTGTGGATCGTGTGGAGAAATACTTGGCTACAGAGAACCTGACGGCCTCTTCCAGAGACACTCGGACTTTCCACCCTAAGACCAGACCATCCCCAGGGGCGGATAAGAGGATTCCAAGGGGTGAGGGTGGAGAGAGTGAGAGGGTGGGAGCTCTACCCCAAGTTTGGCGAGAACAGCCTGGGAAATCAGTGGCTCAAGAGGCCGCAAGAAGGATCGTTTGCTACCGCTGCCGGCAAGCGGGACATATTGCAGCCAATTGCCCGGTTGTGGAGGAACCCATGCAGTGTGACTTTCTGACGGGCAGACGTCAGTCGCTGTGTGCGACAGTCGCATGCACTGCCATTCGAGGAACTGAGAAACATTTATGCAAAATGTGTGTTAATGGTAGAAATGTTGTGGTATTGCTGGATTCAGGTAGCCTTGTGACCCTGATAAAGGCTGAGTTAGTTAAAACAGAGGTCTCTGGGAATAGCAAGGTAGCTGTTATTTGTGTGCATGGGGACACCCGAGAGTATCCAGTGACTACAGTGTGTTTCGAGACCCCCAAAGGTACCCTCTCTCATCCAGTGGGCTTAGTATCTCAGTTACCGCATGACGCCATTGTGGGAAGGGATTTTCCGAAGTTCTGGGAACTGTGGGATGATCCTGAGCCCCCCACTGGTGCCCCTATGTACCAGGAATGTGATAGCCAGAACTCCCCTGAGAGTGGTGAGGACTCTCCGGAATTTCCCTTATCAGTATTGGCAGGGGAGACTCAAGAAACTGGAGAGGAGCCCACCTCCTCAGACGAAAACCTACCATCTGTGGAGTTTTCTGATCTTGAGGTTCACAGGGAAAACTTTGCCACAGAACAGTTGAAAGACCCCGCCCTAATAAAGGCACGGGAAAACGTAGTGAAAATAGATGGCGAGTTAGTGAACCCAGATAATACCTGCACTTACCCATACTTCAGCGTAGAGAAGGACCTACTGTATCGGGTGGCAAAAAGGGCAGAAGAAACCGTTGAGCAGCTTGTGGTGCCCAAACCTTACAGGAAGTTGGTGTTGGAGTTGGCCCATGGGCACATTCTTGGAGGTCATCTGGGGACAGAGAAAACCCGAGAGAGGGTATTACAGAGATTCTATTGGCCGGGGGTGATGAAGGACATAGAAAATTATTGTTCCTCCTGCCCTGTGTGTCAGAGGTCGGCCCCGATGCCACATTTCCGTAGCCCGCTGGTCCCTCTACCCATCATTGAGGTCCCGTTTGAGAGGATCGCCATGGATTTGGTAGGTCCTATAATCAAGTCCGCTAGGGGGCACCAGTACATATTAGTTATAATGGACTATGCCACCCGTTATCCAGAAGCGATCCCTCTCCGAAATACCTCGGCCAAAACCATAGCCAAAGAGCTATCTCTTGTGTTTAGCCGGGTGGGTATTTGTAAAGAACTGCTTACGGACCAAGGTACCCCCTTTATGTCCCGGGTTATGAAGGAGCTGTGTAAATTGTTCAAAGTGACGCAATTACGTACATCTGTGTATCACCCCCAAACCGATGGGCTGGTTGAAAGGTTCAACAAAACCCTAAAACAAATGTTGAAGAAAGTGGTGGATAGAGATGGAAAGGATTGGGACTGTCTACTTCCTTATCTGATGTTTGCTATTAGGGAGGTGCCCCAATCCTCTACGGGATTCTCCCCCTTTGAGTTACTGTATGGGAGACACCCAAGAGGGCTGTTGGATATTGCCAAGGAAACTTGGGAAAGTGAGAGTTCTCCCCACAGGAGTGTGATTGAGCATGTCGCCCTGATGCAAGACCGAATTGCACAGGTAATGCCCATCGTGAAGGAACATTTGGCCCAAGCGCAGTTAGCACAGCAGAGAGTGTACAACCGTGGAGCCAAGACCCGTACCTTTTCCCCGGGGGATAGGATACTGGTACTTGTCCCTACGGTTGAAAGTAAATTCCTTGCCAAATGGCAAGGCCCCTACGAGATAATGGAAAAAGTGAGCGAAGTGAATTACAAGGTCAGACAACCAGGAAGGCGAAAGCCCGAACAGATCTATCACGTTAATCTGTTGAAAGCCTGGAGGGATAGAGAGTCCCTAGTCACAGACACTTGGTCACCAGCTCAAACTGGTTGCGTGATTCCGGAGGTTGGAATAGCAGCCACCTTGTCACAACCCCAACAACAGGAGGTTAAGGAGTTTGTGCTTCGCAACAAGGAGGTATTCTCTGAGCTGCCGGGACAAACATCTGGGGTAGAGCATGACATCATTACCCCGCCCGGTGAAAGGGTGAAGTTAAAACCCTATCGGATCCCAGAGGCCCGACGGGAGGCAATACGGGAGGAAGTACAGAAAATGCTGAACTTAGGGGTGATAGAGGAGTCCCAAAGTGATTGGTCTAGTCCCATTGTGTTGGTGCCTAAACCGGATGGGAGCTGGCGATTTTGTAACGATTTTCGACAGTTGAACAAAGTTACAAAATTTGACACCTACCCCATGCCACGTATAGATGAGTTGATCGACCGGCTGGGAACAGCCCGATACATGACGACTCTTGACCTCACAAAAGGGTATTGGCAAATCCCCCTGGCCAAGTCGGCCAAAGAGAAAACCGCATTTGTAACCCCAGACGGGGCGTTCCAATATAAAAGAATGCCGTTCGGGTTACAGAATGCGCCGGCCACATTCCAGCGGAAAATGGACCAGATGCTGAGGCCCCATCGGAAGTATGCTGCGGCTTACCTGGATGACATAATTGTCCATAGCACAGATTGGGCCTCACATCTGCCAAAAGTGCAAGCAGTCCTGGACTCTGTTCGGGAAGCGGGGTTTACGGCTAACCCCAAGAAGTGTACCATTGGGCAGGAGGAGGCCAAATATCTTGGGTACACCATTGGGAGGGGAGTAATAAAACCCCAACTCAACAAAGTCGAGGCCATCCAGAGTTGGCCACGTCCCAACAGCAAGAAGCAGGTACGAGCCTTTCTGGGAATCGCTGGGTATTATCGGCGATTCATTCCCCACTTTGCTTCTAAGGCTGTGCCCCTAACCAACCTGACGAAGGGGAAAGGGTCGGTCATGATTAAATGGACCCCCGAGGCTGAGGCAGCATTCCAATTCTTGAAACAAGCCTTATGTAGCCAGCCAGTGTTGTACTCACCCGACTTCTCTAAAGACTTTGTCGTACAAAGTGATGCGTCAGATGTGGGGTTAGGAGCAGTATTGTCCCAGGTCTGGAACGGGGAAGAGCACCCAGTCATTTACCTCAGCAGGAAGTTGAAGTCCCATGAGGTAAATTACGCCACCGTTGAAAAGGAGTGTTTAGCGGTGAAGTGGGCTCTAGATTCCCTTCGGTACTACATGCTAGGTAGGCACTTTGACATGGTTACGGATCACGCTCCGTTAAAGTGGATGGCTCAAAACAAGGAAACAAATAGAAGAGTGAATAGGTGGTTCCTGGCCCTCCAGGAATTCAACTTCACAGTAAAGCATCGCCCTGGCGTTCAAATGGGGAATGTGGATGCTTTGTCTCGAGTACATGAATGCCTGATTGCTGGTGTTCCAACCCCGAGGTTAAAACAAGAGGGGGGGGTATGTGACAGCAGGAAGGTAAAGTCACCTGGTTGCATCCAGGGGGGTAGATATATTTCGCCCAGATTCAGGCTTTACGCCGACTTATACAACTAGGTGGAGAGTTGTATAAGCCCAGCTGAGGCTAGTGGGCTCATGGATGACTCATACCTCTAGGGAGAGTGTGGGGCGTCGTGCAGACAGGGAGTTGATGAGACCAGCTGAAGCTTGTCAGCTCATTTAGGCCTCTATAAGAACTCCCAGATTCATTAGGTGTTTGCTCATGCCTGGAACCAGACCTGTGTGGACTGTCTAGGGAGAGTGAACCCCTGTGCGGTGAGACAAAGCCTGTGTGGCTATTTGCTTGGACATTTAAAACCAGGGACTTAGGGACTAGGACAGCACTAGGCTGATCCCAGTTGTTAGTTAGGAAACCTGTATGTTTAGTCAGAGGTCAAGTTGACCAGGATTTATTTTATTTATGTTTCTTTTGCTTTGCTGTGTTTTGTCACTGTAAATAGAGAATAAACCGCACCTTTTTGATTTTGAAAACCACAACCTCCGTTTGCTGGGCCTGTTTTTGTGTGGGGAGCCCATCCCGGGGGGTCACACACACACCCGCTGCCGAGCTAACCCCCTCACAATATATATATATATATATATATATATATATATATATATATATACAGTATATATATATATATATATATATATATATATATATATAAAAGACCATCTTCCGAAAATCGAATTTCGTATACAATGAATTCGAATTCGAATTAACAAGATTAGAATAGAGTAGAAAATAATATTTTCTATTCTATTCTGATCTTTTCTATTCTAATTCAAAATCATTCTATATGAGATTTGAATTTTGGAAAATTGTTATATATATATATATATATATATATATGTAAATATTAGGGTTAACCCTAACCCTAACCCTATATATATATATATAGATATAACCATTTTCTGAAATTTGAATTTCGTATAGAATGAATTTGAATTTGAGTACAAAAGATTAGAATAGAAAATAATAAACTAGAAAAACATATATTACATTTTATTCTATTCTGTTCTATTGTTTTTCTATTCTATTCTATTATTTTCTATTTTCTAATTTCGTATACAATGAATTCGAATTCGAATTAACAAGATTAGAATAGAGTAGAAAATAATATTTTCTATTCTATTCTGATCTTTTCTTTTCTAATTCAAAATCATTCTATACAAAATTCGAATTTTGGAAAATGGTTATATTTATATAAAAATTAGGGTTAGGGTTAACCCTTAAGCCCTGTACACACGATCGGATTTCCTATGTTTTTTTTATCCGATGGATTTTTTCAACGGAAAACTGATGAAGCTGACTTTCATCAGTCTTGCCTACACACCATCAGTCCAAAAACCGTTCCAAACGCCGTGACGTACGACGGCACTATAAAGGGGAAGTTCAAATCCAATGGCGCCACCCTTTGGGCTGCTTTTGCTGATTTTGTGTTACCGCGTGTTAGTAAAAGTTTGGTTAGAGCCGATTCGCGCTTTTCAGTCTCCGTGCTTTTCAGATCGTTTTCTGTGTTTCAGTTTGTGCTTGTGGGTTCGTATTTGTCTTTCAGTGCGTGCAGTCAGGTTGTTGCTGTTTTGCAGTGCCTTCTTGGCCGCTCGTTACTGTTTTTCAGGTCGTTCTTCACAGGCCTTGCTGTTCTGTTTAAGTTCGTTCTGACCAGCCGACCGGTTTAAAGCCTTGTTGGAAGTTCGTTCTCATTCTCGAGTTTGTGCTGCGTATGGGCTTGGTACTGTGGTTAATACTGTAACCCGAGCTCGGTCCATGAACAGGGTGAGGAGGAGTTCATGGGCCAAGAATTGGTTGCTCCAGCGGGACCAATTCTCTCATATGCCTCTGCTGCGGGAAATCCAGGAGAATAATCCTTATAATTTCAGGAATTATCTCCGGATGACGGACCCCGTTTTTCACCGTCTGTTGGATTTGCTGTCCCCCTATATCAAGAGGCAGGACACTGTGATGCGCCAGGCCATCACTGCCGAGCAGAGGCTTATTGCCACGTTGAGATACCTGGCGTCTGGGAGAAGCTTGCAGGACCTCAAGTTCACAACAGGCATCTCCCCCCAGGCTCTTGGGATCATTATCCCTGAAACGTGTTCTGCCATCATACAAGTCATGCAGAAGGACTATATGAAGGTAAGTTTTCTCCTTTAACATCACATTCTATGTCTTGAATTTATGCTAATTAGTGATGAGCCGAACACCCCCGGGTTCGGTTCGCACCAGAACCCGCGAACGGACCGAAAGTTCGTACGAACATTAGAACCCTATTAAATACAATGGATGCGAACGTTCGAATTCTAAAGTGCTAATTATAACGACTATTATGCATGTTATTGTCCTAAAAAGGGTTTGGGAACCCGGGTTCTGCACCAGGGGACATGTATCAATGCAAAAAGAAGTTTTAAAAACGGTCGTTTTTCGGGAGCAGTCATTTTAATGATGCATAAAGTGAAAAAAAAAAAAGTCAAATATTCCTTTAAATATCGTACCTGGGGGTGTCTAAAGTATGCCTGTGAAGTGCCACGTGTTTCCCGTGTTTAGAACTGTCCTTGCACAAAATGACACTTCTAAAGGAAAAAAAAGCCATTTAAAACTGCTTGCGGCTTTAATGTAATGTCTGGTCCCGGTAATATGGATGAAAATCTTTAAGAAAAATGGCAT
This sequence comes from Rana muscosa, assembly GCA_029206835.1. NCBI lineage: Eukaryota > Metazoa > Chordata > Amphibia > Anura > Ranidae > Rana > Rana muscosa. The sequence continues at coordinate 576,215,518 of CM055116.1, forward strand.
AGCTACCCCATGACCCCCCCCCCTACCCCAGCCCATTACCAGCCCCTTTGGGTCTTGTATGGATATTAAGGGGAACCCCGCACATAAAATAAAAAAGGCCCTATATACTCTGAACAGCCGTATACAGGCGGTGCATACAAGACAGGGACTGTAGGTTTGTTCTTATGTAGAATCTGTTTGTAATTTTGAACAGGTACATTGTTTAAGTGTAGCTCCAGCCCAAAAATCTATTTTTAAACTTTTTGGAAAACATAGGTAAGGGTTATCACCCCTGTAACATTTGTTTTGCTGTCTGTGCCCCTGTTCAGAACATTTCACCTCACTTTCCATCCCAATGACAACTGTTTTTGAAATGTGGTGTTTTTCTTGAAACAAGGATTGGTGATAAAGCATCAGTAGAGAGGAGACACCTTTCTCCCATATTAATTCTTACAGGAGAGAATTTTCCTTCCAAGGGGTAGATTTCCTCTCACTTCCTGTTGTCTTCTTGCGTTTGCAAGTAGGAGTCGTTTGTAAGTTGGATGTTTGAAAGTAGGGACCTGCCGTATATACTCTGCAGAAATAGGCCCCTTAGTTGTTGGTGTTGGCACAACACTGTAAGCACTCACAGTTACTCTTGGTTGGTGCTGGAACGCCCTGCTGTCAACTATTATATCAGGAATTTTAATTACATATAATTGTTGAACAGTGGTAGTAAAAATTGGGCCTTTGATGGTGGTGCTGGTGCCACAACACTGTAAGCCCTGACAGTTACTCTTGGTGGGTGCAGCAATGGGCCCTGCTGTGAATTATTAGATCAAGAATTGTAATTGCATGCCCCTGTTGAACAGGGGCTGAAAAATTGGGCCTTTCGTGGTGGTGGTGGTGGTGGTGTTGCCACAACACTGTAAGCCCTCAGAGTTACTCTTGGTGGGTGCAGGAATGGGCCCTGCTGTGAATTATTAGATCAAGAATTGTAATTACATGCCCCTTTTGAACAGGGGCTGAAAAATTGGGCCTTTCGTGGTGGTGGTGGTGGTGGCGTTGCCACAACACTGTAAGCCCTCAGAGTTACTCTTGGTGGGTGCAGCAATGGGCCCTGCTGTGAATTATTAGATCAAGAATTGTAATTACATGCCCCTGTTGAACAGGGGCTGAAAAATTGGGCCTTAGGCACTGGTGGCACAACACTACAACCCCTCACAGATACTGTACTTGGAGCACAGCAATGAGCCCTGTTGCAAAGTATTGCTTCAAAAATTGTAATGACACGCCCCTGTTAAACAGGGGCTGAAAAATTGGGCCTTAGGCACTGGTGGCACAACACTCCAACCCCTCACAGATACTGTACTTGGAGCACAGCAATGAGCCCTATGGCAAATTATTGCTAAAAAAATTGTAATTACACGCCCCTGTAAAACAGGGGCTGAAAAATTGGGCCTTAGCCACTGGTGGCGGCACCCATAAACAAAAATGATCTTCCAAGCTATCATCATCAATCGTATCATTGAGGACTCGGAGGAGGAGGATAGCCAGTCAACATAACAGCACAGGCACTCAGCATCAGCATCAGTCTTGAAGGGATGTGACATGTTAAAATCAATTAGTCTGTTATATCAGCATCAGGTGTGTGGTAGCTGGTGGTGATCCAAGACTGGTTCATCTTGATGAAAGTCAGTCGATCAACCGAGTCGGTGGACAGGCGCACCCTGTGATCCGTGACAAATCCTCCAGCAGCACTGAATGTGCGTTCCGAAAGAACGCTGGATGCAGGACAGGCCAGTAGTTCAATTGCATACTGTGCAAGCTCTGGCCAGTGATCCATCCTCAAGACCCAGTAAGCCAGAGGATTTTCGGTGGGGAAGGTGTCCAAGTCTGACCTTGCCCCTAGATATTCCTGCACCATGTTTATCAGACGCTGGCGATGGTTGCTGGAACCGATCATACTTTGGGGCTGCGGACTAAAGAATTGTCTGAACGCATCGGTCAGACGGCCACCTTCCCCACCGCTCCTTCTTTGACTGGCTGAAGCCTCAGCAACTCGTTGTCCAGGACCAGGAGTTTGTAACCTCCCAGTCTCTGGGAACGCGTTGCACAGACCTTTCTGCAAGGCCTCCCCGGAGTTGTCTCATCCTCTGCTCCCTCTGCGACGGTAACATAAGGTCCGCAACCTTACCCTTGTACCGTGGATCAAGGAGAGTGGCCAGCCAGTAATGGTCCCTCTCCTTGATCCGAAGAATACGAGGATCCTTCCGCAGACTTTGCAGGATCAGGGAGGCCATGCAGCGTAGGTTTGCTGAGGCATTCGGTCCGGAGTCCTCTGGGTCACTAAGGACGACATGATCCGCAGCCACCTCCTCCCAGCCACGTACAAGTCCACTGGTTTCTTGGGACTGTAAATCATCCCTAAAAGACTGCTGCTGATGATGCTGAGTGCCAGCCTCCACCTCCATGCTGACACAATCCTCCTCCTCCTCCTCCTCCTCTTCCTGTGCGATGGGTGGGACAGAAGGAACACTGTCTGGGTAAAGGGGGCCTTGAGAGGCAAGGAAGTCCTCCTCTTCCTGCCTCTGTTCTGCCTCAATTGCCCTGTCCATTATTCCATGCAGCGTGTGCTCCAACAGGTGGACAAGAGGTACAGTGTCACTGATGCATGCACTGTCACTGCTCACCATCCTCGTGGCCTCCTCAAATGGTGCCAGGACAGTGCATGCATCCCTGATCATGCCCCACTGGCGTGGAGAAAAAAAACCAAGCTCCCCTGACCCTGTCCTGGTGACGTAGTCGCACAGGTACTCATTGATGGCCCTCTGCTGCGTGTGCAGCCGCTGCAGCATGGCCAACGTTGAGTTCCACCTGGTGGGCATGTCACATATAAGGCGGTTCTTGGGCAGGTTCAACTCCTTTTGCAGCTCAGCCAGGCGAGCACTGGCATTATAAGATCTGCGGAAATGCACACAGACTTTCCTGGCCTGCCTCAGGACATCCTGTAAGCCCGGGTACCTGCCCAAGAACCGCTGCACCACCAGGTTAAGGACGGGAGCCACACAGGGCACATGGGTCAGTTGTCCCTGTCGGAGGGCGGAGAGGAGGTTGGTGCCATTGTCGCAAACCACCATTCCTGGCTTAAGCTGGCGTGGCGTCAACCACCTCTCGGCCTGGCCCTGCAGAGCAGACAGGACCTCTGCCCCAGTGTGGCTTCTGTCCCCCAAACACACCAGCGCAAGCACGGCATGGCATCTTTTTGCCTGCGTACTTGCGTAGCCCCTTGAACGGCTACGGAGCACCGCTGGTTCAGAGGACAAACCACAGGAAGAGGCCATGGACGAAGAAGAAGAGGAGGGGGTGGAGGAGAGAGGTTTGTCACAACCAGTAGTAGCATTTTGGAGGCGTGGCGGTGGAACACCCTCCAACACTACTGCACCTTGTCCTGCATCCTTCCCAGCTGCCAAAAGAGTGACCCAATGGGCCGTGAAAGAAAGGTAACGTCCCTGTCCATGCCTGCTGGACCATGAGTCAGCGGTAATATGCACCTTACCGCTGACCGCCCTGTCCAGCGAGGCCAAGACATTGCCTTCCACATGCCGGTAGAGAGCCGGAATAGCCTTCCGTGAGAAAAAGTGGCGTTTGGGAACCTGCCACTGAGGAACCGCACATTGCACAAACTCACGGAAGGGGGCCGAGTCTACCAACTGAAAAGGCAGCAGTTGAAGCGCTAGCAATTTAGCCAAGCTAGCATTCAACCGCTGGGCATGTGGATGGCTGGGAGTGAACTTCTTTTGACGGTCCAGCAGCTGGGGCAGGGAAATTTGCCTGCTAGAATCGGACGTTGGTGTACTGCTAGCAGAGTGGCCGCAACTACTTGGCTGTGACACACCTAATTCTACACCTTCTTTCCTCTCAGTGCATGTTTCAGACAGGACTGAAGTTATAGTGGGGTTGGAGATCCCAGCTGATGCGGTGCAAGGAGAGGTCCGCTTTGTTCTTTGGTGTGGGTCTTTGAGGTAGGCTTGCCAACGAGCTGCATGGCAGGTCAACATATGTCTGGTCAGGCATGTGGTACCCAAGCGGCTGATGTTTTGGCCACGCGATATACGCTTGAGACATATGTTGCAAACAGCAGCTGTGCGATCTGATGCACTAGCCTCAAAAAAGGCCCACACCAAAGAACTTTTTGAATGACGGGCAGAGGCAGCGCCCTGCACAGGCGGAGCTCTGCGGTGTGATTCCGTCGGTGTACTGCCCTTACGCTGGCCACCAAAGGGCATCCTGCCTCGTTGGAGATGTGCCTCCTCCTCATCCTCCTCCTCCTCCTCTCTCCTATTAGGCACCCACGTGGAGTCAGTGACCTCATCATCCCCTCCCTCCTCATCACTGGAGCCAATCTGGCAGTATGCTGCAGCTGCTGGAACATGACTGCCAGATTGGTGTCCTTCTTGAGCATCCCCTCTGTCTGCTCTCACGCTACTGCCTTCCTGTAGCTGGGTTTCATCATCAGACCCTTCGAAACGCTGGGCATCCTCCTGGAGCATGTACCCAACACTGTGCTCAAACAGTTCGGGGGACTCCTCAGGAGGAGGACATGGTGGGTCTAGGGAAGGAGTGACTGATGATGAGTCTGACATTGATACCAGGGAAGAGGACGCTTTGGCAGCTGCTTTGCCAGTACCCTGAGCCTGGGTGAGAGAGGATGAGGAGGAGGAGGAGGGCTTGGTCATCCACTCTACCAAGTCTTCGGCATGATGTGGCTCAACATGTCCAGCTGCCGAAAAGAAGGACAAGCGTGTCCCATGGCCATGTGCTGATGACAATGCACCGCGTCCACGACCAGCACTGTTGCCCCCAGACACAGAGCCTGCTTGCCCTCTTTTATTGCCTCCTGACTGTCTGCCTCTCCTTGTTTGCCTTCCAGACATTCTAATAGATGGCCTGCAGGGAGATGGGAAAAAAGCAATAAGGGCTACCTTCAGGTGTCCTTCTCTGTCCCTTTACTTAAGGATTTCTAAATATGGTTGAGGATGATTGCTTTCGCACAGAATAGCACAACGACAATTTCCCTGACTGTCCAAAAAACAAGGATTTCAAAGATGGTTGATGAGGAATGCTTTAGCACAGTATAGCACAAGGAGAATTTCCCTCACTGTCCTTCCCTGTCCCTAGAAACAAGGATTATCACAGTGAAAGAAACTGACACTCTTCCTACCTATAGTTTTCTGTCCCTAGAAAAAATGTTTTTTTAAAGATGGTTGATGATCAATGCTTTAGCACACTATAGCACAAGGAGAATTTCCCTCACTGTCCTTCCCTGTCCCTAGAAACAAGGATTATCACAGTGAAAGAAACTGACACTCTTCCTACCTATAGTTTTCTGTCCCTAGAAAAAATGTTTTTTTAAAGATGGTTGATGATCAATGCTTTAGCACACTATAGCACAAGTAGAATTTCCCTCACTGTCCTTCCCTGTCCCTAGAAACAAGGATTATCACAGTGAAAGAAACTGACACTCTTCCTACCTATAGTTTTCTGTCCCTAGAAAAAATGTTTTTTTTAAAGACGGTTGATGATCAATGCTTTAGCACACTATAGCACAAGGAAAATTTCCCTCACTGTCCTTCCCTGTCCCTAGAAACAAGGATTATCACAGTGAAAGAAACTGACACTCTTCCTACCTATAGTTTTCTGTCCCTAGAAAAAATGTTTTTTTAAAGCTGATTGATGATCAATGCTTTAGCACACTATAGCACAAGTAGAATTTCCCTCACTGTCCTTCCCTGTCCCTAGAAACAAGGATTATCACAGTGAAAGAAACTGACACTCTTCCTACCTATAGTTTTCTGTCCCTAGAAAAAATGTTTTTTTAAAGACGGTTGATGATCAATGCTTTAGCACACTATAGCACAAGGAGAATTTCCCTCACTGTCCTTCCCTGTCCCTAGAAACAAGGATTATCACAGTGAAAGAAACTGACACTCTTCCTACCTATAGTTTTCTGTCCCTAGAAAAAATGTTTTTTTAAAGCTGATTGATGATCAATGCTTTAGCACACTATAGCACAAGTAGAATTTCCCTCACTGTCCTTCCCTGTCCCTAGAAACAAGGATTATCACAGTGAAAGAAACTGACACTCTTCCTACCTATAGTTTTCTGTCCCTAGAAAAAATGTTTTTTTAAAGACGGTTGATGATCAATGCTTTAGCACACTATAGCACAAGGAGAATTTCCCTCACTGTCCTTCCCTGTCCCTAGAAACAAGGATTATCACAGTGAAAGAAACTGACACTCTTCCTACCTATAGTTTTCTGTCCCTAGAAAAAATGTTTTTTTAAAGCTGATTGATGATCAATGCTTTAGCACACTATAGCACAAGTAGAATTTCCCTCACTGTCCTTCCCTGTCCCTAGAAACAAGGATTATCACAGTGAAAGAAACTGACACTCTTCCTACCTATAGTTTTCTGTCCCTAGAAAAAATGTTTTTTTAAAGCTGATTGATGATCAATGCTTTAGCACACTATAGCACAAGTAGAATTTCCCTCACTGTCCTTCCCTGTCCCTAGAAACAAGGATTATCACAGTGAAAGAAACTGACACTCTTCCTACCTATAGTTTTCTGTCCCTAGAAAAAATGATTTTTTAAAGATGGTTGATGATCAATGCTTTAGCACACTATAGCACAAGGAGAATTTCCCTCACTGTCCTTCCCTGTCCCTAGAAACAAGGATTCGCACAGTAAAACACACTGACACTCTCCCTACCTATCCTTCTCTTTCCCTAAACTAAAGGAATCCAGGTTAAGCAAGAAAAAAAAATGTCACTGTCCCTGCCTATGCTTCTCTTTCCCTGCTCCGGAACACACTACACTAGGCCGCCGTGCTGGCGGCCTTTTATAGTGTGGGGGGTGTACTAAACACCCTCAGCAATAATTGGCCACAGGCATCCTGCCTGTGGCCAATCATTGCTCTCCTCGCTGCCGGCGCTGTGATTGGCCAAGCATGCGGGGTCACAGTGCATGCTTGGCCAATCACAGCGCCTGGATGACACTGCGATGGCGTAGTGCATTGTGGGCCGTTCGCGTCACTGGAATTAGGCGCGAACGGCCCAAATCGTTCGATCTTCGTCGAACGATCGAACAGCCGATGTTCGAGTCGAACGTATGTTCGACTCGAACACCGAGCTCAACCCTAATGCTAATGTATTGGTTTTCTTGCATCCTTCCCTAATTACCATGATTGTAATATGCTGGGAATGTCCCCTTTCTCCCCATGCATATTGTTACTTTTAAATGCAAATTTTTTGGACTACATGCATATTTCCCTTCACTAACCTCTTCAGCATGCTATCCTGGGCTCAAACACACCGGGGGTAATTTACTATAGCGCCGCGGCGCTAATTAGCGCAAATTGCCGCGAATTCGCGCTAATTAGCGCAAATCGCGGCAATTTGCGCTAATTAGCACTAAAACGGTATTCACTATAGCGCTGAAGAAAAAATACTTACCAAAATCGAATTTACTATAGCTCCCAGAATCCAAATAGCGCCCAAATCCTTACTCTACTAAAAGCTGGCGTTGTGCACATGGAAATAATGTTTAGAGCATGATATAATTGCCTAAATGGTACTGAAATATGCGGTATATTATTTAAAGATAATCTGCTTTTAAACTGTGTGAAAAAGTGATTTCTACACTGAAATATCTTTAAAAGTCTGAGAATTAAAAAAATGCCCGTTTTTGGACAACTATTTGCAAACGAAACTGAGCATGCCCAGAGCTAATATAACTAGTGTTGAGCGAACCCGAACTGTAAAGTTCGGGTCCGTACCGAACTTTAGCTTTTTCCCGAACCCGAACCCAAACCCGGACTTTGCGCAAAGGTCCGGGTTCGGGTTCGGGTTCGGCAATCTAATTACGCAGTTAGAAATGCTTCAGGGGCCAGCCAATCACCTTTTGATTAGCTGGTGTGCCCTTAGAAGCCATCATAGCCATGCCTACTAATGGCATGGCTGTGATTGGTCAGTGCAACATGTGACCCAGCTTCTATATAAGCTAGAGGCACACAGCACACACGTCACTCTGCTTCAGAATAGATAGGGAGAGGATCTTGTCTGCTGCTGCTGCTTTTAGGGAGAGATAGAAAAATACATGAGTTAGTCCTGATTCTGGAATCTGAGGGAAAAGATAGAGAGACAGTGTAGTGTAGGGCCAGGTTCCTGTTGGTGCTTTCAGGGAGAGAGATTTATTATATAGGAATAGGAGTCCAGATTCAGAGATATAACTCAGCGATCTGCATAGGTTTACCTGTTTGTGTTGCAGTGCAGTCTTTTTACACTGCTATGAGCCCAGTGTCAGAGAAAATCTACCTTTTATCTGCAAGCTCAGTGCACCAGCACTGCATATATTATGTTGAGAGATACACCGTTTCCATACTGTGGGTGTATTCTGCTCTTGGAAAAAGATCCATTTAGGACAAAAAAAAAAGGCACTTTATTGTGCTCTTTCCCAAAAGACCCATTAAGGGCAAAAAAAAATAAAAAATTGCATTTTATTTTGCTCGTGCAAAAAAAGACCCGTTTAGGGCAAAAAAAAAAAAAATTGCACTTTAATGTACGCTTGCAAAAAGACCCATTTAGGGCCACAAAAAATAGTGTTATTCATATGTGGAGGCGTGTGAAATAAACCATTTCTATATATTTGTCTTCTACTGTGCTATACTAAAAAAACAACATTTTTTTTTAATAGCATTTTCTGCAGTTCTGTAGCTGTGCGATTCAGCGGTTACGTACTGTGGGTGTGTTGTGGTCTTCCAAAAAACGCCATTTAGGGCCACAAAAAATATTTTGCAGTGTGTTATACATATGTGGAGGTGTGTGAAATAAACAATTTCTATATAGTTTTCTTCTACTGTGCTATACTAAAAAAACAAATTTTTTTTTGAATAGCATTTTCTGCAGTTCTGTAGCTGTGCGATTCAGCGGTTACGTACTGTGGGTGTGTTCTGCTGGGTGCCCACCCTGCTGGATCCCCGTTACAAGGACAACGTACCGTCCTTAATTCCCTCACTGGAGCGGGATCGTAAGATGCGCGAGTACAAGCGCACGCTGGTAGACGCGCTGCTGGTGGCATTCCCACCTGACAGCGGGCGTACGGTGGACGCACAAGGCGAAGGCAGAGGAGGAGGAAGAGGTCGCCAACGCAGCCGGGGCACCGGCAGCACCTCAGAAGGCAGGGTTAGCATGGCTGAAATGTGGAAAAGCTTTGTCAGCACGACACAACAACCAGCACCACCAGCTGAGATGGAACGTCTTAGCAGGAGGCAGCATTTCACCAACATGGTTGAGCAGTATGTGTCCACAGGCCTACACGTACTGGATGATGGGTCTGCCCCCTTTACCTTCTGGGTCTCCAAATTGGGCACATGGCCTGAGCTTGCCCTTTATGCCTTGGAGGTGCTGGCCTGCCCTGCAGCCAGTGTATTATCTGAACGTGTATTTAGCACGGCAGGGGGCGTTATCACAGACAAGCGCAGCCGCCTGTCCAGAGCCAATGTGGACAAGCTCACGTTCATTAAAATGAACCAGGCATGGATCCCACAGGACTTGTCCGTACCTTCTGCAGAATAGACATGTATACCGGTGTTGTGACAAAAACTGTCCGGCCATCGGATTGTGTCCGGCCCATACTGCGAAGGCGCAGCGCTTGCGCAGTACAGAGGACAAGGAGATTCACAAAATCTCCGAAGATGAACGGCGCTTGCGCCGTGAGTGCAGGTTCAAGCCCCAACATCCAAGTGGACATACGGTAGCACATAGTAACAGGGCCCCTCACGGGCTCGCTTCAATCGCCACGCTTCGGGCACGGCCTCACTTGGCTCGGCTTGAACCACGGATGGTGTGGCCTTCACCTGAACTCACCACGCAGGCGCTGTTTATCTTTTTATGGGAGATTTTCGAAATCCTCTTGTCATACATACTGAGCAAGCGCAGTACAGGGTGGACACTATTCGACGGGGGACAGAATTCAACACATCACTGGCCTTACCCAGCCATTGTTGTATTTTTGAACCAGTGTTGGCTACCTTGTCCTCCTCCACCGCCGCTTCCACCTACACAGCCACATCCACCGCCACCTCAACCTCCTACTCCATATGGACCTCGTCCTCCTAGGTCAAGATTATCATTTTTATTTTATTTTTTTGTAGCACACAGATCCTTTCCCCCTTACCTGCCTTTATGTTGTTGGCTCCTCGCAGGAGGGAGAAAGGCACACCGCACTACCAGCCTGTACCCTCCTATATAAAGAGGTTGAGCGGTGTACTTGACGGGCCGTGTCCACAGCCGGAGTCAAAACTCCTCCAGAGGATGATTTTCACCTCTACTGTAGGTAGAGGCAAGTCCTTTAATTCCCAGTAAAGTCAATGTCCACACCAGCTGAAATTACAACTCTTATTCTCTCATGGCAAAATAAACTCTACTTGGATAGAAAAGGTTAGAGCAAAGAAACAGGACAGCTTAAGGTGTGGAGGAGGTCCAGGCACAAACGTAGCACATTCACTTCACTGCTTAGGTTTCTCAAACAGTTTTAGGTGCACGGTCTCTGCCACAGACCTTGAGGTTGGTGTCTGCCACAGACCGGGTGTACAAGGCCCCTGCCACGGACCTGGAGAACTTTGGTCTCTGCCACAGACCAGGGTGTATAAGGCCCCTGCCACGGGCCAGGTGAATAAGGCCTCTGATACAATCAAGATGACCTTGAGCTTCTCCTTCTACGAACCTAGCCCATATCAAGGCGAAGACATCTCTCCAGGGAGTCAACAGACCCTTCCTTCACCGTGACTCCCGCATCGGTCCATCAGAATGATCCTCCCTTCCCTGGAACATGGTCCCCTACACGAGGCGGCACCCTAAGACTCCTCGACCCTTAGCGGACTCCAGACAAAGGCTCTGGACTCCAGGCTTTACTCCCGCACCTAGGCCTCCATACCCAGGGCAGCAGGAACTCCAGGATAGTACCTCACCTGGGCTAAAGGTATCCGAGATGGAACAGGAACACATGCACCCAGGCCGAAGGCACCTTGGATTGGACCCCACTGGACATCAGCCCCCAGGCCAAAGGTCTGCCCCTTTTATATGCTCTCCCGGCATGCACCGCAGGTTCCCCGCCCCGCTGTACTACTGCCAAGAGGGGACACAAAAGGCACAGCACTGTATCGGCGGTTCAACCCTAGCCTACCATGGCAGCGCCACCTGTAGGCCGCAGGGAACTGCACACCAATACTGTCCCCCGAGGACAAAATGGTCCATGAATCCTACAGAATTAGGGTGTTTGAGTCTATTTACCACTCAAACACTTCCCTTAAATTTAGCACCCCGCTACATTTTTATTTCAAAGTATTTTATTTTCCCACTAGCTTATCCATTAAATTGAATAATTTATTCCAGAAAGGGCGTATTCTGGGGCATTCCCACCATATGTGTGGCATCGTGCCGTTGAGTTTCTGAGGTTCTTAATGACTTCCCGTACCTCTTCTGCTGAAAAGGGGGCCTCCAGCATATTCTTTTATTTTTTTATTTTTTTAATGTTATTTTAAGTTATTTCCCTATCCACATTTGTTTGCAGAGCACTTGCCATGCTCTTACCAACATTTTGCTGCCATTTGCAGCCCTCTAGCCCTTTCCATTACTTTTAGCCTTTTTAGTCCTTAGAGGTCCGCGTCCCCATTGACTTCAATGGGGTTCGGGTTCGGGTTCGGGTTAAAGTTCGGTCCCGAACCCGAACTTTTTTCCGAAGTTCGGCCGAACCCGTCGAACCTGAACATCCAGGTGTCCGCTCAACTCTAAATATAACTCAAATTTTAACTCAAGTGACTTTTTTCACAAGAGTTATAGTAAATACAGAAATGAGAGCTAATTAAAGAGCATGTTTTGGAAGTGAAAATCTGAGCTATTTTAGTCCAATGCAAGTTTTAGCCATTGATTCTAATGGTACAATTGTAACTTTCACAAATAAATCCTTTTAATGTTGAGATGAAATGTATCTTTCTCTGAAATAAATTTTCCCTTGCAACAATGTTGCTTCTAATTAAAATATTTTGTTTTTAAAGAAAGCTAGAATGTGGAATGTTTTGATAAAATATTTTTTTCTCTGTCACTTTCACTTGTTACTCTCCATCTCACACCAATCTTTACCCAAACTCACACAGGTGTCTTTACAAACCACAATCAATACTATTGCTGATGCAAATTTAAAATTAGTCATTTTTTTTTGTGCTTTTTATTATTTCTAAATAATCATAATTTGAGCCCCAAAAATTTGATATGTGTTCCAACATCAGAAATAAAAATGTAATTCCCCAAAATTTGAGGGTAATATCACTATTCTAAACTCAACCCCCAAAAAAAACACCAAATATCACAGAATAAATCAAGAAGAGTAACTCTTGAGTAATGTAATTCCATCACCTGTATGTCCAAAGAAATGCAGTATTTATGTGTATTTACGTGTAGGAGGATTCCACATGTGGCAGCTCTGTGGCTTAGAGGTCAGAACTTTTGCGTAGCATCCCTTAGTGTCTGGGTTCAAATCCCAAACATGCTGCTTCATGTGGAGAAGTTGTCTCATCTCCCAGGTCCTAAAACTATGTCTAAATGTTGTATTTATGTGTAGGAGGGTTCCACCACCATTGCAAATCTTGCCAGATACACAATTTAGCCCAAAGTATTGGGACGCCTGCCTTTACACACACATGAACTTTAATGGCAGCCCAGTCTTAGTCCGTAGGGTTAAAATTTGATTTGGCCCACCCTTTGCAGCTAGAACAGCTTCTGGGAAGGCTGGGAAGGCTGTCCACAAGGTTTAGTGTGTCTATGGGAATGTTTGATCATTCTTCCAGAAGTGCATTTGTGAGGCCAGGCACTGATGTTGGATGAGAAGGCCTGGCTCGCAGTCTCTGCTCTAATTCAGCCAAAGGGAGTTCTATCGGGTTGAGGTCAGGACTCTGTGCAGGCCAGTCAAGTTTCTCCACCCAAAACTTCCTCATCCATGTCTTTATGGACCTTGCTTCGTGCACTGGTGTGCAGTCATGTTGAAACAGGAAGGGGCCATCCCCAAACTGTTCCCACAAAGTTGGGAGCATGAAATTGTCCAAAATGTCTCAGTATGCTGATGCCTTAAGAGTTCCCTTCACTGGAACTAAGGGGCCAAGCCCAACCCCTGAAAAACCACCCCACACCATAATCCCCCTCCACCAAATGATTTGGACCAGTGCACAAAGCAAGGTCCATAAAGACATAGATGAGTGGGTTCCGGGTGGAGGAACTTGACTGGCCTGGACAGAGTCCTGACCCCAACACAACAGAACACCTTGGGGATGAATTAGAGCGGAGACTGCAGGCCAGGCCTTCTCGTCCAACATCAGTGCCTGACCTCACAAATGCACTTGGAAGAATGGTCAAACATTCCCATAGACACACTCCTAAACCTTGTGGACAGCCTTCCCAGAAGAGTTGAAGCTGTTATAGCTGCAAAGGGTGGGCCAACTCAATATTGAACCCTACGGACTAAGACTGGGATGCGATTACAGTTCATGTGCGTTTAAAGGCAGGCGTCCCAATACTTAGGCCAATATTCTGTATATTGCTTGGAGACACGGAACTTGGCTATGGACTTAGGGCTGGTTCACACCACAGAGATGCAGAGAACATGTGTGAGGCTGCCTGGTGGCTAAGTGGGCAGCAATTCTGTCTAGCAACACTGGGGTTGCTGGTTCAATTCCCCAACATGCTAATGCTTATGTTGAAGTTTATATGTTTTCCATGTGTGGGTTTCTCACCACAATCCGAAGACATGCTGGCATTTTATTTGTCTCCTGTCAAAATAGTCTCTAATGTAAGAAAGTTTATTTTGGACTTTAGATTGGAAGCTCATTGGAGCCAGGGCCCGATGTTAATGTTTGTTAGCACTAATCATACCCAGGGACTTGGACATTTAAAATTGTAGGGTTTACACTGCACAGGTACATATGCTTAGAAAACTGTTGCTTTGTTTATGTGCATGCAAATGGACTTGGATCTTTGGCCTGTAGTTGGAGATTTGATGCACATAGCCAAGGGCTAACACAGTTGCAGATAGTATTATTTGTTCCTGCCCATCAGGTGAAATCGCTTTAGACATACACAAAGAGATAGATTGAAAGATACTGGTGGGCCTGTACTTCTATTGGGCCTGTACTTCTATTGGGCGTGTACTTCTATTGGGCGTGTGTCAGTTTGCTAACAATACAACCTCTCTTATATAAAGGCCTGCAGTATCAGGGATCATTTGGTCTGAGAAGGCCAGGTTTTTTGCTGTGATTTGTGGGGGGAGAAGAAATGATATTGTGCAGATTGACAAACCCCCAACTAGTATTATTTGCTGAAATTCTTGTGCATTTTTTCAATCAAAAATTGTGTGTGTATTGTTCCTGTCTGACCGTGCAAAATCGCTTGGAAGCATCTGCTGACCTTCTACTCTTGGATCTCATTGCTTAATCATGTACACAGAAATGCAGCTTCCAGCAGAACATGGTCACCAATGTATGTATATGTGGATTGTGGGGTGGGGGTGGGTGTTTTGAACATGTCTTTTTTAATATTATGTTGGAATGCTTAAGAATAATGACTTGAGTATGTTTCTATATTCTTGCAGATAAAAATGTGATGTTGTTGCCCGTTATACACTAAAAGTAAAGCTGTGTGCACTCTAAGGTTTTGACAAATTTTAGATTGTAAGCTCCTATGAGCAGGCCCTTAAAATCCAATTGCTAAATTGAGTACCGTGTATCCTGTCCCAATTTTTTTTGAAGCTAGTATATGAATGTACTTAATTTTGTTTCTGCTGGCAAAATAAAAGTACGTTATTGAGCTTTGGTGTGTGTGTGTGTGTGTGTGTGTGTGCTATTTTTTTTTTTTTTGGCAAAGTGCAAAATCCTTAATATTTTATTTCTATATGGATTTGTGCATCAAAAAATGAATCTCTTTGCCCTTGTTCACATTGATGCTACTTTGAAATAGCGCTACTTCACTTAAAGGGGTTGTAAAGGTTCATTTTTTATTTTCTAAATAGGTTCCTTTAAGCTAGTGCATTGTTGGTTCACTTACCTTTTCCTTAGATTTCCCTTCTAAATATTTTTTTTCTTTGTTTTCTTCGTCTGAATTTCTCACTTCCTGTTCCTCCTCAGTAAGCTGTTCAGTAAGCTGTTCTGGCTGACTCCACACCACTCGGATGATGGTGTGAAGTTCAGTGAGGAGAAACAGGAAGTGAGAAATTCAGACAAAGAAAACAAACATTTAGAAGGTAAATCAAAGGAAAAGGTAAGTGAACCAACAATGCACTAGCTTAAAGCAACCCATTTAGAAAATAAAAAACGAACCTTTACAACCCCTTTAAGCTAGCGTGATTTTAGGTACTACTTGATAGACATCTGTGTGGCTTCATACACAAATGTCTATTGAAGTCGCACCTGAAATCGGCAAAAGTAGTGCAGGAACTACTTTTGCAAATCTGTGCGGTGTCACAAAATTGGGGTTGCATCGATTGGAACAGTGTCATTGCCACCAATAGTCATGCGATTTGATTTCTGAAATTGCATGACAAATCGCCCCAATGTAAACCTAGGCTTCAGCACACCTGCAAGTAAATGATAAAGGTGGAATCTTTGTATATAACAGCTGTGGAGAATTGCAGGTAATGAATTCAGCTGGAGGATAGGCAGTGTTGTGTGAGTCAGCTCTGGTTCACATTGGTGCGATTTGACATGTCAGATCGGTGGCAATTGCGCTGTTCTAATTGGTGTGATTTGTATTGATATAAGTGCAGAAACCTGCACAGATGTCTGTCGCAGCGACTTCAAAGTAGTCCCTGCACTACTTTGGTCCCACTTTGATACGACTTGAGGTCCATAGACCTCAAGAATATACAGGCATTGCTCCAAGTCGCATCAAAATCGCGGCAAAAAATTGCGGCAAAATCATGCGAATTTAGGGTTGCAATAGTGGAAACAGAGCCTCATGTGACTTGAGGTACATAGGGCGCAATATTACACAGGCATTCCCAGAAGTTGGGGCCAAGTTGCAGCGACAAAGTGGCAGCAAATTAGTGTGACTTTCAGGTCGCAGCCGTGTGAAAGAGATTCAAGGATATCTTTGAATTTGGCCCTATTGTCACTTGTGCATCCTGAAAGTGGGGAAAATTCATCCCTGCACTACCTTGGTTTGACTTTGATGCGATTTGAGGTCCATACACCACAAGATAACACAGACATTGCTTCAAGTCATGGCAAAGCTGTGCAATTTTAAGGTCGTACAAGTACAAATGGGGCTTTATTCAAAGGTGTTATCATTTAATCTCATTAGGTTACTTTCACACTTATGTGACTTTTCATGCAGCTTTGGACCTCAGAGTCGCATTAAAAGTATCCCCCCCTTATGAGTTCCATTCATATCTATGCATCTTCACCCATGTTCACATAGCTCTGAATTGACATGTCAAATTGCAGGCCAAATCGGCGCCTATTGACGACAATAGAACTGTCCGAATTGGTGCGACGCCACACAGATTCCCAAAAGTAGTTCCTACACTACTTTGGGCGACTTCAGGAGGCGATTTCTTACCTCCCAACTTTTTGAGATGGGTATAAGGGACAACTATTAGCAAAAGTATGTAGGCATAGTACACACCTCCTAAAACACCTTCTTAAAGGAGAATTATTAAAAAAAAATATATATATTAGTTAAACCCCCAAGTGCTTTTTTTTTTAACAATAATATCCCTTTAGATTGGCTTTGGGAATTTACAAACAAAGCAATTTAGAAATTAGATGAAAGGTTTAGCGCTGGGAAACACTTTTTGAAAGATAAAAATTGCATTTAATATCAAACTATACAGATCCGAACAAAATGAGGGACAGATGAGGAGGAAAGAGGGACAGAGGGACTTTGGTCCAAATCAGGGACAGTTGAGACCTATGTGATTTCACTAGGCATCTGTGCAGGAAAGTGCACTGATGTCTCTGAAATCGCACACAAAGTCGGGCTGTGGCCCCTTTCACACTTGAGCGACTTTTGCTGCGACTTTGGTCATCAGAGTTGCATGACAAGTCATACCCCATGATTTTCAATGTGTACCATTTATATTTGTGAAACTTCAAGTCACACCGACTTCAAAGTAGTCCCTGTACTACTTTGGTCCGACTTTGATACTAGTTGAGGTTCATAGACCTTAAGTTTACACAGGCATTCCCTGGGATCGCAGAAAAAATGCAGACGGAAGTTTGCGCGCCTTTCCCTGCGACTCCTGCATCCATAGACCTCAAGATTACACAGGCATTGCTTAAAGTCGCATCAAAATCACACAACTTTCAGGTCGCACAAGTGTGAAAAGGGGCCTAAGTCACTGTGCTGAGTACTATTATACCTAGAATATAAAGTAGTCCCACCATCAAACACTCAGCAGCATATGCTGAAAAGAGGCGAATGCCCATTAGCCAATGCCACATCAGCATGAGCATGGTTGTTACAATAATATTAAAGTGGTTGTAAACCCACTTAGACAACTTGCATCTACAGGTAAGCCTAGATTAAGGCTTACCTGTAGGTGCAAGAAATATCTCCTTAATCTACACACACTAGTAGATGTTTGTGCTACGCTCAATAGGCTAGTGGTCAGCACTTCTACCTTGAAAAACTCAGGCTTCGAAGCACTCATGGGTTCAAATCCCACAGAGAGATACTAAAAGATTGTATTGGTGAAAAAAGGCAAATGCCTATAAGCCAAAGCAGCATATGCTGAAAATAGGTGAATGCCAATTAGCCAATGCACTTTTACTCAATAATATTATGGTGTGGACTTCCAAACATCACACACTAGCTAACGGGCAGTTTACATTTCTTTGTTTGTTTATTTTAATTTGCTTGTGCAAATAATAAACATAGCTGTTGGATGGTAGGTTGGCTGGTATTTGAACTTGTAACATGAGAGCCGGGGCCGATCCTAGACAGCGTGCGAGGGGTGCAGTTCACCCAGGCGCCACAGAGGTGGGGGCACTCAAGCGCCAGAGTGCTCCCCTCCCTCCTTCTCCTCCTTGTTGGTATCCAGAGGCCGCTCTCTCCGACTGAGAGAGACCTGCGGTGACGTAGAGGGGGGGGGGCGGTCCTACTGAAGGCGCTCGGACAGGCAAGGATGGCTTCCTGGAGAATATGTCAGCTAATGCTGCGGTCGGCTCCCCGCTCTGCCTCTGTCCCCCTGGACTCTGAACCTCAGCAGAGTCTGCACCAGGGCCATGAGCGCCGGCGGGAGGAGTTAACTTCCTCCTCCTCTGCGCATAGTGCTCTCCACCATGCTGGATGACCTCTTCTATCTTCTGGCAAGTGACACTGCATCTGGGCGAGGTGTCAGTGGGGGCCCCACTCACGGCATCCCAAAGAAGAGTCTCTGCTACTTCCAGTCTCCACGGGGATCTCTACTGGGCACCTGACCCTTCATAGCACAGAGCAGCTGACACCAGCGATGTTCCCCGATCACACTGCACAGTGAGTATTATTCTAGTAGGGGGGACCTGCCAGCCTCTGCCCACACCATAAGTTAACCGCCAGGGCCACACTGGACTGTCAGAGGGAGTTGTAGGAGCTCTAAAGAGCTGTTTGTTAGATGGATGAGCCTGTGCCTCCTTGTCGTCACTTTCTTCACCTCCCCCCTCCCTAACCTGCCAGCTTGGAATGCTCTGTGGTGGCTGTGCTAGAAGACTCATAAATCACTGTGAGGAAACCATAAAGGAGAGTGCTCAGGAGGGAGGGGGGATGTACAGCTGTCAGTGTGTTTGTACATCTCTACTGCCTGTGTTTGTACATCTCTACTGCCTGTGTTTGTACATCTCTACTGCCTGTGTGTTTGTACATCTCTACTGCCTGTGTGTTTGTACATCTCTACTGCCTGTGTTTGTACATCTCTACTGCCTGTGTGTGTGCTACATGAGACAACAGTGGCTGTGTGCAGAGAGACTGCTCGACCACTCACAGCATGTCACTGTACACAGAAAGACAGTCCCTGACCTGGAGACCAGTCCCTCTCCTTCACCCAGTCCTGTGTATGGCATTATCCCTGATTAATAGGCACAGTCCCTGTTTTATAAACCAGCCCCTTCTGTCCTTTTATTGTCTTCTGTCCCTCTACCAAGTGTAACCATCATAGTTCTAATCCCTGTTTGGTAAGCAGTCCCTGATGTATAGAGAAGGTCCATGTTATAAACAGTCCATTAAAGAAACGGTCCTTATTATCCACTTGCTGTCTGGAAGATTTACCCCTCCTTAATGACCAGGCCATTTTTTGCAAAACGTCACTGCATTATTTTAACTGACAATTGCACAGTCAAGTGACACTGTAACCAAATAAAATTGATGTCCTTTTGTACCCACAAATAGAGTTTTCTTTTGGTGGTATTTGATCACCTCTGCGGTGACCGACAATTTTGAAAAAAAAAAAACTTACTGCTATAAAACATCCAATAAAAAAATCGAATTTCTTCATCAATTTAGGCCAATAAGTGTTCTGCTATATATTTTTGGTAAAAAAAATCCCAATAAGCGTATATTGATTGGTTTGCACCTATATGGTTATAGCAGCTACATGGAACATTTATGGAATTTTTATTTATTTTTCTTCTACTCGTAATGGTGGCAAACAGCGACTTATAGCGTGACTGTGATGTTGCAGTGGACAAATTGGACACTCTGCATCTGGTGGCAAGTGGCAAGCTCAGGGTTCCTACTGATTCAGCATTATGGTGAGTTGAACTATTTCATTATATATTACAATGTAGTAACAGAAATAATGTGATTTGATCATCCTGACACCATATCAAGCATGGTGTCAGGATGATTAAAGTGCTAACACCAGCCAATCGCCCAACAAATCACCCGCTGACAAATTCCCCGTCAACTCCAGAGACTACATTCCACCTCGCACACCACCACCCATCCGCCAGTCGCCTCCACCCCCTCGGTCATTGGCAAAAGTTTGTTCCACGAAACCGGTCCCTCAAGAAGGGGGGGGGGTGTCCCTGAATGGCAGTTTGGAAATGTGGTCACCCTAACAGCGGTGAGTGTGTCTCCCTCCCCTGTATGTGTGGCTCCCTCAGTGCAGCACCTGAGTGATGCGTGTACCTGTGTGTGGCCCATGAATGGTGTGTGGATGCAGGGGACATAGTGGCCCCTGTGAAGGGCAGAATCCGGGTCGTTGTAGGTGACTTGGCGGTAAATTGGGGGGTGTCACTGAGTGAGGCGCACACAGGCCCCGCCACTCAGCACGTACTGCACTGCTGCTCCAATCCCAGTGACTGGGAGGTGAGCACGTGACCCCAGCTACGTCCAATACATGGGACCGCGCAGTGTGACCTTGTGTACGGTGCAGTGCAGTGCATCAGCCTCACATTTGTTCTCACTGTCACAATCTTCTCCACCTGGGCGGCGCAGCTGCACACTGTCCTCTCCAGCTGCCGCCCGGGTGGGGTTTGTGTTTGTCCAGAGGGGGGGTCTGTACTAATGGAGGGGGGATAATTTGTGGGGGGTCTGTACTAATGGAGGGGGAATGGTTTGTGGGGGCCAGGGGGGGTCTGTACTAATGGAGGTGGTCTGGGATGTAGGGGCCAGGGGGGGTCTGTACTAATGGAGGGGGTCTGGTGTGTGGAGGCTAGGGGGGGTCTGTACTAATGGAGGGGGGATGGTTTGTGGGGGGTCTGTTTTAATGGAAGGGGGTGGTTTGTGGGGGCCAGGGGGGTCTGTACTAATGGAGGGGGGATGGTTTGTGGGGGCCAGGGGGGTCTGTACTAATGGAGGGGGGATGGTTTGTGGGGGGTCTGTACTAATGGAAGGGGGTGGTTTGTGGGGGCCAGGGGGGTCTGTACTAATGGAGGGGGGATGGTTTGTGGGGGCCACGGGGGTCTGTACTAATAGAGGGGTGATGGTGTGTTGGGGCCAGGGGGGGTCTGGTGTGTGGGGGCCAGGGGGGGTCTGTACTAATGGAGGGGGGATGGTTTGTGGGGGCCAGGGGGGGTCTGTACTAATAGAGGGGGGATGGTTTGTGGGGGCCAGGGGGGGTCTGTACTAATGGAAGGGGGATGGTTTGTGGGGGGTCTGTACTAATGGGCAGGTGGTTTGTGGGGGGGTCTCTACTAATGGAGGGGGGTGGTCTATACTAATGGGGGGGTGGTTTGTCCTGAGGGGGGTCTGTACTAATTGAGGGAGGGTGGTCTCTACTAATAGAGGGGGGTGTTCTGTACTAGCCGTAGCTGTAATATATGCCGTCTGGACTCTCTGGTTATCTGGTTTCAGCAGGAGGCCTTTTGAAGGCATCTATCCCTTTTGATGGAATGGTGTATGTGCCTATTACTATACTTGCTTTGTGAGCACTGAGTATTAATGATCTTTTAATTTACTTTTAATAAACCTAGCCATTGGTAATGCACTAGGTCGGTGCGCCCTTATTTTTCCTTTTACTAATGGGGGGGTTTGTGGGGGGTCTCTACTAATGGAGGGGTCTCTACTAATGGAGGGGGGTGGTCTGTCCTAATGGGAGGGTGGTTTGTGGGGGGGTCTGTACTAATGGGAGGGTGGTTTGTCCTGAGGGGGGGTCTGTACTAATGGAGGGGGGGTGGTTTGTGGGGGTCTCTACTAATTGAGGGGGGTGGTTTGTCCTGGGGGTCTGTACTAATGGAGGGGGGTCTGTATTGAGGGAGGGGTTTATACTTAGTAGGGAGTCTATACTTAATACAGATCTGGACTCGGTGGAGTCAGTATGGGCAATTCAGAGTGAGCTGACTCCTGATCAGAGGAACCGTTGTTGCTGTATCGCTGGGTCAGGTGAGAGGGCCGATCAGCCATTATCTCCTATATTATGTCTGCAGTCTCTGACCATCTCCTGTATTATATCTGCAGTCTCTGACCATCTCCTGTATTATATCTGCAGTCTCTGACCCTCTCCTGTAATATGTCTGCACTCTCTGATCATCTCCTGTATTATGTCTGCAGTCTCTGACCATCTCCTGTACTATGTCTGCACTCTCTGACAATCTCCTGTAATATGTCTGCAGTCTCTGACTGTCTCTTGTATCATGTCTGCACTCTCTGACGGTCACCTGTAATATGTCTGCACTCTCTGACCATCTCTTGTACTATGTCTGGGGGCTCTTCCTAACATACTCTCTAACAGTAGCCCTCTCTGTGTGAATCAGAGAGACTCCTCTCCAGGTCTCATTAGTGTACGCTCTTCCTGTATTTTCTTTATTGTTAAAAGATCATGGGAGGATCCTAGAGTAACGACGACTTCTTAGGGGAGCATCTCTGTGTTTGAATCGTTGCCATAGAAACGTGTAAAGGGGAGGAGTTTGTAGGATGACCACGCCCACGTGGGGGCGCCAGAAATATTTCTGCACCCAGGCGTCTGTGACCCTAGGATCGGCCCTGATGAGAGCTGTATAGACATAGGAGCAGACCACTAAGCCATTGTGCTAAGTACAAGACCTGCATAATAGTGTAGTATGATTAAAGAATGAACATAAATAATTACTGCTTTATAGCCACCTAAATGAAAAAATAAAAACATGAAAAAAACAACATACAACAAATAGGTAACCTAAATGTTTAATACATGTAATTTTACATAATAGCAGACATTACTATGTAATAATCCTTCATAACTGCATTCATTAGCAAAAGAAGGAAAAAAACTAGGAATAATAATTGCAATATACATCAACAGATAGAGCACACCTCATATACATGGATCATGGTTACAGTGCAGTGCTATATAAAAACGTAGTGGAAATTGGCATTTGCGCGTACGCGGATTCGCTAATTAGCGCTGATTTCACATTTACTAACACTTGTTTGCTGCTAATAGCGCTCTTTTTCATTCGCAAATTCGCGCATGGAATTTTTAATTGTCAAAAATTGGAGCTATTTTTTGCGATGTGCTCAGTACTTCCAGTTATAGTAAATCAGCCCCACCTAGACTAGTCCGTTATTAACAATGTTTTTTGTCCGCTCCATTGTAGTTTTGAACCCCTCCCCCCCCTAAAATGTGTCCAAATGTTTTATTGCACATTCAAGTTCAGCAGAGTGGTAGAGCCTTTTTTGGTGGGCCACAAAATCAGCTTTAACCCCCTCCCCCCTCTTATTTTTTTCCAATGGTCCATCAGAGGGGGTGAGTCATCTGATAAGTGGTCCTTCTATTTTTGTGTTTAAAGACTCCTTCAAATAAATGTTTTACTGATGTTGGCCAAGAATGTATTTGTGTAATCTGCTTGCAATGTAATGTGCTAAAGTACTAATTTCTTCTTTTTGTTTGACTCCACAGTTTCCTTCATCACCACAGGAATGGCAGACTGTGGCCTCCCTATTTGCCGACCGGTGGGACTTCCCCAATTGTGGAGGGGCAATCGATGGCAAACACGTCCGCATAGTGCCGCCACCCCGTTCGGGGTCATACTATTTTAATTATAAAAGTTTCAATAGTATTGTGTTGATGGTGGTGGTGTCGGCACGCTATGAGTTTTTATATATGGACGTGGGGAAGAACGGCCGGATGTCCGATGGTGGAGTCTTCGCCCAGACAGAGTTTGCCCACCGTCTGCAGTCTGGGGGCCCGGCACTGCCACCTGATTCGGACAATGTGGAGGGACTTCCTTTTGTTTTTCTGGCAGATGAAGCCTTCGGCCTGGGACCCCACCTGATGCGGTCGTTTCCCCAATGGAACCTCACACCGGAGAGGAGGGTTTTTAATTACCGGCTGGCCAGAGCCCGGAGGGTTGTTGAGAATGCCTTTGGGATAATGGCCAGACGGTTCCACCTGTTGCTGACAGCCATACACATGGCGGAATATAAGATTAACCACCTCGTTTTCTGCTGCTGCATAATGCACAATTTTATGTGCAAATACTCTCAACTTGCTAATCATTCAACTGTTGGGCCTGATGCCGGTGTACCAGAAACCACACCATTGACAGGCCTGGACAGTGGCCGTACTGGCTTGGCCCCCCAAAGCGCCCATGAAGTACTCAGCGTATTTATCACGTACTTCATGGGCACTTTGGGGGGCCATCGCTATGCCAGAACATATCTGAACCTATTTATAAAAAAAATACAAAAATAATTATCTCTTTTAAAAACTTGTTTTGTCATTATTTTTTTTATTTTTTTATTATGTGTCCCCCAGGTTCTCATAGTACACTTTTTGTAGTAGTGCCAAGTGTAGTTGTCTTTAGTAAATAGCCACAATTGTCACAGTAAATACATGAACTTTGTCATTTTCTAGAACTGCTATTGAGCATAGAAAGAACAAGCCACACATTGTTGAGTGTCCAATTTTTTTTTTATATGTGCACAACATTTTTTGTTTTTTTATTTTCAAAATAAAATCTTTACATTTTTGCCTCCAAATTTTGGCGAAATATTTTTTTGGCCTTTCTTTTTGGTATGCAGAAACATGCATGGGTCAAAAAAAAAAAAAACATAGAAAAAGAATGCAACTTACAAAGTTCAACCTTTAAAATAGACATGAGATGGGGTGATGTCACCCCTGGACCATCCCAAATTTGAGGATGCACACAGTTTGTTTGGCAAAATGGGTATGTTCATCCTGATCCCATGGCTAAAGTCAACATGTGCTATCTGCCATCATGGGGTATCAATGTACGTGTTTTGGGGGTGCAAACCCTTCCTCTCACCTACTTGAGTAGCGAGGAAGAGGTTGCACCCACAAAACAGGAACATAGATATCCTGTGATGGCAGATAGCACATGTTGACACACTGTGTGCATCCTCAAATTTTGGCTTGTGTTAAAACAAGTGCAAATTTGTAACTACAAAACACATACAAAAACAAGGGGGGGGTTCAGACTATTCGCCCCAAAATATCAATGATGTTTTTATATTTTTGCTCAATCACATTCATCCTTTTCCTCATAATGTCCATTTCGCTACTACATTCCATTATTTCTTGAAATATGATTTGGGCACTAGCACTTGAGAATGGAGTCGTAGTAGCAGTTTCTGAAACACCACCATGTTCATCCCCTAAAAAAAAAGGTATTATAAATATGCAGGCCTACATCTCTTTACCTGAAGCTGTGGTGACAGACACTGACCTGTTGTGTTGATAAGCTCCACCTCTCCTTCCTCCCCCTCTGCTTCCTCCACCTATGCTTCCTCCACATGCTGATCTTGGGGTTCTTTCTGAGCTTGGGGTTCTTTCTGAGCTTGGTGTTCTTTATGTGGTCTGTGCTTCCTCGGCTCCTCAGATTGGTGTCCTCCCAGTCTCCTCTCCCCTATGAGAATGAAACCAAAGGTATCCTTTAGCACACAGATAGTTGAGGTCAAAAATTGTAAACATTGCTTGGAATGGGGGTACCTTATTTTTTGTGGCCAGATTCCAAAGACGAACACAAGAGATTTAAGGAATTCAACAAAGCAAGAATAATTTACATTTTTGTAAAAAAAAAAAAAAAAAAAGAAATGGAGACACCCCAAAGTATCCACTGGAGCACCTGAGTGGAACACCCTAAAAAGGTTGTTCTGGTGGCCAATACTATAGTGCTCCTGAGTCAAGATGTGTAACCAGCTGCTTGAGTGTCCTTTCCTTTACCCAGATTCTAGTTTTGCATTTCACATTCTACTTACTTACAACACATCATCTAGACAACAATGTTTATAAATGTTGTTTTAAACCAAATAGGCTTGAACACATGTTTTTTGCGTGTATCTGTGCAAATCATGTGATTTTTTTAGACGATCGCTGTTTAACATGAAACATTCCCAAAAATTGGGCCACTAAACTTAACATGAAAGTTGCCATTTTACAATGTGAAAACAGTCAAACCAAGCACATGGAGCAAAACATGAAATAATTCATATTCCAATTTAAAATAACACAGCTTCCTATACTGCTCCAGCTCCCTCAGCTTCAGGTCAGACCACCTTTTACGGAGCTGCTCCTTGGATCTCCTGACCCCAAATTTATTATAGAGACTCCTCGCCACTTTGTCCATTATTTTAGACTTCCTGAGATTAGGGGTGTCGTATGGCCCATGCTTCCCATCATAATCTTTCCTCCGCAGGATGTCCATCATCTCCACCATCTCAGCAAATTACATATTAGTCGCCTTGTATCTTTTATTCCTGGATCGGGACGTTCCCGGCTCCGTGTTTTCCTCGTCGGTACTAAATAATGAGGCACGCACCTGTGTCACCGCCATGTCGTCGTCTCCCACTGTGCGCCGAACGAGAAGGGGCGGGGAAATTCACAAAAAGAACGTCATGGGCGGGTGACGCGGCCAGAGTTTCACGCATGCGCAGGGTATATAAATGATAAACGAGGGAGTGGTTGCGCGGAGTAAGGATGACTGGAAGTGCCGAACGATTCCAACTAAGGTAAGAATGAAACTTGCGGCATCAGTGGCCTATACTGGTTCATGATTGGAAAGGCCTATATTGGGATACGTTTATGACAATTGAAGCTGACCTACTGTTTTTGTATTGTGTTTTATCTTGCAAAAAGAAGTATGCATAAATTAAAAAAGCCAGAAATAATGATGGTGTTCATTGAAAAATACAAGGAATTGCGTAATTTATGGGAGCTAAAAAATTGTTTGTACCACAATAGTGTGGTACGAAGGGCAACAATTGGAACATTAGCAGAATATATGAAGACCTGGATCCCAGAGGCAGACTACAAAATGATGAACAATAAAATAAACAACATGAGGAATGCGTACAAAAAAACGCTATAAAGAAGTACGTGCTACAATGAGATCAGGAGCAGCAGAGGACGAAGTAGTTCAGCCCAAGCTGTGGTACTACAAGCATCTGCAATTGCTGGATGACCAGATTGAGGCCAGGGAATCACTTTCCAGCCTTCCTTCCACCCTTCCCTCCAGCGTTCCTTCCACCCTTCCCTCCACCCTTCCTTCCACCCTTCCCTCCACCCCTGCAGAGGGGGAAGAGGAGCCTCCTGAGCTTGAAGAGACGGATCTGTGCATCTTCAGCCAGGTATAGTATTTTTGCACATATTTTTTGGCCTTCAATTATTTAGTGAGAACTAGATGTTATTATTCACAACTGAAATAATGGATTTGAAACAAACAAAAAAAAAAAGTAGAACCCAATAAAATAAAAAATAATATTTAAATATATTGACCAGAAAATATTGGGACAGTATTTGAAAAAACTGGGGTCAGAATGAGAGTCTTGTCTATGTATTATTAACATTCAAATTGCAACAGTCATGAGATGAAAATTGTGTGTGATTGATTCAACAAAAAAAAAAAAACTATGTCCCTTTTTTCTACACAGGATGAGCTCAGCCAGGAGGAAGAGGCTCCAGAATGTGGCAGGCAGGAGGAGGCAGGGGTGAGTGGCAGCCAGGAGAAGGCCAGCCCAAGTGGCACTCAGCAGGTCCCCATGCCTAGTGGTAGCACCCAGTCCCAAGTGGCTCCCCTCCACGTCAGACCCAAAAAATCTAGAAAGATGACACAGGTGAAGGAGGAGTCACTTAAAATGATCAGGGACGCTGCTGCCATAATGAGGGCCCCCCTCAACCCTGTTGAGTGCTTTAGCGCCTACCTGGCAGAGAAGCTATTTAAACTGGAGGAGGGACAACGTGCCCTCTGTGAGCACCTGATCTACACTGCCATTCACACGGCAGGGAGGGGGCAGCTGACAGAGGCCACTCATCTCTGCCATCTGGCCCAGCCTTCTCCTCCTTCTCCTCCTCCTCCTGCCACATTTCCACCAACACAGCCACAGCCTGCAAGGGGGCGTGGACGGGGCCGTGGAACAAACGCTGCAGGGAAGCGTGGAGGGAAGGCTACAGGGAAGACCAGAAGGTGATTTCCTGGCTTCAAGCTGCTCTGCCAGAAGTTGCAGTTTGTTGGAGTACCACAGCTTGGGGACATGTATGTCTTCGGCTGCTGCTCCTGATTTCCTTATGTTGTTTATTTTATTGTTCATCATATTCATGTCTGCCTTTGGGGTCCAAAGTCTGCATATATTCTACTAATTTTCCATTTGTTGCCCTTAATTTTTTATTTTTTTTTCCAGAATAAATGGATCTTTGCTTTAAGTATAGTGGTACCCCCAGTTAAGAGGGCTGCTGGTAATAATTTGGGCCCTGTAGTGCACCGCTGTCAACCCCTGGCAATCGGCTCTATCCTCCCGTGGCACAGCTAGTAATGGGGAGATAGGACCGCGTGACCGCAACTCTTGGTGACGCAGTCCTATGGCAAACACACAAAGTGATATTAAACAAAAATGATGTATCAAAAAACTGTATATACAGTGATATACTTTAAACTTCTATTAAAGTAATTGAAACTGACACCAATGTACTTGACCCAGATTTTTACTGAGGCTAATGGGCAAGTAATAAACAACAGTATAACAAGTTGCAGATCCCTGCAATAAACAGTATTAAAGATGAACAGAGTGATAGAATAATGAGGTATTGCTATGAAACTCTAGTGATGCCCTTTTACAACTACTTCCCCTTGTGGGCAGACTAACGCCAGCAACGTCTACCTACGCAGTCAGGCCTGACTGAACTAAATGGAAGTTCTGTAAAACAATCTTCGCTAGCAATCTTTTGGTGGTGCACTTGATGAACAAACTTTGTATTCCGAACGAGTAGTAAAGATACAGTATTTGTCTATGAGCAAGTGCTCTCTCACCACCCGGACCAGTCCCAGTCCTTTTCCTCCGCCGATTCGTCTGGGCACATGGATCCACCGACATCCGAGTCTTCGGTCCTCCTGGTGTAGTACAGCAAGGATGAGAAGATGTCTCTAGGGTTCCGCTAGGCTGGCGGAGGGCTCTTTGGAAGCAGTCTCGCACAGAGTTCTTTCTTGATAGGCGGGAGGGTCCAAAGAGACCGAACAAACTCCGCCTCCCCTTTATAAAGTCCGCCCCAGCAGTCCTTGCTTCGGGGCAATGCACCTTGGGTGCTGAAAGATGTCTTGAGAAATGTAGTCTCTCGGTATTAAAGGGGAATACCCCGCTACACACTCCCCCCACTTTGAATCTTTGGTTCCCAAAAACAGCATCAA
Source organism: Rana muscosa (assembly GCA_029206835.1). NCBI lineage: Eukaryota > Metazoa > Chordata > Amphibia > Anura > Ranidae > Rana > Rana muscosa. The sequence continues at coordinate 576,244,616 of CM055116.1, forward strand.
CAAAAAGTACCCACTACATTACTCAAGGCTGTCAGAGATGTTGGCAGGGGAAGTTCCCACCAAAAACAAGGAAGGGAGTTACCCTGCCCACAGGTCACTTCTGCAAGGGTGGTCTGCCTAACTGTGCCAGGGAGTGAGCTGGGGTTGCCCTCCACCAAGTGTACAGTGGAGGGACCAGATGTGGGTATGGTCCTTCTTGCGGTTAGGACTGTGTCCTCAGAACTTTCTCCCATCTGGGCGTAGGTTAATTTCCGGGGAGGGCGAATGACTCTCTTCATTCTTTGCTCCCTGGGAGTCACAGTCTCAGCCACTCTAGGTTCTTCTTCTGGTACCGAAGTGGGGACTTTCCCTTTTTCTTGGACATCCAATTCAGATGCAGAGAGGTATATGAAATCCATTGAATCTTCAGCAGGCGAATTGTCTTGAACATCTTCCCACTCTTGGAACTGAAGACTGGACGGGACAAATTCAGTGGCTTCTGCATTTAAGGTGTTATCCACTAGACCTTCAGAAGGGGGAAGGTCAATGGACAAGGGCACAGGGGCCTGAGACGGCCACAACCAGCTGAGTTCTGCTTCCTCCTCTTCACTTTGATCTGAGTCTTTCTCTTCCCTTGACAAAGTTGCTTGTGACCTAGTACTAGGTCGAGGGGTATGAGTGGTAGAAGGTGACTCAGGAGAATCCAAAGTAGGTGGCAGCCTGAGAGCCTCCGACAAAGGTAACAGATGATTCCGGTGCCAGGTCTTCAGTGGCCCTATTTTCCCTTCTGGCTTTACTTGGTAAACTGGCAGATCCGGTAGTTTCTTGCAGATCACATAGGGCTCTTATCTCCATCTATCTGCTAGCTTAGGTTTTCCAGGAACACCTAAATTTCTCAGCAAGACTCGGTCTCCAGGCTGTAGATCTTGAATCCGAATTTTCAAGTTGAAATTCCACTTGTTTCGGGCTCATCTCTGATCGGATGATAACTGAGCCTTCTCATAGGCCAACTTCAAGCTTTTCCTCAGCCTGTCCACATATCCCTTGTGTGACGCAGCAGATGTATGGTCCACAGAAGTACCGAAGGCCAAATCCACTGGCAGTCTTGCCTCTCTCCCGAACATGAGTCTGTAGGGGGAATACCCTGTGACATCACTGGTGGTGCTGTTGTAGGCATGCACAATTGCTGCTATGTGCTTGCCCCAGTGCTACTTTTCCTCACTAGACAGGGTTCCCAACATGTTTAGCAAAGTCCTATTGAACCTCTCTGGTTGGGCATCCCCCTGAGGGTGATAGGGAGTAATGCGAGTCTTCTTTATTCCTAAAGAATCCAGTAACTTTTTGATTAACCGACTCTCAAAATCTCTCCCTTGATCTGAGTGAAGGCGTTGAGGCAATCCATAATGGACAAAGTACTTCTCCACCAAAATTTTTGCAACGGTGGAAGCCTTCTGGTCTTTGGTTGGAAAAGCCTGGGCGTAGCGAGTGAAATGGTCGGTTACCACCAGAACATTTCCATGACCACTCAAGTCAGGTTCAAGACAAAGGAAGTCAATGCATACCAAGTCCAGGGGCCCTTGGTTTTCTAGATGGCCCATTGGGGCAGCTTGACGTGGCAGTGTCTTCCTTTGTATGCAGCCGGCACATGAGTGACAGTACTACTCCACTTCAGCCCGCATACAGGGCCAGTAAAACCTACTTCTCACTAGTTGGAAGGTTCGTTCAGCCCCTAGGTGGCCATGATTATCATGCAGAGCAGCTAGGACAGTTTTCCTGTGCTTGTCCGGCAAGAACAGCTGCCACTTCTCTTCCAGGTCATCAGAGGGGCCCCTTCGGTAGACCACCCCTTGATGTAGCTGTAACTTGTCCCATTCTTTGTGGATGGATCGGGCCTCCCTTGAGGAGTTGTGTAGAAGCCTACTCGGATCCTGATCCTCCAAAACATCCAAAGCTAATCTTCCCCAGGGGTCTTCCAGCTGATCCCTTCTAAGGTCCTTCTTAGATAGCTTTGGCAAGTCGTCTTCACCAATCTGGGTCACATCACAATAGGATTTGGGTACTCCCACCACAGAAACTCCCACTTCTTAAGCCCTGAATCAACCACTGGCTTGAAGCTGGGCCCCTTGACATAAGGCCCTCACTCCATTCGGGGTCACTTGGGTCCAATCTTCAATGTGGCAAGTGGGAGCATGTGCCCCTCTGGATAAAGCATCAGCATCTCGGTTCCCCGCTCCAGGCCTATACTTCAGACTGAAGTTGAAACTGGAAAGGGTTGCCAACCAACGGTGGCCAGTGGCATCCAACTTGGCTGTGGTGAAGAGATAGGTAAGCGGATTATTGTCAGTCTTTACAGTGAATTCAGCCCCATACAGGTAGTATCTGAGCTTATCCACAACTGCCCACTTTAGGGCCAGGAACTCCAACTTGTGGGTGGGGTAATTCTTCTCCGATGGTGTTAGGCTTCTACTAACATAGGAGACTGGCCTTAGCTGTCCTTCATATTCCTGGTACAGCACACCTCCCAGGCCATCATGGCTGGCATCCACATGAAGTTCATCTGGTTTCTTGGGGTCAGCATAGGCCAATACCGGGGCAGTGGTCAGGCTCTTCTTTAACATTTTGGAGGCGTCTTTACATCTTTCTGTCCACTGTCCTTCCATGGTCTCTCTCGGCTTCCTAGGGCAAGTCTCATCTTCCTCTCCCTCTGTCTTCAACAACTCATTTAGGGGTTTTGCTATTTTTGCGAACCCTTCCACGAATCGACGGTAGTAGGAGCAAAATCCGAGGAAGGATCTGAGTTCAGTCACAGTGGTTGGGCGAGGCCAGGAGGTAACTGCTTCAAGCTTGTCATGGTCGGTACACACTCCCTCTTCGGACACTATGGGGTTGATTTACTAAAGGAAAATCCACTTTGCACTTGAAAGTGCACATGGAAGTGCAGTCGCTGTAGATCGCTGTAAATCTGAGGGGAAGCTCTGAAATTAGGGGAAGCTCTGCTGATTTTATCATCCAATCATGAGCAAGCTAAAATGATGTTTTTTATTTTCCTTGCATGTCCCCCTCAGATCTACAGCATCTGCACTTCCATGTGTACTATCAAGTGCAAAGTGGATTTTTCTTTAGTAAATCAACCCCAATGTGTCCTAGATAGTATACTGAGGACTGGTAGAACTGACACTTTTCTGGTGAAAGCTTGAGTCCCTCGTCACTGAGTCTCTTCAGGACTTTCTCCAGCCTTTCTTCATGCTCCTCAAGAGTCCTTCCAAAGACAATGATGTCCTCTAAGTACACCAGGACTTCAATAAGGTGCATGTCCCCCACCGTTTTCTCCATTAGCCTCTGAAAGGTGGCAGGGGCCCCCGACAGGCCTTGGGGCATCCTGTTGAACTCGTAGAACCCTATCGGGGTGATGAAAGCCGTTTTCTCTCGATCTTCAGGATGCATAGGGATTTGATAGTACCCACTCTTCAGGTCCATGACGCTGAACCACTTGGCTCCTGACAGGCTCTGCAGGGCATCCTCAATCCTGGGAGTGGTGTACTGATCCGGTATGGTCCTCCTATTGAGAGTCCTGTAGTCTATGCACAGTCTCAATGAACCATTTTTCTTCCGGACTACCACAATAGGGGAGGCATACGGGCTTCTGGATTCTTTAATCACTCCAGTTCTCTTCAGTTCGGCCAACTGCTCACGCAGGTCTTCCAGATCAGCGAGAGGATCTTGCCGGACCCTTTGCCAAAAGGGTTTGTCTTCCTGCAGACGAATCCTATGGGTAGCACTCCTTGCACACCCTACATCAAACTCATCTTTTGAGAAGATGTTTCTCCATCTGACCAGTTGGACCTTGGCTCTCTCTTTCCACTTCGGTGGTATGGTGGTGTCTTCCAGGCACAGCCCCTCCAGGGTCTCTCCTTCAGCTTGTTTCAATTCTGACATAGCCACTGGAGTAGCTGGGTTTACTCTGCCCAACAATACCCGGGCTGGAATCTTCATAGGAGAACTGGAGACATTCCTGACGTTCACTGGGATCTGGCCCTTGGACTTCTTCAACGCTCTCAAAGGGACCACTTCGGGAATCACTTCCAACCCTGGTTGAGTATCCAGGGGGTCTGGTTCCAGGACCACAAAGGGGCCAGGTTGCTCCCATGAGAGTTTTACAATGGCCCTAAGGCAGGTTACCTCACCAGGCTGTAATGTTCTCTCTTCTCTTGACAGTCTCCAGACTTTCCCTACCCCTTCTTCTGGGGCCTTTTTCTCCAGGACCAAATTACGGTAGACCTGTTGTAGCATAGGGTGGATCCTGGCGACTGAAGTCCCTTGTTCTTGCACTATGGGGTCCAATAGTCTCCTGACCAGGTCAGTGTTGGTTCCTATAATTAGGGAACTTCTACTGGCTCCTTGTGGGCGAGGACAGACCACTGCAAGACTGTCGAAAACTTCCGCTTTTCCTGTTACAGAGGGATCAAATGCCAGCCTGATTGAAACGTAGCCGTCATAAGGGAAACTCTGTGTGCCAATTCCCCATATCTCGAGGTCGTCGAGTTTCTGTAGAGGCACGTGGCTCAAGTGTTTTTTATAAAAGTCTCTGTACAAGAGTGTCACCTGGGCTCCCGTGTCCAGGAGGGCTCTGGTGTAAACTCCTTCCACTTGGACAGGGACTAGTGGTGAGGGTCCCACCAGCCTATCCGGAAAACTCTCCCGAGGCGGCTTCTTCTTTGGACTCTGGGGTTTTTCCTTAGGATTCTTCTTTTTCCACTTGTCTCTGGATCTTAACCCCTTTTGGGCCTGGTATGCATTGATTCCCTGCAGGTTGTTAGTCTTTAACTCCTGACAGTGGTTGTTGAGTGGTTTTTGAGGGGCTTTGTTCCCCTTTCTCTCTAATTCTTTTCTCTTTCTGGATCTTAGTGGAGCTTTCTGTGAATAGCGGGCGCCCGGCTGACTCCTTCACCGGGGCCCTCTGAAGTTTTCCGCTAACTGTGAATTTCTGTTTCTGTTCTTTCTTGGACTGGTGCACACTCTTTCAGGGTGGCCAACTCCTCCACAATTGAAACAGACAATCTCTCTTCTCTTCTGTGGAGAGCTTGGTGTCGAACTAATCTTGCGTGACTCATTCCTATTCTCCTCGGGTTCCTTTATTCCTGAGTTTTTGGACAGGAGTGAGGTCAAAGGGTCCAGCACCTGAGTCATTTGAGTCTTTAGGGTCTCCACCTCTGGGTCCCGTTCAGTGGCCATAGCTGATCTGACTCCCACCATTGGGGTGATAGTAGTCTTCTCAGTCCCTTGTTGGTCCTTTAAGAGGGCTTCTTCATCTCTTATAATCCGTACAAGGTCTGGGTAACTCAGAGTCATTACTCCTTCAGAGGTCTTCAAGTGAAGCCAAACTGGATCTGAGCGTAGGGTGGCCCTCAGGATCTGCTTCATTCGGGTTGCATCTATAACCTGCGGCAGTATTCCCTTCTTTAGAACAATTTGGCACAGCATCCGGTTTAACCTCTGCACATATTCGGATAGCTTCTCTCCCGGCTGTTGGAGAGTATGTTCGAACTGGTACATCAGTTCAGTCGCCTTCTCTAGCTGGCCAAATTCCTCCTGCAGCATAGCCAGATACCTGTATGCAGTGCAGGTAGCATTGCTAAGCCTGAGGTTCTTTACAGCTTCAGCAGCAGCGCCCTTTAGGCTTTCACTGATGCGCTGCTTCTTCTGCGCCTCTGGTACCTCCCATCCTTCTACCGCTTGCATGGCCTGTTCAATTCAGGTGTCAAATTCTTCTTCTCCGGCAGGCACTGGTTGCTTCCCTGAGAAGGTGCGGAGCTTCCGGTAACTGGCTTCCACATGCACCGTATTGTTTTTCTGGCACTTGACTACAAAGTCTCCTAGAGCATTTAACAGTTCAGGCCCTATAGCAGCCAGCGGTGATCCCGAGCTTAATAGTTCCTTAGGCTTCTCTGCCTTAGGGGATAGCGATTGAGATAATCGTGGGAATGGTGGTTTTGGTGTGTGAAACCACTTCTCCCCTCACTTCCTGCGCGTGTATCAAGTGATAGGTCTGATTATCTATGGCTTGTATACTCGGGCCTTTAAAGTGTTCTGGGACTTCTCCTCTCCATTCCACTAGTGCGTATGTACACAAGGCATCTGACCTTGTATCCATTACCCAAGCTTTCTGGCTCGGGGATAGTGACAATATTAGCTGATTTATCGCTTCTTCTTGCCAGATCCCCCGCGGGAGTTCAATAACTACCGCCTGGGTTGGATCGGCGGCCCAGTCTGCGCACCACTGTTCCATTGCCTGCGGGTCCATGCTAGTACTTCTGACCGGCTTGATTGCAGCGTGCAACTTACAAGGATCCCGGACTCGAGCCCCCACGTATAGCGGTACCCCCAGTTAAGAGGGCTGCTAGTATTAATTTGGGCCCTGTAGTGCACCGCTGTCAACCCCTGGCAATCAGCTCTATCCTCCTGTGGCACAGCTAGTAATGGGGAGATAGGACCGCGTGACCGCAACTCTTGGTGACGCAGTCCTATGGCAAACACACACAGTGATATACTTTAAACTTCTATTAAAGTAATTGAAACTGACACCAATGTACTTGACCCAGATATTTTACTGAGGCTAATGGGCAAGTAATAAACAACAGTATAACAAGTTGCAGATCCCTGCAATAAACAGTATTAAAGATGAACAGAGTGATAGAATAATGAGGTATTGCTATGAAACTCTAGTGATGCCCTTTTACAACTACTTCCCCTTGTGGGCAGACTAACGCCCAGCAACGTCTACCTACGAAGTCAGGCCTGACTGAACTAAATGGAAGTTCTGTAAAACAATCTTCGCTAGCAATCTTTTGGTGGTGCACTTGATGAACAAACTTTGTAATCACTTATATTGGCATGGGGCGTGGTCACCGGGTGATGCCACCCGCCAACCCCACCCCGTATGACATCACAGTCCCATCATTCCCCGGGACTGTGACGTCATACGGGCGCGGGGTCAGCAGGTGGCATTACCCGGTGACCATGCCCCATGCCAATATAAGTGGTTGCGCACCGGAGAGCGGGAAAAGAACCGGAGAGTGCGGAGACGACACTGGAGAGCAGAACAAGAGACCCCCGAAGTTGGAAGAAGACGACGATGAAGACCGGGACCCCGCTAGCAAAAGAGCTGGAAGAAGATAGCGGGGCGCCCGGCAGAAAGAACCGGAGAGCAGAACAAGAGACCCTCGAAGTTGGAAGAAGACCCCCGAAGTTGGAAGAAGACCACCCAGAGTCGGAAGAAGACCCCCGGAGCTGCCTAATAAATTACAATTACTTGTGTTTTTTATTGACTTTTTTGCCACCAGGTGAATGGGTAGGGGTACGATGTACCCCATACTCATTCACATAGGGTAGGGGGCCGGGATCTGGGGGCCCCCCTTATTAAAGGGGGCTCCCGGATTCCGATAAGCCCCCCGCACGCAGACCCCGACAACCAACGGCCAGGGTTGTCGGGAAGAGGCCCCTGTCCCCATAATTTTTTTTACATTTTAACAACCAGCTATAAACAGGTTAAAAAAAAAACGCGAATCGACGCAAATTCGCGGTACTTGCGTTTTGGATGCGGGTCAATTGAATTCTATTACATCCAAAACGCTGTTTTTTGCTTGGAAAAAAAAATCTGCGACCCTTTCCAAAAACGCAGAGGCACAAACATGCATTGATGTCAACATGTTCCATAGGAACCCATGTTAAAAAATGTACCTGCATTTATGCAAAATGCACCAAAAAACGCATTAGTGGGAATCGAGCCTTACAGACCCTTTTTTAAAACGTCCGTCCGTGGGCATGAGGCCTAAGAAAAAAGAGGGGGGAAAAAGCACTGGACTGCATCAAAAACGCGCATGCACAAAAGCACCTGGAATGCATCCGGACTGCGTTTCCAAGGTGTCAACTGGCCCTTAGGCAGTTGCGTTTAACCTCGTTTTTCACAAAGCCAAAAAATGCCTTCAGACGCGGTACCGGCATTTAGCCGCGTTTTCGTTTAGAAGCGTTTTTAAAGGTGACCTCTTTTTTTACATTGAAAAACTCAAAAATTATGGCAAATGATGAAAAACCATTAAAAATATATATATATCCCAAAAAATATGTAATTGCTTCCATTGCATTGTGGACAATACACAACTTGTGGCAGGTGACGTGGCAAGTGGACAATCCACAACTTGGGGCAGGTGACGTGGCAAGTGGACAATCCACAACTTGTGGCAAGTGATGTGGCAAGTGACACGCTAAATACAAGTACACTGCTGCTCTCTCAGCCGCTGATACTCACTCTGGTCTCACAAAATAGCTGAAATTGTTAATAATACCGTTTTTGGAGCTTAGGGTGGCTCCTTATGATGTTTCCTAACTAAATGCATATAGACGCAAATGTGGTAAAATGCGGCATGCAAACGCGACAAAGCGCGCCTTTCTAAACGCCACTTTCAACCTTAGTTCTGAAGACTTTGCACCAGCGTCCCGTGCACATGGGGCCTAAAAACGGCTATGTCCTTTACAGCTCAAAAACGCCATGGTGGCCATGAGGCCATAGGCTAACATGGAGAGGCATTTTTAAGCTGCAAAAAACGCTCAAACAAGCGGCTTGAAAAACGTCCGTGTGCATGTAGCCTTATATTAACCACTTTCTTACTGGCCACTTAAACCCCCTTCCTGCCCAGACCAATTTTCACATTTCAGCGCTGATGCACTTTGAATGACAATTGCGCGCTCATACAATACTGTAACCCAATGAAAATTTATTATTTTTTTGCACACAAATAGAGCTTTCTTTTGGTGCTATTTGATCACCTCTGCGTTTTTTTTTCTATAAATACAAAAGACCGACTAAAAAAATAAAAATTAGGATATTTTAACCACTTCAGCACCGGGCCTATTCTGGCACTTCTCTCCTTCATGTAAAAATCATAATTTTATGGCTATAAAATTACTTCGAAACCCCAAACATTATATATTTTTTTTTTAGCTGACACCCTAGTGAATAAAATGGCGGTCATTGCAAATTTTTATCTCGCTCGGTATTTGCGCAATATATTTTCAAACGCCTTTTTTTGGGGAAAAAAAATGGTTTCATGAATTAAAAAATTACAAAACAGTAAAGTTAGCACAATTTTTTTGTATAATGTGAAAGATGTTGTTATGATGAGTAAATAGATACCTAACATGTCACGCTTTAAAATTGCGCACACTCATGGAATGACACCAAACTTCAGTACTTAAAAATCTCCATAAAATTCTAGAGAAAACGCTTGGACAGCCGCACTCCAAAAAATAGGTTCTTTTATTTAAAACAAAGGCACAAATAACATGCCACAGCAAAAAACAGCAGGTATGAAATGATGCGTTTCGCATTGTGATTCAGTGCTTAATCATAGCTAACATACACATCTAATGCACCTCTTATATATACTCACATAAACTCATGATAAGAAAAAAGCAATTAAGACTTCAATTGACTAATTGATGGACTAGCAGCTGTGTCCCATCAATGCAATTAAGACATATCATGTGATCAGAAACACACACACCTACATTTTATATATCAACTCATAAAAACCATTAATTATATATACACAAGTAAATGGACATACTTTTACACAAACATGTAACATACACATAAATCCCCTGCCTGTGTGGCATAATTACAATAGTGCTGGAAAAGACCTCACATGATACACATAAAATATATAATCACATGTGCAATGTGCAATAATAATGTGTGTATGCACATGTGAGAAAATTCAGCCAAACTAACCCTATATAAATGTGGGGTGGGTGACCCATATAAACAATGAGTGAATCTAAGAACATAAAATAGGGATGAGAAAAGAAAAAGTGAAAAGAGTGAATCAAGGAGGCTAATTACGTGATTGTGATAGTGAGGACTATGTGCGTGTAAATCAATGAATCGATATAGACTAACTCTTACTTGGACGTTCTGGTGTGTGATGTCCAAGTTGGCATCTATCTTTATCCACATTTCGCAAGATAATTGTCCTTATAAACTGAAAGAGTAACTAGTGTCCAATGTTTAAAACGTGAAAAAGAGGGGGGGGGGGGGGGTGATGATTAATGTGTATTGTTACAAGGTACCGTAATAATGTGAATTAATGTGTGTTGTGAAAAAAATCCTTGTATTACATCGACTGGTGATTATTTTTTTATTGTTTCTGAGATGAAATAAAATAAATTAAAATAAAATGAATTAAAAAATCATGTGAAATAGAAGAAAAAAGAAAGAAGAAAAAGAAGACTAACCGACATATAGCCAGAAAAAAGTCGCGTGCAGACCTGATGGTGTATTGCTAAATGATGTAAATGCATTGAATGGTCTGCACGTGATTTATGGGAATGGATTGCCAATCCCCAAACCATATATTTCAAAGTCCACCTTGAGTGTTCCTAGAACATCTTTTTAGGCTTATGGATTTCAAATCATGTTCAAGATTTTATTTTATTTAAAATAACATGTAAATCATGCCTGATTCAAGATGGACATTGTGTTGTAGCAACTATGCTTATAATAAACATGTTAATCGACAGGTCGGTTGAACGATCATGTCGGGGGTGATTTCAAGCATGTATGTGTGCAGCTGCCGACCTGAGTGTATAAAACCAAATGGAAAACAGGCCCGCAAACAATTTTTGGGGGAAAAGGCTTCCAGTCCCAGAGTAATAGCAATGTCCACTATGCATATTTGGGGAGTATAGTTTGGGCTCACAGATCTACAAAAACCTTTTGTTCGAACCGGTGAGCCATATCTGGTGCAAAGTGGACACAGCAATGTTGCAAGTGCACCATAGGTAAGCCTGATCATTAACAGGTCGATTCAATGTCCATATCGGACATGATTCCTAGTATGCATATGCATTGCTATATGTCTGTCTGTTCTGATTCCACTATGTGTGAATGAATGTGTTGCAGTGTGTGTGTGTCTTCTCAAAGTACAATGGTCAATCCAAATATATCTATTAAAAGACAGGGACGCATAAACTACGGTAGGTCCCATTTATTTAAAATTAATTAACTTATGGACAAGACTGAGAAAGAAATGACACTTGAATTTTGCAGAACTCTTACTATTGGACCAATATGTGACCGATGAACGGCCGATGGTGTGACACCAAGGAGATATGGGATCTAAAATGTAATGTATTTAGAAAGCAGCAGTCTGCCATGACACAATACACATCGTTGCGTGTATGTCCGCATAGTGTGCTGAGATTGCATCGGAACGGACACATAAAAAACATATATGTAATGGGGAATTAGACATGGAAACTTTTAAGAGCGGATAAATACAGACCATAGATCGATAGATATGAAATATGGTTAATGACTCGTCTATATTACTTAGTATATTGAAAGAGGCCGCATTGACCTATTTACTCGCGCGTACATATACACATATATACAGCCTCATTCCATCAAAACCAATTACACTATATCCAGTTAGGCAAATTTTATGTCCCTGTGTAGATTTGAAGGAATTTCAATGTTTCCGTATGTTTGTTATTATATGATGTTTCCTGGAGAAGGAGCATGTTAATTGGTATTGAAGAAAATAGAAGAAAATAAAAGAGTGAAGTCGTAAGGGACAATATATTGGCCATTGCAGAAACGAGTTTTGGGAAGTGTGCAAAGCCATTAGGGATGCATACACATATATATATATAAGACTAAAAGTCTGTGTGGGCTCGTAAGAAAGGTGACTATACGAGCTGGTGGACTCCAACAATTCTTAATGGGATGATTATTTGTAAAAGTGGGATACATCCCACTCAAAGTTCAACCCTAACGGAATCCTTGTATGTAAAGTAAAAATCCAATATACTTCCCTTTTGCATAACATCCTAAACCTTGTCTCCTCCCCTAATAGAAACCTTCACACTTTCTATACCTTGTATACGAAGATGTGAAGTGTCTTTCAGGTGTACAATGTTCCAATGTTGGGCCACATTGGTTTTCTAGTTTATCTCGATGTCATACAAGTGATCTCGTAGGCGATCTCTAAGGCCCCTTTCACACTGGGGCGTTTTTCATGCGGTTTAGCGCTAATATTAGCGCTATTATACCGCATTAAAAATTCGTGCCTGTAGCCTTCAATGTGAAAGCCCGAAGGCTTTCACACTGAAGCGGTGCGCTAGCAGGACCGCTCCAAAAGTCCTGCTAGCCGCTTCTTTACAGCGGTAAAGGAGCGGTGTGTTCACCGCTCCTTTACCGCGGCTGCCCATTGAAATCAATGGGACACCGCGGTAATACCACCCACAAACCGCGGCAATAGCCGCGGTTTGCGGGGGGTATTAACCCTTTTTCGGCCGCTAGCGGGGGTTAAATTCACTCCCCTAGCGGCCGCATACCGCGGTAAGAACGACGGTATAGCAGCGCTGAAAATCACGCTGCTATACCGCCACCGCACCTGCCCGCCCCAGTGTGAAAGGGGCCTAAGTCTAAGTATTGTGCGCCCAACATATTGTATATTGCAGAGCATAAGCGTGCGCAGCCTAATGCATTAGGGTGTGCACCTCAAACCAAAGCTCAAACACACGTGCGTCGGTATAAAGGTTGATGAGGTTTAATGAGGTTTAATGTTGATAAATGTAAAGTTATGCACTTGGGGGCTAAGAATATGAATGCATCATACATACTAGGGGGAGTAAAACTGGGGGGATCCGTAGTGGAGAAGGATCTGGGGGTTTTGGTAGATCATAAGCTCAATAATGGCATGCAATGACAAGCTGCCGTTTCCAAAGCGAGCAAAGTCCTTTCTTGTATTAAGAGAGGTATGGTCTCCAGAGAGAGAGATATCATTTTGCCCCTGTTCAAATCATTAGTAAGACCTCATCTGGAATATGCAGTTCAGTTTTGGGCCCCAGTTCTCAAAAAGGATATTGGGGAACTGGAGAAAGTGCAGAGAAGGGCAACCAAACTGATAAGAGGCATGGAGGAGCTCAGCTATGAGGAAAGATTAGAGGAACTGAATTTATTCACTCTTGAGAAGAGGAGATTAAGGGGGGATATGATCAACATGTACAAATATATAAGGGGTCCATATAGTGAACTTGGTGTTGAATTATTCACTTTACGGTCAACACAAAGGACAAGGGGGCACTCTTTGCGTCTAGAGGAAAAGAGATTTCACCTCCAAATACGGAAAGGTTTCTACACAGTAAGAGCTGTGAAAATGTGGAATAGACTCCCTGCAGAGATGGTTCTGGCCAGCTCAGTAGATTGCTTTAAGAAGGGCCTGGATTCTTTCTTAAATGTACATAATATAACTGGGTACTGACATTTATAGGTAAAGTTGATCCGGGGAATATCCGATTGCCTCTCGGGGGATCAGGAAGGAATTTTTTCCCCTGCTGTAGCAAATTGGATCATGCTCTGCTGGGGTTTTTTGCCTTCCTCTGGATCAACTGTGGGTATAGAATTGGGTATATGGGATTGTACGACATATATATATATTTTTTTTATGGTTGAACTGGATGGACTTGTGTCTTTTTTCAACCTGACTAACTATGTAAGGTGTATGTATGTATATATATATATATATATATATATATATATATATATATATATATATATACACATACACATATACACATACATATATACACACACACGCACACACATTTGAATAAATACGGTAAATGTAAACAAACATTTTAACCACTTGACAACTGGGCACATAACCCCCTTCCTGCCCAGGCGAAATTTCAGGTTTCAGCGCCGTCACGCTTTGAATGACAATTGCGCGGTCGTGCGACGTGGCTCCCAAACAAAATTGACGTCCTTTTTTTCCCACAAATAGAGCTTTCTTTTGGTGGTCTTTGATCATTTCTGCGGTTTTTATTTTTTGCGCTATAAACAAAAATAGAGCGACAATTTTGAAAAAAACACAATATTTTTTAATTTTTGCTATAATTAATATCCCATTTTTTTTTAAAAAAACTATTTTTTTCCTCAGTTTAGGCCGATACATATTCTACATATTTTAGATAAAAAAAAAAATCGCAATAAGCGTATAGTGATTTGTTTGCGCAAAAGTTATAGCGCCTACAAAATAGGGAATAGAATTATGATTTTTTTTTTATTATTTTTTTATTTATTTTTTTACTAGTAATGGCGTCGATCTGCGATTTTTTTTTTGTGACTGTGACATTACGGCGGACACATCGGACACTTTTGACACATTTTTGGGACCATTCACATTTATACAGCGAACAGTGCTAAAAATATGCACTGATTACTGTATAAATGTGACTGGCAGGGAAGGGGTTAACCACTAGGGGGGGATCAAGGGGTTAATATGTTCCCTGCTAGATGTTCTTACTGTGGGGGGGAGGGGACTGACTGGGGGAGGTGACTGATGGTTGTCCCTATGTACAAGGGACACACCATCAGACTCCTCTCCCTGACAGGACGTAGATCTCTGTGTTTACACACAGAGATCCACGTCCCTGGCTCTGTGACAGCCGATCGCTCGTACCTGGTGGACATCGCGGCCGCCAGGCACGCGCATCGGCACTCGCCTGACACGGCGGGCACAGTTTTTCCCCGACGCGCACCCGCGGTGGCGCGCATCGCGGAAGTAAATAAGAGGACGTCCATAGACGTCCTATCAGCAATTGACGACCGCTTTGCGGACGTCTTTTGCTTATAGCCCGGGCGCGAAGTGGTTAAAATGTATTAAAACTTTTAATGAAATAAACATTTATTTCTATATTGTAAACTCTAACGAGCAGGGCCCTCTGATCCCTCCTGTATTGTAATTGTACTGTCTTCCCTGATGTTGTAAAGCGCTGCGCAAACTGTTGGCACTATATATAAATCCTGTATAATAATAATAATCAATGTAAACAAACATTATTTACTCTTTCGTCCATGGACCGACACAGCTTCTCTATTGACAAAGTGGGTATTATCCGTTAATTAGGAGTGACTAGGCAGAAAAACTTGTAAAAAGTGTTGCATCACACCTTCTACAGTACCGCCCAGGGGGCGGACCCTCTGGGTATACCCTCTCAGTCTGCATCTTCGCAGATCAGTTTTTTTTTGTCTAGCGAGGAGTAGGACATGGCTCCCTTCGGGCCCATTGGTCCGGGGAAAAAAGATATATATATATATATATATATATTTTATTTTTTTTGCTACATTTGTTGTTTCCTGCGATCTTCGATCAACTGCCGACTGGGTGACAGGCTGGATCCTCGATCCTTGTAGTCTCCCCAGTTTCGGCCATCGAGTGTGTGCCGACCCTAGCTACGCGCTGGGTTTTCCACGACATGCCCGTCGCTCCACGGGTGGCCGGTGAGCTTACGCTCCAGGGCCTGCATCGGACCGCTCAGCTTCGGCTGACCTTACGGCCGAGTCGCAGCAGCCTGGCCGGTGAGCTTACGCTCCAAGGCTTGCATCGGACCGCTCAGCTTCGGCTGACCTTACGGCCGAGTCGCAGCAGCCTGTCCGGTGAGCGTCATGCTCCAGGGCATACATATGATCGTCCCTTCTGGGTCCAATCACAGCATGCCTGGCCAACAGTCACCTTCCGTGCGCGGACGATGATCTGTTTGGAATGTCTTCCAGCAGAATACATGCAGGATAGGTAAGTAAAACTCCCCTGCCTCGGCTGGGTGATTTAGCTGGACATTCCTGGAGAGATCAAGTAAGTGGTTGTGGCCCCTTTCTTCCCTCTCTCCCTGCCTTTCCCTCCTCCCTGGGCTTCTAGCTAAAGGTTGCTGGGTGCTGGGGGTCACCTAGGGGGTCCCACTGGAGCGGGGCTGGCTGTAACTAACATTTAAAAGAAATGTCATTTTTTCTTACCTGTGTTTGTGTCCTTCCTCCTCCATGCTGTCGGCGGCCATTTTGAGGTGGTCCATGCCAAGTTTGGCCTCTTGTGACTGCCCAGCGGCCATCTTCCTGTGGTTCGGCCACACCCACTGGCCCCTATCAGCTGATCGGCGGCCATGTTTGTCCACCCTGTATGCAGATATTGCCGTTCGGCGGCCATCTTTTTGTGGGCTATGGCTGCTTGACCTCTATCTTCTGTCGGCGGCCATTTTCTTAGAGCCCACATTATCTTCCATACAGACGTTTTTGGCAACCATTTTTCGAGAGCCTCCGGCCTCTAGGGTGCATTACACTGGCGCGAAAATTCACACAGGAAGTGCTGATAAAAGAAGCAGACTGACACAGCAGCAGAGGGGCAGCATCACAGGCTCAGCATAGCAGTACCTATCCAGGGTGGTGAGTCCTCTGGGTGACCCGGCCTCTCTGCAGCACAGGAGGGTGATATTGATATCTTGCCTGGAGCCCTGTGAGTGTCAGCGTGTGGTCAGCATGGCATCTGAGCCAGATGTCTTCTCCCCTGAAACACCAGATTTAGCAGCTGGTGCCCCTGAGGTGTCTATGAACGCTATGACTGCAATCCTAGAGGCGTTTGCTGCCAGGGTGGAAGCAGCACACAGGAATACAGGGGGTAGTAAACGCCCCATCCCCTGCAAGCTTCTGGGGATAATTCTGGTGCAGAACCAGGTCCAGCTACGGCTCGGGGCCCAGATTCTGATGCATCAGAGACTGCAGACCGTGACCGGACAGTGAGAATGACTCAAAGTCCAGGTCAGTACGCGAGACGGCTTTGGTATCTGACCTTATTACTGCAGTGCGGGATATGCTAAAATTGGAAAATACTGCAGAAGCAGCAGAGACTCCGGTCCACTTGGGTTTCATAGACCTGCCCGCACTGCTAAGGTGTTCCCTTGTGTGTCTTTTGATAAACTCTTATACAAGGAATGGGAGAACCCACTGAGGGTCTTTACAGCCCCAAAGAGGTTTGCGGTACGGTACCCCTTTTGAGGAGAGTTTTCTGAAGAAATGGACCTCTCCCCCCTATAGTGGACCCTCCGGTGTCCAGACTTAATAGAGCCACCACAATTTCTGTAGAAGGGGCTCCTGTTTTCTAGGACCCTGTGGATAAGAAGGCTGAAGCACTCGCTTGCTACCTATACTCAGTGGTAGGCTCGGCAGTACGCCCGGCATTGGCGGGGGCCCTAGTGTCTCACACACTTACTGAATGGGCAAGATTGCTACTCCAGGGGTTAAGGAGCGAGATGCTCCTCCTGATGAGATAACATTGGCCGACCTGTTGGTCCAGGGCCTTAGGTTTGTCTGCGAGTCAGACATGAATACTATTCCCCTGCTGTCTAAAACTTTGGTTTATGCAGTAGCAATACGCCGCCTGATCTGGCTAAAAGGCTGGTCTGCGGACCAGACTTCCAAGAAAGCCCTGTTGGATCTGCCTTTTAAGGGCGACAGACTTTTTGGGGCTTCTCTGGATGACATCATCAAGGATGCCACAGGAAGTAAAAGCACTTTGCTTCCCCAAATTAGCAAGGGTAAGGGGCCACGCCAAGGGCAAGGGCCCTCCTTTACTGCACACAAGTGTTTTTTTCGTCCCCCTAGGGCGACAGGGAAAAGACCCCAGGCCGATAAAGCGCCTGCCCAAGGACAAAAGCGTCCCTGGTCCCGCATACCCAATAAGCCTGCGGACAAATTTGCGTCCGCATGAAGGTCCACCCCCACCCAGCTCTCGGGTGGGGAGACGTCTTCACAAATTCGCGACTCAGTGGACAGCACTAATCTCCGACAGGTGGGTTTGCGAAGTAATCTCCTCAGGCTACAAGATAGAGTTTCTCTCTTGTCCACCGGACAGATTCAACACCTCCAATCTCCAGCTACTACCGACCCGTCGGGAGGCCCTGTATGGGGAGGTCCAGGGTCTACTGGAACGCGGGGTAGTTATTCCAGTTCCAGAACTGGAACGGGGTTTTTACTCAAATCTGTTCATTGTGCCGAAGAAGGAGGGGGTTCGTCCAAGCTTGGATCTCAGAGCCCTCAATTGCTTTGTGAAGGTACAAAGTTTTCGGATGGAGTCGGTTCAATCTGTAGTCACGGCTCTCCATCCGGGGGACTTTCTGGCCTCCTTGGACATCAAGGACGCATACCTGCATGTCCCCATATACTCCAGACACCAGAGGTTTCTGCGATTTGCTATCGGGAAGGACCACTACCAGTTTGTGGCCCTCCCGTTGGGCCTTGCCTCAGCACCCAGGACGTTCACCAAGGTGCTCGCTCCGATTCTGGCACTTCTAAGACAGCGGGGTATCGCTATCACAGGCTACTTATACGACCTTCTGCTGAAGGCCCCTTCAAGCTCAGAATTAGAGGTAAGCGTGTCCATTACCTGTCAGACTCTTTGAGACTGTGGTTGGATACTAAACACGCAAAAGTCAGTATTGGTGCCCACTCAACGCCTAGTGTACCTGGGGTTGATTCTGGATTCCTCAGAGGCAAAGGTATTCCTCCCTGTGGAGAAGTTGCAGACCCTCCGGGCTGCAGTACGGCAGCTGACTTCCAGGAATTGGTCGTCACTCCGTTTTTGCATGCGAGTGTTGGGCCTCATGGTAGCCTCCTTCGAGGCGGTCCCATATGTTCAATACCACACTCGAGTGTTACAGAAGGAAGTTCTGTCCAGATGGAACAGATGCCCTTCATCTCTGGATTATCAAATCCGAGTGAGCCACCTAGTCAGGAGATCCCTGGTATGGTGGCTGACAGCACCGGCTGTAATGGCCGGGAAGTCATTTCTTCCGGTTTACTGGATAGTGATCACGACGGACGCCAGCCTTACAGGTTGGGGGGAGTCTGGGGTGTCCAGTCGGCGCAGGGTCGCTGGACCCCAGAGGAAGCCCTCCTGCCGATCAATGTCCTGGAGATCCGGGCGATCAAGCTGTGCCTCTTCAAATGGTCTCAGAGACTGCAAGGGCGTCCAGTCAGGATCCAGTCAGACAACGCCACAGCAGTGGCATATGTCAATCATCTAGGAGGAACAAGAAGCTCAGCTGCAGCATCGGAGATCGCTCGCATCCTGAAGTGGGCAGAGAGGAGCGTACCGGCACTGTCGGCCGTGTACATTCCGGGTGTGGAAAACTGGCAGGCGGACTACCTGAGCCGCCAGATGCTGGACCAGGGAGAATGGTCCTTACACCCGGAGGTGTTCCAACTCCTCTGCCAAAGATGGGGCACACCAGACGTAGATCTTCTGGCTTCCCGACTCAATCGGAAGGTATTGAGATTTGTGGCCCGGTCAAGAGACCCATGGGCAGACGCAACGGACGCGTTGGTAGCATCGTGGGGTCAGTATCGGCTAATCTATGCCTTCCCTCCCTTAAGGCTTCTTCCTCTTCTGCTCCGCAGAGTGGAGGCAGAGGGAATTCCAATGATCCTAATCGCTCCAGATTGGCCTCAGCGTCCTTGGTACGACGATCTAGTACGTCTGGTAGCAGACGTCCCCTGGCGCCTACCACTACGGAAGGACCTGCTATCGCAAGGTCCCATATTCCATCCTGCTT
This sequence comes from Rana muscosa, assembly GCA_029206835.1. NCBI lineage: Eukaryota > Metazoa > Chordata > Amphibia > Anura > Ranidae > Rana > Rana muscosa. The sequence continues at coordinate 576,264,035 of CM055116.1, forward strand.
TACAGTCATTGGCTTTAACGGCATGGCTGTTGAGAACCAGGTACTGAGAGACCGGGGCCTGTCAGACTCAGTAATCTCTACTATGAGAAGTGCTCGAAAACCGTCCTCTAGGAAGGTCTATCACCGCACTTGGAGGGCCTACATCTCCAGGTGTGAGGAAATGAAATGGCATCCGCGTACCTATTTGGTTTCCAGAATCCTGCTGTTTTTACAGCATGGGGTGGACCAAGGGCTTGACCTAAGTACGATTTAAGGGACAGATATCTGCCCTGGCTGTCTTTTTTCAGCGACCCCTGGCGACTCACTCTCTCGTGAGTACATTTGTGCAGGGGGTCCGACAGGTGGCCCCTCCGGTCCGTCCCCCGTTACCTCCGTGGGACTTGAACCTGGTCCTCTCGGGGCTTCAGAAGGCACCGTTTGAGAATATTAGAGATATTCCCCTGTTGACACTTTCTCAGAAAGTGGTCTTTTTGGTGGCTGTTACGTCAGTTAGACGAGTCTCTGAGCTGGCAGCCTTGTCCTGCAAGGCTCCCTATTTGATTTTCCACAAGGATAAGGTGGTGCTGCGGCCGCAGCCTTCCTTTCTTCCGAAAGTCGTTTCGGCTTTTCATCTCAACGAAGACATTGTACTTCCATCCTTGTGTCCTCAGCCGTCGAATCCTAAGGAGTCGGCGTTGCATTCCTTGGACGTTGTCCGAGCTTTGAGAGTATACCTATCTGCTACTTCCCTGTTCCGGAAGTCAGACTCACTGTTTGTTTCGGTGGCTGGTCCCAAGAAGGGCCAAGCAGTCTCATCGGCCACCATCTCTAGGTGGATCCGACAGATAGTAATCCAGGCTTACGCCTTAAAGGGTCAGGCGCCCCCCTTTCCTGTCACGGTGCATTCGACCAGGGCAATAGGTGCCTCTTGGGCTTTCCGACATCAAGCGTCTGTTTCCCAATTATGTAAAGCGGCGACTTGGTCGTCCGCTCACACTTTCACAAAATTCTACAAAATTGATGTAGGTGCATCTTCGGATGCCTCTTTTGGCCGCAAAGTTTTGCAAGCGGCTGTTTAGAGTTGCAACTCCTCCGTTGGAGGAGTGCTGTTTTGTGTTTGGGGTGAAGTTTATTTTTATGCTGTTACCACCCCTCGTTTTTTCTCTGACACTGCTTTGGGACGTCCCACTTTGTCAATAGAGAAGCTGTGTTGGTCCATGGACGAAAGAGTAAATAGGATTTTTTACTCACCGTAAAATCCTTTTCTCTGAGTCCATGGACCGACACAGCACCCACCCCTCCTTTTAAGTTTGTACTGCTTTTTGACGAACTGATCTGCGAAGATGCAGACTGAGAGGGTATACCCAGAGGGTCCGCCCCCTGGGCGGTACTGTAGAAGGTGTGATGCAACACTTTTTACAAGTTTTTCTGCCTAGTCACTCCTAATTAACGGATAATACCCACTTTGTCAATAGAGAAGCTGTGTCGGTCCATGGACTCAGAGAAAAGGATTTTACGGTGAGTAAAAAATCCTATTTTTTAACTTATTAATTAAATAATCTTTTAACATAAACAAACCTTTTAAATAAATACTCCAGATCAAATAAGCAATTTTTACACAAACCGCACAATAAGTAGGATCTTTTTTTTAAAGTGTCAGGTTTTAATATCCTGAATTGTATTTATTTCTTTAAATAAACTTGTTAGATCCCCCAGCAACAATAGATTCCCTCAGCAACAATAGATCCCCCAGGAACAAGACATCTCCCTAGCAACAATAGATCCCTCACGGAAATTATAGATTCACCAGCAACAATATATCTTCCCAGGAACAATAGATCCCTCCCCCCCAGCAACAATAGATCTCTCCAGATTTGGTCTGTGTGAAAGTTATACAGTCTACAAACTATGGTATACTGTATATGTATTACAATTTATCAGGATGCTGGTATGGGGTATGGCGGTGATCAGGACGTTGGTATGGGTTATGGCGATGATCAGGACGCTCTGATTGGACACATCCATCACATGGTACAAGACCAGCGGTAACAGGATTCTGTGTAAAAGCCACACACTGATCACAGGGCTCCCAGGTGCGCGCTCTGTGAGCCGCGCTGGAGCCTCCAATGTGGGCTGACGTACAGGTACGTTAACCCACATTGGCACTGTTTCCTGTCTGCCATATATTGGGGCTGTGGGCATACAGGAAGTAGTTAATATACACTTTTTTTTTTGTATACCAAAGACATGTAGTAGAATTCATATTTGCCTAAATTTTTGAAGAAAATGTATTTTATTGGATAGGTTTTATAACAGTAGTAGTAGTAGTAGTAGTAACAGTAGTAAGTAGTAAGTAAGTAGAAAATATGTTTTTTTTTCTTTTTTTCATTCTGTTTGTCTTTAGCAAAAAAGAAAAAACCTAGTGGGGATCAAATGCAACCAAAAGAAAGCTCTATTTGCAAAAAAAAAATAGGATAAAATTAATTTGGGTAAAGTGTTGCATGGTGGCGCAATTGTCAGTAGCGCAGTTAAATAGCAAAAAATGGCCTGGTCATGAAGGGGGAAAATCTTCCAAAAGTCGTGGTTAAGTTGATTTTTAAATGTCATTTTTTTAAATTGTTCTCACACGTTAAAATAAAATAACATTATCGAAGCGTTATTTTAACACGTAAGAACAAAAAAAAATTACATTTAAAAATCGACTTGATGTATGTATGGGCAAAAAAAATAAAAAAAATATTTATATATATACAAGCCAGGCAGGGTTCATATTGATTTGAATTGTATGTGTAATATATATATATATATATTATATATATATAAATGCACACTTACTTTTTTGCTAACAAGTCAGGCAGGGTTCATATTGATTTGAATTGTATATAATATATATATATATATATAAAATATATAAATAAAATATATCATATACAATTCAAATCTATATGAACCCTGCCTGACTTGTTAGCAAAAAAGTAAGTGTGCATTTATAGATATAAAAATGCACACTTACTTTTTTGCTGACAAGTCAGGCAGGGTTCATGTCGAGTTGCCTTTTTCTTTTTTTTTTGTGGTCCATCGTGTGTCTTGCTGCTTGCCCTGCTCAGTGCTGTCTCACTGCTCGCCTCACTGAGCCACCCGCCTGCCGCTATCCAGGCTGAGGCTCCGCTGCTTCTTCGAAGGGAGAGAGAGGAGGCCGGAGGGGGGGCGGAGTTCAGATGCATATCACTCCGCCGCCTGCGGGCGGGACCTGGAGCTGGAACTATAGAAGACCCATCGGCAAATGCGGCTGGGTTACTCCGCGGCTGTGGTCCCGGCGATTCCCTTGTTCCTGCTTTATCACCTCCCCCCACAGCACACATATGTTTTTTCTTGCCCGGTCCGACCCCAGTGGTGACATGAGCTCCACAGACAATGTTGCAGGCTTGCAGCAGTCACAATTAGCACTAGCAGTGAGAGGCGCACAGGGATGATTAGGGTGTGCCCCGTGGGCACGCCTATGTTGCAGAGTTCACATGTAATAACATATACTACATATTTTGTATTGCAGTTTATGAATTGTGTAATGTTAAATGTTTTCCCATTGGTACAAGATTTGACCTTGTCCCCTTTTTTTATGAAACCACAGTAATCACAACTTTTTATGCCGCATCTGAATGTACCCTTGAATGTAAGCCAGTTTTTACTTGAAATATTACTTGAATACAGGCTGGGTGAAAGAGAGCTTCCCAAAGTGGGTGCTCGTCGGGATACTGTTTTTATGCCTTTAGATAATATTTCATTATAGATTGGATCATTAAGCAATATGGGAAGATATTTAATAACAGTGTTCCTAATTTTAGTAAATTCACAACTGTAAGGAGTGGAGAAGACTGGTATGTTCTTATAGGATTCCCGTGTGGTTTTTGTATTCCTGGTGGTACGTGTTTCTATTAATAGGCTATCCCTTTGTATTTCATTGACAGCTGAGAGAGCTTTATCTACAGTTTTGGTACAGTATCCCCTGTGTTTGAATCTCAGGGACATTTTTTGGGCTTCCTCATTGAAATTGTTTGGTTCACTACAAAGGCGTTTAACCACTTAAGCCCCGGACCATTTCGGGCCATTAGGACCAGGCCTGTTTTTGGGATTCGGCACTGCGCTGCTTTAACTGTAAATTGTGCGGACATGCAATGTTGTACCCAAATGAAATTTGCGTCCTTTTCTTCCCACAAATAGAGCTTTCTTTTAATGGTATTTGATTGCCTCTGCGATTTTTATTTTTTGCGATATAAACAGAAAAACTGAAAATTTTGAAAAAAAATGATATTTTCTACTTTTTGTTATAAGAAAAATCGAATAAACTCAATTTTAGTCATACATTTAGGCCAAAATGTATTCAGCCACATGTCTTTAGTAAAAAAAATGTCGATAAGCGTATATTTATTGGTTTGCGCAAAAGTTATAGCGTTTACAAACTAGGGTACATTTTCTGAAATTTACACAGCTTTAAATTTATGACTGCCTATCTCATTTCTTGAGGTGCTAAAATGGCAGGGCAGTACAAAACCCCCCCAAATGACCCCATTTTGGAAAGTAGACACCCCAAGGAAATTGCTGAGAGGCATGTTGAGCCCATTGAATATTTTTTTTTTTTGTCCCAAGTGATTGAATAATGACAAAAAAAAAAAAAAAATTACAAGAAGTTGTCACTAAATGATATATTGCTCACACATGCCATGGTTATATGTGGAATTGCACCCCAAAATACATTCTGCTGCTTCTCCTGAGTACGGGGATACCACATGTGTGGGACTTTTTAGGAGCCTAGCCACGTACGGGACCCCGGAAACCAAGCACCGCCTTCAGGATTTCTAAGGGCGCAAATTTTTGATTTCACTCCTCACTACCTATCACAGTTTCGAAGGCCATAAAATGCCAAAATAGCACAAAACCCCCCCAAATGACCACATTTTGGAAAGTAGACACCCCAAGCTATTTACTGAGAGGCATGTTCAGTCCATGGAATATTTTATATTTTGCCACAAGTTGCGGGAATATGACAAACTTTTTTTTTTTTGCACAAAGTTGTCACTAAATGATATATTGCTCACACATGCCATGGGCATATGTGAAATTACACCCCAAAATACATTCTGCTGCTTCTCCTGAGTACGGGGATACCACATGTATGGGACTTTTTGGGAGCCTAGCCGCGTACGGGACCCCAAAAACCAAGCACCGCCTTCAAGGTTTCTAAGGGCATAAATTTTTGATTTCACTCCTCACTACCTATCACAGTTTTGAAGGCCATAAAATGCCAAGATGGCACAAAACCCCCCCAAATGACCCCATTTTGGAAAGTAGACACCCCAAGCTATTTGCTGAGAGGCATATTGACCCCATTGAATATTTTTTTTTTGTCCCAAATGATTGAATAATGACAAAAAGAAAAAAAAATGTACAAAAAGTTGTCACTAAATGATATATTGCTCACACATGCCATGGTTATATGTGGAATTGCACCCCAAAATACATTCTGCTGCTTTTCCTGAGTACGGGGATACCACATGTGTGGGACTTTTTGGGAGCCTAGCCGCGTACAGGGCCCCAAAAACCAAGCACCGCCTTCAGGATTTCTAAGGGCGTAAATTTTTGATTTCACTCCTCACTACCTATCACAGTTTCGAAGGCCATAAAATGCCAAAATAGCACAAAACCCCCCCAAATTACCCCATTTTGGAAAGTAGACACCCCAAGCTATTTGCTGAGAGGCATGTTGAGTCCATGGAATATTTTATATTTTGCCACAGGTTGCGGGAATATGACAAACTTTTTTTTTTTTGCACAAAGTTGTCACTAAATGATATATTGCTCACACATGCCATGGGCATATGTGAAATTACACCCCAAAATACATTCTGCTGCTTCTCCTGAGTACGGGGATACCACATGTATGGGACTTTTTGGGAGCCTAGCCGCGTACGGGACCCCAAAAACCAAGCACCGCCTTCAAGGTTTCTAAGGGCATAAATTTTTGATTTCACTCCTCACTACCTATCACAGATTTGAAGGCCATAAAATGCCAAGATGGCACAAAACCCCCCCCAAATGACCCCATTTTGGAAAGTAGACACCCCAAGCTATTTGCTGAGAGACATGTTGAGCCCATTGAATATTTTTTTTTGTCCCAAATGATTGAATAATGACAAAAAGAAAAAAAAATGTACAAAAAGTTGTCACTAAATGATATATTGCTCACACATGCCATGGTTATATGTGAAATTACACCCCAAAATACATTCTGCTGCTTCTCCTGAGTACGGGGATACCACATGTGTGGGACTTTTTGGGAGCCTAGCCGCGTACGGGACCCCAAAAACCAAGCACCGCCTTCAAGGTTTCTAAGGGCATACATTTTTGATTTCACTCCTCACTACCTATCACAGTTTTGAAGGCCATAAAATGTCAAAATAGCCCAAAACCCCCACAAATGACCCCATTTTGGAAAGTAGACACCCCAAGCTATTTGCTGAGAGGCATGGTGAGTATTTTACAGCTCTCATTTGTTTTTGAAAATTAAGAAAGACATTTTTTTTTCTTTTTTTTTTCTTTTTTTACATTTTCAAAACTTTGTGACAAAAAGCGAGATCTGCAAAATACTCAACATACCTCTCAGCAAATAGCTTGGGGTGTCTACTTTCCAAAATGGGGTCATTTGGGGGGGTTTTGTGCCATCTGGGCATTCCATGGCCTCTGAAACTGTGATAGGCAGTGAGGAGTGAAATCAAAAATTTACACCCATAGAAATCCTGAAGGCGGTGCTTGGTTTTTGGGGTCCCGTACGCGACTAGGCTCCCAAAAAGTCCCACACATGTGGTATCCCCGTACTCAGGAGAAGCAACAGAATGTATTTTGGGGTGTAATTCCACATATGCCCATGGCATGTTTGAGCAATATATAATTTAGTGACAACTTTTTGTACATTTTTTTTTTTTTGGTCATTATTCAATCACTTGGGACAAAAAAATAAATATTCAATGGGCTCAACATGCCTCTCAGCAAATAGCTTGAGGTGTCTACTTTACAAAATGGGGTCATTTGGGGGGGTTTTGAACTGTCCTGGCATTTTATGCACAACATTAGGAAGCTTATGTCACACATCATCCACTCTTCTAACCACTTGAAGACAAAGCCCTTTCTGACACTTTTTGTTTACATGAAAAAAAATTTTTTTTTGCAAGAAAATTATGTTGAACCCCCAAACATTATATATTTTTTTAAAGGCCCTACAGATTAAAATAGTGGGTGTTGCATTTTTTTTTCCACACAGTATTTGCGCAGCGATTTTTCAAACGCATTTTTTGGGGGAAAAACACACTTTTTTATTTTTAATGCACTAAAAAACACTATATTGCCCAAATGTTTGATGAAATAAAAAAGATGATCATAGGCCGAGTACATGGATACCAAACACGACATGCTTTAAAATTGCGCACAAACGCGCAGCGGCGACAAACTACATTCATTTTTAAAAGCATTTAAAAGCCTTTACAGGTTACCACGTTAGATTTACAGAGGAGGTCTACTGCTAAAATGACTGCCCTCGATCTGACCTTCGCGGTGATACCTCACATGCATGATGCAATTGCTGTTTACATATGACGCTAGACCGACGCTTGCGTTCGCCTTTGCGCAAGAGCAGGGGGGGACAGCGGTGCTTTTTTTTTAATTTTTTTATTATTTATTTGGCTTTTTTATTTTATTTTTAAACTGTGCCTTCCATATTTTATTTTTTTACCATTTTTATCGTTATCTCAGGGAATGTAAATATCCCCTATGATAGCAATAAGTAGTGACAGGTACACTTTTTTTGAAAAAAATTGGGGGGTTAGACCCTAGATCTTTCCTCTGCCCTCAAAGCATCTGACCACACCAAGATCGGTGTGATAAAATGCTTTCCCAATTTCCCAATGGCGCTTTTTATATCCGGGGGGGGACATTCCCTCCCACTGCTTGTAAAAGCAGTCTAGAGGCTAATTATCTGCTAGAATTGCTTTTACATGAAAGCCGGCTGCTGGCTGAAAAGAATGATACCAAGATGATACCTAAACCCGCAGGCATCATTCTGGTATAAACATTCAAAGTCCAGCAACATACCAGTACGTTGCTGGTCCTTGTTGGACATGTATTGTAATCTTTTTTTTCATACAGCCTATTGGCTGAATGAAAAAAAGAGATTGATTGGTGGGTATGCCCACCATTAGAATACCTCCCTTCATCCACCCACTTCTAATGATGGGCATATATGCCGAAGCATGGGGGCATCCTCCCGCAAAAAAGTTATGCCGCGTACACACGGTCAAGCCTTCGTCGGAATTTCGACCGTATGTACGCGGCATAAAAGGTTATGCCGCGTACACACGGTCGGACTTTTCCACGGGCAAGCCTCCGTTGGAATTTCGACCGTATATACGCGGCATTAGGAGCAAAATCGCTCCTCCGCCCCTGCTGCCCCCATGCTTCGGCATATATGCTCTTTTTTTTAACTGTGGTGGTGAAATCACCTCCTACAGCGTTGGAGTCACGGCTTTATGTATCGTGGGAGCAAACGCTGTTGCTGTCAAGATAAATAGATCCGCGCTGCAACTGAATGGCGTACCTGCTAAGCAAATGGTGGTTAACATTAAAACAAAGTAACATTACAGTACAACAGTAAGACCTTACCATGCCATACCTGCAAAGCAAATACCAAAACAAAACCTAGTAAAAAATAAAAAAATGTTTTAACGCAACCTGTGCCTAAAATATATATATGCCGAAGCATGGGGGCATCCTCCCGCAAAAAAGTTATGCCGCGTACACACGGTCGGAATTTTCCACGGGCAGGCCTCCGTCGGAATTTCGACCGTATGTACGCGGCATTAGGAGCAAAATCGCTCCTCCGCCCCTGCTGCCCCCATGCTTCGGCATATATGCTCTTTTTTTAACTGTGGTGGTGAAATCACCTCCTACAGCACTGGAGTCACGGCTTTATGTATCGTAGGAGGAAACGCTGTTGCTGTCAAGATAAATAATTCCGCGCTGCAGTTGAATGGCGCACCTGAAAACAAAAAATTACATACCTGAAAAGCAAGCATGATAAAACATTGCAGAATAGAATACAGTAAAAAAGAGCAGAACAATAGAGAGAAAATAGAGAGAGAGAGAACAATAAAACGACAACTATTTTTGTTTTTTTTATTTTATATTTTTTTGTGTTTTGTTTTTTACGTTTTTTTTTTTCTTTTTTACACTTTTTTTTGTAACTTTACAACTGTAATGGTTCGGGTCTCTCAAAATGTAATGGCATCTTGGGAGACCCTGTGTAAGTGTGTCCTTGTCTGTGAAATGCTGTACCCTACGCTAAAACTTCACTTTTGAGTGGTAGCGTTCAAAACATTCACCTTGGCAAAGACCAGGCTTGTCAGGACAGAGTGGACAAAAACTACGGGTGTCACGCCTAAATCCGCGCTTGCTACAGACACGACATCTTTTTTGGGGGTGGCTTTGGGTAGGGGTACTCGGGAGGACATACGAATAATGCCTCTCATGCAGCCGGCTTACTGCATTTGGTAGGGGATGGTGAGGTGCAGAACTGCCTGGATACAAGAGTTCTGTGACTATCTCATTCTGGAATTTTAGAAGAGATAACGTCCCGCCTGAAGCTCTGTATAGCACATGAGCGTTCAGCAAAGCCAATTGGAATAATGATAGAGACACTTTTTTGTACCAGCGTCTCGCCTTACGGTCAATTAGATACGGCGCCATCAACTGGTCGTTGAGGTCCACCCCTCCCATATTTTGGTTATATTCGTGGACACAGAGGGGTTTCTCCACAACACCAGTCGCCGTACAAATTTGGACTGTCGTGTCTGCATGAAGGGAGGTAAGAAGGAAAACATTCTTATTGTCCCTCCACTTCATAGCGAGCAAGTTATTACACTTCAAGCAGGCTCTCTCCCCCAGCCTAAGACGGGCATCTACAAGCCGCTGGGGAAAGCCCCGGCGATTAGGTCGCACGGTGCCACATGCTCCAATCTGATGATCAAACAAGTGACTAAACAGTGGCACGCTCGTGTAATAATTGTCCACATACAAGTGGTACCCCTTTCTGAATAAGGGTGACACCAAGTTCCACACTATCTTGCCAGCGCTCCCTATGTAATCTGGGCAGTTGACCGACTCAATCTGACTATCTTTTCCCTCATAAACCGTAAAGTTCACTACATAGCCTGCTGCCCTGTCACAGAACTTGTAGAGCTTGACCCCGTATCTGGCACGCTTGCTGGGAAGGTACTGCTTGAAAGACAAGCGGCCAGAAAATTTAATCAGGGACTCATCAACGCAGACAACTTGATCGGGAGTAAACAAGGCTGCAAAACGTTTGTTGAAGTGGTTTATGAGGGGCCGAATTTTATAGAGCCGGTCGTATTCAGGGTCCCCACGTGGACGACAAAGTTCATTGTCGTTGAAGGGCATGAACCGCAAAATCTGCTCGTATCGTGCCCTGGACATGGAGGCAGAGAACACGGGCATGTGGTCAATTGGGTGCGTAGACCAATAAGCACGCAATGACGGAAATTTATGTGTGCCCATGTTGAGGGAAAGGCCCAGAAAGGTCTTAAATTCGGAAACCGTAATTGGTTTCCAATTTCTGGCAATTTTAGGCAACTGGGGGTTAGCGGCGATAAATTGACCAGCATATAAATTACTCTGGTCCACAATAGATCTATAGAGATCTTCCGTGAAAAACAGCGAATAAAAATCAATTGGAATAAAATCAGCTGTTTCCACCTGAATACCGGGTTGGGCAGTGAATGGGGGAAGTACGGGTTCTGCAGAAGTGGTGGGGACCCAATCAGGATAGGCGAATTCTGCAGGAAGGGCAGTATGGGCACGACAGGCCTGCCTTTGTCTTCTTGGTGGCAGCGGGACACTACTTGTGCTTGCCACCTCGCCAGCTTGAACTGCACTTATGGGACTCGCCACGTCACCAAGTGTTACTGCAGTGCTGGATGTACATCCAGGCTGTACTAGGCCGCTGGTGCTTGCCAGTTCACCAGAAGGAATAGCGGCGCTAGTACTACTCTGCTCCATGATACGAGAGACCTGCGGTTCTTGCTCCTCAACAACCTCAGAAGATCGGGATCGGGTACACCTGACCTTAGCAGGGACCTCAACTTCGTCGTCAGAGCTATCTGACGTGGGGCCGCTGACGTCACTGTCTTCTACGGGAAGATATTCTGAGCCTGAATCTGACAGATACGTGACCTCCTCTTCACTATCTGTCATGCTCAGAATCTCGTAGGCCTCTTTACTAGTGTACCTTCGTCTTGCCATTTTGGGCTCTAAATTTAGGGGTACACTAGTAAGATTCACAGGAAAAAAAGCACCTGACTGTCGTCAGCAAATATATCAAACGCTACAAAAAAACTGTTAGCGATCGCAGGGATCAGGCCTGTCTCTGCGAACGCTGCAGTTATGTGTGTTGTGTTTGGTAAGTGACAGTGATCGATCGATACTGCACTTGGGTGGGCTGGGCTGGGCTGGGCTGGGCGGAGGGGCTAAACGCAGGCGCTAGCAGGTATCTGGGCTGATCCCGCTAACACTGCGTTTTTGGGAACCCTAAACCGCTGGGGATGCTAGTATAGATCTGATCAGATACTATACCACTAAGGGGGGTGTATGCTTTGCGCGTGGGTGTTAGCGTTACTGGCACTAACCTAACACTGCCTGGGGCGACGCAGACCCTCTCTGGCGCTAAAACCTAATTGATCTCACCCGCCGGGCGATCAGGGGGGTTAAACTTTTATTGGGTTATATACGGCGGGTGCCCTGATGCTATAAAAAGCAAACTAATCAACCAGCGTCACCCGTAACCTTTATATGGTGATCACTGGTGAAAGGGTTAACTAGGGGCAATCAGGGGGTTAAAACCTTTATTAGGTTAAATATGGGGGTACCTGACACTATATAAAAACCTGACGGGTAACCTAAATAACTAAATAACTTACTGGCTAACCAGTGACACCAGTGACGCTTATACGGCGATCACTGGTGAAAGGGTTAACTCTAGGGGCAATCAGGGGGTTAAAATAATATATGGGGGTACCTGACACTAATAAAAACCTGCGGCGAACCTAAAAAAAAATAACTGCCTATCTAAAACACCAGCGACACGAATATAGCGATCGGAAAAACAATCGCTTAGTGACGCTGAAGTTAGGGGGTGAAAGGGTTACCTGGGGGGTGATCAAGGGGTTAAACCTTTATTAGGGGGGGTTAGGGGGCTACCCTGGACCTAAAGGGGCCTAATCCTAACTGCCCTGCAACTTTTTACAATCACAGATGACACTAAATGCAGTGATCAGTAAAATAAATGATCACTGCAATCAGTGACACTGTGATTGGGGGCTTTGGGGTGACCTGGGGGGTGATCTGGGGGTGACTGAGGGGTGATTTGTGTGCCTATGTGTACCTACGTGTCAGTGGACTGTTGGTGCACTAACCTGCTTCTTCTCTCCTCGGCGCCGGGAACGAAAAGACCGCGGCGAGGGAGATGACATCACTTCCTCCAGCCTGTGTTTACATTTCAGGCAGGAGGAAGCAATTTCATTCGCCGGGAGCGATCGCGAGGGGGGGCGGAATCGAGCGGCCGCCCCCTCATGCCTGATCACTCCCGAACACTTAACGGCCGCTCACTGCAGTGAAGGGGGGTCCGGATGGACCCCCCAACTGCACAAAGGCGATCACGTAGATCTACGTGATTCTGCCTGTCGGTGCCATTCTGCCGACGTAAATCGGCGGTGGGCGGTCGTTAAGTGGTTAAGCCTAAGGAATTGCCCATAAGGTACCCCCCTTATAGTGTGACTAGGGTGGGCAGAATCCGCTCTCAGCAGGGTATTACCTGCTGTAGCTTTCCTATGTAGACTTGTAGTGATGGTGTTCCCTACACCTGTCAGTGTCACATCTAGGAAGTCCATGGTGTTCATGTGGATTTTACATGTGAATTTTAAATTCAGGGAGTTGTCATTCAGGTACATGAGCCAATTCTGAAGATCTACCTGGTAATCAGAAGTGACGAACAACAGGTCGTCTATATAGCGACAGTAAAACATGGTATCCAGTCGGCGGGGGCTATCATGTCCAAAGATGCGGGACCTCTCCCACCAACCTATGAAAAGGTTGGCTAATGAGGGCGAAAATTTCACCCCCATAGAGGCCCCGCATCTCTGGAGATAATAGACCCCGTCGAACATGAAGAAATTGTGGGTTAACAAATACTCTAGAGCCCCCAAAATGAACTCCTGGAGTACTAAGGAGAATTTTCCTGACTCACGTAGGAAAGTGGCGACCGCTCGTATGCCTGGACGGTGGGGGAAACTTGAATAGAGACTAACCACATCGCAGCTGATCCATCTATATTTTGTATTCCATTCAAATTTGTTTATTTTTGACAAAAGTTGCTTGGTGTCTCTCAAGTACCCCGGTAAATCCACCACCAAAGGTTGTAGCTGACTGTCCAGCCACTCCTCAAGGCGTTCATTTAGGGAGCCTATCCCCACCACAATAGGTCTACCCGTGAGGGGGTTTAACCCTTTGTGTACCTTGGGCAGGTGGTGGAATATCGGCATGATGGGATGTTCAGGAATGAACATATCTCTTTCTTTTTCAGAAAATATGCCTGCTGATACAGCTCTATCCAGAAGAGAGTATAGTACTTTCTTAAAGGGTGTGGTGGGATCTGATCTAAGCATTTGATAAGTATCTGAATCAGATAACTGGCGTACTGCCTCATCTTTGTATGTGGCAGAATTTACAACGAACCCCCTTTATCAGCATTTTTAATGACTATACTTCTATCAGCTTGAAGGTTTTTTAAGGCTTGTCTCTCTTTGAATGTTAAATTATGCTGCTCAGTGGATTTCTGGATCCTGTGAATGAGTCATCAGCCACACCTGAGCGGTAACTCTCTCCTATAAATCTCCATAGGCGATGCTTTAAAAATTTGTACACGTTACCATTTTCGCATTACAGAGGAGGTCTAGTGCTAGAATTGTTGCACTCATTCTAACGCACGCAGCAATACCTCACATGTGTGGTTTGAAAGGCGTTTACATATGTGGGCGGGACTTACGTGTGTGTTCGCTTCTGAGCGCGAGCTACCGGGGACATGGGCGTTTTTTTACTCTTTTTTTTAACTTTTTCGTTTTTTTGATCACTTTTATTCCTATTACAAGGAATGTAAACATCCCTTGTAATAGGAATCTATTGTGACAGGTCCTCTTTATGGAGAGATGCAGGGTCAATAAGACCCTACATCTCTCCTCCAGGCTGGAAAGCATGAGATCGGTCAAAAAAAATCACAGATTTCATGCTGACAGCCGAGATCACGGCTTTGTTTACATACGGGAACCCGGCGTGACTTCATAACGTCGAGCGCGGGCCTCCGACGGTCACAGAGATGACTGGTGACCATCTGGTCACCAGTCATCTCTAAGCTTCCCATCCGGCGCCGGCCAATTAGTTCTCCGAGCCCCAGATGGCACGGGAGAGCCCGGAGAAGCACCGGATGGCGGCGGAAGAGGGGGGGACGTCCCCTCCCGCTGCCTATAAGAACGATCAAGCGGTGGAACTGCCGCTATGATCATTTTTATCGTGCACAGAATCGCCGGCTGAAAAGAATGATATCTGAATGATGCCTGCAACTGCAGGCATCATTCAGATGTCACCGCACAAAGCCATTTGACGGTGGGCGGTAGGGACGTCATTTGATGGTGGGCGGTAGAGAAGTGGTTAATATTTCAAAAATTTTGAAAAAAGGTAATTTTTCTCCTTCATTGATGTACACTGATGAGACTGCACTGATAGGCTGCACTGATGGGCACCGATAAGGTGGCATGGGTGGGCACTGAGAGGTGGCATTGCTAGTTGGCACTGGTGGGCATTGAGAAGTGGCACTGCTAGGTGGCAATGATAGTTGGCAGTGATGGGCACTGATAGGCAGCACTGCTAGGTGGCACTGATTGGCAGCAGTGGTGGGCATTGATAGGTGGCACTGGCAGGGGCTACTGATTGTCACAGATGACGTAGAATTGCCTCTTCCTCTTCGGGCCCGATGGCCCTTGCACATAAGCCGGTGATTGCCTTTTTTTATGCTCACGCTGTCAGCACAAGGAGAAAACAAAAACCATTACCGAGCTTTTGTTTGCATCACGTGATCAGCTGTCATTGGCTGACAGCTGACCACATGGTAAGGGGCAGGGATCGGCCCCTTACTTGGATCTGTCATCACCCGAGTCTCAGTGACTCGGTGACCACAGCACGCGCGTGAAGGGGAGGACGTCTATTGATGGACTTCCGGCAATTGAGGTCCGTGCTGTGGCCGTCGATCAGCTATAGCGCTGATCTTAAGTGATTTAAGAGGGTCTAAATGGGCCATTGACATGCATCACTATTCAACTTAGGAATGTGTCTTTGCAAAGTTAAACTAAATGAAATTCTTTCTTATTTTTGCTTGGGGATAGAGTGCAGAGGGATTACAAGTCTACACAGTTTTTGGGGATGTCTGCACCCCTGATAGGGTGAAGACAACTCCCAAATTTGGCCACTTTATCCTTCCAAATAATTCACTTCCTGTCACATAGTCACACAGGAAGTGAGGGGAAATCCCTACCAATGTCTTTCCTTGGGGACACACAGGTCAATCTAAATACTTTCCCCATTATGTACATTGCACTCCAGCATTTTACTGGGTACACCCCAAATTATTAGGTATTTTGGACTTTGGGGTTTATTTACTAAAGGCAAATCCACTTTGCACTACAAGAGCACTTGCTGGATATCCGAGAGGGACATGCAAGGAAACAAAAAAAACACCATCTTTGCTTTTACATGATTGGATGTTACAATCACCAGTGCTTCCCCTCAGATTTTCAGCAGCTACACTTTTACTGCAGAGTGGATTTGTCTTTACTAAACCCCAAACTACCCAATGATTTGGGGTGTACACAACAAAGTGCTAGAGTGCAATTTGCTTAATGGGGACACTAGTTAGATTGATCTGTGTGTCCCCAAGAAAAGACATTGGTTGGGTTTTACCTTCACTTCCTGTTTAGCTGTGTGACAGTAAGTGAAGCCAATTTTACTAAAAGGGACACAAAGCCCAACCTAAAAAAAAAACAAGCAGGGGTTCTAACACTTACTTGGTTTCCCTCAAAATGCCCACAATTAGAATCGTATTGCCTTGAACTATTTTTAAGTGCAGTGCTCTAAATCAGTGCTTCTCAAGTACCCCCAACAGGCCATGTTTGCAGGTTTTCCTTCATCTTGCACATGTGCTTTAAATCACAGTCAATGGTTTGGTATTTTGGACAGCAATTCTCGATAAGATAAATTCACAAAACATGTCCTGTTGGGGGTACTTGAGGACTGAGGCTGAGAACCACTGCAGTAAAAAGGAAAATTGAATACTTACCGCTCTGTATTTTTTATTTCCTGGTGACTATCCATGGCAGCACACAATACATGCATATGCTACCATGAAGGCACCAGGTTAGACAAATCACACCTGTTTTGTTTTGACATGCCAATCAGCTGTCACGTTTGTTGCAAAGTTTTGATGTTTGTTTTTTGTTTTCTATGCAACATATTTTATTGGTCAACAAAACAAAGGGAAGCCAAAATAAAAAACATGGTCAATTTGAAACAGTCACATCTTGAGAAAGATTTAGCAAAATAATGCAGCACAGACAATTAAATCAAAGTGAACAAACAACACACATTAACAACATCAAAAATATTTATGGGGAACATTTCCCCCACACAAAAAAATACAATCAACAAAAGTAAAACAAACATCTGTTTTGCAAAGACATAAGAAATAAAATACATGTGTTACAAACTCGATAAGGACACCAAAATTTACTTTTTGCCGGACACACACGCACACACACACACTTGCCTCTTTTCAGGGCAAGGGAGAGGATGCTATCTGCAAGCTTTATATAACATAGGTTTGTGTACTAATGACGCAATTGAAAACACATGCACAGTCCATGAAACACCCAAAATGCAAGTTCACCCAATGTAGAAACTGAACTTCAAAGTGGGTACACCTGTTAAGGATGTCCTTCAATTACTAACCCATAAAAACACTCTCTGAGCATGCCCAGAAACATCCAGGTGCTGTTCACACACAAAAAGCACCAAAAAAAAAATGAACTGCCTGAGCATGCTCAGACCAACACAAATGTAGCTAGCAGAAAATAACCCCCTGTCCAAAATTAAGCACATCATCCTGCATGCTACAAAATTAGAGATGGGACAACCCCCCCCCCTACCAACAAATACCGTTGCAGTCTATGGGAACTCAATTTTGCTAGTCCCCACTTGGCTGGCTTATCTTCTAGTTATTGGCCTTAAAATGGGGGCCCAGGTCCCACCCTAAGGGACATATATCAATGTCACCAATTTGGACAACACCAAAAACAAAACAAGGAGAAGTGCCTTTAAATATGCCAAATTGCTTAAGGGCCATTTCACACCACATGCAGTGCATTCCGTTTTTTATGCATCAAAAATGCATGGAAAGTTGGTTATATGGTTCTAAATGGCAGTGTTTGTTCCAGTGCGTTCCAGATCCACAAAAAAAGTAGAACATGCTGCATTTTACCTGCACTGGACTGTACTAGAATGCAACAAAACGCATCAAAAATGCACTGGAATGCACCGGAACACACCTAAATGCACCAAAAACGCACTGGAACACACTTGTCCTTATCTATGGTTAATAAAAAAGAGGGGTGAAAAAAAGCACTCGACTGCATCAAAAACGTACCAAAAATGCACTGGAACGCATCAAAAACGCGCATGCAAAAAAGCACCTGGAACGCATCCGGATTGCGTTTCTATGGTGTGAACTGGCCCTAGTTCACACCATAGAAACGCAGTCTGGATGCGTTCCAGGTGCTTTTCTGCATGCACGTTTTTGGCAAGTTCCAGTGCATTTTTGATTCGTTTTTGATGCAGTCCAGTGTTTTTTTCCCCCCTCTTTTCACTTAGGACAAGTGTGTTGCAGTGCGTCTTTGGTGCATTTAGGTGCGTTCCGGTGCATTCCAGTGCATTTTTGGTACGCTCCGTAGCGTTTTTGATGTGTTTTACTGTGGTCCAGTACAGTTCTGTACATAAAAAATGCAGCATGACCAATTTTTTTTTCCTTTCTGAAACACACCGGAACGGACTGCAGTGGTGTGAACTATGCCATTGGCATTAATGCGATCAACTTTCTTTGCGATTTTCATGCATCAAAAAAACGCACTGCACTGCATCCGGTGTGAACTGGCCCTAAATATCATACCTGGGGGGTGTCTATAGTATGCCTGTAAAGCAGCGCATGTTTTCCATGTTTATAACAGTTCGAGAGCAAAATGACATTTCTAAAGTAAAATAATAGTCATTTAAATGTACTTGCGGCTGTAATGAATTGCTGGTTCCAGATAAAGATAAAAGTACCGTATTTATCGGCGTATAACACGCGCCGGCGTATAACACGCACCCCAAGTTTAGGAGGGAATTTTAAGGAAAAAACTTTTAGGAGGGAAATTCAAGGAAAAAAAAACTTACATTTAAATGCAGCATGCAGCCTTGCCCAGTGTCAATCTGCAGCCTTGCCCAGTGTCCATCTGTCCATCTGAAGCCTTGCCCAGTGTCCATCTGTCCATCTGCAGCCTTGCCCAGTGCCAATTTGTCCATCTGCAGCCTTGCCCAGTGTCCATCTGTCCATCTACAGCCTTGCCCAGTGTCCATCTGTCCATCTACAGCCTTGCCCAGTGTCCATCTGTCCATCTGCAGCCTTGCCCAGTGTCCATCTGTCCATCTGCAGCCTTGCCCAGTGCCTTTGCAATCTTGTCCGTCTCGCCGTTTTTTTAAATTTGGCGCCGATTTCTGTGGAGAGGAGCGAGCGGGGCCGAGTGTACTTCGGCTAGACTCGGCTCCTCTCGCAGTCCCGCCCATCTCCACTGACTGCGCCGCTGACAGAGAAAGCCGAGTGTACTTCGGCTAGACTCGGCTCTGCTCACAGTCACAGGCAGGACTGCGAGAGGAGCCGAGACTAGCCGAAGTACACTCGGCTTTCTCTATGTCAGCGGCGCAGTCAGAGATGGGCGGGACTGCGAGAGGAGCCGAGTAAAGCCGAGTGTACTTCGGCTTCGGCTCCGCTCGCTCCTCTTGCTCGTTTCAGCAGGGGAATTCGACGGAGTATCGGCGTATAACACGCACCACGATTTTCCCCTGATTTTAAGGGGAAAAAAGTGCGTGTTATACGCCAATAAATACGGTAATTGAAAGTCTTTGAAAAAAAAAATGCGTGGGGGTTCCCCCAAATTCCATTACCAGGCCCTTCAGGTCTGGTATGGATATTAAGGGGAACTCTGCGCCAAATAAAAAAAAAATGACGTGGGGGTTCCCCACAACATCCGTACCAGGCCCTTCAGGTCTGGTATGGATTTTAAGGGGACCCCCGCGACAAATGTAAAAAAAAATCCACACTAGACCCTTATCTGAGCACGCAACCTGGCAGGCCGCAGGAAAAGAGGGGGGACGAGAGAGCGGCCCCCCCCTCCCTCCTGAATCGTACCAGGCCACATGCCCTCAACATGGGGAGGATGCGACCCTAAAGCACCATGTCCCCATGTTGATGGGGACAAGGGCCTCATCCACACAACCCTTGCCGGTGGTTGTGGGGGACTGCGGGCGGGGGGCTTATCGGAATCAGGAAGACTCCTTTAACAAAGGAGACCCCCAGATCCCAGCCCCCCCTGTGTGAAATGGTAATGGGGTACAAATGTACTCCTACCATTTCACAAAACAAAGTGTCAAAAATGTTAAAAATTACAATAGCCGGTTTTTGACAGTTCCTTTATTAATGTCTTCTCCTTTCTTCCATCTTCTTCCATCTTCTTCTTCCACCTTCTTCTTCCATCTTCTTCTTTTCTCCATTCGGGTTTCTTCCTCCATCTTCTTCTTCATCTTCATCTTCCTTCTTCCTTCAGTGTTCTCGTCCGCATTTTGCTCCGGCTTCTTGTTCCCCTTCTTCTTTCTCCGGCTGCTACGCTTGAATTCGAAGTTCCCGCTGTGTGACGCTTCAGTTCTTCAGTTCTCCTCTGGGTCCGCTGCCACCCGGTGACCCCACCCCCCTCTGACGCACATGGATTTCACGGGGACTTTCCCCGTGGTGTCAGAGGGGGGCGGAGCCACCGGGTGGCAGCGGACCCAGAGGAGAACTGAAGAACTGAAGCGTCACACAGCGGGAACCTCGAATTCAAGCGGATCAGCAGGAGAAAGAAGAAGGGAACAAGAAGCCGGAGCAAGATGCAGACGAGAACACCGAAGGAAGAAGGAAGATGAAGATGGAGGAAGAAACCCCAATGGAGAAAAGAAGAAGATGGAAGAAGAAGAAGGAAGAAGATGGAAGAAAGGAGAAGACATTAATAAAGGAATTGTCAAAAACCGGCTATTGTCATTTTTAAAATTTTTGTCACTTTTTTTTGTGAAATGGTAGGGGTACATTTGTACCCCATTACCATTTCACACAGGGGGGGCGGGATCTGGGGTCCCCTTTGTTAAAGGGGGCTTCCAGATTCCGATAAGCCCCCCGCCCACAGACCCCCACAACCACCGGGCAAGGGTTGTGGGGATGAGGCCCTTGTCCCCATCAACATGGGGACATCCTCCCCATGTTGAGGGCATGTGGCCTGGTACGGTCCAGGAGGGAGGGGGGCGCTCTCTCGTCCCCCCTCTTTTCCTGTGGCCTGCCAGGTTGCGTGCTCGGATAAAGGGTCTGGTTTGGATTTTTAGGGGGACACCACAACATTTTTTTTAAGTTTGGCGTGGGGGTTCCCCTTAAAATCCATACCAGACCTGAAGGGCCTGGTACGGATTTTGAGGGGGACCCGCACGTCATTTTTATTTTTTAAATTGGTGCAGAGTTCCCCTTAATATCCATACCAGACCTGAAGGGCCTGGTAATGGAATTTGGGGGAACCCCACAATTTTTTTTTTTCAAAGACTTTCAATGACTTTTCTCTATATTGCCGGAAGCCGACAATTCATTATAGCCGCAAGTGATTTTAAATGCCTTTTTTTTCCTTTAGAAATGTAATTTTGCTGTCGGACTGTTATATAATGGCAAGTTCAGAGCTGCGCCTGTTCAACTTATGCAAATTGATTTACGTGACTTGACATTTACTAAGATTTTGCCAGCGCAGTGACCCGGCGCATTTGAACGAGTAAAATTGCCGCGCAGAGCACAAAAAGATCCCTTGCAGTTATAAACGTAATTGCCGGCGCAGCAGGCTGGTTCAGAAAAAGTTACTTTCTCATTCTATTTTGGGCATATTTGTTACTTGGGCAGTTGTCTCTAAACTTCCTCACATCACTCCACGTCACCCCCATTATATTGGCACTTCCAGCTTCTTTATATTTTTATTCGAAGATGCCGTGCGCCAGGTCCATAGTGGCGCACTGAGCGCCTCCTCCCGTGCACCGAGAACACTATAGTAAATGGGGAATAGCGCTGCGTTACCGGCGCTAATTTTTCGTAAATATCAAAACTGCCTTTGCGCACGCAGATGCGCCGATACTCATGGCGCAAACATTTCGTAAATCAGCCCCAATGTGTAATTAAGAAGGGACACCAACCTCCTTGAGTGTAAAAAAATAAAAAAGTTGTTGTGAGAAAATAAATGAGCCCACATGAAAGTAAAATTAATTCAAAAATAAAAAAAGTCAATTTGGATTCTAAATAAAATTAAAAATTAGGGAGATCTGGCTTTAAAAAAAAATTAAATTGTTCAGGAGAACACAAGAAACAATAAAGAAATACGTTTGGCAGAACTCGGGATAAATATCTGCAGCAAAAAAAACATTTTAAAGACCATTATAAAGAAGAGCACAATGGGGCTGATTTACTAATAACAGTGCGCTGCGCTGGTTGATCCCTTAATTGGTGCGCCGGATAACTACTTCATTGGGCGCAGGAACCAGCGGCGCACTGTTATAGTAAATACAAATGTCAGCGGCGCTCTATTGAAAATGAATGGTTCCCTATGGGAGCCCATTGATTTGAATAGAGGTCGCCTGGGAAGTCGGATGAAGCCGATCCGACTCGCGGGGCGACTCGTGTGCCGGCTGACACAGGGACAGCGTGACTTTGCGAGGCAACTTGGACACGACCTGAGCGTGAAGCAGGCGCTCAAGTCGTGTCCTAGAGGCGACTAGCTGGCCGAGAATGTCTCCAGCGCGATGGCATCGCGCTGGTTCTCGGCAGCCTCGCTGTCCCGTGTTTGGTATGAATCATGAAGGGGAACTCCAGGCCAAATTTTAATGAAAAAACCGGCATGGGTTCCCCTCCGATAAGCCCGCCGCCCACAGACCCCGACAACCAACGGCCAGGGTTGTCGGGTCAGCGGGTGGCATCACCCAGTGACCACGCCCCATGCCAATATAAGTGGGTGCGCTCCGCGGCAAGAGCATTGTAACGGCGGACAGCGACGAGGCAACATCGGGCGGAGAGAAGAGGGAAGAAGACGACGCTGAAGCCCGGGACCCCGCTAGCAAAAGAGCTGGAAGAAGATAGCGGGGCGCCCGGCAGAAGGCAGAAAGAACCGGAGATCGTGGAGAAGGCACCGGAGAGCGGGAGAAGAACCGGAGAGCGCGGAGACGACACCGGAGAACAGAACAAGAGACCCCCGAAGTCGGAAGAAGATGACGAGGAAGCCCGGGACCCCGCTAGCAAAAGAGCTGGAAGAAGATAGCGGGGTGCCCGGCAGGAAGACCCCCGGAGCTGCCTAATAAATTACTTTAAAGACCTGTGTTGTGTTTTTTATTGACTTTTTTTGCCACCAGGTGAATGGGTAGGATCGTACCCCATACTCATTCACATAGGGTGGGGGGGCAGGGATCTGGGGGCCCCCTTATTAAAGGGGGCTCCCGGATTCCGAAAAGCCCGCCGCCCGCAGACCCCGACAACCAACCGCCAGGGTTGTCGGGAAGAGGCCCTTGTCCCCATCAACATGGGGACATCCTCCCCATGTTGAGGGCATGTGGCCTGGCACGGTCCAGGAGGGAGGTGGGGCCGCTCTCTCGTCCCCCCTCTTCCCCTGCGGCCTGCCAGGTTGCGTGCTCGGATAAGGGTCTGGTATGGATTTTGGGGGAACCCCCACGCTTTTTTTTTTCGTTTGGCGCAGGGCTCCCCTTAAAATCCATACCAAACCTGAAGGGCCTGAAGGACCCCCACGCCATTTTCTTTTTCATTTAGGTGGGGGGTCCCCTTTGAATCCATACTAGACCCAAGGGCCTGGTATGGATCTGGGGGGGACCCCACGCTGTTTTTTTTCTCGTTTTTTTTTTTTTAGAGCCGACAATGTTTATTTTTTTTACAACCAGCTATAAACAGGTTAAAAATAAATAAAAAATTGCCGCAAATTCGCGGGTACTTGCGTTTTGGATGCGGGTCCATTGAATTCTCTTACATCCAAAACACTGTTTTTGGCCTGGCCAAAAAAATCTGCAGTTGCGTTTAAACTCGTTTTTCACAAAGCCTAAAAATGCCTTCAGACGCCAAAGATTTCCACGTTTCAGACGCGGGTCCCGGCGTTTAGCCGCATTTTAGTTTAGAAGCGTTTTTAAAGGTGACCTATTTTTTTACATTGATAAACTCCAAAATTATGGCAATTTAGGAAAAACCATTAAAAATATATATATCTATCAAAAAATAAATGAAATTGCTTCCATTGCATTGTGAACAATCCACAACTTGGGTCAGCTGACGTGGCAAGTGAACAATCCACAACTTGGGGCAGCTGACGTGGCAAGTGGACAATCCACAACTTGGGGCAGCTGACGTGGCAAGTGAACAATCCACAACTTGGGGCAGCTGACGTGGCAAGTGAACAATCCACAACTTGGGGCAGCTGACGTGGCAAGTGGATAATCCACATCTTGGGGCAAGTGATGTGGCAAGTGACACGCTAAATACAACTACACTGCTGCTCTCTCAGCTGCTGATACTCACTCTGGTCTCACAAAATAGCTGAAATCGTTAATAATACTGTTTTTGGAGCTTAGGGCGGCTCCTTATCATGTTTCCTAACTAAACGCATATAGACACAAATGTGGTAAAACGCGGCATGCAAACGCGACAAAGCACGCCTTTCTAAACGCCACTTTCAACCTTAGTTCTGAAGACTTTGCACCAGCGTCCCGTGCACATGGGGCCTAAAAACGGCTATGCCCTTTACAGCTCAAAAACGCCATGGTGGGCATGAGGCCATAGGCTAACATGGAGAGGCGTTTTTAAGCTGCAAAAAACGCTCAAACAAGCGGCTGGAAAAACGTCCGTGTGCATGTAGCCTTATATTAACCACTTGCTTACTGGCCACTTAAACCCCCTTCCTGCCCAGACCATTTTTCACATTTCAGCGCTGATGCACTTTGAATGACAATTGCGCGCTCATACAACACTGTAACCCAATGAAAATGTATTATTTTTTGGCACACAAATAGAGCTTTCTTTTGGTGCTATTTGATCACCTCTGCGGTTTTTTCTATAAATACAAAAGACCAAGTTACATTTTTTTTAACCACTTCAGCACTGGGCCTATTCTGGCACTTCTCTCCTTCATGTAAAAATCATACATTTATGGCTATAAAATTACTTCAAAACCCCAAACATTATATATGTTTTTTTAGCAGACACCTTAGGGAATAAGATGGTGATCATTGCAAATTTTTATCTTGCTCTGTATTTGCGCAATAAATTTTCAAACGCCTTTTTTTTGGTAAAAAAATGGTTTCATGAATGTAAAAAAATTACAAAACAGTAAAGTTAGCCCAATTTTTGGGGATAATGTGAAAGATGTTGTTATGCTGAGTAAATAGATACCTAACATGTCACGCTTTAAAATTGCGCACACTCATGGAATGACACCAAACTTCAGTACTTAAAAATCTTCCTAGGCGATGTTTTAATTTTTTTTACACGTTACCATTTTCTCATTACAGAGGAGGTCTAGTGCTAGAATTGTTGCACTCATTCTAACGCACGCAGCAATACCTCACATGTGTGGTTTGAACAGCGTTTACATATGTGAGCGGGATTTACGTGTGTGTTCGCTTCTGAGCGCGAGCTACCGGGCACATGGGCGTTTTTTTCTTTATTTTGATTATTTATTTATTTATTTTTTACTTTTTTGTATTTCTTACTCTTTTTTTTTACTTTTTTTTTTTTTGGATCACTTTTATTCCTATTACAAGGAATGTAAACATCCCTTGTAATAGGAATCTATTGTGACAGGTCCTCTTTATGGAGAGATGCAGGGTCAATAAGACCCCACATCTCTCCTCCAGGCTGGAAAGCATGAGATCGGTCAAAAAAATTCACCAATCTCATGCTGACAGCCGAGATCACGGGTTGGTTTACATACGAGAACCCTGCGTGATATCATAATGTCGCGCCCGGGCCTCCGACGGTCATAGAGATGACTGGTGACCATCTGGTCACCAGTCATCTCTATGCTTCCCATCCAGCGCCAACCAAAATCGTTTTCTGAGCCCAAGATGGCATGGGAGAGCCCAGAGAAGCACCGGATGGCGGCGGGAGGGTGGGGAACGTCCCCTCCCGCCACCTATAAGAACAATCAAGCATCGTAACTGCCGCTATGATCATTTTTAGCGTGCACAGAATCGCCGGCTGAAAAGAATGATATCTGAATGATGCCTGCAACTGCAGGCATCATTCAGATGTCACCGCACAAAGCCGAGGACGTCATTTGACGGTGGGCAGTAGGAAAGTGGTTAATATTTAGAAAATTTTGACAAAAGGTAATTTTTCGCCTTCATTGATGTACACTGATGAGACTGCACTGATGGGCTGCACTGATGTGCACTGATAAGGTGGCAAGGGTGGGCACTGAGAGGTGGCATTGCTAGTTGGCACTGGTGGGCATTGAGAAGTGGCACTGCTAGGTGGCAATGATAGTTGGCAGTGATGGGCACTGATAGGCAGCACTGCTAGGTGGCACTGATTGGCACCAGTGGTGGGCATTGATAGGTGGCACTGGCAGGGGCTACTGATTGTCACAGATGACGCAGAATTGCCTCTTCCTCTTCGGGCCCCATGTCCCTTGCACATAAGCCGGTGATTGCCTTTTTTTATGCTCACGCTGTCAGCACAAGGAGAAAACAAAAACCATTACCCAGCTTTTGTTTACATCACGTGATCAGCTGTCATTGGCTGACAGCTGATCACATGGTAAAGGGCAGGTATCGGCCCCTTACTTGGATCTGTCATCACCCGAGTCTCAGTGACTCGGTGACCACAGCACGCGTGCACAAAGGGGAGGACGTTTATTGACGGACTCCCGGCAATTGAGGACCATGCTGTGGCCGTCGATCAGTTATAGCGCTGATCTCAAGTGATTAAAGAGGGTCTAAATGGGCCATTGACATGCATCACAATTCAACTTAGGAATGTGTCTTTGCAAAGTTAAACTAAATTAAATCCTTTCTTATTTTTGCTTGGGGATAGAGTGCAGAGGGATTACAAGTCTAGACAGTTTTTGGGGATGTCTGCACACCTGAACTCCCAAATTTGGCCACTTTATCCTTCCAAATAATTCACTTCCTGTCACATAGCCACACAGGAAGTGAGGGGAAATCCCTACCAATGTCTTTCCTTGGGGACACACAGGTCAATCTAAATACTTTCCCCATTATGTACATTGCACTCCAGCATTTTGCGGGTTACACCCCAAATTATTATTAGGTATTTTGGACTTTAGGGTTTATTTACTAAAGGCAAATCTACTTTGCACTACAAGTGCACTTGCTGGATATCCGAGGGGGACATGCAAGCAAACAAAAAAAACACCATCTTTGTTTTTACATGATTGGATGTTACAATCACCAGTGCTTCCCCTCAGATTTCCAGCAGCTACACTTTTACTGCAGAGTGGATTTGTCTTTACTAAACCCCAAACTACCCAATGATTTGGGGTGTACACAACAAAGTGCTAGAGTGCAATTTGCTTAATGGGGACACTAGTTAGATTGATCTGTGTGTCCCCAAGAAAAGACATTGGTAGGGTTTTACCTTCACTTCCTGTTTAGCTGTGTGACAGGAAGTGAAGCCAATTTTACTAAAAGGGGACACAAAGCCCAACCTACAAAGAAAAAAAAAACACAAGCAGGGGTTTTAACACTTACTTTGTTTCCCTCAAAATGCCCACAATTAGAATTGTATTGCCTTGAGCTATTTTTAAGTGCAGTGCTCTAAATCTGTGCTTCTCAAGTACCCCCAACAGGCCATGTTTGCAGGTTTTCCTTCATCTTGCACATGTGCTTTAAATCACAGTCAATGGTTTGGTATTTTGGACAGCAATTCTCCATAAGATAAATTCACAAAACATGTCCTGTTGGGGGTACTTGAGGACTGAGGCTGAGAACCACTGCAGTAAAAAAGGAAAATTGAATACTTACCGCTCTGTATTTTTAATTTCTGGGTGATTTTCCATGGCAGCACACAATACAATACATGCATATGCTAGCATTAAGGCACCAGGGTAGACAAATCACACCTGTTGTTTTGACATGCCAATCAGCTGTCACATTTGTTGCAAAGAAAACGCAAAACAAACCTCAAAACTTTGCATCAAATTTTATTGGTCAGCAAAACAAAGAATAATAAAAATAAATAAATAAAAAAATAAAAAACAGGGTCAATTTGAAACAGTTACAGACTCACAACATCTTGAGAAAGATTTGGCTAAATAATGCAGCACAGACAATTAAATCAAAGTGAACAAATGACACACATTAACAACATCAAAATTATTTCAGGGGAACATTCCCCCCCACAAAAAAATACAATCCACAAAAGTAAACCAAACATCTGTTTTGCAAAGACATAACAAATAAAATACATGTGTTTACAAACTCGATAAGGACACCAAAATGTACATTTTGCCGGCCGGACGGACGGACACACACACACGCTTGCCTCTTTTCAGGGCAAGGTAGAAAATGCTATCTGTGAGCTTTATATAACATAGGTTTGTGTGCTAATGAGGCAATTGAAAACACATGCACAGTCCATGGACACCCAAAATGCAAGTTCACCCAATGTAGAGACTGAACTTCAAAGTGGGTACACCTGTTAAGGATGTCCTTCAATTACTAACCCATAAAAACACTCTCTGAGCATGCCCAGAAATGTCCAGGTGCTGTTCACACACAAAAAACACCAAAAAAAAAATCTAACAGGCTGGGCATGCTCAGAAGAACTCAAATGCAGCTAGCAGAAAATAACCCCCCCCCCTGTCCAAAATTTAGCACATCATCCAGCATGCTACAAAATTAGGGATGGGACAATCACCGCCCCCCCCCCCACCAACAAATACCATTGCAGTCTATGGGAACTGACATGTTAATTTTGCTAGTCCCCACTTGGCTGGCTTATCTTCTAGTTATTGGCCTTAAAATGGGGGCCATGGTCCCACCCTAAGGGGCATATATCAATGTCACCAATTTGGACAACACCAAAAACAAAACAAGGAGAAGTGCCTTTAAATATGCCAAATTGCTTAACGGCCATTTCACACCACATGCAGTCCATTGCATTTTTTATGCATCAAAAATGCATGGAAAGTTGGTTATATGGTTCTAAATGGCAGTGTTTGTTCCAGTGCGTTCCAGTTCCACAAAAAAAGTAGAACATGCTGCATTTTACCTGCACTGGACTGCACTGGAACGCAGCAAAATGCATCATAAACGCACTGAAACGCACAGGAACACACCTAAATGCACCAAAAACGCACTGGAACACACTTGTCCTTATCTATGGTTAATAAAAAAGAGGGGTGAAAAAAAACACTGGACTGCATCAAAAACGTATCAAAAATGCACTGGAACGCATCAAAAACGTGCATGCAGAAAAGCACCTGGAACGCATCCGGATTGCGTTTCTATGGTGTGAACTGGCCCTAGTTCACACCATAGAAACCCAGTCTGGATGCGTTCCAGGTGCTTTTCTGCATGCGCGTTTTTGACACGTTCCAGTGCATTTTTGATGCGTTTTTGATGCAGTCCAGTGTTTTTTTCCCCCTCTTTTCACTTAGGACAAGTGTGTTGCAGTGCGTCTTTGGTGCATTTAGGTGCGTTCCGGTGCATTCCAGTGCGTTTTTGGTACGTGCCGTTGCGTTTTTGATGTGTTTTACTGCGGTCCAGTACAGTTCTGTACCTAAAAAATGCAGCATGACCAATTTTTTTTTGCCTTTCTGAAACGCACTGGAACAGACTGCAGTGGTGTGAAGTATGCCATTGGCATTAATATGATCAACTTTCTTTGCGTTTTTCATGCATCAAAAAAACTCACTGCACTGCATCCGGTGTGAACTGGCCCTAAATATCATACCCGGGGGGTGTCTATAGTATGCCTGTAAAGTAGCGCATGTTTTCCATATTTATAACAGTTCCAGAGCAAAATTACATTTCTAAAGTAAAATAATAGTCATTTAAAAGTACTCGCGGCTGTAATGAATTGCTGGTTCCCGTCAATACAGATAAAAGTCATTGAAAGTCTTTGATAACAAAAACAAAAAAAGCGTGGGGGTCCCCCCAAATTCCATTACCAGGCCCTTCAGGTCTGGAATGGATATTAAGGGGAACTCTGCCGCAAATTAAAAAAAAATGCGTGCGGTTCCCCCAAATATCCATACCAGGCCCTTCAGATCTGGTATGGATTTTAAGGGGAACTCCACCCCAAATTAAAAAAAAAATGGTGTGGAGTCCCCCCAAAAATCCACACCAGACCCTTATCCGAGCACACAACCTGGCAGGCTGTAGGAAAAGAGGGGGGGATGAGAGAGTGGCCCCCCCTCCCTCCTGAACCATACCAGGCCACATGCCCTCAACATGGGGAGGATGTCCCCATGTTGATGGGGACAAGGGCCTCATCCCCACAACCCTTGCCCGGTGGTTGTGGGGGTCTGCGGGCGGGGGGCTTATCGGAATCTGGAAGACCCCTTTAACAAAGGGGACCCCCAGATCCCGCCCCCCCCCGTGTGAAATGGTAGGGGTAAATTGTACCCCTACCATTTCACAAAAAAAGTGTAAAAAATGTTAAAAATGACAATAGCCGGTTTTTGACAATTCCTTTATTAATGTCTTCTCTTTTCTTCCATCTTCTTCTTTTCTCCATTCGGGTTTCTTCCTCCATCTTGTTCTTCATCTTCCTCTTCCTCTTCCTCTTTATCTTCATCTTCCTTCTTCCTTCGGTCTTCTCGTCCGCATCTTGCTCCGGCTTCTTCTTTCTTCTTCGGCCGCTCCGTTTGAATTGGAGGTTCCCGCTGTGTGACGCTTCAGTTCTTCAGTTCTCCTCTGCGTCCGCTGCCACCCGGTGACCCCGCCCCCCTCTGACACACATGGATTTCAAGGGGACTTTCCCCGTGGTGTCAGAGGGGGGCGGAGCCACCGGGTGGCAGCGGATCAAGAGGAGAAATGAATCGTCACACAACGGGAACCTCCAATTCAAACGGAGCGGCCGAAGAAGAAAGAAGAAGCCGGAGCAAGATGCGGATGAGAACACCGAAAGAAGAAGGAAGATGAAGATGAAGATAAAGATGAAGAGGAAGATGAAGATGAAGAACAAGATGGAGGAAGAAACCCGAATGGAGAAAAGAAGAAGATGGAAGAAGATGGAAGAGGGGAGAAGACATTAATAAAGGAATTGTCAAAAGCCGGCTCTTGTCATTTTTAACATTTTATACACTTTCTTTGTGAAATGGTAGGGGTACATTTGTACCCCATTACCAATTCACACAGGGGGGGTCCGGATCTGGGTATCCCCTTTGTTAAAGGGGTCTTCCAGATTCCGATAAGCCCCCCGCCCGCAGACCCCCACAACCACCGTGCAAGGGTTGTGGGGATGAGGCCCTTGTCCCCATCAACATGGGGACATCCTCCCCATGTTGAGGGCATGTGGCCTGGTACGGTTCAGGAGGGAGGGGGGCCGCTCTCTCGCCCCCCTCTTTTCCTGTGGCCTGCCAGGTTGCGTGCTCGGATAAGGGTCTGGTATGGATTTTTGGGGGGACTCCACGCCATTTTTTTTTTATTTGGGGTGGAGTTCCCCTTAAAATCCACTCCAGATCTGAAGGGCCTGGTATGGATATTTGGGGGGAACCGCACGCATTTTTTTTTTTAATTTGCGGCAGAGTTCCCCTTAATATCCATTCCAGACCTGAAGGGTCTTTTTTTTTTGTTATCAGTGACTTTCAATGACTTTTCTCTATATTGCCGGGAGCCGACAATTCATTACAGCCGTGGGTACTTTTAAATGCCTTTTTTTTTCCTTTAGAAATGTCATTTTGCTGGCGCACTGGCAAGTTCAGAGCTGCGCCTGTTCAACTTATGCAAATTGGTTTACGTGACTTGACATTTACTAAGATTTTCCCGGCGCAGTGACTTGGCGCAAGGAAACAAGGAAAATTCCCGCGCTGAGCTCAAAAAAAACCTCCCGCAGCTCGATTCGTACTTGCCAGCGCAGCGGGCTGGTTTTGAAAAAGTTACTTTCTCACTCTATTTTGGGCATAATAGTTATTTGGGCAGGTGTCACTACACCTCCTCACATCACCCCACATCACCCCCATTTTATTCTCACTTCCAGCTTCTTTATATTTAGATTTTAACATGCCGTGCGCCAGGTCCATAGTGGCGCACTAAGCACCTCCTCCCGTCCGCCGACAACACTATAGTAAATGGGAAATAGGGCTGCGCTACCGGCGCTAATGTTTTGTAAATACCAAAACAGCCATTGCGCGCACAGATGCGCCAATACTCATGGCGCAAACGTTTTGTAAATCAGCCTCAATGCGCTGCATTAAACGAGGCAATAATTTGCAGAATGACGAATGTGCTCTCTCCATTAGGAACGCTAGTTTTACCAGAACGAGCGCTCCCGTCTCATAATTCAGTCTGAGCATGCGTGGGTTTTTTATCCAATGGAGTTCCCCAGAGACGATAGGAATTTGCTATCGTTTTTTTTCCCATTGAATAAATATAAAACATGTTCTATTTTTTCTCACCGATGGAAAAAAGACGGATGGGGCCCATACACGATCGGTTTGTCCGATGAAAAAAGTCTATCGGACTTGTGTGTACAGGGCTTTACCCTATTTTATATATATATATAACCATCTTCCGAAATTCGAATTTCGTATAGAATGAATTCGAATTTGAATACAAAAGATTAGAATAGAAAATAATAAACTAGAAAAACATATATTATATTTTATTCTATTCTGTTCTATTGTTTTTCTATTCTATTCTATTCTTTTCTATTCTATTCTGATCTTTTCTATTCTAATTCAAAATCATTCTAAACGAAATTCGAATTTCGGAAAATGGTTATATATATATATCACGCTCTCTGTTGAAGTAGTTTGATGAAACGCCGCGTCAGAGCGTGACCC
Source organism: Rana muscosa (assembly GCA_029206835.1). Classification (NCBI taxonomy): domain Eukaryota; kingdom Metazoa; phylum Chordata; class Amphibia; order Anura; family Ranidae; genus Rana; species Rana muscosa. The sequence goes on from CM055116.1 coordinate 576,296,560, forward strand.
ACGACATCCCCGCTAACCTGGAAGTGACGTGTGCGCTTCACACACTCCGCTCTCCTACTAGGAAGCTGCTGCGGTGTCTGCAAGGATTCACCTGCTCTCCATGGATGGCTGGATCTGGTAATAGCACCCTCTGGGGTCACTTCTATGCTCATTTTTTGTGATTTGATGTACGTAGATAGGTTTAAGGGGGCTTTCAGTGTATGGGCTACTTAAGAATATTAAACAGGATTACACTATATTGCTGTTCCTTGTTTTTATGACCTTGTGTGGAGCTCCTGTGCATGCTGTCCCCGCCTGCTGGTGATGGTCCATGGAAAAGTGGCTGGTGTTTCTGCTTAAGGCTCTGATTTTTTAATCTTCTGATGAGTTTAACCCCCTCGGGGAGAGTGCATCACGCGGTGGATGGAGATTATTGTTTCTCCCTGGTGGAAGGTGCACGCTATGATTACTACTAAGACACCATTCAGCACTTTGGATTGTTTACATCACCTTGACTACATCTAAGACTTTCTTTATTCAGTGGTTTTTCCACGAGTCTATCATTATTGATTTTTAAGCGCTGTTTTGTGTGTTTTAATATCACAGAGACTGAACTGTTTTATTCTTATACCGTGGTTTTATATATATATATATATATATATATAACTGTAACAGCACCCCAATATAAAGGAGTAAAACGCCGTTTAGGATGTTCCCTCTCCTAGACACACATCCACTCGCTACCAATATCCACAGCCAAACAACCCTTTCCCATAGGACCCAATCCCCTTAGAAGGACGAGGCGCACTCTGTCTTCTTCTGTAATAGGAATCCCTTTATTATTGAGAAACATTGTAACTTTATACACAATTCAATACACCTGATTTAACATGAACAAGGGCCCAGCTCCACCCACACATCCCAAGACTCAACACCTCATCCTAACGTCTGCTAGGCTTCAAAAGATCCCACACAATACACATCTTCTCACAAAGGGTTGGCAGCCAGTCTGTCTGGCACTTTACTATACACACAAGGATAGACTTAATGAACAATAGAATGCAAAACACCTTAATTCCTCACAGCAATGATTACATAACCCCCACACACAGTATACATCCAATCTATATACAATGTATATACAGCCTTGAATATGGCTATCACAGACCATATCGGGGGTTTCTTTTATTCACCCTGTGTCCAAAGTGACCCCACTGTCACAATAACCATTTTCCTAAATTCGAATTTCATTTAGAATGATTTTGAATTAGAATAGAAAAGAATTAAGTATAGAATGAATTTGAATAGAAAAGATTAGAATAGAAAAGAATAGAAAATAGAATAGAGTAGAAAAACAAACAAATATATATATATTATATTTTATTCTATTCTGTTCTATTGTTTTTCTAGTCTATTCTTTTCTATTCTAATCTTTTCTATTCAAATTCAAATTCATTCTATACAAAATCAGAATTTCGGAAAATGGTTATATATATATATATATATATATATATATATATATATATATAATAGGGTTAGGGTTAACCCTAACCCTAACCCTAATATTTATATATAATGTATAATAATATTTATATATATATAACCATTTTCCGAAATTCGAATTTCGTATAGAATGATTTTGAATTAGAATAGAATAGAAAAGATATTTTTTCTATTCTGTTCTATTATTTTTTTCTATTCTAGTCTATTCTATTAGAATTCGATTTTATTCTAATATATATATAACCATTTTCGTATAGAATGAATTAGAATAAAATAATAGAAAATAATAGACTAGAAAAACAATAGAACAGAATAGAATAAAATATAACATATATTATATTTTATTCTGTTCTGTTCTATTGTTTTTTCTAATCTAGAATAGAAAATAATAGAAAAGAATATACTAGAAAAAACAATAGAACAGAACAGAATAAAATATAATATATGTTATATTTTATTATATCCTGTTCTATTGTTTTTCTAGTTTATTCTTTTCTATTCTATTCTAATTCAAAATCATTCTATACGAAATTCGAATTTCGGAAAATGGTTATATATATATATATATATATATATATATATATATATATATATAATAGGGTTAGGGTTAGGGTTAGGATTAACCCTAACCCTAATATTTATATATATAACCATTTTCCGAAAATCGAATTTGGTATAGAATCTTTTGTATTCAAATTCAAATTCATTCTATACGAAATTCGAATATCATATAGAATGAATTCGAGTTTGAATAGAAAAGATTAGAATAGAAAATAATAGAAAAGAATAAACTAGAAAAACATATATTATATTTTATTCTATTCTGTTCTATTGTTTTTCTAGTCTATTCTTTTCTATTATTTTATATTCTAATCTTTTCTATTCAAATTCAAATTCATTCTAGACAAAATTAGAATTTCGGAAAATGGTTTTATATATATATATATATATATATATTAGGGTTAGGGTTAACCCTAACCCTAATATTTATATATATATAACCATTTTCAAATTCGAATTTCATATAGAATGATTTTGAATTAGAATAGAATAGAAAAGAATAAACTAGAAAAACAATAGAACAGAATAAAATAAAATATAACATATATTATATATTATTCTGTTCTGTTCTACTGTTTTTTCTAATCTAGAATAGAAAATAATAGAAAAGAATATACTAGAAAAAACAATAGAACAGAACAGAATAAAATATAATATATGTTATATTTTATTATATTCTGTTCTATTGTTTTTCTAGTTTATTCTTTTCTATTCTATTCTAATTCAAAATCATTCTATACGAAATTCAAATTTCGGAAATTGGTTATATAAATATATATATATATATATATATATAAAATAGGGTTAGGGTTAGGGTTAGGATTAACCCTAACCCTAATATTTATATATATATATAACCATTTTCCGAAATTCGAATTTCGTATAGAATCTTTCGTATTCAATTTCAGAAAATGGTTATATATATAAACATTAGGGTTAGGGTTGACCCTAATCCTAACCCTAACCCTATTATACATATATATAACCATTTTCCGAAATTTCGAATTTCGTATAGAATGAATTTGAAAAGAAAAGATTAGAATAGAAAATAATAGAAAAGAAAACTAGAAAAACAATAGAACAGAACAGGACAGAACAGAATAAAATATTATATATATAAAACATCTTCCAAAATTCGAATTTTGATAGAAAAGATTAGAATAGAATTGAAAATAATAGAAAAACAATAGAACAGAATAGAAATATATATATATATATATATATATAAACCATCTTCTGAAATTGGAATTTTGTATAGAATGAACTTGAATAGAAAAGATTAGAATAGAATGTAAACTAATAGAAAAGAATAGCATAGAAAAACAATAGAACAGAACAGTAAAAAATATAATATATATATATATATATATATATATATATATATATATATATATAAACATCTTCCGAAATTCAAATTTCGTATACAATTAATTTGAATAGAAAAGATTAGAATAGAGTAGAAAAGAATAGACTAGAAAAACAATAGGACAGAATAGAATAAAATATAATATATATATACTGTGAGGGGGGTAGCTCGGCAGCGGGTGTGTGTGATCCCCTGGATGGGCTCCCCACACAAAAACAGGCCCAGCAGACGGAGGTTGTGGTTTTCAAGATCAAAAAGGTGCGGTTTATTTCTCTATTTACAGTGACAAAAAACACAGCAAAGCAAAAAGAAACATAAACAAAATAAACCCTGGTCAGCTTGACCTCTGACTAAACATGCAGGTTTCCTAACTAACAACTGGGATCAGCCTGGTGCTGTCCTAGTCCCTAAGTCCCTGGTTTAGTAAATGTCCAAACAAATAGCCACACAGGCTTTGTCTCACCGCACAGGGGTTCACTCTCCCTAGACAGTCCACACAGGTCTGGTTCCAGGCATGAGCAAACACCTAATGAAGCTGGGAGTTTTTATAGAGGCCTTAAACGAGCTGACAAGCTTCAGCTGGTCTCATCAACTCCCTGCCTGCACGACGCCCAGCACTCTCCCTAGAGGTATAAGTCGGCATAAAGCCTGAATCTGGGAGAAATATACCTACCCCCCTGGATGCAACCAGGTGACTTTACCTTCCTGCTGTCACAATATATATATTATATTTTATTCTATTCTGTTCCTGTCACGTACCTGGATCGTGAGCCTGACGTGTAGAGGAGAGCCTCTCTTGCCGCACCGGCTTGCGGGCCCCTGAGGTTGAGACAGCGGCCATGGAAGCATGGTGACGCAGGAGTGCCTAGGATCAGTCCAATATAGTGGCTGAATGCTCGTAGCTGGAGATGCAGCAGGCAACCAGTTGGCTGGGTAGACCAGGACGGTGGCAGACTGGATCGCAGATGGAAGCAGGAACTGGTGCGATTTGCAGAGCAGAACTGCAGCAGACTGGAGGAACAGGTGCAGACTCAGGCATGCCGGATCGGAGACGTACTGGTGGAACAGGCAGAGCAGCAGGCAGAAGAGAAGTCCAAAACAAGCCGAGATCAGGGTATCAAGCAGACAAGGTTAGTGAGGGCAAGCCGGGTCAAGGATCAGAAGTCAGCACAGATAATGGGTTTCAGGACACACAGAAGCTGCAGACCAAACAGCAAGGAGTCTTTGGTGCGCTCACTTTAAATAGCCCCTCTGGCGCCAATGTTGGTGACAGGCGCACGTGTACGTGCGCGCGCGCGAATGCACGTGAGCGCGCATGTGCCGATGAGCCGTGAATGTGCGTGTCTGCCGTGCGATTCCCATTGCTCGGCTATGCCTTCCCTGACATTGCCCCCCTCCTACGGGCAACCTCCTGGTGCCCAACTGGTTCCTCTTCCAGGGGTGGCTACAGAAAAAAGTGCGAACTAAGTCTCCGGCATGCACATTACTACTGGGCTCCCAAGAGTTCTCCTCCGGACCATAACCCTTCCATTTAATTAAGTATTGAGTTTGTCCCCTTCTTTTCCTGCAGTCTATGATGGCCTCAACTTCAAATTCCTTGTACCCATTAACAGTAACAGGTCCTGGGGGTCCTGAACTGCGATTGGGAAACGGATCTGGTACTGCCGGCTTTAACAGGGACACATGGAATACGGGATGTACTTTGAGGGACTCAGGTAAAATTAACTCATAAGACACATCATTAATCTTTCTTCTTACCGGAAAAGGTCCCAAGAACTTCGGTGCCAACTTCTTAGATGGGCAAGTCACCCTTAAGTTCGTTGTGGTGAGCCATACCTGGTCCCCCAGTTGTAGCAGCAGTTCCCCTCTTCTCCTCTTATCGAAGATTCTCTTGTTGTCCTCCTGAGCTTTCTTGACCGCCTCCTGTAACAACAAGTTATTAGAAGAAAAACAATCCAGAGTGCTCTGGACAGCAGGAACAGCAGTTTCAGGAATCAAGTCAGGTAAAAAGATTGGGTGGAACCCATAATTTGCAAAAAATGGGGATTGCTTGATGGCAGAGTGGCTGGTGTTATTATACGCAAACTCCGCCAAAGGAAGAAGAGGTACCCAGTCATCTTGGGCGAAGGACGTAAAACATTGGATATACTGTTCCAGGGTTTGGTTGGTCCGTTCCGTTTGACTGTTGGTCTGGGGATGGTATGCTGATGAAAAGGATAGTTCATTCTTTAGGGATCCACATAATGCCTTCCAGAACCTTGACGTGAACTTGACTCCACGGTCAGATACGATGTTCATTGGAATGCCATGGAGTCTGACAACCTCTTTGATAAAGACCTGAGCGTTCTCGGCTGCAGATGGAGTTCCTTTCAGGGGCAGGAAGTGCGCCATTTTTTATAAGCTATCCTCCACCACAAAAATAGCAGAACAGTCTTCAGAAGGTGGAAGCTCAACAACAAAGTCCATGGCGATCATTTTCCAAGGCCTATCAGCCTATCTGAGTAGACCCCAAGCTTTATTTCGGGTAGTCTTATTCCGGGTGCAGATAATACATGATTTGACGTAGGCCTTGCAGTCCTTCTACAACCCAGGCCACGAAAATGTACGCTGGACCAATTCTATGGTGTTGTGGGTACCGAAATGGCCTGCTAACGGATGGTCATGACAGAGTCCTAAGACCGCTACTCTTGCGGTTTCTGGTACAAAAATGTGTCCCTCTTTCCATAATAGGCCGTTCCTCGCCTGCAAGGTGACCCCTGGCGGACTGGTTGTGATTGCTGAGGCTTGCTGCAATTGTGGTAACAGGCCTGACTGCAACAGGAGGAAGTTCCCGGCTGGTAGGATGGTGTCTGGTGGAGGTATGTCCTTTGGATCCTCAAACATGCGGGAAAGCACGTCTGGTTTAGTATTTTTCGATCCGGGTCTGTAGGTAATGTGAAAAAAAACCTTGAGAAAAAGAGAGCCCAACGGGCCTGACGAGGCCTCAGACGTTTTGCAGTTCTTAAGTATTCAAGGTTCTTATGGTCTGTGAAGATTAGTATCGGGTGAGTGGCTCCTTCTAGCAGGTACCTCCACTCCTCTAATGCACCCTTGATTGCTAGAAGCTCACTATCTCCCACATCATAATTCCTTTCTGGTTGGGTAAGTTTTCAAGAAAAGAATGCGACCGAATGGATCACATCCTTGGGGCCCTGACGCTGCGACAAGACTGCTCCGACTGCGCTCTCTGAAGCATCCACTTCTAAGATGTAGGACAGGGTAGAATCTGGATGGCTGAGAATGGGGGCAGTGGTAAAACGTTCCTTCAGGGTTTCAAATGCAATTTGTGCCTCTGCGGACCAGTGGAAGCGGATGACTTGCTTGGTAAGTTGGGTGATCGGGGAGATAATGGCTGAGAAGTTCCTAATGAATTTACGGTGGAAATTGGCAAAGCCGGGGGGCGTGGCCTGGACGCGATGAGAGAAGGTCGCAACTAGCAGGAGCTCCAACGAACGAGGAGGCTAACCGCCTTCCCACAGGGCTATACTGCACTCTTTTTATTCAAAATTTATCCTGCACCCCTGTGGGAACTCCAGGTGCATGCCTTTGCGGAGAAAGACTCAGAAACCCAAGCCGCAGAGGTCCCTTACCGCTTACCTTCTCTGCACCTCTGCAAAATCAGGCATGATTAAAGATGGCGCCCAAGCACAGAGTGGTTCCCCGTCGCCGGCGGCATCTCCGGAGGCTTCAGCTTCGACCCTCGCTGACGGTGAGTGTCACATTCAACTCACTAAAGCTGACCTGGAGGACAGCCTGTCCTCCATGTATGAAAAACTAGCTGAAAAGTTCCAAAATGAATTGCACAAAGCCACGAATACTCTCTCGCTGGAGATCACTACACTGGGGGGTCGCACCGATCTGTTAGAAGCTAAACATGATGAATTGGCCGTGGCGCACGCTGATCTCCGCAAAGATTATGAGGCACTGGCTGAAAACTTCCAGCTAGTACAATCACAGGTCGAGGATCTCGACAACAGAAACAGGAGGAACAACCTCAGACTGAGTGGTATTCCTGAAACGGTCGTAGACCTCCCTGCCGCAGCCACCAAGCTATTCCTCAGTCTCCTTCCCTATGTGCCCCCTTCGGCGTTTGTATATGACAGGATTCACAGGGCATTGCGCCCCAAGCCCCCAGCAGAGAAACCGCCACGGGACATAATTCTGTGTCTCAAGGACTTCTTAATTAAGGAAGATATTCTCCGGGCAGCTAGGAATGCTGCAGCAATAGACTTGGATGGGGTGAGGATTCAGATTTACCCAGATATATCGCAGGCAACCCTCGACCGCAGACGTCGGATGAAGGAAGTCACATGTGTCCTTCAATCCACTCATATTCGCTACAGATGCGGCTTTCCATTTAAGCTCACTGTCCCTTATAATGGAACCACCTACATTGCCTACAATGTCATGGAAGGGAAGGAGATCTTAATCAAGTTGGGCCTTCTGGAACCGGAAGCTGTAAACCACAGACCCCCCACTCCAGGACCTAACCCAATCTGGAACACCCCTTCTTCACGCAGGAACCAAGGCAGATGGCGCCAACCGTTCCGTGACCAACCTGCTTAAAGATCCATAAGCAGAGTTTCTGCAGACGTTCCCGAGGCTCCTGGTTCCGGGCAGGTATGACTTCCCCTTGTCTGGGCTTGGTCCTCGGTCCGGGCTGGAGATTTTACTATCGTGGTTACATTATCCCCAGTCTCACATTATATGAGCCCGGACCCCCTCGGTGGACTTGATACCCATATTACTTAGCAGCCTGCTTGGAGCTTATACAGTGGTTCCCACACCACAGACTTCTACATATGTCTGACTCTCCCCTGTATAGGTTCAGTACCCGAGCCCGGCTGGAGACTTTTGCCATTAACATTTTATTACCCCCTATGTTATGTTGCATCGGCCCAGGCCCTCTCGGTGGTCGTTCTACCCTCATTATATGGACATTCTGTTCCCCTCCTGCAGGATGGCATGCACCAGTAACTTTTTTCTCTCACTTTATTTTTCCTTTTTTTTTCTTAAGTTGCTTTCTTATTTGGCTCTGACATGCTCTGAGGCGGTATGTCTCCTCTCGTTCACTGTTCCCCCCCCTGCTAACTCCAGGACCCAGGCCGCTGTGAGGTTCAGGGTGATGTGTATGTTATGGTCGCCCTGTTCATCGCTGCGACCCCGTCGGGGTCCGTCGGCTGGTATAGGACTGCATAGTCCAATGAAAAAGTTTTTTTGGTCCTTAGGAATGTTTTCCTCCGACCCCCACGCTCATGAATGGTTTGTGAGCACTTTTGTGTTAAATTCTATTTGTTCTTATCATACCTTTGCATTTTACTCTGAAATGTCATTCATATTGTTTTTATATCAGATTAGCGATCAGACGCTAGATTTCACTACTCAGAGACGGGCATGCTATGTTAAAACTTTGACAGAGATTCAAATGGCCATTCCACGTGGTATCCCTTCCTGTACTCGCTCCTCCCATCCCTGTGCCCCATCTCTGTTAGTTCATGATGGCTCTTAAGATCTTTTCCCACAATGTCCAGGGTTTTAACTTACCCCAGAAACGAAGGAAGGCCTTTAGGCACTATAAAAACCTGGGAGCAGACATTCTCCTGCTACAGAAGCATCCATCCTGATTCCCTCAGTGGAAATAATCAACCCAAGGAACTGAATGCTCTGCTGCTCGAAGTCGCACTTCTCCGCTTTGGCGTAAAGTCCGTGCTGGCGGAGCCGGAGAAGTACGCTCTTGACATGCCCTCGGTGAATGTCTAACGAGATGGAAAATATCAGGATGTCGTCTAAGTATACAACGACAAAGATGTCAAGAAAGTCTCTGAAGATGTCGTTGACAAAATGCTGAAAGGTGGCTGGAGCATTACATAAGCCGAATGGCATGACCAGGTACTCATAGTGGCCAAAGCGGGTACGGAAGGCTGTCTTCCACTCATCGCCTTCCCGAATCCGGACCAGATTGTAGGCTCCTCGGAGGTCAAGCTTGGTAAAAACCTTGGCAGACTTGAGTCTTTGAAAGAGTTCTGGAACTAAGGGCAGAGGACAGTGTTTTTTTACTGTGATCTTGCTTATGTCAGGGTAATTTACACATGGTCGCAGGGTCTTGTCTTTTTTTCCACAAAAAATATACCTGCTCCTGCTGGTTAGGTGGAGGGGCGAATTAACCCTTTCCGCAGGTTCTCCTCAACATAGTCCTTTAGAACTTCCAACTCACGTTCAGACAGAGGGAAGATGCGTCCAAAAGGGATCTCTGCCCCCGGAAGAAGTTCTTTGGGGCAGTCATATGGTCTGTGTGGAGGAAGGGTATCTGCGCCCCGTTTACAGAATACATCCAGGAATTCATGGTAGCATTTGGGGACTACCTGGCACAGTTCGGCATGCAACTCCAAGCAAAGTAAAGATGCAGGAGGCTGAGGAGGTGCCGGACAGCACTGTTTCTGGCAGTAAGATGAAAGGAACTCTATTCTTCCAGATTCCCAGTCTATATGTGGGTTGTGAGCCTACAACCAAGGGAGGCCCAAGATAACGGGAAGAGAGGTGAGGAAATCGCATCCAAGCAAAGTAGTTCCTGATGATTGGTGTTGGCAGTGGTTAGAAGTGGGGGAGTCTCTTGGGTCACAAGTCCTGATTTACTGAAAGATCCATCTGCCAGGAACACGGAAAGTCCTTGGTCCTTGGGTCGCAGTGGAATATGCTGCTGGGCTGCAAAGGACAGATCAATAAAACAACTGCAGGCACCCGAATCAACAATCGCAGTTACTGCCACTGTCCTTCCCGGAAGCTGGAATGATATAGGCAAAACTATATGAGCTGAACTGGCAGATATATTGGGTTGTTTAGCTGGAGAAAGAGGAGGAAATTTACGGCGTTTAGCCGGGCAGGTGCATATGTAGTGACCGGGTTCCCCACAGTAGAGACAGAGGTTGCTCGTCCGTCGACGTTGGCGTTCCTTGGGGGAAAGTGACGGGCGGATCAAGCCCAACTGTCTTGGTTTGGATGCCTCTGGAACAGAGTGAGCAGGATCTTCAGACACGGAGTCTTAAAACCTAGGTGCCTTGGGAAATGTCCATGTTGGTCCGAACTTCTGGGAAGACTTCTCAGATCTCCGTTCATGCAATCGGCGATCGATTTGTATCGAAAGCTCTATCAAAGTCTCTAGTGTGCTGGGTATTCCTACCCGGGCCAGCTCATCCTTAAGTCCTTCTGAGAGACCCAAACGGAACCGGTGACGCAGGGCTGCGTCGTTCCAGTCGACGTCCGCACTCCAACGTCTAAACTCTGTAACGTAGTCTTCGACTGGTCTGGAACCCTGCTGCAGAGTGTGTAGGGCAGATTCATCAGTGGCGGTTCATTGTGGGTCGTCGTATAGCTGACACATGGCCGTAAAGAAAAGTTGTAGAGTATTTAGCTGAATGTTCTTTTCCTCCAATAGGCGATGAGCCCAGGACTGTGGTTCTCCTCGAAGCAAGGAAATGGTGAATCCCACCTTGGTGGTTTCCAGAGAGAATGTCCTTGGCTGCAGATCAAAGTAGAGCTGACAGGAATTCCGAAAAGCTCTGAACTGGCTTTGATCACCGAAGAACTTCTCGGGGGCTGGAACTCGAGGCTCGGGGGTAACAACATTACTGGAGGGTAAGCAGAGACCCCAGTGGATGTAGCAGGCATGGATATGGTGGAAGAGGCAGCAGAAGTCGCAGCGGAAGTCACAGCAGAAGTCACAGCAGAAGTCGCAGCAGAAGTCGCAGCAGAAGTCACAGCGGAAGTCACAGCAGAAGTCGCAGCAGAAGTCGCAGCAGAAGTCGCCAGTACTTGAAAGCGATCCTCTAGCCGAGTGTAGTCTTCCTGCAGGGATGTCATTGTTTGGGAGAGGGAAGCGAGATACTGGCAGATCTCTTCCAATGGAGAGGATCCTCCTGCAGGCTCAGTCATGGCTGTTTGGTACTGTCATGTACCTGGATTGTGAGCCTGACGTGTAGAGGAGAGCCTCTCTTGCCGCACCGGCTTGCGGGCCCCTGAGGTTGAGACAGCGGCCACGGAAGAACGGTGAAGCAGGAGTGCCTAGGATCAGTCCAATATAGTGGCTGAATGCTCGTAGCTGGAGATGCAGCAGGCAACCAGTTGGCTGGGTAGACCAGGACGGTGGCAGACTGGATCGCAGATGGAAGCAGGAACTGGTGCGATTTGCAGAGCAGAACTGCAGCAGACTGGAGGAACAGGTGCAGAGTCAGGCAGGCCGGATCGGAGACGTACTGGTGGAACAAGCAGAGCAGCAGGCAGAAGAGAAGTCCAAAACAAGCCAAGAACAGGGTATCAAGCAGACAAGGTTAGTGAGGGCAGGCCGGGTCAAGGATCAGAAGTCAGCACAGATAATGGGGTTTCAGGACACACAGAAGCTGCAGACCAAACAGCAAGGAGTCTTTGGTGCACTCACTTTAAATAGCCCCTCTGGCGCCAATGTTGGTGACAGGCGCACGTGTACGCGCGTGAGTGCACATGTGCGTGCGCTGATGCGCTGTGAATGTGCGTGTCTGCCGTGCGATTCTGACAGTTGCATTGTTTTTCTAGTCTATTCTTTATTATTTTCTATTCTAATCTTTTCTTTTCAAAATTAAATTCATTCTATACGAAATTCGAATTTTGGAAAATGTATATATATATAATAGGGTTAGGGATAACCCTAACCCTAATATTTATATATATAACCATTTTCCAAAATTCAAATTTCGTATAGAATGATTTTGAATTAGAATAGAAAAGATTAGAGTAGAATAGAAAATAGAAAAGAACAGAATAGAAAAACAATAGAACAGAATAGAATAAAATCGAATATATGTTTTTCTAGTTTATTCTTTTCTATTATTTTCTATTCTAATCTTTTGTATTCAAATTCGAATTCGTTCTATACGAAATTCGAATTTTTGGAGATGTTTTATATATATATATATATATATATAAAACATCTCCAAAAATTCGAATTTCGTATAGAATGAATTTGGATAGAAAAAATTAGAATAGAATTGAAAATAATAGAAAAACAATAGAACAGAATAGAAAAAAAATATTATATATATATATATATATATATATATATATATATATATATATATATATATATTGTGACAGCAGGAAGGTAAAGTCACCTGGTTGCATCCAGGGGGGTAGATATATTTCGCCCAGATTCAGGCTTTACGCCGACTTATACAACTAGGTGGAGAGTTGTATAAGCCCAGCTGAGGCTAGTGGGCTCATGGATGACTCATACCTCTAGGGAGAGTGTGGGGCGTCGTGCAGACAGGGAGTTGATGAGACCAGCTGAAGCTTGTCAGCTCATTTAGGCCTCTATAAGAACTCCCAGATTCATAAGGTGTTTGCTCATGCCTGGAACCAGACCTGTGTGGACTGTCTAGGGAGAGTGAACCCCTGTGCGGTGAGACAAAGCCTGTGTGGCTATTTGCTTGGACATTTAAAACCAGGGACTTAGGGACTAGGACAGCACTAGGCTGATCCCAGTTGTTAGTTAGGAAACCTGTATGTTTACTCAGAGGTCAAGTTGACCAGGATTTATTTTATTTATGTTTCTTTTGCTTTGCTGTGTTTTGTCACTGTAAATAGAGAATAAACCGCACCTTTTTGATTTTGAAAACCACAACCTCCGTTTGCTGGGCCTGTTTTTGTGTGGGGAGCCCATCCCGGGGGGTCACACACACCCGCTGCCGAGCTAACCCCCTCACAGTTGGTGGAGAATGCAGGCAGTTTTTTTTTTAAGCCAGCATGGAGGAGATACTGAAACAGCTGGCTCTAGCAAATGCCAATCAACAGCAGACAAATGCAGGTTTGCAAAGGAGCCTTGCAGCTCAACAACAGAACTTCGCAGCCCAGCAGCAAGCTCATCAACAGAGCCTTGCAGCCCAGCAGCAAGCTCACCAACAGAGTCTGGAAGCTCAGCAGTCAGCAACAAGCCCAGCAGCAATCTGAGGCCCGCTTCATAGACCTGTTAGAAGCAAGAGCAGAGACTACAACAAATGGAAGCAGTAATGCAGCAACGTCCGCAGACCAGTGAGGAAAGCCGTCCCACTAATACCGCGTCCTTTGGGGTGAGTCGTTTATTGACAAAAATGACTGGAGAGGATGATCCAGAGGTATTTTTGACCACATTTGAAAGGACCGCTGAAAGAGAAAAGTGGCCTGAGGAGCAGTGGGCTGGACTGGTGGCTCCTCTGTTAACTGGTGAATCGCAGAAAGCTTACTATGACCTAGAGCCTAACCAAGCAAAAGACTATGTGATGCTAAAAGCTGAAATTTTGGCAAGGCTGGGTGTCACCCAGGCTGTCCGGGCTCAGCGTGTGCATAACTGGACTTTCCAGCTTGGAAAACCCCCCAGGTCTCAAATGTATGATCTCATTCACCTGAGCAGAAAGTGGCTACAGCCAGAGACTTTGTCCGCACCAAAGATTGTGGAACGTGTTGTAATGGATCGGTTTTTGAGAGCTCTTCCTACTGCCATCCAAAAGTGGGTAAGCCATGGAGACCCAGAGACGGCCGATGGTCTTGTGGATCGTGTGGAGAAATACTTGGCTACAGAGAACCTGACGGCCTCTTCCAGAGACACTCGGACTTTCCACCCTAAGACCAGACCATCCCCAGGGGCGGATAAGAGGATTCCAAGGGGTGAGGGTGGAGAGAGTGAGAGGGTGGGAGCTCTACCCCAAGTTTGGCGAGAACAGCCTGGGAAATCAGCGGCTCAAGAGGCGGCAAGAAGGATCGTTTGCTACCGCTGCCGGCAAGCGGGACATATTGCAGCCAATTGCCCGGTTGTGGAGGAACCCATGCAGTGTGACTTTCTGACGGGCAGACGTCAGTCGCTGTGTGCGACAGTCGCATGCACTGCCATTCGAGGAACTGAGAAACATTTATGCAAAATGTGTGTTAATGGTAGAAATGTTGTGGTATTGCTGGATTCAGGTAGCCTTGTGACCCTGATAAAGGCTGAATTAGTTAAAACAGAGGTCTCTGGGAATAGCAAGGTAGCTGTTATTTGTGTGCATGGGGACACCCGAGAGTATCCAGTGACTACAGTGTGTTTCGAGACCCCCAAAGGTACCCTCTCTCATCCGGTGGGGTTAGTATCTCAATTACCGCATGATGCCATTGTGGGAAGGGATTTTCCGAAGTTCTGGGAACTGTGGGATGATCCTGAGCCCCCCACTGGTGCCCCTATGTACCAGGAATGTGATAGCCAGAACTCCTCTGAGAGTGGTGAGGACTCTCCAGAATTTCCCTTGTCAGTATTGGCAGGGGAGACTCAAGAAACTGGAGAGGAGCCCACCTCCTCAGACGAAAACCTACCGTCTGTGGAGTTTTCTGATCTGGAGGTTCACAGGGAAAATTTTGCCACAGAACAGTTAAAAGACCCCGCCCTAATAAAGGCACGGGAAAACGTAGTGGAAATAGATGGCGAGTTAGTGAACCCAGATAATACCTGCACTTACCCATACTTCAGCGTAGAGAAGGACCTACTGTATCGGGTGGCAAAAAGGGCAGAAGAAACCGTTGAGCAGCTTGTGGTGCCCAAACCTTACAGGAAGTTGGTGTTAGAGTTGGCCCATGGGCACATTCTTGGAGGTCATCTGGGGACAGAGAAAACCCGAGAGAGGGTATTACAGAGATTCTATTGGCCTGGGGTGATGAAGGACATAGAAAATTATTGTTCCTCCTGCCCTGTGTGTCAGAGGTCGGCCCCGATGCCACATTTCCGTAGCCCGCTGGTCCCTCTACCCATCATTGAGGTCCCGTTTGAGAGAATCGCAATGGATTTGGTAGGTCCTATAATCAAGTCCGCTAGGGGGCACCAGTACATATTGGTTATAATGGACTATGCCACCCGTTATCCAGAAGCAATCCCTCTCAGAAATACCTCGGCCAAAACCATAGCCAAAGAGCTATCTCTTGTTTTTAGCCGGGTGGGTATTTGTAAAGAACTGCTTACGGACCAAGGTACACCCTTTATGTCCCGGGTTATGAAAGAGCTGTGTAAATTGTTCAAAGTGACGCAATTGCGTACATCTGTGTATCACCCCCAAACCGATGGGCTGGTTGAAAGATTCAACAAAACCCTAAAACAAATGTTGAAGAAAGTGGTGGATAGAGATGGAAAGGATTGGGACTGTCTACTTCCTTATTTGATGTTTTGCTATTAGGGAGGTGCCCCAATCCTCTACGGGATTCTCCCCCTTTGAGTTACTGTATGGGAGACACCCAAGAGGGCTGTTGGATATTGCCAAGGAAACTTGGGAAAGTGAGAGTTCTCCCCACAGGAGTGTGATTGAGCATGTCGCCCTGATGCAAGACCGAATTGCACAGGTAATGCCCATCGTGAAGGAACATTTGGCCCAAGCGCAGTTAGCACAGCAGAGAGTGTACAACCGTGGAGCCAAGACCCGTACCTTTTCCCCAGGGGATAGGATACTGGTACTTGTCCCTACGGTTGAAAGTAAATTCCTTGCCAAATGGCAAGGCCCCTATGAGATAATGGAAAAAGTGAGCGAAGTGAATTACAAGGTCAGACAACCAGGAAGGCGAAAGCCCGAACAGATCTATCACGTTAATCTGTTGAAAGCCTGGAGGGATAGAGAGTCCCTAGTCGCAGACACTTGGTCACCAGCTCAAACTGGTTGCGTGATTCCTGAGGTTGGAATAGCAGCCACCTTGTCACAACCCCAACAACAGGAGGTTAAGGAGTTTGTGCTTCGCAACAAGGAGGTATTCTCTGAGCTGCCGGGACAAACATCTGGGGTAGAGCATGACATCATTACCCCGCCCGGTGAAAGGGTGAAGTTAAAACCCTATCGGATCCCAGAGGCCCGACGGGAGGCAATACGGGAGGAAGTACAGAAAATGCTGAACTTAGGGGTGATAGAGGAGTCCCAAAGTGATTGGTCTAGTCCCATTGTGTTGGTGCCTAAACCGGATGGGAGCTGGCGATTTTGTAACGATTTTCGTCAGTTGAACAAAGTTACAAAATTTGACACCTACCCCATGCCACGTATAGATGAGTTGATCGACCGGCTGGGAACAGCCCGATACATGACGACTCTTGACCTCACAAAAGGGTATTGGCAAATCCCCCTGGCCAAGTCGGCCAAAGAGAAAACCGCATTTGTAACCCCAGACGGGGCGTTCAAATATAAAAGAATGCCGTTCGGGTTACAGAATGCGCCGGCCACATTCCAGCGGAAAATGGACCAGATGCTGAGGCCCCATCGGAAGTATGCTGCGGCTTACCTGGATGACGTAATTGTCCATAGCACAGATTGGGCCTCACATCTGCCAAAAGTGCAAGCAGTCCTGGACTCTGTTCGGGAAGCGGGGTTTACGGCTAACCCCAAGAAGTGTACCATTGGGCAGGAGGAGGCCAAATATCTTGGGTACACCATTGGGAGGGGAGTAATAAAACCCCAACTCAACAAAGTCAAGGCCATCCAGAGTTGGCCACGTCCCAACAGCAAGAAGCAGGTACGAGCCTTTCTGGGAATCGCTGGGTATTATCGGCGATTCATTCCCCACTTTGCTTCTAAGGCTGTGCCCCTAACCAACCTGACGAAGGGGAAAGGGTCGGTCATGATTAAATGGACCCCCGAGGCTGAGGCAGCATTCCAATTCTTGAAACAAGCCTTATGTAGCCAGCCAGTGTTGTACTCACCCGACTTCTCTAAAGATTTTGTCGTACAAAGTGATGCGTCAGATGTGGGGTTAGGAGCAGTATTGTCCCAGGTCTGGAACGGGGAAGAGCACCCAGTCATTTACCTCAGCAGGAAGTTGAAGTCCCATGAGGTAAATTACGCCACCGTTGAAAAGGAGTGTTTAGCGGTGAAGTGGGCTCTAGATTCCCTTCGGTACTACCTGCTAGGTAGGCACTTTGACATGGTTACGGATCACGCTCCGTTAAAGTGGATGGCTCAAAACAAGGAAACAAATAGAAGAGTGAATAGGTGGTTCCTGGCCCTCCAGGAATTCAACTTCACAGTAAAGCATCGCCCTGGCGTTCAAATGGGGAATGTGGATGCTTTGTCTCGAGTACATGAATGCCTGATTGCTGGTGTTCCAACCCCGAGGTTAAAACAAGAGGGGGGGGTATGTGACAGCAGGAAGGTAAAGTCACCTGGTTGCATCCAGGGGGGTAGATATATTTCGCCCAGATTCAGGCTTTACGCCGACTTATACAACTAGGTGGAGAGTTGTATAAGCCCAGCTGAGGCTAGTGGGCTCATGGATGACTCATACCTCTAGGGAGAGTGTGGGGCGTCGTGCAGACAGGGAGTTGATGAGACCAGCTGAAGCTTGTCAGCTCATTTAGGCCTCTATAAGAACTCCCAGATTCATTAGGTGTTTGCTCATGCCTGGAACCAGACCTGTGTGGACTGTCTAGGGAGAGTGAACCCCTGTGCGGTGAGACAAAGCCTGTGTGGCTATTTGCTTGGACATTTAAAACCAGGGACTTAGGGACTAGGACAGCACTAGGCTGATCCCAGTTGTTAGTTAGGAAACCTGTATGTTTACTCAGAGGTCAAGTTGACCAGGATTTATTTTATTTATGTTTCTTTTGCTTTGCTGTGTTTTGTCACTGTAAATAGAGAATAAACCGCACCTTTTTGATTTTGAAAACCACAACCTCCGTTTGCTGGGCCTGTTTTTGTGTGGGGAGCCCATCCCGGGGGGTCACACACACCCGCTGCCGAGCTAACCCCCTCACAATATATATACCCTGTATAAAACCATCTTCTGAAATTGGAATTTTGTATAGAATGAACTTGAATAGAAAAGATTAAAATAGAATGTAAAATAATAGAAAAGAATAGCATAGAAAAACAATAGAACAGAACAGAAAAAAATATAATAAATATATATAAAAGCATCTTCCGAAATTCAAATTTTTATACAATGAATTCGAATTCGAATAGGAAAGATTAGAATAGAGTAGAAAAGAAAAGACTAGAAAAACAAAAGACCAGAATAGAATAAAATATAATATATATATTATATTTTATTCTATTCTGTTCTATTGTTTTTGTAGTCTATTATTTTCTATTCTAATCTTTTCTATTCAAATTCAAATTCATTCTATACGAAATTCGAATTTTGGAAAATGGTTATATATATATAATAGGGTTAGGGTTTGGGTTAGGGTTAACCATAAGCCTAATATTTATATATATATATATATATAACCATTTTCCGAAATTCAAATTTCGTATAGAATGATTTTGAATTAGAATAGAAAAGATCAGAATAGAATAGAAAATAGAAAAGAATAGAAAAACAATAGAACAGAATAAAATATAATATATGTTTTTCTAGTTTATTCTTTTCTATTCTTTTCTTATTCTTTTCTATTCTATTCTAATCTTTTGTATTCAAATTCAAATTCATTCTAGACGAAATTTGAATTTCGGAAAATGGTATATACACACACACACACATATATATTATATATTTTTTCTGTTCTGTTTTATTGTTTTTTTATGCTATCCTTTTCTATTCTATTCTAATCTTTTCTATTCAAATTCGATTTCATTCTATACGAAATTCAAATTTCGAAAGATGTTTTATTTATATATAAATATATATATATATATATATATATATATATATATATATTATATTATATTTTTCTGTTCTGTTCTAGTGTTTTTCTAGTCTTATCTTTTCTATTCAAATATTTTCTATTCAAATTAATTCTATACTAAATTCGAACTTCAGAAGCCATCTTCCGAAATTCAAATTTTGTATAGAATGAATTCGAATTTGAATAGAAAAGATTTGAATAAAAAAAAAGTTATATATATATATATATATATATATATATATATATATATATATATTGTAATCTTTTCTATTCGAATTCATTCTATACGAAATTCAAATTTCGGAAGATGGCTTCAGAAGTTCAAGTTTCGTATAGAATGAATTTGAATTAGAATAGAAAAGATTTGAATAGAAAATAATAGAAAAGAATAGACTAGAAAAACAATAGAACAAAATAGAATAAAATATTATATTTTATTCTATTCTGTTCTATTGTTTTTCTAGTTTATTATTTTCTATTATTTTCTATTCTATTCTAATCTTTTCTATTCTAATTTGATTTCATTCTATACGAAATTCGAATTTTGGAAAATGGTTATATATAGTTTACTTTTTCGAATTCGGTAATTTTTTTTCGAATGCGGTAGAATTTTTTCGAATGTGATAGTTTATTCTAATTCGGTAGATTTTTTCAAAATGCGGTAGAATTTTTTCGAATGCGGTAGATTTTTTCAAATTTGATAGACTTTTTTTGAATTAGTTTAAAAAAAATTCTAATTCTAATGCGAAACGAATCTATTATAATATTTTCTATTCAAATTCGATTTCATTCTATAAGAAATTCGAATTTTGTATAGAATGAAGTCAAATTTGAATATAAAAGATTAGAATAGAATAGAAAAGAATAGAAAAGAAAAAAAAAGAACAGAAAATAATAAAATATAATATATATTCTTCTATTCTTTTCTATTTTAGTTTCCATTGTTTTTAATTATTTTCCAATCTGTTCTCGAATTTTAATTTATACTATTCAAATTTCGGAAGACGGTCATGTTCTATTTTATTACATTCTATTAAATTCTATTCTATTCTTTTCTATTCTTTTTTTTTATTCTATTGCTTTCTTGTGTTATATTCTTTTCTATTGTATTTTTTAGAAAATCGATTTCTATTTTTTCTAATTCGATTTGAATTTGTTTTCGAATTCGATTTGAATTAGTTTTCAAATTTGATTCAAATTTGTTTTCGAATTCGATTCAAATTTATTTTCGATTTCGAATCAAATTTCGTTTGCATTTTTTTTCGAATTGAATCGTTTTTTCTGATTTGTTTAAATTCGTTACTTTTGAAATTAGGAAATTCAGATGCATCCGGATTTTCAAATAATGAAAAATTTGTTCGAATTTTGATTCGGAACAAAACTAAATGTACATGTCTAGTACCTGCCCAAGAACCACTGCACCACCAAGTTAAGGACGTGAGCTAAACAGGACACATGGGTCAGTTGTCCCTGTCGGAGGGCAGAGAGGAGGTTGGTGCCATTGTCGCAAACCACCTTTCCTGGCTTAAGCTGGCGTGGTGTCAACCACCTCTGAGCCTGCCCCTGCAGAGCTGACAGAATCTCTGCCCCAGTGTGGCTCCTGTCCCCCAAGCACACCAGCTCAAGCACTGCATGGCATCTTTTTGCCTGCGTTCTTGCGTAGCCCCTTGAACGCCTACGGAGCACCGCTGGTTCCGAGGACAAATCACAGGAAGAGGCCACGGAGGAAGAAGAAGAGGAGGGGGTGGAGGAGAGAGGTGTGTCAGAATCACCAGTAGTAGCATTTTGGAGGCGTGGTGGCGGAACAACCTCCAACACTACTGCACCTTATCCTGCATCCTTCCCAGCTGCCAGCAGAGTCACACAATGCGCCATGAAAGA
Organism: Rana muscosa; assembly: GCA_029206835.1. Taxonomy (NCBI): domain Eukaryota; kingdom Metazoa; phylum Chordata; class Amphibia; order Anura; family Ranidae; genus Rana; species Rana muscosa. The sequence goes on from CM055116.1 coordinate 576,317,511, forward strand.
TAGGTAACGTCCCTGTCCATGCCTGCTGGACCATGAGTCAGCGGTAATATGCACCTTACCGCTGACCGCCCTGTCCAGCGAGGCCAAGACATTGCCTTCCACATGCCGGTAGAGAGCCGGAATTGCCTTCCGTGAGAAAAAGTGGCGTTTGGGAACCTGCCACTGAGGAACCGCACATTCCACAAACTCGCGGAAGGGGACAGAGTCTACCAACTGAAAAGGCAGCAGTTGAAGTGCTAGCAATTTAGCCAAGCTAGCATTCAACCGCTGGACATGTGGCTGGCTGGGAGCAAACTTCTTTCGGCGGTGCAGCAGCTGGGGCAGGCAAATTTGCCTGGTACAATCTGACGTTGGTGTACCGATAGCAGATTGCCCGCAAGTACTTGGCTGTGACACACCTAATTCTACACCTTCATTCCTCTCAGTGCAGGTTTCAGAGAGGACTGAAGGTATAGTGGGGTTGGAGATCCCAGCTGATGAGGATCAAGGAGAGGTCCGCTTTGTTCTTTGGTGTGGGTCTTTTAGGTGTGCTTGCCAACGAACTGCATGGCAGGTCGACATATGTCTGACCAAGCATGTGGTGCCCAATCAGGTGATGTTTTGGCCACGTGAGATACGCCTGAGACATATGTTGCAAATAGCAGCTCTGCGATCTGATGCACTCATCTCAAAAAAGGCCCACACCAAAGAACTTTTGGAATAACGCGCAGACACAGCAGCGCCCTGCACATGCGGAGCTCTGCAGTGTGATGCAGTCAGTGTGCTGTCCTTAAGCTGGCCCCTGGAGGGCATCCTGCCTCGTTGGAGATGTGCCTCCTCCTCCTCCTCTCTCCTATCAGTCACTCACGTGGAGTCAGTGACCTCATCATCCCCTCCCTCCTCATCACTGGAGCAAACCTGGCAGTATGCTGCAGCTGGGGGAACATGACTGCCAGATTGCTGTCCTTGTTGGGCACCCCCTCTCTCTGGGCTCACGTTACTACCCCCTCTCTCTGGGCTCACGATACTGCCTTCCTCTAGCTGGGTTCCATCATCGGAGCCTTCAAAACGCTGGGCATCCTCCTGGAGCATGTACCCAACACTGTGTTCAAACAGTTCGGGGGACTCCTCAGGAGGACATGGTGGGGCTAGGGAAGAAGTGACTGATGCCATTGAGCCGAGGGAAGAGGCCGCATTGGCAGCTGCTTTGCCAGACAAAGTACCCTAAACCTGGGTGAAAGAGGATGAGGAGGATGAGGATGGCTTGGTCATCCACTCTACCAAGTCTTCGGCATGTTGCGGCTCAACATAGCCAGTTGCGGAAAAGAAGGACAAGTGTGTCACACATGCTGATGAGGATGCACCGTGTCCACAACCAGCACAGTTGCCTCTAGACACAGAGCCTGCTTGCCCTCTTTTATTGGCTCGTGACTGTCTGCCTCTCCTTGTTTGCCTTCCAGACATACTAATGATTAGGGATGAGCTTCGTGTTCGAGTCGAACATACGTTCGACTCGAACATTGGCTGTTCGATCGTTCGACGAAGATCGAACGATTTGGGCCGTTCGCGCCAAATTCGAGTGACGCGAACGGCCCACAATGCACTACGCCATCGCAGTGTCATCCAGGCGCTGTGATTGGCCAAGCATGCACTGTGACCCCGCATGCTTGGCCAATCACAGCGCCGGCAGCGAGGAGAGCAATGATTGGCCACAGGCAGGATGCCTGTGGCCAATTATTGCTGAGGGTGTTTAGTACACGCCCCACACTATAAAAGGCCGCCAGCACGGCGGCCTAGTGTAGTGTGTTCCGGAGCAGGGATAGAGTAGCATAGGCAGGGACAGTGACTGTTATTTCTTTCTTGCTTAACCTGGATTCCTTTAGTTTAGGGAAAGAGAAGGATAGGTAGGGAGAGTGTCAGTGTGTTTTGTGCTTCTGCTATAGTGTGCTTAAAAAAAAACATTTATTCTAGGGACAGAAAACTCTAGGTAGGGACAGTGTCAGTTTCTTTCACTCTGCAAGTCCTTGTTTCCAGGGACCTGGAAGGACAGTGAGTGAATTGTCCTTTTGCTATATTGTGATTAAAAAAAACATTTATTCTAGGGACAGAAAACTCTAGGTAGGGACAGTGTCAGTTTCTTTCACTCTGCAAGTCCTTGTTTCCAGGGACCTGGAAGGACAGTGAGTGAATTGTCCTTTTGCTATATTGTGATTAAAAAAAACATTTATTCTAGGGACAGAAAACTCTAGGTAGGGACAGTGTCAGTTTCTTTCACTCTGCAAGTCCTTGTTTCCAGGGACCTGGAAGGACAGTGAGTGAATTGTCCTTTTGCTATATTGTGATTAAAAAAAACATTTATTCTAGGGACAGAAAACTCTAGGTAGGGACAGTGTCAGTTTCTTTCACTCTGCAAGTCCTTGTTTCCAGGGACCTGGAAGGACAGTGAGTGAATTGTCCTTTTGCTATATTGTGATTAAAAAAAACATTTATTCTAGGGACAGAAAACTCTAGGTAGGGACAGTGTCAGTTTCTTTCACTCTGCAAGTCCTTGTTTCCAGGGACCTGGAAGGACAGTGAGTGAATTGTCCTTTTGCTATATTGTGATTAAAAAAAACATTTTTTTCTAGGGACAGAAAACTGTAGGTAGGGAGAGTATTTTTTTTCTTTCACTCTGCAAGTCCTTGTTTCCAGGGACCTGTAAGGACAGTGAGTTAATTGTCCTTGTGCTATATTGTGCTGAAAAAAACATTTATTCCAGGGACAGAAAACTCTAGGTAGGGACAGTGTCAGTTTCTTTCACTCTGCAAGTCCTTGTTTCCAGGGACCTGGAAGGACAGTGAGTGAATTGTCCTTTTGCTATATTGTGATTAAAAAAAACATTTTTTTCTAGGGACAGAAAACTGTAGGTAGGGAGAGTATTTTTTTTCTTTCACTCTGCAAGTCCTTGTTTCCAGGGACCTGTAAGGACAGTGAGTTAATTGTCCTTGTGCTATATTGTGCTGAAAAAAACATTTATTCCAGGGACAGAAAACTCTAGGTAGGGACAGTGTCAGTTTCTTTCACTCTGCAAGTCCTTGTTTCCAGGGACCTGGAAGGACAGTGAGTGAATTGTCCTTTTGCTATATTGTGATTAAAAAAAACATTTTTTTCTAGGGACAGAAAACTGTAGGTAGGGAGAGTGTTTTTTTTCTTTCACTCTGCAAGTCCTTGTTTCCAGGGACCTGTAAGGACAGTGAGTTAATTTTCCTTGTGCTATATTGTGATTAAAAAAAACATTTATTCTAGGGACAGAAAACTCTAGGTAGGGACAGTGTCAGTTTCTTTCACTCTGCAAGTCCTTGTTTCCAGGGACCTGGAAGGACAGTGAGTGAATTGTCCTTTTGCTATATTGTGATTAAAAAAAACATTTATTCTAGGGACAGAAAACTCTAGGTAGGGACAGTGTCAGTTTCTTTCACTCTGCAAGTCCTTGTTTCCAGGGACCTGGAAGGACAGTGAGTGAATTGTCCTTTTGCTATATTGTGATTAAAAAAAACATTTATTCTAGGGACAGAAAACTCTAGGTAGGGACAGTGTCAGTTTCTTTCACTCTGCAAGTCCTTGTTTCCAGGGACCTGGAAGGACAGTGAGTGAATTGTCCTTTTGCTATATTGTGATTAAAAAAAACATTTATTCTAGGGACAGAAAACTCTAGGTAGGGACAGTGTCAGTTTCTTTCACTCTGCAAGTCCTTGTTTCCAGGGACCTGGAAGGACAGTGAGTGAATTGTCCTTTTGCTATATTGTGATTAAAAAAAACATTTATTCTAGGGACAGAAAACTCTAGGTAGGGACAGTGTCAGTTTCTTTCACTCTGCAAGTCCTTGTTTCCAGGGACCTGGAAGGACAGTGAGTGAATTGTCCTTTTGCTATATTGTGATTAAAAAAAACATTTATTCTAGGGACAGAAAACTCTAGGTAGGGACAGTGTCAGTTTCTTTCACTCTGCAAGTCCTTGTTTCCAGGGACCTGGAAGGACAGTGAGTGAATTGTCCTTTTGCTATATTGTGATTAAAAAAAACATTTATTCTAGGGACAGAAAACTCTAGGTAGGGACAGTGTCAGTTTCTTTCACTCTGCAAGTCCTTGTTTCCAGGGACCTGGAAGGACAGTGAGTGAATTGTCCTTTTGCTATATTGTGATTAAAAAAAACATTTATTCTAGGGACAGAAAACTCTAGGTAGGGACAGTGTCAGTTTCTTTCACTCTGCAAGTCCTTGTTTCCAGGGACCTGGAAGGACAGTGAGTGAATTGTCCTTTTGCTATATTGTGATTAAAAAAAACATTTTTTTCTAGGGACAGAAAACTGTAGGTAGGGAGAGTATTTTTTTTCTTTCACTCTGCAAGTCCTTGTTTCCAGGGACCTGTAAGGACAGTGAGTTAATTGTCCTTGTGCTATATTGTGCTGAAAAAAACATTTATTCCAGGGACAGAAAACTCTAGGTAGGGACAGTGTCAGTTTCTTTCACTCTGCAAGTCCTTGTTTCCAGGGACCTGGAAGGACAGTGAGTGAATTGTCCTTTTGCTATATTGTGATTAAAAAAAACATTTTTTTCTAGGGACAGAAAACTGTAGGTAGGGAGAGTGTTTTTTTTCTTTCACTCTGCAAGTCCTTGTTTCCAGGGACCTGTAAGGACAGTGAGTTAATTTTCCTTGTGCTATATTGTGATTAAAAAAAACATTTATTCTAGGGACAGAAAACTCTAGGTAGGGACAGTGTCAGTTTCTTTCACTCTGCAAGTCCTTGTTTCCAGGGACCTGGAAGGACAGTGAGTGAATTGTCCTTTTGCTATATTGTGATTAAAAAAAACATTTATTCTAGGGACAGAAAACTCTAGGTAGGGACAGTGTCAGTTTCTTTCACTCTGCAAGTCCTTGTTTCCAGGGACCTGGAAGGACAGTGAGTGAATTGTCCTTTTGCTATATTGTGATTAAAAAAAACATTTATTCTAGGGACAGAAAACTCTAGGTAGGGACAGTGTCAGTTTCTTTCACTCTGCAAGTCCTTGTTTCCAGGGACCTGGAAGGACAGTGAGTGAATTGTCCTTTTGCTATATTGTGATTAAAAAAAACATTTATTCTAGGGACAGAAAACTCTAGGTAGGGACAGTGTCAGTTTCTTTCACTCTGCAAGTCCTTGTTTCCAGGGACCTGGAAGGACAGTGAGTGAATTGTCCTTTTGCTATATTGTGATTAAAAAAAACATTTATTCTAGGGACAGAAAACTCTAGGTAGGGACAGTGTCAGTTTCTTTCACTCTGCAAGTCCTTGTTTCCAGGGACCTGGAAGGACAGTGAGTGAATTGTCCTTTTGCTATATTGTGATTAAAAAAAACATTTATTCTAGGGACAGAAAACTCTAGGTAGGGACAGTGTCAGTTTCTTTCACTCTGCAAGTCCTTGTTTCCAGGGACCTGGAAGGACAGTGAGTGAATTGTCCTTTTGCTATATTGTGATTAAAAAAAACATTTTTTTCTAGGGACAGAAAACTGTAGGTAGGGAGAGTATTTTTTTTCTTTCACTCTGCAAGTCCTTGTTTCCAGGGACCTGTAAGGACAGTGAGTTAATTGTCCTTGTGCTATATTGTGCTGAAAAAAACATTTATTCCAGGGACAGAAAACTCTAGGTAGGGACAGTGTCAGTTTCTTTCACTCTGCAAGTCCTTGTTTCCAGGGACCTGGAAGGACAGTGAGTGAATTGTCCTTTTGCTATATTGTGATTAAAAAAAACATTTTTTTCTAGGGACAGAAAACTGTAGGTAGGGAGAGTATTTTTTTTCTTTCACTCTGCAAGTCCTTGTTTCCAGGGACCTGTAAGGACAGTGAGTTAATTGTCCTTGTGCTATATTGTGCTGAAAAAAACATTTATTCCAGGGACAGAAAACTCTAGGTAGGGACAGTGTCAGTTTCTTTCACTCTGCAAGTCCTTGTTTCCAGGGACCTGGAAGGACAGTGAGTGAATTGTCCTTTTGCTATATTGTGATTAAAAAAAACATTTTTTTCTAGGGACAGAAAACTGTAGGTAGGGAGAGTGTTTTTTTTCTTTCACTCTGCAAGTCCTTGTTTCCAGGGACCTGTAAGGACAGTGAGTTAATTTTCCTTGTGCTATATTGTGATTAAAAAAAACATTTATTCTAGGGACAGAAAACTCTAGGTAGGGACAGTGTCAGTTTCTTTCACTCTGCAAGTCCTTGTTTCCAGGGACCTGGAAGGACAGTGAGTGAATTGTCCTTTTGCTATATTGTGATTAAAAAAAACATTTATTCTAGGGACAGAAAACTCTAGGTAGGGACAGTGTCAGTTTCTTTCACTCTGCAAGTCCTTGTTTCCAGGGACCTGGAAGGACAGTGAGTGAATTGTCCTTTTGCTATATTGTGATTAAAAAAAACATTTATTCTAGGGACAGAAAACTCTAGGTAGGGACAGTGTCAGTTTCTTTCACTCTGCAAGTCCTTGTTTCCAGGGACCTGGAAGGACAGTGAGTGAATTGTCCTTTTGCTATATTGTGATTAAAAAAAACATTTATTCTAGGGACAGAAAACTCTAGGTAGGGACAGTGTCAGTTTCTTTCACTCTGCAAGTCCTTGTTTCCAGGGACCTGGAAGGACAGTGAGTGAATTGTCCTTTTGCTATATTGTGATTAAAAAAAACATTTATTCTAGGGACAGAAAACTCTAGGTAGGGACAGTGTCAGTTTCTTTCACTCTGCAAGTCCTTGTTTCCAGGGACCTGGAAGGACAGTGAGTGAATTGTCCTTTTGCTATATTGTGATTAAAAAAAACATTTATTCTAGGGACAGAAAACTCTAGGTAGGGACAGTGTCAGTTTCTTTCACTCTGCAAGTCCTTGTTTCCAGGGACCTGGAAGGACAGTGAGTGAATTGTCCTTTTGCTATATTGTGATTAAAAAAAACATTTTTTTCTAGGGACAGAAAACTGTAGGTAGGGAGAGTATTTTTTTTCTTTCACTCTGCAAGTCCTTGTTTCCAGGGACCTGTAAGGACAGTGAGTTAATTGTCCTTGTGCTATATTGTGCTGAAAAAAACATTTATTCCAGGGACAGAAAACTCTAGGTAGGGACAGTGTCAGTTTCTTTCACTCTGCAAGTCCTTGTTTCCAGGGACCTGGAAGGACAGTGAGTGAATTGTCCTTTTGCTATATTGTGATTAAAAAAAACATTTTTTTCTAGGGACAGAAAACTGTAGGTAGGGAGAGTGTTTTTTTTCTTTCACTCTGCAAGTCCTTGTTTCCAGGGACCTGTAAGGACAGTGAGTTAATTTTCCTTGTGCTATATTGTGATTAAAAAAAACATTTATTCTAGGGACAGAAAACTCTAGGTAGGGACAGTGTCAGTTTCTTTCACTCTGCAAGTCCTTGTTTCCAGGGACCTGGAAGGACAGTGAGTGAATTGTCCTTTTGCTATATTGTGATTAAAAAAAACATTTTTTTCTAGGGACAGAAAACTGTAGGTAGGGAGAGTATTTTTTTTCTTTCACTCTGCAAGTCCTTGTTTCCAGGGACCTGTAAGGACAGTGAGTTAATTGTCCTTGTGCTATATTGTGCTGAAAAAAACATTTATTCCAGGGACAGAAAACTCTAGGTAGGGACAGTGTCAGTTTCTTTCACTCTGCAAGTCCTTGTTTCCAGGGACCTGGAAGGACAGTGAGTGAATTGTCCTTTTGCTATATTGTGATTAAAAAAAACATTTTTTTCTAGGGACAGAAAACTGTAGGTAGGGAGAGTGTTTTTTTTCTTTCACTCTGCAAGTCCTTGTTTCCAGGGACCTGTAAGGACAGTGAGTTAATTTTCCTTGTGCTATATTGTGATTAAAAAAAACATTTTTTCTAGGGACAGAAAACTGTAGGTAGGGAGAGTGTTTTTTTTCTTTCACTCTGCAAGTCCTTGTTTCCAGGGACAGAGAAGGACACCTGAAGGTAGCCCTTATTGCTTTTTTCCCATCTCCCTGCAGGCCATCTATTAGAATGTCTGGAAGGCAAACAAGGAGAGGCAGACAGTCAGGAGGCAATAAAAGAGGGCAAGCAGGCTCTGTGTCTGGGGGCAACAGTGCTGGTCGTGGACGCGGTGCATTGTCATCAGCACATGGCCATGGGACACGCTTGTCCTTCTTTTCGGCAGCTGGACATGTTGAGCCACATCATGCCGAAGACTTGGTAGAGTGGATGACCAAGCCCTCCTCCTCCTCCTCATCCTCTCTCACCCAGGCTCAGGGTACTGGAAAAGCAGCTGCCAAAGCGTCGTCTTCCCTGGTATCAATGTCAGACAAATCATCAGTCACTCCTTCCCTAGACCCACCATGTCCTCCTCCTGAGGAGTCCCCCGAACTGTTTCAGCACAGTGTTGGGTACATGCTCCAGGAGGATGCCCAGCGTTTCGAAGGGTCTGATGATGAAACCCAGCTAGAGGAAGGCAGTAGCGTGAGAGCAGACAGAGGGGATGCTCAAGAAGGACACCAATCTGGCAGTCATGTTCCAGCAGCTGCAGCATACTGCCAGATTGGCTCCAGTGATGAGGAGGGAGGGGATGATGAGGTCAATGACTCCACGTGGGTGCCTAATAGGAGAGAGGAGGAGGAGGAGGATGAGGAGGAGGCACATCTCCAACGAGGCAGGATGCCCTTTGGTGGCCAGCGTAAGGGCAGTACACCGACGGAATCACACCGCAGAGCTCCGCCTGTGCAGGGCGCTGCCTCTGCCCGTCATTCAAAAAGTTCTTTGGTGTGGGCCTTTTTTGAGGCTAGTGCATCAGATCGCACAGCTGCTGTTTGCAACATATGTCTCAAGCGTATATCGCGTGGCCAAAACATCAGCCGCTTGGGTACCACATGCCTGACCAGACATATGTTGACCTGCCATGCAGCTCGTTGGCAAGCCTACCTCAAAGACCCACACCAAAGAACAAAGCGGACCTCTCCTTGCACCGCATCAGCTGGGATCTCCAACCCCACTATAACTTCAGTCCTCTCTGAAACATGCACTGAGAGGAATGAAGGTGTAGAATTAGGTGTGTCACAGCCAAGTACTTGCGCCCACTCTGCTAGCAGTACACCGACGTCCGATTCTAGCAGGCAAATTTCCCTGCCCCAGCTGCTGGACCGTCGAAAGAAGTTCACTCCCAGCCATCCACATGCCCAGCGGTTGAATGCTAGCTTGGCTAAATTGCTAGCGCTTCAACTGCTGCCTTTTCAGTTGGTAGACTCGGCCCCCTTCCGTGAGTTTGTGCAATGTGCGGTTCCTCAGTGGCAGGTTCCCAAACGCCACTTTTTCTCACGGAAGGCTATTCCGGCTCTCTACCGGCATGTGGAAGGCAATGTCTTGGCCTCGCTGGACAGGGCGGTCAGCGGTAAGGTGCATATTACCGCTGACTCATGGTCCAGCAGGCATGGACAGGGACGTTACCTTTCTTTCACGGCCCATTGGGTCACTCTTTTGGCAGCTGGGAAGGATTCAGGACAAGGTGCAGTAGTGTTGGAGGTTGTCCCACCGCCACGCCTCCAAAATGCTACTACTGGTTGTGACACACCTCTCTCCTCCACCCCCTCCTCTTCTTCTTCCTCCATGGCCTCTTCCTGTGGTTTGTCCTATGAACCAGCGGTGCTCCGTAGCCGTTCACGGGGCTACGCAAGTACGCAGGCAAAAAGATGCCATGCCGTGCTTGCGCTGGTGTGTTTGGGGGACAGAAGCCACACTGGGGCAGAGGTCCTGTCTGCTCTGCAGGGCCAGGCCGAGAGGTGGTTGACGCCACGCCAGCTTAAGCCAGGAATGGTGGTTTGCGACAATGGCACCAACCTCCTCTCCGCCCTCCGACAGGGACAACTGACCCATGTGCCCTGTGTGGCTCACGTCCTTAACCTGGTGGTGCAGCGGTTCTTGGGCAGGTACCCGGGCTTACAGGATGTCCTGAGGCAGGCCAGGAAAGTCTGTGTGCATTTCCGCAGATCTTATAATGCCAGTGCTCGCCTGGCTGAGCTGCAAAAGGAGTTGAACCTGCCCAAGAACCGCCTTATATGTGACATGCCCACCAGGTGGAACTCAACGTTGGCCATGCTGCAGCGGCTGCACACGCAGCAGAGGGCCATCAATGAGTACCTGTGCGACTACGGCACCAGGACAGGGTCAGGGGAGCTTGGTTTTTTTTCTCCACGCCAGTGGGGCATGATCAGGGATGCATGCACTGTCCTGGCACCATTTGAGGAGGCCACGAGGATGGTGAGCAGTGACAGTGCATGCATCAGTGACACTGTACCTCTTGTCCACCTGTTGGAGCACACGCTGCGTGGAATAATGGACAGGGCACTTGAGGCAGAACAGAGGCAGGAAGAGGAGGACTTCCTTGCCTCTCAAGGCCCCCTTTACCCAGACAGTGTTCCTTCTGTCCCACCCATCGCACAGGAAGAGGAGGAGGAGGAGGAGGAGGAGGAGGATTGTGTCAGCATGGAGGTGGAGGCTGGCACTCAGCATCATCAGCAGCAGTCTTTTAGGGATGATTTACAGTCCCAAGAAACCAGTGGACTTGTACGTGGCTGGGAGGAGGTGGCTGCGGATCATGTCGTCCTTAGTGACCCAGAGGACTCCGGAGCGAATGCCTCAGCAAACCTACGCTGCATGGCCTCCCTGATCCTGCAAAGTCTGCGGAAGGATCCTCGTATTCTTCGGATCAAGGAGAGGGACCATTACTGGCTGGCCACTCTCCTTGATCCACGGTACAAGGGTAAGGTTGCGGACCTTATGTTACCGTCGCAGAGGGAGCAGAGGATGAGACAACTCCGGGAGGCCTTGCAGAAAGGTCTGTGCAACGCGTTCCCAGAGACTGGGAGGTTGCAAACTCCTGGTCCTGGACAACGAGTTGCTGAGGCTTCGGCCAGTCAAAGAAGGAGCGGTGGGGAAGGTGGCCGTCTGACCGATGCGTTCAGACAATTCTTTAGTCCGCAGCCCCAAAGTATGATTGGTTCCAGCAACCATCGCCAGCGTCTGATAAACATGGTGCAGGAATATCTAGGGGCAAGGTCAGACTTGGACACCTTCCCCACCGAAAATCCTCTGGCTTACTGGGTCTTGAGGATGGATCACTGGCCAGAGCTTGCACAGTATGCAATTGAGCTACTGGCCTGTCCTGCATCCAGCGTTCTTTCGGAACGCACATTCAGTGCTGCTGGAGGATTTGTCACGGATCACAGGGTGCGCCTGTCCACCGACTCGGTTGATCGACTGACTTTCATCAAGATGAACCAGTCTTGGATCACCACCAGCTACCACACACCTGATGCTGATATAACAAACTAATTGATTTTAAAATGTCACATCCCTTCAAGACTGATGCTGATGCTGAGTGCCTGTGCTGTTATGTTGACTGGCTATCCTCCTCCTCCGAGTCCTCAATGATACGATTGATGATGATAGCTTGGAAGATCATTTTTGTTTATGGGTGCCGCCACCAGTGCCTAACGCCCAATTTTTCAGCCCCTGTTTAACAGGGGCGTGTAATTACAATTTTTGAAGCAATACTTTGCAACAGGGCTCATTGCTGTGCTCCAAGTACAGTATCTGTGAGGAGTTGCAGTGTTGTGCCACCAGTGCCTAAGGCCCAATTTTTCAGCCCCTGTTTAACAGGGGCGTGTCATTACAATTTTTGAAGCAATACTTTGCAACAGGGCTCATTGCTGTGCTCCAAGTACAGTATCTGTGAGGGGTTGCAGTGTTGTGCCACCAGTGCCTAAGGCCCAATTTTTCAGCCCCTGTTCAACAGGGGCATGTAATTACAATTCTTGATCTAATAATTCACAGCAGGGCCCATTGCTGCACCCACCAAGAGTAACTGTCAGGGCTTACAGTGTTGTGGCACCAGCACCACCATCAAAGGCCCAATTTTTACTACCACTGTTCAACAATTATATGTAATTAAAATTCCTGATATAATAGTTGACAGCAGGGCGTTCCAGCACCAACCAAGAGTAACTGTGAGTGCTTACAGTGTTGTGCCAACACCAACAACTAAGGGGCCTATTTCTGCAGAGTATATACGGCAGGTCCCTACTTTCAAACATCCAACTTACAAACGACTCCTACTTGCAAACGCAAGAAGACAACAGGAAGTGAGAGGAAATCTACCACTAGGAAGGAAAATTCTCTCCTGTAAGAATAAATATGGGAGAAAGGTGTCTCCTCTGTACTGATGCTTTATCAGCAATCCTTGTTTCAAGAAAAACACCACATTTCAAAAACAGTTGTCATTGGGACGGAAAGTGAGGTGAAATGTTCTGAACAGGGGCACAGACAGCAAAACAAATGTTACAGGGGTGATAACCCTTACCTATGTTTTCCAAAAAGTTTAAAAATAGATTTTTGGGCTGGAGCTACACTTCAACAATGTACCTGTTCAAAATTACAAACAGATTCTACATAAGAACAAACCTACAGTCCCTGTCTTGTATGCACCGCCTGTATACGGCTGTTCAGAGTATATAGGGCCTTTTTTATTTTATGTGCGGGGTTCCCCTTAATATCCATACAAGACCCAAAGGGGCTGGTAATGGGCTGGGGTAGGGGGGGGGGGGGTCATGGGGTAGCTATGCCATTTTTCTTAAAGAATTTCATCCATATTACCGGGACCAGACATTACATTAAAGCCGCAAGCAGTTTTAAATGGCTTTTTTTTCCTTTAGAAGTGTCATTTTGTGCAGGGACAGTTCTAAACACGGGAAACACGTGGCACTTCACAGGCATACTTTAGACACCCCCCAGGTACGATATTTAAAGGAATATTTGACTTTTTTTTTTTCACTTTATGCATCATTAAAATGACTGCTCCCGAAAAACGACCGTTTTTAAAACTTCTTTTTGCATTGATACATGTCCCCTGGTGCAGAACCCGGGTTCCCAAACCCTTTTTAGGACAATAACATGCATAATAGTTGTTATAATTAGCACTTTAGAATTCGAACGTTCGCATCCATTGTATTTAATAGGGTTCTAATGTTCGTTCGAACTTCCGGTCCGTTCGCGGGTTCTGGTGCGAACCGAACCCGGGGGTGTTCGGCTCATCACTACTAATGATAATGACCTTCAGTGAGATGTAGCTGCACAAAGGTGGGATGTATATATATATATATATATATATATATATATATACTGATTTTACTGCAGCTAGCAGAATCAACTGTCTTCTGTGGTATTAGTATGAGAACACCAGCAATTGTCTTCAGTTAGTTTTAGGTGCACACTGTGCAAAGGAAACAGTACACTAACTGAAAATACAGCAGCTCTCTGCCTGTGGTATTGGTATGAGAACACCACCAATTGTATTCAGGTACCTTTAGGTCATGGATATGCAATTAGCGGACCTCCAGCTGTTGCAAAACTACAAGTCCCATCATGCCTCTGCCTCTGGGTGTCATGCTTGCTGCTGTCAGAGTCTCGCTATGCCTCATGGGACTTGTAGTTTGGCAACAGCTGGAGGTCCGCTAATTGCATATCCCTGCTTTAGGTGAACGTTGTGCAAAGGACACAGTACTCTAAGTGAAAATAAAGCAGCTCCCTGCCTGTGGTATTGGTATGAGAACACCACCAATTGTATTCAGGTACCTTTAGGTGCACGCTGTGCAAAGGACACAGTACACTAAGTGAAAATAAAGCAAATCCCTGCCTGTGGTATTGGTATGAGAACACCACCAATTGTATTCAGGTACCTTTAGGTGCACGCTGTGCAAAGGACACAGTACACTAAGTGAAAATAAAGCAGATCCCTGCCTGTGGTACGGTATGAGAACACCACCAATTGTATTCAGGTACCTTTAGGTGAACGCTGTGCAAAGGACACAGTACACTAAGTGAAAATAAAGCAGATCCCTACCTGTGGTATTGGTATGAGAACACCACCAATTCTATTCAGGTACCTTTAAGTGAACGCTGTGCAAAGGACACAGTACACTAAATGAAATCAATGTGGCTCCCTGCCTGTGGTTTTAGTATGAGAACACCACTAATTGTATTGAGGTACCTTTAGCTGAACGCTGTGCAAAGGTAAGAAGTACACTAAATAAAATTAATGCAGCTCCCTGCCTGTGGTATTGGTATGAGAACACCACCAATTGTACTCAGGTACACGCTGTGCAAAGGACACAGTACACTAAGTGAAACACTGCAGCTAGCACAATCACCTGCCTGCCTATCAGTATAGAAAATAACAGGAACGGATCTAGCTAAACTGAATACAGTGTGTAAATATATATACAACACCTAGGATGCATATATATCCTCTACACACTGTAACTGCAGCTAACTGACTCGCCTGCCTGCTCTATCTAACTCAAAATAAAGACACTGTCTCTCTCTGTCTTTAACCTCTCTCTTTAACCACCGCAACACACTACACAAGGCCGCCACGGAGGCGGCCTTATATAGTGTGGGGCATGTACTAAACCCCCTGAGACATAATTGGCCAAAGCCACCCTGGCTTTAGCCAATTATGGCTCTCCGTTTTTTGCGCACTGTTATTGGCCAAAGCATGCGGGTCATAGTGCATGCTTGGCCAATCATCAGCCAGCAATGCACTGCGATGCCGCAGTGAATTATGGGCCATGATGTGCCACTCGAATTTGGCTCGAACGCCCCATAATGTTCGAAATTCGGCGAACAGCCTCGAAGCTCATCCCTAGTGGTCAGCGTAAATTCCCCATCACATTGATATACAGCTTTTGTTCTACATGATTCAAAATTCAAAGTGTATTGCCTCCTAGCTAGTTTTATTACACAGGATTTTTGCCACTTACAAAGACCTACAACCCACCAGCAATCACAACAGGTACTGCTGTATTCATCAGAATGGTAAGTGGTGAAATGATGCCACTCAAATGAAAATTTCTCTTGTTCTGCCCCAAATGAGAGAAATTACTCGATTTACCCATCCACACTGTTTAGTGTCCTCTGGTGGCTATTGTATTTAGACAGTCATAGCTGTCTGAATACCCAAAAATTTACTACATCTGATTGGATGCTATATTTGATAGGATGCAACCACTATTCAGCTGATAGTTTTCCACCCAGGTCCTTCAATTTAGAAGCATAATTTTGTTGAGCTGGGTGGTGCCAACAGGGCTACCCCATGGCTCAAATTTTGGGCCATTTTGTCATGAGCCGTATATAGCCAGCTTAAAAGTTTTAGCTAGCTAAACAAATACATAAACCCTTTTTACTAATGGGCAAAACCTTCTTAGCTGTATCTGTCCTTATTATGATGAATTTTTCTGTATCTGCAGTTATTTAACCACTTCCCGCCCGGCCTATAGCAGAATGATGGCCGGGTGGTGGTTCAGTTATCCTGACTGGGCGTCATATGACGTCCATCAGGATAACAGCTGCCGCGCACCCGTGGGGGTGCGCATCACGGCGATAGGTGGTGCGGTGTGTCAGTCTGACACACCGCTACACCGATCTCGGTAAAGAGCCTCTGACGGAGGCTCTTTACCAGGTGATCAGCCGTGTCCAATCACAGCTGATCATGATGTAAAAAGGAAGAGCCGGCTTTTCCTCACTCGCGTCTGACAGACGCAAGTAGAGGAGAGCCAATCGGCTGCTCTCCTGTAGGGGGGGTCTGTGCTGATTGTTTATCAGCGCAACCCCCCCTCGGATGCCTGCCCAGGACCACCAGGATGCCGCCAAGACCACCAGGGATGGCCACCCACACTGGACTACCAGGTATGCCACCATAGACCACCAGGGACCGCCAATCAGTGCCCAGTCAGCTGCCAATCAATTGCCAAGGCAGCTACCAATCAGTGCCCATCCACAATGCCTGCCAGTGCCACTAGGGATGCCTATCAGTGCCATCTATCAGTGCCCATCAGTGCATCGTATCAGTGCCCATCAGTGCCTATCAGTGCCACGTATCAGTGCCCATCAGTGCCCAGCAATGCCATCTATCAGTGCCCATCAGTGTCCAGCAGTGCCGCCTACCAGTGCCACCCATAAGTACCCATCAGTGCTGCCTACCAGTGCCTATCAGTGCCGCCTATCAGTGCCCGTCAGTGCCACCTCATTGGTGCCACCTCACCTGTGCTACCTTATCAGTGCCCGTCAGTGCCGCCTTATCAGTGCCCATCAGTGAAGGACAAAACTTACTTATTTACAAAATTTTATAACAGAAGCAAAAGAAAAACATAATTTTTTTCAAAATTTTCGGTCTTTTTTTTTTGTTTAGCAAAAAATAAAAACCACAGAGATGATCAAATACCACCAAAAGAAAGCTCCATTTGTGGGAACAAAATGATAAAAAATAGTTTGGGTACAGTGTAGCATGACCGCGCAATTGTCATTCAAAGTGCGACAGCGATGGGGGGGCATGACCGGATGTGAACAAGGCAGGACATGTTCCCTGAGAGCTCTGCATCACTCCTGCTTAATTATCCATCTTTTGGAGCTTTTTTGCCCAAATTTCGGTACCTGGAGTACCGGACCCTGTAGCCCGAATCCTGGTCATGAAAAAGGGGGCATCCAAGGCTGGAAAACAGTCATAGAAGAGCCAGCGCCGGACCCGCTCTACACAAGGCCCGGACAGGAGTCCAACCACCGCCATCTTGCTTTCTCCTCACTCCACTAAGCAGGAGAGAAAACAAGCCAAGAAGATGGCAATCGCAGCTGCTGCAGCTAGAGAGTCGGGCTCTGGTGGTTCCCCATCTGTCTCTCCTGACCCAGAGATGGCTCAGGATGCAATTACAAGACCTATCCTGGAAGCTATTGATGCCAGCAAGGCGGTGGTGATGGTGAGCATAGAACACTTTACTACTGAATGCACTTTAATCAGACATGACCTGGACAAGATACGGGGCAGACTTACAGTGGTGGAGGACAGGATATCAGAGGTGGAGGATGTCTCCCACTCCCAGGGCAATCAATTGTCTGAATTGCAAGCCATGGTGAAATCGTTGCAAGGCAGAGCTGATGACGCAGAAGACAGGCAGAGGAGGAACAATGTGAGAGTGGTAGGCCTGCCAGAGGGGGCTGAGGAATCTCAGACCACCACCTTTGCGGAACAGTTCTTTAAGCAGTTGCTGGAATTGGGGGAGATCCTTCCAACATATGTGGTGGAACGAGCCCACAGGGTGCCCACGGGTAGACGTCCTCCTGGGGAATATCCCCGCCCATTCCTAGTAAGGTTCCTGAATTATAGGGACCGTGACATGATTTTGGCAGCCTCAAGAAAGCATCCTGATTTAAAGTTTGAAAACACCAAGGTGATGCTGTTCCCTGACTTCTCAGCAGAAACCCAGAGGAAGAGGCGCTCCTTTAATGATGTCATGAAAAGGCTAAGGGAGAACAATATCCAGTACAGTATGTTATACCCTAGCAAGCTGCGGGTTCAACACAATGGCGCGGTTACGTCTTTTGATAATCCACTGGATGCGTGCGAATGGCTGGATAGAAATCCTTGATGACTGCTAGGGACTGGCTAAGTATCTTTTTTTTAATAATCAAATTTTTATTTTATTATAGACTTCAACATTTCCATTCAGCATTGTACATTCTAATATTCCATCATTTACATAAAAGACACAAATGAACATTACAGGAAAAAACTAGGTACAAAATTGTCTTATCAAAAGTTTATCAATCATACTACCCCCCCCCCCCCCCCACCTCAAGAGAAAGAAAGAAAAAAAGAAAGAAAAGAAAGAGAGGAAAAAAAACACACATAAGAAAAAAATAAAGGAAAAAAGGAAAATAGCTAATTCCCTCACCCCCCCCCCCCCCCCATCCACGCCAACCCTGACTGCGGTGGAGCAAGTCTGCTCTGTCCCTACCCACTCCATTCCTTCTACTTGAGTCGTGTGTTCTCCTACTGTGCCCTTCTGTGTCACTTAAACAAAGGGAAGGGGAAAACCAATTCCTACTTTTAAAGAGGCCACTAATGGCCATGGTGTATTCTTTTTATATGGGAAAGAGAAAAAAATACATATACATATATATAAATATACATACATATATATATATATATACATATACATACACATAAATACACACACACACACACATATACATATGCATACATATTTGTGCCTCGTTATTAGTTGTGCCTTGAACTGTCTGCACATCTATCCGGGCAGTATGTGTGGTCACGGGCGGTATTGGATGGTATGGGTCCTTATACCTTTTTTGTTTTCTATTAATTTTTTTTTGTTTTGTTTTCTCCTGCATACACAGGCTATATTTCAGTTTTCCCTGTTGCTCTTTCAAACGAACTGAGCCTGAGGAGTAATTTGTCTTGCCGCCACTAGATAGCAATAGTTCACTGTATCTACAGGCATGGATTTTACTATTCCTATTTGCTCCAGTTTGTTATACTGTTTCCTGCTCCATTTTCTTTTTGTTCTGTGATGTGGAGCTTCCAGATGTCACAGGAAACTTTACTTGATCTGTCGGACATCTGTCGTTTTATTTTTTAAGTTTGGGACTAAAAGCTGCATACCGGACAATGTTCTATCTTTTACTTTACCTAGGTTTTTGGTTTAGTTCTGGTATAATGGCAGGGGGGGGGTTTGTTTTTGTTTTTGTATATGGGTTGTTCTATACTCAGTTCCCAGCTCTCTATATGTAGGGGCAACCCTCCCCAAGGGGAAGCGACCCCTTGCCTCACAGTATAGTATAAGTGTTTTCTGGATGAGGCAGGCTGGCCTCCATTATGCAATGATTTTAATCTATGACCATGGCTAATCCAATTAAAGTGGTATCCTGGAATGTACGGGGCCTGAATTGCAAATTTAAGAGGGCCTCGGTGTTCCAGTATCTCAAATAAGCTAGACCGCATGTCGTCCTTCTGCAGGAGCCTCACTTAGATGGTAGCAGGATACTTGCCTTGCGTAGGCCCTGGATTCAGAAGGCATTTCATGCCACCTTCTCCACTTTTGCTAGGGGGGTGTCCATTCTTATCAGTAAATCTGTTCCATGCACTATCCATCAGGTGATCTCTGATCCGGGGGGACGATATGTGGCCTTGGTCCTGGACATTTGCTACTGTAAAATGTTGTTGGTGAATATTTATCTGCCGCCCCCCATTTAATGTGCAATGTTTATATGATTTATTGGTTAACCTGGCCTCTCATGCCCATCTTCCACTTTTAATAATGGGGGATTTCAATGCAACCTTAGATGCATTGGACTCTTCCAACCCGGGGAGGATGGGATCAGTGGATCTTATATCCTGGGCATCAGTTGCGGGGCTAACTGAACTATGGCAAGCGAAAAATCCCACTGTCAGATGCTTTTCACACCTGTCGCAGACGCACCGCTCCTCGGCCAGGATTGATTTAGCTTTTGGTAGCTCAGCAATGATGTCATATGTGGGGGACATTGCTTATTTGGCGGGGGGCTTGTCTGATCATAACCCACTTTCCCTCTCCTTGACCCTCCCCTTGGAGTGGGGGTCGAGGGGTTGGAAACTTTCTCCTGGTTGGCTGCAAAATGATCGGATAACATCTCACCTCATGGACTCAGTAACTGACTATTGGGCAACAAATCTGGAGTTCGCCGACCCTCCGATAGTATGGGATGCCTTTAAGGCGGTAATTAGGGGGAACGTATTTCAGCTATAAAGAAGGAGAGGGTGGAACAGAATGCTGAGGTTCAAATGTTGCAAGAAAAAGAGAGAGAATGCATGGAGAGCAATGCCAGCAATCCATCAGACTCATCCTACACTGCTTTGCTGGAGGCCTGGCGGTTGCTTTCCCTGCATTTTAACAACTTGGCGCATACTGAGGCGAAGCATAGGGCTGATTCACTGTTTTCGGAGGGCGACACGTATGGGAAGCTCCTTGCTAGGCTGGTAGCTGACTCTCATCAACTTGCGAGCATCCCAGTCATTAGACGTAGTGACGGAGGACTGGCTGGTGACCCCACTGAGATTATGACTGAGTTCCAAAAAAAATTCTCTGTATGCACCCATTCCTCCATACGACTGGTTGGCCTTGGAAGACTTGTTGGTGGGTCTCCCCCTTCCGAGGCTATCCGACACTGATCGGGAGGTCTACCGACACTAACTTAAGACGGCTGTTTACCCACCTGCAGCTCCCTAATTTCGACTCTCCCACTAGAATTGTGGTATCTATTGATATCGAAAAAGCATTCGACTCCATTGACTGGCACTACATGTTGGCAGTGTTGGAGAAAATGGGTTTTGGCCCGACCTTTAGACGGTGGATCTCACTCCTTTATAATAACCCCAGGATGGCAGTCCGCATAGGCATTCACACTTCCCTCTTTTTCCAAATTGGTAGGGGCACTAGACAGGGATGTCCCCTGTAACCCTTCCTGTTTGCCCTCATGATGGAGGTTAAAGCAATTAAGGTAAGGACTATTGACGAAGGCCTGGCACTGTATGCGGACGACATGTTTCTGTTTCTGCAAGACCCAAAAGAGTCACTGGAGGCAGTGCTACACATTATGAATGAGTTTTCGAAGTATTCCGGGTTGAAAGTCAATTGGACTAAATCATCTATTTTGCCGCTAGATGCAGGGGCCAGGGACATTGCTGACCCGGCCCTGCCACTGAAGTAGGTCTCACAGATCACATATTTAGGAGTCAAGGTTACGGCGGATGTGGTTGACTACATGCCCCTTAACCTGACGCCCCTCCTGACCTTTTTCAAGCAGAAAGTCCAGGCCTGGTAAAAACTCCCTTTATCGCTTATAGGACGGGTTAACCTATTGAAAGTGAAAGTTCTCCCGGTCATTCTATATTCTTTACGGAATGCTCCCAATATGGATCCCTAAGTCTAATTTCAAAAAATTGGATGGCCTTACCAGCTAGTTTTTGTGGTCTCCTAAACAGCCCAGGATAGGACTGAGGTGGCTGATCTTGGATGATGGGGACTCGGCCACGTTCCTGAGGGCCATGATCAAGGCTTGGGAGGAGGCGGTTGGGATGGCCTGTCCCAGTTATCAGGGTTTCTGTCCTTCCACTCCTTTGTGGATGAACCCTAAATTGCCCCAATTTTATTCATTTGAAGATCCCATGACATGGGTGACCGGGGGAATCAAATTGCTCAAAGATATCACTATGGATGGGGAATTGCTAACGTTTGATCAGCTTAAAGCCAGACATGACCTACCTAATTCACAATACTTTAGATATCTTCAATTACGACATGCATTTCAATCGCAATTTAAAAATAAGACCATAGAATCCTTTCCCTCGGACTTAGAGAATTTACTTACGACGGAAGACCTTCCTAAGATGCTATCAGTTACCTATTAGGAATTGTTCAAAGCTAGGCCGAAGGCAGTGCTCAAGTGCAGAGAGCAATGGGAGGCTGAAGTCCCGGACATTCAGGGGGAGGACTGGGACGACATGTGGGCACACCCGTTTCAACATCTGGTAGCAGCTAGGGACAGGCTGATTCACTTTAAGTTCTTGCATAGAATTTACTACACGCCAGGTAGACTGGCGACTATTTATCCAACCGTGCAGGCGGAGTGCTGGAGATGTTCTTTTGCTCCAGTGGCTGCTGAACATATATTTTGGAGTTGCCCTCAGATTGCGCAATTTTGGTCTGAGGTTACCTCCTGTATATCGGCGGTTCTGATGATTCCTGTCCCGGTGACGGTTAGGGTGTGTCTCCTGGGATTGGTGGAGGAGGTGGTCCCGTCCCGGGCTCATAGAACTCTACTCGACATCCTTTTATTCTATGGGAGGAAGGCCATTTTGTTGCGGTGGCGCAAACGGGGGGCACCTGATTTGCGCTTCTGGAAGGGGCTGGTTAATTCTATGATGCCATATTATAAACCGACTTACCTATCTAGAGGCTGTGGGAAGAAATTTGAAAGGGTGGGGCAGGCATGGTGCAACTCTGATTTGACTGTAGGCTAGCACCTGCTGATGGGGGATGGCTAAGTCAGTTCTCCTTGAGATGGAGTGGTCTGCTGGAAGATTTGGGGCTCCGCCTTTAATATTGGTCAAGTTGAGCGGTGGGGCAAGATTACTGTATCCGGGAGTTTCATGGGTGATGGGGGGAGAGGGAACTGAGTATGGGGGTCGTTAAGGGGGGGGGGTGCCTGATAGTTAGTTAGTACTACTGTCAGATAGACAGGACAAATGATTGTACCTGTACATGTTGGCCATGTTGACCTATCACCGACTCAGTGTTGTGCTGTGCCAGTTGCTGTTGTATGTTTTATGTGTTGTCAGAAATCAATAAAAAAAAAAAAAGCGTGACAGCGCTGAAAGCTGAAAATTGGCCTGGGCAGGAAGGGGGTGTAAGTGCCTGGTATTGAAGTGGTTAAAATTCATTTGTTCAATAGGTTATGTATATGCCTCTTGTAGAACCGCAACAATTTTAAATGAATGCCCCACCACGAAATAAAGCATTACAATGGATTGCTAGACGCACAGCAAAAAAAAAAAAAGGAGTTTCTGGAATATTTTTTTTAAATGTTGACTATGCACTAGCTTTAAGTGGGTGTATATAAGTATAAGTGTATATAAATTAACTAGATAGGTTAGGTAGGACATTGCAGTGAGTAGTTTGTAAAATTGAAGGAGATAGTATAGAGATCATACTTTCAGAGTGTAATGTATGTGGACGTCTATATAGAATCTCTGACCCTTACTCAATCTAAAGCAAAACAAGACATTTTGGCTACAGAGAAAAGATCTTTGGCTTTTTGATATAGTTTAAATTGTTTTGTTGGTTGAACAACAGCAGATGATGCAGTCACCTGAATCTCTGCAAACAAAGCATGGTGACTTGAGTCACACTGTACTAATTTCTTTTTCGTACATCACGGGACACAGAGCGACTTAGTCATTACTAATGGGTTATATAGATTACCTTCAGGTGTTGGCACTGGCCAATTCCAAACCGGAAGTACCCTCCCCTATATAAGCCCCTCCCATCCGGGAGCACCTCAGTTTTTTGCCAGTGTCTAAGGTGTTGGCCAAAGAGTAACATGTGTTTTCACTGGGCTTGCGTACAGGTTCTTTTGGGCCTTAGTAAGCTGTTCCGGATCCCACCAAAAAAGCTTCATAGCTAAACGGTCGGTACCCGGGCCTTGCAGCAGAAGAGCAAGGTTTTGCCTGTAATGCTTCTCTTAGGAGGGCTGGACCCTGGGATCCAGAGCTCTGGTCATACCCACGACCAAGATGTTGTCTGTGCAGGGTGCTATACAGGTCCAGGGGAGTGGAATCCTTGGGAACCCAGTCCCTGAAGGTTTAATTACAATGCCTGCCGTGATAGGTGAAGTTTGGACTTCTGTGGACCAAACAAAGTCCTGCGGCGGGGAACAGGTAAGTGGGGGCCCCCAGGAACTTGGTTCTATTGGGGGACCCCCAAGCCTAATTTGTCTTTCTGTCTGTTACCTAACGGTATTCCCGCTAAATATCTGTGTTTGCCTGTATCTACTGAAAATGTAAAATTTTAATAGTAGTCAAGAAAAAAAAAAAAAAAAAAAAGGGACCGCGGTACCTGTGTTAAACCACTAGAGGCCGCTGTAGTCCATTTTTCTTGTCATGTGGATCTTTGGTTTTCTCAAGTCAAAAGATCCAGGCAGCTGGTAAGTTTCTCTGTGGGAATCCACTTCCTCTGCCCTGTTGCTGCGCTCATCCACCGCACAGGCCCTCCGGCAAAAGGGGCCCTGGCTCCTAGTCCCCTGTTTGATTTCGAAACGGGCGCCAATGGCGCACGGGCGCGCAAGCGGGCGCGTGCACGCGCCTCCTATGGAAAAAAGGGGCGGGGCGGGTGGATGACGCTCGATAAACCGACTTACCTATCTAGAGGCTGTGGGAAGAAATTTGAAAGGGTGGGGCAGGCATGGTGCAACTCTGATTTGACTGTAGGCTAGCACCTGCTGATGGGGGATGGCTAAGTCAGTTCTCCTTGAGATGGAGTGGTCTGCTGGAAGATTTGGGGCTCCGCCTTTAATATTGGTCAAGTTGAGCGGTGGGGCAAGATTACTGTATCCGGGAGTTTCATGGGTGATGGGGGGAGAGGGAACTGAGTATGGGGGTCGTTAAGGGGGGGGTGCCTGATAGTTATTTAGTACTACTGTCAGATAGACAGGACAAATGATTGTACCTGTACATGTTGGCCATGTTGACCTATCACCGACTCAGTGTTGTGCTGTGCCAGTTGCTGTTGTATGTTTTATGTGTTGTCAGAAATCAATTAAAAAAAAAGTGTGACAGCGCTGAAAGCTGAAAATTGGCCTGGGCAGGAAGGGGGTGTAAGTGCCTGGTATTGAAGTGGTTAAAATTCATTTGTTCAATAGGTTATGTATATGCCTCTTGTAGAACCGCAACCATTTTAAATGAATGCCCCACCACTATATAAAGCATTCTCAGCTTACAATGGATTGCTAGACGCACAGCAAAAAAAAAAAAGGAGTTTCTGGAATATTTTTTTTTAAATGTTGACTATGCACTAGCTTTAAGTGGGTGTATATTAGTATAAGTGTATATAAATTAACTAGATAGGTTAGGTGGGTCCTTGCAGTGAGTAGTTTGTAAAATTGAAGGAGATAGTACAGAGATCATACTTTCAGAGTGTAATGTATGTGGACATCTATATAGAATCTCTGAACCTTACTCAATCTAAAGCAAAACAAGACATTTTGGCTACAGAGAAAAGATCTTTGGCATTTTTATATAGTTTAAATTGTTTTGCTGGTTGAACAACAGCAGATGATGCAGTCACCTGAATCTCTGCAAACAAAGCATGGTGACTTGAGTCACACTGTACTAATATTTGGTGACATTCTAATGAAATCATACATTTTAAAAGGGTGGTAGCTGACTCTCATCAACTTGCGAGCATCCCAGTCATTAGACGTAGTGTCACGGGTGTACTTACCGAGGCCGAGATGCCGAGAGTGTTTCACCCTTGCGACTTGGCGCACTCCGCCCCCTGGAGGTGGAACAGGGAGAGAATGGCGCGAAGAGGCACTGGCTACCAGCAGGTGAGGAAGTCTTGGTAGAGGATCGGGTGACCAGGAACAGGCTGAGGGCCTAACACCAGGCTGATGAGGGCTCTCACAAGATCCAAACAAAGACACAAGTCCAGGGCACTACAGGGGCCAAGTGGGTAGACTGAGTCCAGATACTGGCTGTAGAAACAGGTACTGAGGGTGCAGGCCGAGGGTCTAACACAGTAGACAAGTGATCAGTCCAGGAATACGAAGCAGGTAATCAGAGCTGGAGGCAAGTAGCAAATCCGGAATACAAGCAGGAGATTAGGGATTGGAGATTGGTAGAAAGTCCGAGTCACAGGCCGAGGGTCAAACACAGCAGGCAGGCAGAAGAGGTCCGAGAGGCAAGCCAAAGGTCAGGTCCAGGAGAGAAGCAGCGTAGTCAGGTCGATCTGGGTCACAACAAAGGTTCAGACGTGTATACAGGAAACCAGGTACAAGGCAGGAAGCTGACGACAAACCAGCAACCTGTCAGCGCCACTAGGCTTCTTTAAATAGGCCTGTCAGAGTTCTGATTGGTGCGCCATTGCGCATGTGTGTGCGCAATTCGCGCACCATTGCGCATGCGCGTGCGCCGAAGCGCCATTCCACCGCGCATGCGCGCAGGGCTGCGGCGGCTGAATAGGGGATTTCCATGACAGTGCCCCCCCTCCGAGGGGCGGGCTCCGGATGCCCAAGCTAGTCATCAACTATGGATGTTCTTGATGAAATGCCCTAATTAGGCGAGGGGCATGCACATTTCTGGCAGGTTCCCAGGAATTGTCCTCGAGGGGGTATCCCTTCCATTTAATCAGATACTGAAGTTGCCTCCCTCTCTTCCTGCATCCTAGAATAGACTCAACTTCAAATTCATCTTCACCATCTATTTCAACTGGTGGAGGAGGTGGTTCTTCTCTTCCGGGGAAGGAGCTAGGAACAACAGGCTTCAGCAGAGATGCGTGGAAGACCGGGTGTATCCGATAGGAGTTGGGTAATGCTAATTCAAAGGCCACAGGATTGATCTCCCTTTTTGATTTTGAAAGGTCCAATGAACTTTGGCCCCAACTTCCGTGAGGGGATAGGTAATTTAAGGTTGATGGCTGAAAGCCATACTTCCTCCCCGACTTTGAAGGTTGGGTTTTCTTTCCTTCCTCTGTCATAGAATTTTTTGTAATTGTCTTGGGCATTCTGCATCATCTCCTGAAGTTTCTGGAAATTTAGTTGGACCGAGGCTATCCGGTCCTGTACAGCAGGGACAGAACTTTCAGGGATGGAGCTGGGAAGGAACGGAGGGTGAAAACCAAAGTTGGCCCAGAAGGGGGTCTGATTGTTAGCTGAATGGATGGAATTATTGTATGCGAACTCAGCATAGGGTAGTAAGGAGGACCAGTCATCTTGGGAGGCAGAGCAGAAACAACGCAGGTACTGTATTGTTCCAGAGTTTGGTTAGTCCTCTCAGTCTGGCCGTTGCTCTGAGGGTGATAGGCAGACGAGAGGCAGATCTTGATTTCCAAGGACTTGCAAAGTTCCTGCCAAAATTTGGATGTGAATTGGACACCCCTGTCGGAGACGATGCTCTTGGGTACCCCATGGAGCCTGGTGATTTCCTTAAAGAAGATTCTGGCTGTGTCTGCAGCAGAGGGGGTACCCACCATGGGTAAGAAGTGTGCCATCTTAGAGAGGCGGTCGACCACAACCAAGATGGTGGTAAATCCTCCAGAGGGAGGCAGGTCGACAATGAAGTCCATGGAGACCTCTGCCCAGGGACGTTCCGGAATGGGTAGAGGTTTGAGCAGGCCCCAGCTTTTGATATTTGCCCCTTTATTACGCTGGCAGCGACTGCAGGAGGCAACATAGGTTTTACAGTCCTGTCTCCAGCCTGGCCACCAGAATGAGTGAGAGACTAGCTCAATGGTTTTCTGGGTTCCAAAGTGGCCTGCTAACTTGTGGTCGTGGAAAGTCTTTAGGATTAAATGTCTCGTTTCCAGTGGAGCAAAGATTTTTCTTCGGGACCAATATAGGTCGTCATGTTTCTCCAGAGAAGAGGTTTCCTGGTCAGAACAGTACCTGGATGCTACTTTAATAGAGGTCAACAGGTCAACCTGGGAGACCAGAAGAAAGTTTTGTGGTGACAAGATAGTGCTGGGTTCCACTGTTTGTGGTGATTCGGGAAACATCCCGGAGAGCGCATCTGCCTTCCCATTCTTGGATCTGGGTCTGTAAGAGATGTGGAAGTTAAATCTGGTGAAAAAGAGAGCCCAGCGGGCTTGCCTGGGTCTTAACCGTTTTGCTGTCCTTAAATACTCCAGGTTTTTGTGGTCGGTAAAAATCATGATGGGGTGGGATGCGCCCTCCAGTAGGTACCTCCACTCTTCCAGGGCAAATTTAATGGCCAACAACTCTCTATCACCAACATCGTAATTTTGTTCCGGTGGGTTGAGTTTCCGGGAGGCAAAAGCTATTGGGTGAAGCAGAGACTTGGGGCCCTGTCTTTGAGAGAGAATGGCCCCTGTAGCTGTCTCGGAAGCGTCTACTTCCAGTATGAAGGGTAATGCAGGGTCTGGGTGCCGTAAGACAGGTGCTGAAGTAAACACAGATTTTAGTTTGGTGAAAGCATCCTGAGCCTCCTGTGTCCACTGGAAGCGATTGCCCTGGCGTGTCAGTTGCGTGATGGGTGCTACAATAGAAGAGAACCCGATGATGAACCTTCTGTAGAAATTGGCAAAGCCAATAAAGCGCTGCACCCCTTTCTTATCAGTTGGGGCTGGCCATTCTTGAATTGCCTTACTTTCTGTGGGTCCATTGCAACTCCGTTAATGGAAATAATGAATCCCAGAAACTGCACTGTAGTCTTTTCAAAGTCGCATTTCTCAGCTTTGAGGTATAGCCTGTGTTCTCTGAGGATGGTAAGGACCTTTTTGACATGAACTCGGTGTAATTCCAAGGAGGTCGAGAAGATAAGTATGTCGTCTAGATATACCACTAAGAAGTCGTCAAGATGTTCTCGGAAGATGTCATTCACTAGATGTTGAAAAGTGGCGGGGGCATTACAAAGCCCGAATGGCATGACGAGGTACTCAAAGTGCCTGAATCTGGATTTGAAGGCGGTCTTCCATTCATCTCCAGCCCTGATCCGGATGAGGTTGTATGCCCCCCGAAGATCCAGCTTTGAAAAGATTTGGGCAGATCGAAACCGTTGAAACAATTCCGGGATCAGTGGTAGTGGATATCTGTTTTTAATGGTGATTTTATTCAGCTCTCTATAGTCAATGCAGGGCCTGAGAGACCCATCATTTTTTTTCCATGAAGAAGATCCCTGCACCGGCTGGAGAGGAAGATGGACGAATGATTTTTTTTCCAAGGTTTTCGTCTATGTAGGCCTTGAGGGCAGTTAACTCGGTTTCAGATAAGGGGAAGATACGGCCGAAAGGCACCTCTGAGCCAGGTAGGAGGTCGATGGGACAGTCATATGGCCGATGCGGGAGTAGGCAGTCGGCCTGTCATTTGTCAAAGACGTGCTTAAATTCCAGGTACACGGAGGGGACGTGTTGCAGGTTTTCAGAAACGGTTGCAATGGTAGAGCAGGTGGCTGAGACTGGGGTAAGACAATGCTGGGAGCAGTAATGAGATGTGAATTTGACTTCCTTGTTGGCCCAATTGATAAGAGGCTTGTGTGCTTGTAACCAGGGGAGACCCAGAATGATGGGAAACATTGGAGAGGGGATGAGGTCAAACCGCAGAAACTCTCGGTGGCCAGAGTCAGTGGTGGCAAGGATGGGTTTAGTCTCTTGAGTGATTAGCCCAGAGCGGGGAAGAGAACCATCCGCCAGGTGTACCTGAAGGGAACGGTTCTTGACTTGAAGGGGAAAATGAAGTTTCTGGGCGAGTGCAGAGTCCAGGAAGCAGCTGCAGGCTCCGGAGTCAATAATAGCCAGTAGGCGGGTTGCCCCTTCCGGTAGCTGTAGGGAGATAAAGAGGACAACATAAGCCTGAGGAACACTTGAAACTTGATAGTTCAATACATCTTGGGGGACAGACTTACTGGGTCTCACTGGACAACTTCGGAGGAAATGGCCAGAACCTCCACAATAGAGACATAGGTTGGCTTGACGCCTGCGCTGTTTCTCCTCAGGAGAGAGGGGAGGCCGGACTAGGCCAAGTTGCATCGGTTCAGGTTCCGGAAAGGACGGAGCAGCAGGAACTGGAGCAGGAGGATGAACCGGAACGGATCTGGAAGGAGTCCAGTTGGGACGAGCAGTCTGAAAGCGTTCAGCTCGCCGCTCTCGCAGGCGTCTGTCAAGCTGGGTGGCGGACCGAACTAGATCTTCCAAGGAAGCGGGGGTCTCATTCCGGGCTAGTTCGTCCTTAAGCGCTTCCGACAGTCCTTGGCACTACTGGTATTTCAATGCCGCTTCATTCCAGCTGGTATCGGCCGACCATTTCCAGAATTCGGCCGTATAGTCCTCAACCGGCCTTCTTCCCTGGAACAGGCGGTGCAGAATAGCCTCAGCCGTAGCCGTGCGCTGGGGATCGTCGTATAGCTGCGCCATCTGTTCGAAGAAGGTTTCAACAGAGTTTAATGCGGGGCTCCTTTGCTCCATTAGGCCGTGAGCCCAGGCTTGGGGTTCCTCGGATAGGAGGGAGATAATGAAGCCCACCTTTACTACCTCTGAAGAAAAGGTCCGAGGCTGAAGAGCGAGGTAGAGAGAGCAGGCATTTTTGAAGGCTCGATACTTTTTGCGATCACCCGTGAATCGCTCTGGTATGGGAACTCTGGGTTCCGGGGAAGCCATCACCATGGTAGGGTTTGCCGAGACCTGAGAAGTGGAGGTACCAGGGGTATAAGCCGCAGCTGGGGCTGTAGGGCCTGGTGACGCAGTGAGTTGATGAAGCCGGCCATCCATTTGTGTGTATCCCTCCTGTAGTTTTTGGACCGCATTAGTTAGTGCGGTTACCTGCTGGCAGAGGGTGTCAAATGGGGAATGCGCTCTGTTGGCCTCAGACATCTGGCTGGTTTGTACTGTCACGGGTGTACTTACCGAGGCCGAGATGCCGAGAGTGGTTCACCCTTGCGACTTGGCGCACTCCGCCCCCTGGAGGTGGAACAGGGAGAGGATGGCGCGAAGAGGCACTGGCTACCAGCAGGTGAGGAAGTCTTGGTAGAGGATCGGGTGACCAGGAACAGGCTGAGGGCCTAACACCAGGCTGATGAGGGCTCTCACAAGATCCAAACAAAGACACAAGTCCAGCGCACTACAGGGGCCAAGCGGGTAGACTGAGTCCAGATACTGGCTGTAGAAACAGGTACTGAGGGTGCAGGCCGAGGGTCTAACACAGTAGACAAGTGATCAGTCCAGGAATACGAAGCAGGTAATCAGAGCTGGAGGCAAGTAGCAAATCCGGAATACAAGCAGGAGATCAGGGATTGGAGATTGGTAGAAAGTCAGAGTCACAGGCCGAGGGTCAAACACAGCAGGCAGGCAGAAGAGGTCCGAGAGGCAAGCCAAAGGTCAGGTCCAGGAGAGAAGCAGCGTAGTCAGGTCGATCCGGGTCACAACAAAGGTTCAGACGTGTATACAGGAAACCAGGTACAAGGCAGGAAGCTGACGACAAACCAGCAACCTGTCAGCGCCACTAGGCTTCTTTAAATAGGCCTGTCAGAGTTCTGATTGGTGCGCCATTGCGCATGTGCGTGCGCAATTCGCGCACCATTGCGCACGCGCGTGCGCCGTTCGCGCGCGCCGAAGCGCCATTCCACGGCGCATGTGTGCAGGGCTGCGGCGGCTGAATAGGGGATTTCCATGACACGTAGTGACGGAGGACTGGCTGGTGACCCCACTGAGATTATGACTGAGTTCCAAAAAAAATTCTCTGTATGCACC
The DNA here is from genome assembly GCA_029206835.1 of Rana muscosa. Lineage (NCBI taxonomy): Eukaryota > Metazoa > Chordata > Amphibia > Anura > Ranidae > Rana > Rana muscosa. Next base: position 576,348,351 of record CM055116.1, read on the forward strand.
CATTCCTCCATACGACTGGTTGGCCTTGGAGGACTTGTTGGGGGGTCTCCCCCTTCCGAGGCTATCCGACACTGATCGGGAGGTCTACCGACACTAACTTAAGACGGCTGTTTACCCACCTGCAGCTCCCTAATTTCGACTCTCCCACTGGAATTGTGGTATCTATTGATATCGAAAAAGCATTCGACTCCATTGACTGGCACTACATGTTGGCAGTGTTGGAGAAAATGGGTTTTTGCCCGACCTTTAGACGGTGGATCTCACTCCTTTATAATAACCCCAGGACGGCAGTCCGCATAGGCATTCACACTTCCCTCTTTTTCCAAATTGGTAGGGGCACTAGACAGGGATGTCCCCTGTAACCCCTCCTGTTTGCCCTCATGATGGAGGTTAAGGCAATTAAGGTGAGGACTATTGACGAAGGCCTGGCACTGTATGCGGACGACATGTTTCTGTTTCTGCAAGACCCAAAGGAGTCACTGGAGGCAGTGCTACACATTATGAATGAGTTTTCGAAGTATTCCGGGTTGAAAGTCAATTGGACGAAATCATCTATTTTGCCGCTAGATGCAGGAGCCAGGGACATTGCTGACCCGGCCCTGCCACTGAAGTGGGTCTCGCAGATCACATATTTAGGAGTCAAGGTTACGGCGGATGTGGTTGACTACATGCCCCTTAACCTGACGCCCCTCATGACCTTTTTCAAGCAGAAAGTCCAGGCCTGGCAAAAACTCCCTTTATCGCTTATAGGACGGGTTAACCTATTGAAAGTGAAAGTTCTCCCGGTCATTCTATATTCTTTACGGAATGCTCCCATATGGATCCCTAAGTCCTTTTTCAAAAAATTGAATGGCCTTACCAGCTAGTTTTTGTGGTCTCCTAAACAGCCCAGGATAGGACTGAGGTGGCTGATCTTGGATGATGGGGACTCGGCCACGTTCCTGAGGGCCATGATCAAGGCTTAGGAGGAGGCGGTTGGGATGGCCTGTCCCAGTTATCAGGGTTTCTGTCCTTCCACTCCGAGTCCTTTGTGGATGAACCCTAAATTGCCCCAATTTTATTCATTTGAAGATCCCATGGGATGGGTGACCGGGGGAATCAAATTGCTCAAAGATATCACTATGGACGGGGAATTTCTAACGTTTGATCAGCTTAAAGCCAGACATGACCTACCTAATTCACAATATTTTAGATATCTTCAATTACGACATGCATTTCAATCGCAATTTAAAAATAAGACCATAGAATCCTTTCCCTCGGACTTAGAGAATTTACTTACGACGGAAGACCTTCCTAAGATGCTGTCAGTTACCTATTAGGAATTGTTCAAAGCTAGGCCGAAGGCAGTGCTCAAGTGCAGAGAGCAATGGGAGGCTGAAGTCCCGGACATTCAGGGGGAGGACTGGGACGACATGTGGTGACACCCGTTTCAACATCTGGTAGCAGCTAGGGACAGGCTAATTCACTTTAAGTTCTTTCATAGAATTTACTACACGCCAGGTAGACTGGCGACTATTTATCCAACCGTGCAGGCGGAGTGCTGGAGATGTTCTTTTGCTCCAGTGGCTGCTGAACATATATTTTGGAGTTGCCCTCAGATTGCGCAATTTTGGTCTGAAGTTACCTCCTGTATATCGGCGGTTCTGATGATTCCTGTCCCGGTGTCTCCTGGGATTGGTGGAGGAGGTGGTACCGTCCCGGGCTCATAGAACTCTACTCGACATCCTTTTATTCTATGGGAGGAAGGCCATTTTGTTGTGGTGGCGCAAACGGGGGACACCTGATTTGCGCTTCTGGAAGGGGCTGGTTAATTCTATGATGCCATATTATAAAGCGACTTACCTATCTAGAGGCTGTGGGAAGAAATTTGAAAGGGTGGGGCAGGCATGGTGCAACTCTGATTTGACTGTAGGCTAGCACCTGCGGATGGGGGATGGCTAAGTCGGTTCTCCTTGAGATGGAGTGGTCTGCTGGAAGATTTGGGGCTCCGCCTTTAATATTGGTCAAGTTGAGCGGTGGGGCAAGATTACTGTATCCGGGAGTTTCATGGGTGATGGGGGGAGAGGGAACTGAGTATGGGGGTCGTTAAGGGGGGGGGGTGCCTGATAGTTAGTTAGTACTACTGTCAGATAGACAGGACAAATGATTGTACCTGTACATGTTGGCCATGTTGACCTATCACCGACTCAGTGTTGTGCTGTGCCAGTTGCTGTTGTATGTTTTATGTGTTGTCAGAAATCAATAAAAAAAAAAAAAGCGTGACAGCGCTGAAAGCTGAAAATTGGCCTGGGCAGGAAGGGGGTGTAAGTGCCTGGTATTGAAGTGGTTAAAATTCATTTGTTCAATAGGTTATGTATATGCCTCTTGTAGAACCGCAACAATTTTAAATGAATGCCCCACCACGAAATAAAGCATTACAATGGATTGCTAGACGCACAGCAAAAAAAAAAAAAGGAGTTTCTGGAATATTTTTTTTAAATGTTGACTATGCACTAGCTTTAAGTGGGTGTATATAAGTATAAGTGTATATAAATTAACTAGATAGGTTAGGTAGGACATTGCAGTGAGTAGTTTGTAAAATTGAAGGAGATAGTATAGAGATCATACTTTCAGAGTGTAATGTATGTGGACGTCTATATAGAATCTCTGACCCTTACTCAATCTAAAGCAAAACAAGACATTTTGGCTACAGAGAAAAGATCTTTGGCTTTTTGATATAGTTTAAATTGTTTTGTTGGTTGAACAACAGCAGATGATGCAGTCACCTGAATCTCTGCAAACAAAGCATGGTGACTTGAGTCACACTGTACTAATTTCTTTTTCGTACATCACGGGACACAGAGCGACTTAGTCATTACTAATGGGTTATATAGATTACCTTCAGGTGTTGGCACTGGCCAATTCCAAACCGGAAGTACCCTCCCCTATATAAGCCCCTCCCATCCGGGAGCACCTCAGTTTTTTGCCAGTGTCTAAGGTGTTGGCCAAAGAGTAACATGTGTTTTCACTGGGCTTGCGTACAGGTTCTTTTGGGCCTTAGTAAGCTGTTCCGGATCCCACCAAAAAAGCTTCATAGCTAAACGGTCGGTACCTGGGCCTTGCAGCAGAAGAGCAAGGTTTTGCCTGTAATGCTTCTCTTAGGAGGGCTGGACCCTGGGATCCAGAGCTCTGGTCATACCCACGACCAAGATGTTGTCTGTGCAGGGTGCTATACAGGTCCAGGGGAGTGGAATCCTTGGGAACCCGGTCCCTGAAGGTTTAATTACAATGCCTGCCGTGATAGGTGAAGTTTGGACTTCTGTGGACCAAACAAAGTCCTGCGGCGGGGAACAGGTAAGTGGGGGCCCCCAGGAACTTGGTTCTATTGGGGGACCCCCAAGCCTAATTTGTCTTTCTGTCTGTTACCTAACGGTATTCCCGCTAAATATCTGTGTTTGCCTGTATCTACTGAAAATGTAAAATTTTAATAGTAGTCAAGAAAAAAAAAAAAAAAAAAAGGGACCGCGGTACCTGTGTTAAACCACTAGAGGCCGCTGTAGTCCATTTTTCTTGTCATGTGGATCTTTGGTTTTCTCAAGTCAAAAGATCCAGGCAGCTGGTAAGTTTCTCTGTGGGAATCCACTTCCTCTGCCCTGTTGCTGCGCTCATCCACCGCACAGGCCCTCCGGCAAAAGGGGCCCTGGCTCCTAGTCCCCTGTTTGATTTCGAAACGGGCGCCAATGGCGCACGGGCGCGCGCGCGGGCGCGTGCACGCGCCTCCTATGGAAAAAAGGGGCGGGGCGGGTGGATGACGCTCGATGCGCGCCGCAGCGCTTCTGCGCATGTTCGGGCGTCCCAGCATGGTTAAAAGACACAGTACAAGTGTCAGCTGGATGCAAACAGAGCTAGCAACAAACAGTGGCACACAGAGGCGGTTGATGCAGGCATCCCCATAGAAAGGCACTTTAGTGGACACCAGCTGGTATATAGCAGCAACTTTGTTAGACTATTACCAGCAAAATTGGTGTATGACGACGGGAATACCTCAGCTTTGTGCTTAAAGGATATGTCGTCCAGACGCTCCGGAAATAGATCTTCCAGGAAGCCAAAGGGGTCTCCATCGGGCTCTGAGGATATTGGGCATGCTTGTACTGCACCAATCTCCCCTGAGAATTCAGAGGTCAGTAGCCGTAGAAACCCCGCAGGAATGCCTGGTGCTGCGGCTGTCCCCAGTCCACCTGCTCCTGTATATATAACAGAGGAGGTTTTATCCTCAACTCTGGGAGGATTGGAAGAGAGATTAACAGCATTGATCGCTGCTTCCCTGTCACAGGAAAAGCGCGTCCGATCTCCGTCTCCTCCTTCAGAGTGCCTGTTAGTGGAGGAACAGCCCCACACAGAGATCGACCTACCTGAAGGGGATCAGGATGAGGTTGATTCAGTTATGGAGGAATCAACAGTGGAAGAACCTTTCTCAGCATCTCAGGCTGAAAGATTATGGGTTCAGTCTCTGACTAATATGGTCCGATCAGCATTTAAAATGCCTCTGGCGGAACCACCATCCACTACGGTTTCCTCGCTGGGGTCGCTAAAAGCTCCCCAGGCTGTCTGTTCCTTCCCAATCCACCCTTTATTAGAAGGGCTTATTTACCAGGATTGGGAGCATCCTGATAAAATATTTGCTCCCCCCAAGAGATTTCCGGTGATCTATCCCATGGAGGATAAGTTCATAAAAAAATGGAGGGTCCCTACAGTGGACGCAGCCATCTCTTCTGTTAACAAATCACTGACATGTCCAGTAGATAATGTTCCAATGTTCAAAGACCCAATAGATAAAAAATTGGAGTCTTTACTAAAATCTGCTTTCTCTACAGCAAGCATGGTGACACAACCTGCGGTAGCAGCGATTGGAGTCTGCCAAGCAGTGAAAGATCAGTTGAAACAGGTCTTAAGGGACTTACCAGATCAGCAGGCTCTTGCCTAGCTGACCTGCCTAGAGCCTTGTGTTTTGCGGTAGACGCCATAAAGGATACAATCCAACAGGCCTCCCGCTTTACGCTGTCTATAGTACATATGCGTAGGCTTCTGTGGCTCAAAAACTGGTCTGCTGAAGCTCCCTGTAAAAAAACTGCTGGTTAGCTTCCCATTTCATGGAGAACGCTTATTTGGAGAAGATCTGGACAAATATATCCAGAAAATTTCTGCCGGTAAAAGTTCACTCTTACCGGTTAAGAACAAGGGTAGAAGTCCTTCTTTTAAGAGGCCTACTTCTCCAGTCCCGGGCACATCGGCTGTGAAGCAGTTCCGACGGCCTCCGCGGTCAAATTCAGGGGGCAGAAATCAGGGACAATCACAGGGTAACAAGAAGCCCTGGATCAAGAGAGGTACAAAACCTCCCCCCAAGGCATGAAGCGTTGCCCCCACTCAATCGGGTGGGGGGAAGACTTCAGTTGTTCACAGAGACCTGGCGGGACACCATCAGAGACAGATGGGTGCTCTCCGCAGTAAGTCTGGGATACAAGCTGGAGTTAAAAGGCACTCCTCCTGCCCAATTTATGAGGTCAAACGTGCCAAGAGATCCCCAAAAGAGAGGATCCCTCCTTCTGGCACTAGAACAACTATTGCTCCAAGGTGTAATCATGAAGGTTCCCCTGGAAGAAAGCGGATTCGGGTTTTACTCGAACCTTTTCACAGTCCCCAAACCAAATGGGGACGTGAGGCCCATATTAAATCTAAAAGGGCTAAACAAGTTCCTAAATATCAGGACTTTTCAGATGGAGTCGATCCGATCGGTGGCCACCGCCCTACAAGGGCAGGAATGGTTAGCCTCGATCGACATAAAGGATGCTTATCTGCATATTCCCATCTTTCCGGCCCACCAGAAATTTCTACGCTTTGCAGTAGAAGGGCGCCATTTTCAGTTCAGAGCCTTACCTTTCGGTCTGGCCACAGCACCACGAGTGTTCACAAAAATCCTGGCCCCATTATTGGCCAATCTAAGAACACAGGGTGTAACGATAATGGCATATCTAGACGACCTGCTACTAATAGACCACTCAGTGGAAAAGCTTGAAGTAGCTATTCTCAAGACAATCAAGTATCTGGAATATCACGGTTGGATTATCAACCGGGACAAGTCAGCTCTAAGACCAGTCAAAAGTCTGGAATACTTAGGGCTAAGGCTGGATTCAAATCAGAGAAAGATTTTCTTACCTCCAGAGAAGGTGTCGTCTTTAAAAGATTTGACCCACTTAGTGGGTACAAAAAGAAAACCATCCATACGCCTCTGCATGAGGCTGCTGGGAAAAATGGTGGCTTCATTCGAAGCGGTACCCTACGGTCAATTCCATTCAAGGAATTTGCAAAGGGCCATACTGTCAGCCTGGAACAAAAAAGTTCAGGCTTTAGACTTACCAATGTCCCTGTCCCCTTCCGTTCGCAAGAGCCTCCATTGGTGGTTGGTGCCCCAGAATCTGGAAAAAGGGAAACCCTTCAGTCCGGTTTCTTGGAAGGTAGTCACTACAGATGCCAGCCTCATAGGCTGGGGGGCAGTACTGGAGCAATGGTCTCTCCAGGGCAAGTGGTCAGAAGCAGAAAAGGCCCTGCCCATCAATCTCTTAGAGATACGAGCAGCCCGGTATGCCCTAGTAGCATGGACATCCAAACTCCAAGGGTCCCCTGTCAGAATTCAATCAGACAATGCCACAGCAGTGGCATATATCAATCACCAGGGTGGCACCAGGAGTCGTGCAGCCCAGAGGGAAGCAAATTGCATCCTGGAGTGGGCAGAAAGATATGTCCCAGCCATATCCGCGGTTTTCATCCCAGGAGTGGAAAATTGGAGAGCGGACTTTTTAAGTCGCCAACAATTATGCCCGGGGGAATGGTCTCTTCACCCCGAGGTTTTCCAGGCAATGTGCCAGCGGTGGGGAATACCGGATGTAGATCTGCTAGCATCCAGATTCAACGCAAAGGTGGACAGATTTGTGTCTCGCACAAGGGATCCTCTAGCTTGCGGCTCGGATGCCCTAGTGTTCCCTTGGGATCAGTTCAAGCTGATATATGCATTCCCACCGCCACAATTGTTACCGCGATTACTCCGCAGAATCAGGGTAGAAAAGAAACCAGTGATTCTGGTGGCTCCAGAGTGGCCCCGAAGGGCATGGTACGCGGAGATTGTAAAAATGTCAGTGAGGAGTCCTTGGACCCTCCCGCATCGTCCGGACCTGCTGTCGCAGGGACCGATATACCACCCTTCCTTACCAGCCCTAGGTTTGACGGCCTGGCTATTGAAGCCCACATTTTGAAAAAGAGAGGGCTCTCTAATTCTGTGGTATCTACCATGATCAATGCCAGGAAGCCGGTATCCAGGCAGATCTATTATAGGATCTGGAAAGCGTACATTACGTGGTGTGAGGCCAAGAAATGGCATCCATGTAAGTACGTGATAGGGAGGATTTTGGACTTCCTACAGTGGGCTGTAGATAGGAAGCTGGCCTTGAGTACTATCAAGGGTCAGATTTCGGCCTTGTCAATATTTTTTCAAAGGCCCTTGGCTTCGCATTCACTAGTCAAAGCTTTCATACAAGGAGTGATGCGTATTAGCCCTCCGGTTAGTGTTCCCATATGTCCTTGGGACTTAAACCTGGTTCTGTCAGTTCTACAGAAACAACCGTTTGAACCTTTGCAACACATTTCCTTGGTTCTTCTCACCAGGAAATTGATTTTCTTAGTAGCCGTTTGTTCGGCTAAAAGAGTATCGGAATTAGCCGCCTTGTCCTGTAAGGAGCCATATCTGGTTGTCCATAAGGACAGAGTAGTATTACGTCCTCATCCAGCCTTTCTTCCCAAGGTGGTATCGAGGTTTCATTTGAACCAAGATGTGGTTCTTCCTTCTTTTTTCCCCAAACCTAGCTCGGTAGAGGAAAAGTTATTACATTCTTTGGATGTAGTAAGAGCAGTTAAAGCTTATCTAAAAGCCACTGCTCAGATTCGCAGAACGGATACTTTGTTTATTCTGCCGGAAGGCCCTAAAAAGGGTCAGGCAGCATCAAAATCCACTTTAGCCAAGTGGATTCGACAGGTCATAATACAAGCCTATGGCTTGAGAAAGAGACCGCCTCCGTTCAAAGTTAGGGCGCACTCCACAAGAGCAGTTGGAACTTCATGGGCAGTGCATCACCAGGCCTCCCTGGCTCAAGTATGTAAGGCCGCAACATGGTCTTCGGTACACACGTTTACTAGATTCTACCAGGTAGACGTTAGAAGTCAGGAGGATGTCGCCTTTGGGCGCAGTGTGTTGCAGGCCGCAAAAGATCCTCATGCCTGATGGCGCCCAGCTTATGTATCCCTCCCCTCATTTGGCATTGCTTTGGGACGTCCCATTAGTAATGACTAAGTCGCTCTGTGTCCCGTGATGTACGAAAAAGAAAAAGGGATTTTTATAACAGCTTACCTGTAAAATCCTTTTCTTGGAGTACATCACGGGACACAGAGCTCCCACCCCTCTTTTTGGGACACTTATTGCTTGGCTACAAAACTGAGGTGCTCCCGGATGGGAGGGGCTTATATAGGGGAGGGTACTTCCGGTTTGGAATTGGCCAGTGCCAACACCTGAAGGTAATCTATATAACCCATTAGTAATGACTAAGTCGCTCTGTGTCCCGTGATGTACTCCAAGAAAAGGATTTTACAGGTAAGCTGTTATAAAAATCCCTTTATCTGGTGACATTCTAATGAAATCATACTATTTAAAAGGCTGAATTTATCACACACATCAGAAGATAGAAGATACACTGTAAGATTGCTGTAGTGGAAATAACAATATTACAAGATGGATCCAGTCCCTCATAAGTTCTACCACATACATGGCTTCCACTCCCGGAGTTTCCTAGATTTGTACTGTTCTAGTAAACCAGAAATGGCCTTTGCCTTTGAGTGTTTGAAGTATCCTATAAAGAAATTTCACAATGCATTTACCACAGGTAGGTAAAGCGTATTTTGAATAATAAATTATTTGTACAGGAAGTATATATTAGGAGAAATGAAGCATGAACTATTGATTTGCCGAAGGATCTTGTGCAAGTGAAGAAATGATGGAAACAGAGGATGAATGAACCTTTTTTAGAAAAAACAGGTAAAGACTAAGCAGAATTGCTACTAATCCACTCTTTAGGAAGACCTATTGATATTTTATCTTGTTGTTGGTGTATAAGAATATCCATAAGGAGACTGAAGATTAATGAGACTTCATATACCCAAATGTATTAAAAGGCCAATCAACCCAGCTATAGGGAGTGCCTGGTTTTCTGACTCAATCCCTGGCTTCTTATATGTGATTAATACTCCAACAATTAGATCTCTGACATAATTCCCAGCCTGGTTATGTGCCCCTGGAAGTTTTAGCTGCCCCCACTTTAGCTGTATGTGTTATTTACATTCTCCATAATATAAAATAAATAACACTGTCATGGGATAGGGGGACCCCCTCATAATGGACACAGTAGGTATATCCACACATGAACTCAATGCAGGAATGGTGGTAACGCCTCATAACATGCATAACAGGTGTGCAGTGAGAGCCCCTAATAATGGGCACACCAGGTGTACACACCTAGGACTTCAGCATAGAGATCTCATCAACAGAATCCAGAAGAGACAGAAGTAACTTGCAGGTGGTTTAACTCTCCAGCACCGACCAATAACTAAATAACAATTATTTGTTTTAATGAACTGGCTCTTTAAATACTGTATATTCACATTCCTTACATTGCTTATATTGATAGTGCTGCATAATTTTCAGAACATGTTATAGTTGATGTTTATATGATGTTATAGGATGTGTGTGAACAATATGTATGTACAATTACTGTAGGCAGGATAGTGTGTAATGCTAGCTAGCAATTTAGCATGTGTAGGTGGAACACAGTTGTGTTCTGAATTCAAATACATGTGTATAGAGACCGTATCACAGTTCTCCATAAAAGTTGTTTTGAATCTTTTTCTGCAGGTGAGTTTAAAGGAGATGTTTTGATTGACATCACCATTGGTCCCTTCATTCAACATCTCTATGCAGCACTGGAATATTTCAGAGATATCATCCTTCTCAAGCCTTCTGATCACTGAATTGTAGAAGTGAAAAAATGGACGGACAGCCGAACCGGAGCGTTTGATTGGTCGCACTCCTCAACACTTGCTACAGAGATGGAAGGAAAAAGGTGAAGCAGAGGCGTAGCATTGGGGGGGCAGGGGGGGCCGCGTCACCGGGCACAACATTGAGGGGGGAGCGAAATCCCGCACCAGTGTGTCACTTTTCTCAACTCTGTGAAAATCAATCTACTGTGTCCCTGGCGCCCTGTGATTGGGCGAATGTAGTCATGTGCTGCGGCGGGGCTGGCCAGTCCTTGAACGCGGGCGGCGCATGCCTGAAGGCTCCCCCTGGAGGAGTCCCGCCCGCGCTTCTGTTAGCCGCCGCCATCTTCTCCACCCTCCCTCCTGACCGCGCCCGATCTGGCAGTGGTATTCATCTGGGACTTGGAACTCGGCACTGTGGCATATCCGCGATCTTGATCTTGACTACAAATAAGGAGGTGAGTGACCGAGTCTGTGAGGGAGTCAGGGAGCCATCTCAGATGGGACTCGGAGCAGCCGCGGGTCAGCAACAGTTAGTTAGGCCAGAGTCACGCCACCGCCATGCCACGTGTTAGCAGCATTGTCATTGCCAGCCAGCCACCAGCACACACGCAGCATGCCTGCGGGCCTAAGTACAGACAGTTACATGCCTGATGCCAAAAGCCCCCTCCAAGCCCCCCCTGCAGGAATCGGATTAATAATTTACTGAGCTCAGCTTCATAATGTATCCCCTCAGGGCTTTCAGCATGTAAGGGGTTAAATGATTAATCCTGCTGCTATGTAATGTATCCCCTCAGGCTTTCAGCATGTAAGGGGTTACGTGATGAGGTATTTGGCATGTCGAATGCCCTGAGGGGATGCAGTACATAGCAGGACACTTGGGGAGCAGGGCAGGTTGAGAGTTGAGAAGCGGGGGGGGGGGGGGGGGGAGGCTGGTTGGTGCTGCTTTAAAAAGGTATCTGGTGCTATCGCGGTTACGCCTGAAAAGTGTATTGTTGAGTAGTGGTCTGTGTATTGTATAGTGTATTGTGTGTAGTGTATAGTGTATTGGTCTGTGGGTAGAGTATTGTGTAGTGGTCAGTATGTAGTGTATTGAGTAGTGGTCGGTGTATAGTGTGTAGTGTATTGTCTGTAGTGTATTGTGTATTGGTCCGTGGGTAAAGTATTTTTTAGCAGTCAGTATGTAGTGGTCTGTGGGTAGTGTATTGTGTAGTGGTCAGTATAGCAATCAGGTAGGTTAGTTTGGTGTGTAGTGGTCAGTGTGTAGTGTAGTGGTCAGTGTGTAGTGTAGTGGTCGATGTAGGAATCAGGTAGGTTAGTGTAAGGGTCAGTATAAGAATGAGATAGGTCAGTGTGGTGTGTAGTGATCAGTAGGGATAAGCTTCGTGTTCGACTCGAACATCGGCTGTTCGATCGTTCGACGAAGATCGAACATTATGGGCCGTTCGCGCCAAATTTGAGTGGCGCATCACGGCCCATAATTCACTGCGGCATCGCAGTGCATTGCTGGCTGATGATTGGCCAAGCATGCACTATGACCCGCATGCTTTGGCCAATCACAGCGCGGTAATAATGGAGAGCCGTAATTGGCTAAAGCCAGGGTGGATTTGGCCAATCATGGCTCAGAGGAGTAGGTACACGCCCCACACTATATAAGGCCGCCTGGAAGTCGGCCTTGTGTAGTGTGTTGGCGTTTGTGAAAGAGAGAGTTACAGAGAGAGAGACAATGTCATTTATATTGAGTTAGATAGAGCAGGCAGACGAGTCAGTTAGCTGCTGTTACAGTGTGTAGAGGATATATATGCATCCTATGTGTTGTATATATATTTATACACTGTATTTAGTTTAGCTAGATCCGTTACTGCTGTTCTCCATACTGTGACAGGCAGGCAGGCAGGTGATTGTGCTAGCTGCAGCAGAGTTTCACTTAGTGTACTGTGTGCTTTGCATAGCGTTCACCTAAAGCTTACCTGAATACAGTTAGTGGTGTTCTCATAATAAAACCACAGGGAAAATGCTGCATTAATTTCATGTAGTGTACTGCAGTACTTCTGTCCTTTGCAGAGCGTTCACTTAAAGGAACCTGAATAAAATTTGTGGTGTTCTGGTTATAAAGCCACAGGCAGAGAGCTGCTAGTATTTTCAGTTAGTGTACTGTGTCCTCTGCACAGTGTTCACCTAAAACTAACTGAAGACCTTTGCTGCTTTTCTCATACTAATACCACAGCAGACAGTGGAGTCTGATAGCTGCATTATATATATACAGATAGTATGTCTGGAAGGCAAACAAAGAGAGGCAGACAGTCACGAGGCAATAAAAGAGGGCAAGCAGGCTCTGTGTCTAGAGGCAACATTGCTGGTCGTGGACACGGTGCATCCTCATGAGCACGTGGCCGTGGGACACACTTGTCCTTCTTTTCGGCAGCTGGCCATGTTGAGCCGCAACATACCCATGATTTGGTAGAGTGGATGACCAAGCCATCCTCATCCTACTCATCCTCTCTCACCCAGGCTCAGGGTACTTTGTCTGGCAAAGCAGCTGCCAAGGCGGCCTCTTCCCTCAGCTCAATGACATCAGTCACTCCTTCCCTAGCCCCACCATGTCCTCCTGAGGAGTCCCCCGAACTGTTTGACCACAGTGTTGGGTACATGCTCCAGGAGGATGCCCAGCGTTTTGAAGGGTCCGATGATGGAACCCAGCTAGAGGAAGGCAGTAACGTGAGCCCAGAGAGAGGGGGTAGTAACGTGAGCCCAGAGAGAGGGGGTGCCCAACAAGGACAGCTATCTGGCAGTCATGTTCCCCCAGCTGTAGCATACTGCCAGATTTGCTCCAGTGATGAGGAGGGAGGGGATGATGAGGTCACTGACTCCACATGGGTGCCTGATAGGAGAGAGGATGAGGAGGAGGAGGAGGAGGAGGCACATCTCCAACGAGGCAGGATGCACTCCAGGGGCCAGCTTAAGGGCAGCATGCCAACTGCATCACACCGCAGAGCTCCGCATGTGCAGGGCGCTGCTGTCTCTGCGCGTTATTCCAAAAGTTCTTTGATGTGGGCCTTTTTTCAGACGTGTGCAGCAGATCGCACCATTGCCATTTGCAACATATGTCTGAAGCGTTACTCACGTGGCCAAAACATCAGCCGATTGGGCACCACGTGCTTGACCAGACATATGTCGACCTGCCATGCAGTCCGTTGGCAGGCGTACCTAAAAGACCCACACCAAAGAACAAAGCTCCTCATCAGTTGGGATCTCCAACCCCACTATACCTTCAGTCCTCTCTGAAACCTGCACTGAGAGGAATTAAGGTGTAGAATTAGGTGTGTCACAGTCACAGCCAAGTACTTGCGGGCAATCTCCTTTCGGTACACGACGTCCGATTTTACCAGGCAAATTTCCCTGCCCCAGCTGCTGCACCGCCGAAAGAAGTTCTCTCCCAGCCATCCACATGCCCAGAGGTTGAATGCTAGCTTGGCTAAATTGCTAGCACTTCAACTGCTGCCTTTTCAGTTGGTAGATTCTGCCCCCTTCCGTGAGTTTGTTGAATGTGCGGTTCCTCAGTGGCAGGTTCCCAAACGCCACTTTTTCTCACGGAAGGCGATTCCGGCTCTCTACCAGCATGTGGAAGACAATGTCTTGGCCTCGCTGGACAGGGCGGTCAGTGGTAATGTGCATATTACCACTGACTCATGGTCCAACAGGCATGGACAGGGATGTTACCTATCTTTCACGGCGCATTGGGTGACTCTGCTGGCAGCTGGGAAGGATGCAGGACAAGGTGCAGTAGTGTTGGAGGTTGTTCCGACACCACGCCTCTAAAATGTTACTACTGGTGATTCTGACATACCTCTCTCCTCCACCCCCTCTTCTTCCTCCATGGCCTCTACCTGTGCTTTTTCCTTGGAACCAGCGGTGCTCCGTAGGCGTTCAAGGGGCTACGCAAGTACGCAGGCAAAAAGATGCCATGCAGTGCTTGAGCTGCTGTGCTTGGGGGACAGGAGCCACACTGGGGCAGAGATTCTGTCAGCTCTGCAGGGGCAGGCTCAGAGGTGGTTGACGCCACGCCAGCTTAAGCCAGGAAAGGTGGTTTCCGACAATGGCACCAACCTCCCCTCCGCCCTCCGACAGGGACAACTGACCCATGTGCCCTGTTTGGCTCACGTCCTTAACTTAGTGGTGCAGCGGTTCTTGGGCAGGTACCCGGGCTTACAGGAGGTCCTAAAGCAGGCCAGGAAACTCTGTGAGCATTTCCGCCGGTCATATAATGCCAGTGCTCGGCTGGCTGAGCTGCAAAAGGATTACAACCTGCCCAAGAACCGCCTAATCTGTGACATGCCCACAGGTGGAACTCTACATTGGCCATGCTGCAGCGGCTGCACATGCAGCAGAGGGCCATCAATGAGTATCTGTTGCAATATGGCACCAGGACAGGGTCAGGGGAGCTTGGATTTTTTCCCCACGCCAGTGGGCCATGATCAGGGATGCATGCACTGTCCTGGCACCATTTGAGGAGGCCATGAGGATGGTGAGCAGTGACAGTGCATGCATCAGTGACACTGTCCCTCTTGTCCACCTGTTAGAGCACACACTGCGTGGAATAATGGACAGGGCACTTGAGGCAGAACAGAGGCAGGAAGAGGAGGACTTCCTTACCTCTCAAGGCCCCCCTTATCCAGACAGTGTTCCTGCTGGCCCGGCTATCACACCGGAAGAGGAGGAGGAGGAGGATTATTGTGTTAGAATGGAGGTGGAGCCTAGCACTTAGCATCAGCAACAGTCTTCAAGGGATCAATTACAGTCCCAAGACACCCATGGACTTGTACGTGGCTGGGAGGAGGTGGCTGTGGATCATGTCGTCCTCAGTGACCCAGAGGACTCTGCACCGAATGCCTCAGCAAACCTACACTGTAAGCCCTAACTGTGAGGGCTTACAGTGTTGTGGCAAGACCACCACCACCAAAGGCGAATTTTTCTGCCACTGTTCAACAGGGGCATGTGATTACAATTCTTGATCTAATATTTCACAGCTGGGCCCATTCCTGCGCCCACCAAGAGTAACTGTGAGGGCTTACAGTGTTGTGGCAACACCACCACCACCACCAAAAGCCCAATTTTTCTGCCCCTGTTCAACAGGGGCATGTAATTACAAGTCTTGATCTAATAATTCACAGCAGGGCCCATTCCTGCGCCCACCAAGAGTAACTGTGAGGACTTACAGTGTTGTGGCAACACCAACACCTAAGGGCCAAATTTCTGCAGAGTATATATGGCAGGCCCCTACTTTCAAACATCCAACTTACAAACGACTCCTACTTGCAAACGGAAGGAGACAACAAGAAGTGAGAGGAAATCTACCCCTAGGAAGGGATATTCTCTCCTGTAAGAGTTAATATGGGAAAAAGGTGTCTCCTCTCCACTGATGCTTTATCACCAATCCTTGTTTCAATAAAAAACCCAAATTTTCAAAAACATTTGTCATTGGGATGGAAAGTGAGGTGAAATGTTCTGAACAGGTGCACAGACAGCAAAACAAATGTTACACTGGTGACAACCCTTTCCCTATGTTTTCCAAAAAGCTTAAAAATAGATTTTTTTGGCTGGTGCTACATTTAAAAAATGTACCTGTTCCAAATTACAAACAGATTCTACTTAAGAACAAACCTACAGTTCCTGTCTTGTTTGCACCGCCTGTATACTGCTGTTCAGAGTATATAGGGCCTTTTTTAAATTTGGGTGCAGGGTTCCCCTTAATATCCATACAAGACCCAAAGGGGCTGGTAATGGGCTGGGGGTGGGGGGGTACCCATGACAATTTTCTCAATGATTTTCATCCATATTGCCGGGACCAGACATTACATTAAAGCCGCAAGCAGTTTTAAATGACTTTTTTCCTTTAGAAATGTCATTTTGTGCAGGTACAGTTCTAAACACGGGAAACACGTGCCACTTCACAGGCATACTTTAGACACCCCCCAGGTACGATATCTAAAAGAATATTTCACTTTTTTTTTTTTTTCACTTTATGCATCATTAAAATCACTGCTCCCGAAAAAACTGCAGTTTTTAAAACTTATTTTTGCATTGATACATGTCCCCTGGGGCAGGACCTGGGTCCCCAAACCCTTTTTAGGACAATAACTTGCATATTAGCCGTTATATTTAGCACTTTTGATTTCGAACGTTCGCGTCCATTGTATTTAATAGGGTTCTAAAGTTCGCGCAAACTTTCGGTCCGTTCACAGGTTCTGGTGCGTACCGAACCGGGGGTTGTTCGGCTCATACCTAGTGGTCAGTGTATTGTATAGTGTAGTGGTCAGTATAGGAATGAGGTAGGCTAGTTTGGTGTGGTGTGGTTTGTAGTGTAGTGGTCAGTGGATAGTGTATTGGTAGGTCAGAGTGTAGTGTAGTGGTCAGTATAGGAATCAGGTAGGTTGGTGTGGTGTGTAGTGGTCAGTATAGGAATCAGGTAGATTAGTGTATAGTGTAGTGGTCAGTATAGGAATCAGGTAGGTCAGTGTGTAGTGTAGTGGTTGATGTAGGAATCAGGTAGGTTAGTGTAAGGGTCAGTATAGGAATGAGATAGGTCAGTGTATTGTGTAGTGGTCAGTATAGGAATCAGGTAGGTTAGTGTGGTGTGTAGTAGTCAGTGGATAGTGTAGTGGGTAGTGTAGTGTATTGTGTAGTAGTATAGTGTAGTGGTCAGTATAGGAATCAGGTAGGTTAGTGTGGTGTGGTGTGTAGTGTAGTGGTCTGTGTATAGTGGATTGTGTAGTGGATTGTATAGTGTAGTGGTAAGTGTGTAGTGTAGTGTTCGATGTAGGAATCAGGTAGGTTGGTGTGGTGTGTAGTGTAGTGGTCAGTATAGGAATCAGGTAGGTCAGTGTGTAGTGGTTGATGTAGGAATCAGGTACGTCAGTGTAGTTGTCGGTATAGAAATCATGTAGGTCAGTGTAGAGGTTAGTGTAGTCGACAGTATAGGAATCAGGTAGATTATGGTCAGGTAGGTCAGTGTAGGAATCAGGTAGGTCAGTACTATTACAGGAAGGGAAGGGACTCAGGGAGTGCGAAAAGTCCGCAGGTTAGGAGGCGCAAGTTACTTGCCTTGCCCCGGGCGCTGTCAACCCACGCTACGCCACTGAGGTGAAGTATTTGCCAGTGTTTTGTCAGAGTTGGGCTGGATGTCTGGTGTGATGAGCCAGTATTGTTGAGAGGGGGAGCAGACATTATATATATATATATATATATTTTTTAATTAGCCACTTCAGCTGGTGAGAAGATTTGTAAATCAGATTAATTAGTAATATTTCATTTCACGGGAATAAAAAAAAAATTGTTCCAAATGCCTTAAAGCAGAGCTCCACAAAAAAGGGGAAGGTCTGCTTGTCTGCTCCCCCGCCCCTAAGCTGCCACATTCGGCACCTTTTGGGGGGGAACAAGTACCTGGCTTTGATAGGGCCACCCTCCTTTGCCCGCAGTCTTCTGGGACACTTCACAAGTCCCAGAAGACTTCAGCACATTCACAAAGCGCAGCGCGCTTCGCACATGCGCAGTAGGAGTCTCCCAGTAGTTTCCCTTAGTCAAGATGGGGATGTCAGAACCCAATAGCCAATTGAATAATCAGCTTGGATGAGGACACCGATGGATGCCTGGACAAGTAAGTGCCCTAATATTAAAAGACATTAAAAGACAGCAACTACAATATTTGTAGCTGCTGACTTTAAAAAAATTTCTGAAGCAGCCTGGAGCTCCTCTTTAATACTTCACCAACTTCCATTGTAATAATGCTAAAATAATTTGTTTTTTGATATGTGACATGTGATTCCCATCAAAAAAGTTGGAGAGCAGGGGGGGGGGGAGGGATTAAACTGGAAAGAAGGGGACCAGAAAAGAGCAGGTAGTGAGGGGAACAGAGAATAGGCAAGGACAGAAGAAGAAGAGAGGAGAGGAGGTGAGAACAGGGGCTCAGAGCTGTCTGCACCTGCCTCCATCTGCTAGCAGCTGATTGAGCGCTGGATAGCGGCTTTTCTAGTGCCAGGTGGCAGAACACAGAGAGCATTACAGTAACTGGCACACTACTGCCTCTCTGCCTGTTGAATCAGGGCGCCCTGTGAGTGAACTAGTTAAGGTAAAGGGTGAGGGTCTGTAGAACCGCAGGGCTCAAACCATAGGGAACACCAGGCCGATAAATAGTATAAGAACAAAGAGTAATATGTGGAGGATGGGCTTTTTAAACGTTTTTTCCTATAGGTAGTTAGAGTATATCACACAGATACATACAGTATACATTTTTTTAAAGGCATAACGTTTTTTTTATTAATACATACAATATGTCATATCAAAAGGTAAGGGCAACTATAAGCCCACATATATAAAAGCAAATATACGTGTATCGAATATAGTGTAACACGTGCCACACTGAAAACACCTTGCTGGTATAAGGTAGAGACAAAAGCCAAACATCAGATATGATATCTGCATGAAAAGACAAAAGCTCAGACATTGGAAAGCGGGACTCAAAAAGTTGCCTAGGATCCGTATGAACCACCAATATTTGAGAGGTAAAGCCACCTAATTAAGAGATTGTAGACACTTTAAATTTTTAGCCAAGTAAATATATTGCATATGAACACTAAGTACAAATGACACGAATACCCACAAATGGTGTCTGGGTCTCCCGAGGACCCATAAATCCTGCTCAGACAGATCCCCTCACCACATGCACGCGCCACTTACCAGAGAAAGTGGATCTCAGATAATAGAGATCACATTATCTTGTTTGAATTCCAAAGCACTCAGCGGCCAGGCTGGGGAAGAGGTTCAATTCAAGATAGTAACTCCATGACAGCCAATGCTCAGAGATCCGGTAGCAGTTACTCCTAATATATGAAGAGAAGCGGATAGCCTCATTGTGTATTACGTTTATAAAACCATTTATTAAAAAAAGTATACACTTACATTTAGGCAGCTTAATGTCAGCATGAAAAAACAAACACGTCAGCAGTCAGCACCAGTCTGCTCATGCGGGATGACGTCACAAGTATGGCTCCGTCCGACGCGTTTCCCCATGACAGGCTTTGACTAGGAAATGAGACAAATTAATCCCCTTTTTAAAGGTTTTTTTTTTGGACTTATGTATGGACACATTTTCTGTTTGAAAGACTTTTTTTTTTTTTTCACGGTGTGTTCGTTTTTATTATTGAATTACACTTTAAAGTGGAGCTCCACCCTAAATAGCAACTTTTGCTATTTGGAACCCTCCGGTGTCACAATTGACACCTTTCAGGGGGGAGGGGGGTGAAGATACCTGTCTAAGACAGGTATTTTCACCCACATCCGGGAGTCCTCTCTCCGGGAATCTGCGGGAGTTACGTCACTTCCCGCAGACTTCCCTTGGT
Organism: Rana muscosa; assembly: GCA_029206835.1. Taxonomy (NCBI): domain Eukaryota; kingdom Metazoa; phylum Chordata; class Amphibia; order Anura; family Ranidae; genus Rana; species Rana muscosa. Next base: position 576,367,856 of record CM055116.1, read on the forward strand.
GTTCTGGGAGACACTCGGCTCCCAGAACACAGGAGCACCAATCAGAACGGCGCAGCGCGACTCGCGCATGAGCCGTAGGGAACCGGGCATGAAGCCGCAGGGCTTCACTTCCTGGTTCCCTCAGCGAGGATGGCGGAGGGAGCAGCAGAGCGACGAGTGGTCGCTCGTCCTCTGCTGCGGACATCGCTGGACTCCAGGACAGGTAAGTGTCCAAATATTAAAAGCCAGCAGCTTCTGTAGCTGTAGCTGCTGGCTTTTAATAAAAAAAATTCCGGCGGAGCTCCGCTTTAATGTTCATTATGAAATATTCTGCATAAAATTATTGTTTTGATAGTATTCACAATCATCTGAGGAATTTCAGAGTTTGGCATGAGATAGCGCACCTATTTCTAATTATCTGTGTGATATACTCTGAATACCTATGGAAAAAAGCGTTTAGAAAAGCCCATTCTCCACATATTACTCTTTGTTCTGTGCCCTGTAAGTGGTGCTACCCAGTACAGAACACACTCTTAATGTGTCCAGTGAGTCCACAGTGGGCTCCAACCCCTTGGTCCCCATGTGCACTACACGCAATATGCAGGGGAGTGAAGAAAAAGACAGCAGAGGAGAAGAGAGGGGAAAAGGGGAAAGGAGAGAAGAAGAGGAGACAGTAGGGGTGTAGAGGAGAAGATTCTAGTTTAAAAAAAAAAACTCCAAATGCTCACAATATCAGTATTTCTATTCTTCCTTTCCCCAGTCTTACGTATTAAAACTATACATAGCCATCTACAACCCATTAATATTAGAAGTATTCACCTGCTCAGACCTAATATAATCAATGTCTCACAGAATATCAGTTGACTGTTGTATGTGACGTAGGATGTGGTTTTGCCTTCCAGGGTCGAACGCGAGCACAAAGAAATTAAACTCAGGGAGGCAATTACACATGTTGTAAAATTCGATCTTAACAAAAAAAATCTCACAGACCCAATCAAGCTACCACAAGCTGACTGCCTGGTGTCTTGGTCTACTCTGGATTGCATTAGCAAAGACCTTGAAGATTATGTGAGAAACTTCAGGAGATTCTCAAAGCTTCTGAAACCTGGTGGGCGCTTGATACTTTATGCACCTTTAAATAGTACATTCCTTATTATTGGAGGAGAGAAGTTTCATATGGTAAATCTTAATAATAATTACTTGAGAAGTATGCTCATAAATAAGGGGTTTGTCATCACGCATTTCGAGGTTTCCCCAAGACAGGCTGTCACTGATCTGATTGATTTTGATTCGATTGTGTTCTAGCTTTAGGCCCAGTTCCCACCATTGCATTAGAAAGTGCACATGCATTTAAATCAAAAGTGTCTTTAGTGCAATTTTATTGCTTAAAATGTAATGCAAGGCAAAATGCAGGTTGCGCAAACTTTGAATGCTTTTTCTTCCTGGAAAATGTACCATGTGACTTTAAAAAATACTCTTATTGCAATGCTTATTGTGTTTTTTAGTGCATTTTAAGTGTGTTTTCCATGTGTTGCCATTGACTATAATGAAATGTGCATTTTTAACAAAAACTGAGAAAAGATGCAGAAAGCAGGATTTGTCAGAACATAATGCACTGCCCTCTGACAGCACATTGATATGAACAGCTTCATAGATTATAACGGCAAATAGAGTTTTCATGTACATTCGATGTGATTGGGTATTTAGGTAGCAAACAGAACTCAGAAACATACTGTATTTCAGCATGCCATGTATGTACTGGTCAAAGTGTTGAAGTAGTCCTCTGGACATAGAGATTGCAAACCTGCTTCTAAAACCTGAAGAACAACTTTTAACGCTGACATACACAAGCTTTGGGCATACAGAGATACAGAAGCCCTGGAAAAGGTATCCTAAGACGCCAGATATGTGTTAGCAACTTTGATTGATTTTTGAGCTAATAAAGGTTTCCAAATCGAAATATTCTGATTCCAGAACTTTTATTTGGGGTGCTTCTACGCCTTGACTTACCCGCTATTTAACCCTTTCTTAATACACATGTAGCGCTACCCCTTAGAGGGCCAGTGGTCTTTTGGGTTCCCCTATTCCCGAACAGCCAAGCAACTTGCATTTTCCAACTTCCACACAGTAACCAGTCTATGGGCTTGTTTTTATTTTTTTAATGAGGGAAAAAAAACTTGGATGGGGATGAAGGAATATGGGATTCCCAATTTGACACAGTAGAACAACTTGAGGGCAAACTTCTATATATACACATAAATGGATCCTGGACTGCACTTCCTCCGGGAATAATGGCAGTCTCTAGTGGATCAATGTTAAGTATTGGAAATAATCTTGATATTCTGTAAACTTATAATGGTGAGAAAAGTCCAAAATAAAAAGTCCTTCCAGTTTTTGTGTAAAAATTCAAAATGGATATAATAAAATAGCATAAGATTACAAGAAAAATATTAAAATACAAAATGTAAAAATAATACCAATAATGTAGTTATACTCTTGAGATAAAGATTGTGTGTGTATAATCAGATGTGTGTGTGTCAAGCTAGTGGACAGCTTGTCCTCGTGAAAAAGTCTGACCCTAAGCCCAGGTTCACACTGGGCTGCGGGAGTGAAGCCGTGCGAGTTCAGCTGAACTCGCACGATTTCACTCTCGCTGGCAGTCCCGATTTCAGCCGCGATTACAAAGACATCTGACACAGATGTCAATGTAAATCATGGCCGAAATCGCAAAAAAGTAGTACAGAAACTACTTTTTGAAATCGGTGCAGCGCTGCAGATGCGGCGTCGCACCGATTAGGACGGTGCCATTGCCCGCAATTTGCGGCAAATATCGCCGATTTGACATGCGATTTGACATGTCAAATCGCGCCAGTGTGAACCAGGGCTAAAAGTCTTTGATCACTTCTTTAACTCCGCAATTCAGCCCCCACTCTCTCCTAAAATGGGTTAGTTTAACCAGTTGCCGAGCACCCGCTGCAGTTTTACTGCGGCAAGGGGGCTCGGCTGCGCGAATCACCCGTATCTGTACGTCGCTCGTGCCTGGTTGTCCCTGCGGCGATCGGATTCGCTACAGAACTGATCGGTCTTCAGGTCCAGGCCAATGATTTCTGCCCTGAACCTGCTGATCGGTTCTGGCGAATCAGAGATCCTCCTGTGCCTGTGTAATGTAAACACAGGCATGGGAAGTGATGTCATCTCCCCCTGGAGCTATTTCGGTTCCAGCGTGCGAGGAGAGAACATCTCACCGCAGGGCCGGACTGGGAATAAAAACCAGCCCTGGAAATAATTTCATACCAGCCCAATAGTATTATTATACCAGCCCCACGTCATTATTTTCTTGTTCATAAATGGGAAAACCATGCATTTTAAAGCACATTTGAAGAGCGTATTATATATAGATAAGACAGATATGAAAGCGCATAGGGCTAAGGATATATATATATATATATTGTGACAATATGCGAGGTGAGATACATGACAATCGCTACATTTCACCTCGCATTCAGTCCATTGTAAGGGATTGAACGGGAATCTGGTCGGGTTTTTCCAGCCTCTGTGGCAGGCTGGGTTCCGGTCCTGATGTTCTGGTCCACCTGAGTCCACACTCAGGTGGAAGTTAAAAGACCAGGAAGAGAACACAGCAGGGCTCTGGCCTGAGACTCAGAGGGGAACCTGAGTCAGAGGAGCTCTGTTTGTTGGATTGGAAAAGAAAGGTTTGCTTCACCTTGTGTTTTGTGGGTGAAGGGGACCAGCCCCTCACCGTATAGAGAGCGGTTACTGTTTAGTTTAGCGCCGGATGGCAAGGATTTGATTTTCTGTTTTGTTTATTTTGTATGACTATTGCAAACCACTTGTAAATAAAGCTGGCAATACGCCAGGTTTTAAAGAAACTGCCTGTACGCTGACCTTCATTCTGAGAAAAGGTGATCCCCACAAGCTAATCTCCCACACATGGTTGATTCAGCGGGCACTTTCTGAAGATGGAGGAAATGTTAAAGGCCCTGCTACAGGCCAATGCAGCTCAGCGGGAAACCAACCGCCAAGTCGCAGAGGCCGCTGCAGCACAACGGGAGGCTCAGCAGGAGATGACCCGGCGAGTCGCAGAGGGTGCGGCAGCACAACAGGTGGCCCAGCAAGAAATGTACCGCCAAGTCGCAGAGGCCGCTGCAGCACAACAGGCGGCCCAACAGGAGATGAACCGGCAGTTCGCAGAGGCTCTGGTGGAACTGAAAAAGGGGTCCGCACCTCCTGTGCCAGTGGAACCAAAGATGGTACGTGCATCCTAGTACCTACAAAAAATGACATCTGCTGATAATGTTGAGGCGTACCTTGCGACTTTTGAGAGGGTTGCTGACCGCGAAGGTTGGCTAAAATAGCAGTGGGCGGGTCTCTTGGCCCCATTTCTAACAGGAGAACTCCAAAAGGCCTATTTTGACCTAGAATCCAATAAGGCCCATGGTCATGTAATGGGGGGCATCTCGGTGTTGAAAAAACCAGGGAGAGAATCGGCCAAAGATTTTTCTGGCCCGGGTTGCATGCGAATCGTGCCCCAAGTGCCAAATATCGGCACCAGGACCCCATTTTCGCAGCCCGCTTGTTCCTCTGCCAATAATCGAGGTCCCCTTTGAGAGGATTGGCATGGACCTGGTGGGGCCGGTTGTGAAATCTGCCCGCGGTCACCAGCATATTCTGGTGATCCTAGACTATGCGACTCGCTATCCTGAGGCCATAACCTTGCGCAATACCTCTGCTAAGGCTATCGCCAAGGAATTGGTCCATGTCTTTAGTCGACTGGGGATCCTAAAAGAGATCTTAACCGATCAGGGCACCCCCTTTATGTCCAAGGTTACCAAAGAGCTTTGTAAGTTATACAAAATCTCCCATCTCCGTACCTCTGTCTACCACCCCCAAACGGATGGTCTGGTCGAACATTTTTATAAATCTTTGAAAAGTATGCTGAAAAAGGTGGTCGACAAAGATGGGAGAAACTGGGATTATTTGCTGCCATATCTCATGTTTGCAATACGTAAGGTTCCACAGGCGTCCACAGGCTATTCCCCCTTTGAACTCTTGTATGGTAGGCATCCCAGGGGGCTGCTAGATGTTGCCAAAGAAACATGGGAAGGTGAGGCAACCCCATATAGAAGCATCACAGAGCAAGTCTCCTTGATGCAGGATCGAATCGCAGCTGTCCTACCCCTGGTGCGAGAACATATGGAGTGAGCCCAGGAGGCCCAAAGGAGGGTCTATGACCGAAGTGCCAGGGTCCGTACTTTCAGCCCTGGGGACAGAGTGTCGGTATTGGTTTCCACGGTGGAAAGTAAGTTTTTAGCCAAGTGGCAGGGTCCCTTTTGAGGTTGTCGAAAGGGTGGGGGAGGTAAACTACAAAGTCTACCAGCCAGGGAAAAGGAAACCACACCAAATTTACCATGTGAATCTCTTAAAACCCTGGAAGGACCGAGAGACTTTACTGGTTACGTCCCCACCTCCAACCGACCGGGTTCCCGTGACACCTGACGTTCCCATCACGGATACCCTGTCCGTGGCACAACAAAGTGACGTTAGGGTGTTTGTACATAAAAATAGAGACTTTTTCTCCCCTTTACCTGGACTGACCAACATGATCCAACATGACATAGTGACGGAACCAGGGGTTCGGGTAAATGTGAAGCCATATAGAATCCCAGAGGCCAGGCGTGAGGCAGTCGCAAAGGAAATTAAAAACATGTTGGAGTTGGATGTGATAGAAGAGTCCCACAGTGAGTGGTCGAGCCCCATAGTACTGGTCCCAAAACCTTATGGCACTATCAGGTTTTGTAATGACTTTCGGAAACTCAACAGTGTGTCCAAGTTCGATGCATACCCGATGCCCCGGGTCGACGAACTTGTGGACAGGTTGGGACAGGCTCGCTATATAACGACCCTAGACCTAACAAAAGGCTATTGGCAAATACCGCTAACTGAATCGGCCAAAGAGGAGACTGCCTTTTTCACTCCTGAGGGCTTGTTTCAGTACAAGCGGATGCCTTTTGGTCTGCATGGGGCCCCTGCATCATTCCAACGAATGATGGACAAAACTTTGAGACCACATCGCCCGTATGCGGCTGCTTATTTGGACGATGTGGTCATCCACAGCCCAGATTGGGAATCGCACCTGCCGGTGGTAGATTCCCTTAGGGAAGCAGGCCTCACGGCTAACCCAAAGAAGTGTGCCATAGGCCTGGAGGAGGCCAAGTACCTTGGCTACGTTATTGGACGGGGACTTGTCAAGCCTCAGACCAATAAGATTGAGGCAATTCAAAAATGGCCCCAACCCGTAAACAAGAAACAAGTTTGGGCCTTCCTAGGCATTACGGGGTATTACCGACGGTTTATACCTGACTTTGCCACCATTGCCGTCCCTCTGACTGACCTGACGAAGGGCAGAGGGTCTGTCATGGTCAAATGGAACCCTGAGGCCGAGAAGGCGGTTCAGAAATTAAAACAGGCCCTTTGTGCACTACCGGTGCTGGTGACCCCGGACTTCACAAAGGAGTTTGTCGTACAGACAGACGCCTCTGAGGTGGGCCTAGGGGCCGTACTGTCGCAGGACAGGAATGGTGAGCAGCACCAGGTTGTATACCTGAGCCGGAAGCTGAACAAGCACGAAAGGAACTATGCCATTGTTGAAAAGGAATGTCTCACCATTAAATGGGCCTTAGACTCCCTGAGGTATTATCTACTCGGGAGGTCATTTAGGCTGGTCACTGACCATGCTCCCCTGAAGTGGATGTGTGACAACAGGGAGAAAAATGCCCGTGTGACAAGGTGGTTCCTGGCTTTACAGACCTTTAAATTCACGGTTGAGCACAGGCCGGGCAAACTCCAGGATAATGCCGATGCCCTCTCCCGCACTGTATGGCTGGGTCAAGTGCTCAGCCGCAGGGGCTTGAGCAGAAGGGGAGGATATGTGACGGTATGCGAGGTGAGATACATGACAATCGCTACATTTCACCTCGCATTCGGTCCATTGTAAGGGACTGAACGGGAATCCGGTCCGGTTTTTCCAGCCTCTGTGGCAGGCTGGGTTCCAGTCCTGATGTTCTGGTCCACCTGAGTCCACACTTTTGTGGGTAAGCAATTTGTGGGTAAGCAAAAGAACAACAGTGTACATGTCATGTGCAGAGCCCTGCAATAAAACAGTATTTAAATGAGCAGACAAGTATACAGTAATTTTGTAACCCTCACTGTCCCCGCTGTAGCTATTCTTCCTCGTGGACAAGATGGCGCCCCGCAATGTCTACGCTACCCATTTAGGCCTGACTGAACTAAGTGAAAGTCTTGCAAGGAAATCTTCGCTAGCAACGGTGGTGCACTTTGAAGAATAAACTGTAATCCACAAGGGTAACAGGGATACTGTATCTGTCTCTGAGCAGGTGCTCCCTCACCCAACCGGACCAGTCCGTGTCCGTTTCTTCCGCCGCTGTGTCTAAGTACACAGGTCTCTCGACATCCGAGTCTTCGGTCCTCCTGGCAACGATGCAGCAACAATGGAGAGATGTCCCTCAGGTTCCTCGGTGAGAGCGGAAGGCTCTTTGGAAAAGGGCCCAGGCTTCGGGCCTAAAGTCACAGCAAACTCAGACAGGAGTTCCACTTGCTGGGCGGGCGGTGTCCAAAGAGAAAGATTTCCGCTCCGCCTTCTCTTATAAAGTCCACCCCAGCAGTCCCTGCATGGGGCAATGCACCCTGGGTGTCTAAATGTCTACTGGGTAATGTCGTTTCTGCGGGATTGAAGAGCAATGCCCTGCTACATATAAAACAGCAAATTTCAGTTAAAAGTAGTAAAAGTGGAGCAATCATCAAGGGGGACACCTGGGACTCTGGGAATGTGGGGGGGAGGGGGACTCTGGTGACCATAGACCACCTTCCGCAGAAAGAATACACTAAGGTAAGGGGTGGGTGGGTTGCTGATATGGGGGAAACCTTTATATCAGTGCCCCCTTACATTATTCTATTCACTCCCCCCTTACATCAGTGACCCCCCCCCTCAGACTGGCCTGGCGGCACTGTCAATGACCTCCTCTCAGGTGCACCGTGCAGGACTCAGTCAGTTGGCACCAGCTTGGTGGCTCTGGTTTTATCCTAAAGTCTCCTCTTCACAGTCCACACATGTCTGACTTGTCCTATGACCCCCATACCAGCGGTACTCCCATTCTTGACTCCTCTCCAGACTCCCTCAGAGACTGCAGACATGATATAAGACAAGAGATGGTCAGAGGTTGCGGACATGATACAGGAGATGGTTAGAGGCTGTGGGCATAGTACAGGAGATGTCAGAGGCTGCAGGCATGGTACAGGAGATGGTTAGAGACTGAGGACATCATACTAAAGATGTTAAGAGAATGTAGATATGATACAGAAAATGGTCAGAGACTGCAGACATGGTACAAGAGATGGTCAGAGACTGCCGACATGATACAAGAGATCAATGCAGCCTCACCAGTGCCCATCAAATGCAGCCTTACTGTGCCCATCAATGCAGCCTTACTGTGCCCATCAATGCAGCCTCTGTGCCAGTCTATGCAGCCTCACTGTGCCCATCCATGCAACCCCACCGGGCCCATCCATGCAGCCTCACCATGCCCATCATTGCAGCCTAACTGTGCTCATCATTGCAGCCTCACCGCGTCCATCATTGCAGCCTCACTGTGCCCATCATCGCAGCCTCACTGTGCCCATCATCGCAGCCTCACTGTGCCCATCATCGCCGCCTTACTGTGCCCATCATCGCCGCCTTACTGTGCCCTCATTGCAGCCTCACCGTGCCGTCATTGCAGGCTTACTGTGTCCATCATTGCCGCCTTACCGTGCCCTCATTGCAGCCTCACCATCATTGCCGCCTTACTGTGCCCATCATTGCCGCCTTACCGTGCCCATCATTGCCGCCTTACTGTACCCATCATTGCCACCTTACCGTGCCCTCATTGCAGCCTCACTGTACCCTCATTGCAGCCTCACCATCATTGCAGCCTTACTATGCCCATCATTGCCACCTCACTGTGTCCATCATTGCAGCCTCATCATGCCCATCATTGCAGCCTCACCATGCCCATCATTGCCGCCTTACTGTGCCCATCATTGCCGCCTTACTGTGCCCATCATTGCCGCCTTACTGTGCCCTCATTGCAGCCTCACCATGCCCTCATTGCAGCCTTACTGTGCCCATCATTGTAGCCTCACCGTGCCCTCATTGCAGCCTCACCATGCCCTCATTGCAGCCTCACCATCATTGCAGCCTTACTGTGCCCATCATTGCCGCCTCACTGTTCCCAGCATTGCAGCCTCACATGTCCATCATTGCCACTTTACTGTGCCCATCATTGCCACCTCACTGTGCCCATCATTGCAGCCTCATCATGCCCATCATTGATGCCTCACCATGCCCATCATTGCCGCCTTACTGTGCCCATCATTGCCGCCTTACTGTGCCCTCATTGCAGCCTCACCATGCCCTCATTGCAGCCTTACTGTGCCCATCATTGTAGCCTCACCGTGCCCTCATTCCAGCCTCACCATGCCCTCATTGCAGCCTCACCATCATTGCAGCCTTACTGTGCCCATCATTGCCGCCTCACTGTTCCCAGCATTGCAGCCTCACATGTCCATCATTGCCGCTTTACTGTGCCCATCATTGCCGCCTTACTGTGCCCTCATTGCAGCCACACCGTGCCCTCATTGCAGCCTTACTGTGCCCATCATTGCCGCCTTAACGTGCCCTCATTGCAGGCTCGCCATCATTGCCGCCTTACTGTGCCAATCAACGTAGCCTCACCAGTCAGTGCGTTGATTACGCACAGCGGGCATCTCCCGCTGTGTCACGGAGCTGAGTTCGAAATGTTCGGCCACGCTGTGACAAAAGTCCTGCCCTCCTCCTAGACCAGCTTGTGTGATAGACAGAACACTGCATCCATCACAGGAGCTGGTCTAGGAGGAGGGCGGGGCTTTTATCACAGCGCTGCTGAACATTTCACACTCTCCCGCTGTGTGACAAGTAGGGAGAAGGAGGGAGGGGAGCGCTGCAACCACAGCATAGCTCAGCATAGTTTAAAGCGGCCCCAGGGCAGGCGGCCTACCCAGTAGGCCAGTCCGGCCCTGTCTCACTGTGAGTACCATAGTTGCCAACATTGTCAAAAAATTTAAAGGGACACTTTTTTGTCTGTAGGCGGAGTCTTATTATAATTAGGGGGCCGGGTATTCTTAGTAGGCGTGATGTAGCGGGGGAAGAAAAAGGTGGCACACTGAAAATGGGCGTGGTCTAAACATAATCTTGGGCGTGGCTTAAATGGGCATGGATCAAATGGTGTGTGGTTCGAGTTTGAGATGAATGAGGGATGGAGGGAGAAAGAAAGAAATAGGGAGGGATGGAGAGAGAAGGAAGGAAAGAAAGAGGGATGGAGGGACAATAGGCCCAGACCCTACACCACAATAGCAATATGTGTACTCAAGAAAGTTTAACAATCAGCAGATAAAGATACTCCAAACACCTGGTGTTGGTGCTTCAATCATCATGGCACCATGGTTGTTATGGTGTCAGGATGATTGACGCGTATTATTTCTATTATTACATTGTAATATAAAATGAAATAGTTCAACTCACCATAATGCCGAATCAGTGGGAGCCCTGAGCGTGTCACTTGCAAACTCGCCTGCCACCAGATGCCATCAGGTGTCCCCAGCATAGTCCCTCCTTACATCAGGCATTCCCAGCAGATTCTCTCCTTACATCAGGTGTCCCCAGCAGAGTCCCTCCTTACAGCAGGCACTCCCAACAGGGTCCCTCCTTACATCAGGTGTCCCCAGTAGAGTCCCTCCTTACACCAGGTGTCCCCAGTAGTGTCCCTCCTTACACCAGGTGTCCCCTGTAGTGTCCCTCCTTACATCAGGTGTCCCCAGTAGTATCCCTCCTTACATCGGGTGTCCCCAGTAGAGTCCCTCCTTACATCAGGTGTCCCAAGTAGAGTCCCTCTTTACATCAGGTGTCCCCAGTAGAGTCCCTCTTTACATCAGGTGTCCCCAGTAGAGTCCCTCTTTATATCATGTGTCCCCAGTAGAGTCCCTCCTTACATCAGGTGTCCCCAGTAGAGTCCCTCTTTACATCAGGTGTCCCCAGTAGAGTCCCTCTTTATATCATGTGTCCCCAGTAGAGTCCCTCCTTACATCAGGTGTCCCCAGTAGAGTCCCTCTTTACATCAGGTGTCCCTAGTAGAGTCCCTCTTTACATCAGGTGTCCCCAGTAGAGTCCCTCCTTACATCAGGTGTCCCCAGTAGAGTCCCTCCTTATATCAGGTGTCCCCAGCAGAGGCGTACTAAGTGGGGGGCGAGGGGGGCGGGCCGCACCGGGGTGCCACACACTGGGGGGTGTCAGGCCGGCGCCCCCCCGTGACTTAAGCGCACAGACAGCATCAGCGCCGCGGGACTTAGGCAGCGGCAGTCAGCGGCGATACGGCGATACAGGGGGGGAGGGGTGCGGGGTGACACCGCTGCACCATTCATCCCCTCCTTTCACGGCCGCGGGCTGTGAGCGGTGTTCGGCACAGTGGCACTTGCTTCACCTGTGACTAACTTCACAGAAGCACAGACGAATGAAGCCGCCCGACCCGACCTTCTGTCCATGTGCCGCCGCTGTGCTGATCTGAGGTACTGAATGGGGAGGGGGAGTTGCACTGAGGGGGGTCTTGCACTGGGTGGTGTTTGCACTGAGGGGTGTTTGCACTGGGGGGTCTTGCACTGAGGGGGGTCTTGCACTGAGGGGTGTTTGCACTTTGGGGTCTTGCACTGGGGGGGGGTCTTGCACTGGGGGGTGTTTGCACTGGGGGGTCTTGCACTGGGGGGGTGTTTGCACTGGGGGATGTTTGCACTGAGGGGTCTTGCACTGGGGGGTCTTGCACTGGGGGGTGTTTGCACTGAGGGGGGTCTTGCACTGGGGGGTGTTTGCACTGAGGGGGGTCTTGCACTGGGGGGTGTTTGCACTGAGGGGTGTTTGCACTTTGGGGTATTGCACTGGGGGGTGTTTGCACTAAGGGGTGTTTGCACTGGGGGTCTTGCACTGAGGGGGGTCTTGCACTGAGGGGGGTCTTGCACTGAGGGGTGTTTGCACTTTGGGGTCTTGCACTGAGGGGTGTTTGCACTTTGGGGTGTTTGCACTTTGGGGTCTTGCACTGAGGGGTGTTTGCACTGGGGGGTGTTTGCACTGGGGGGTCTTGCACTGAGGGGGGTCTTGCACTGGGGGGTGTTTGTGCTGAGGGGTGTTTGCACTTTGGGGTCTTGCACTGGGGGGTCTTGCACTGGGGGTGTTTGCACTGAGGGGGGTCTTGCACTGAGGGGTGTTTGCACTGAGGGGGGTCTTGCACTGGGGGTGTTTGCACTGATGGGTGTTTGCACTTTGGGGTCTTGCACTGGGGGGTGTTTTCACTAAGGGGTGTTTGCACTCGGGGGTCTTGCACTGAGGGGGGTCTTGCACTGGGGGGTGTTTGCACTGAGGGGTGTTGCACTGAGGGGTGTTTGCACTGAGGGGTGTTTGCACTGGGGGGTCTTGCACTGAGGGGGGTCTTGCACTGAGGGGGGGTCTTGCACTGGGGGGGGTCTTGCACTGGGGGGTGTTTGCACTGAGGGGTGTTTGCACTTTGGGGTCTTGCACTGGGGGGTGTTTGCACTGGGGGTCTTGCACTGGGGGGTGTTTGCACTGGGGGTCTTGCACTGGGGGGTGTTTGCACTGAGGGGTGTTTGCACTGGGGGGTCTTGCACTGGGGGTGTCTGCACTGTAGGGGGTGTTTGCACTGGGGGTCTTGCACTGGGGGGTTTGCACTGGGGGGGTTGCACTGGGGGTCTTGCACTGGGGGGGTTTGCACTGGGGGGGTCTTGCACTTGCGGGGTTTTGCACTGGGGGGGTTGCACTGGGGGGGGGGTTTGCACTGGGGGGTCTTGCACTGAAGGGGGTGTCTGCACTGAAGGGGAATGTGAACTGAAGGGGGTCTGTGTAACATGCAGGGGGTCCAGAGCTCTGGGGGCTGTATAATGTAAAGGGGTCCAGAGGTGCAGGGGGCTGTGTAATGTAAAGGGGTCCAGTGATGCAGGGTGCTGTGTAATGTAAAGGGGTCCAGAGGTGGTGAAGGGGGCTGTGTAATGTAAAGGGGTGCAGGGGGGCTGTGTAATGTAAAGGGGTCCAGTGGTGCAGGGTGCTGTGTAATGTAAAGGGGTCCAGTGATGCAGGGTGCTGTGTAATGTAAAGGGGTCCAGAGGTGGTGACGGGGCTGTGTAATATAAAGGGGTGCAGGGGGTCTATGTAATGTAAAGGGGTCCAGTGGTGCAGGGTGCTGTGTAATGTAAAGGGGTCCAGTGATGCAGGGTGCTGTGTAATGTAAAGGGGTCCAGAGATTCGGGGTGATGTGTATTGTAAAGGGGTGCAGGGTGTTGTGTAATGTAAAGGGGCCCAGAGGTGCAGGGTGCTGTGTAATGTAAAGGGGTCCAGTGATGCAAGGTGATGTGTAATGTAAAGGGGTGCAGGGTGCTGTGTAATGTAAAGGGGTCCAGAGGTGCAGGGTGTTGTGTATTGTAAAGGGGCCCAGAGATGCGGGGTGCTGTGTAATGTAAAGGGGTCCAGTGATGCAGGGTGCTGTGTAATGTAAAGGGGTCCAGAGGTGCAGTTGTGGAGAGGGGGTACACAGTAGTGACAAAGAGATATTTGTTGATGCAGAGGTATGCCGGGGGCACAGTGGGGTGTTTTTACATTTTAATGTGGGGGGGGGGTGCCAGATATAGGATTCGCCCCGGGTGCCAAATGCTCTAGGTACGCCCCTGGTCCCCAGTAGAGTCCCTCCTTACATCAGGTGTCCCCAGTAGAGTCCCTCCTTACATCAGGGGTCCCCAGTAGAGTCCCTCCTTACATCAGATGTCCCCAGCAGAGTCCCTTGGCTCTGCCTCTCGTTGGATAATGCCAACCACCCGCCCAGTGGCCTTTCCCACAACAGGTCACAGACCGGCAGCAGGCCGTAGGGCAGGAGGTTGGCGGCAGCTCCGTTTCTATTGGCAGGTCTCTTTCCCCGTGTGTTCAGTGGAGAGGGGAGGGGCCTCCAATCCGTGCAGCTAACCGGCTTCAGTGTACAAGCAAATTGTCTACTTGTACACTGAAGAGAGAAGCCGGTGTCCTGTCAGAAAGCCGCTACCCATTAGAATCTGTAGCGGAAGTGACGTTCTGGGACGGCCGCCCCTCCCCTCTCTACTGAGCACACAGGGAAAGAGACTTGCTAGCCGGAAGGAGATCTCGCAGCCATGTTTTCATAGCAAGAAGCTGCAGCGTCTGGTGGCAAAAAAGTCCCGATGCCCAGGACAAAAGCAAAACAAATCGGGATTTTAATCGGGATGCGCTCATGTAAGGACGAGGATCCAATTTTCGGGATTTGTCCCGGGAAAATTGGGACTGTTGGCAAGTATGGAGTACACCAACAATACACTGACACCAGTACGCGTAGGCACATATTTCACCCCCTGATCGCCCCCCCAGTTAACCCTTTCACTCCCTGTCATAGTGTCACCAAGTACAGTTTTCATATTTTTTACTGATCACTGTATTGGTGTCACTTGTGATGCTAAACAGCATTAGGGCAGTTAGTGGTAGTCCCAGAAATGTTTAGGGTACCCGCCATATAGTCCCTAATAAAGTTTTAACCCCTTGATCACACCCAGTTAATCCTTTTCACAGTGGCATTAGTATTGTGTACAGATTTTGTTTCTGATCACTGTATTAGTGAAACCAGTGATGCTAGTTAGCGTCAGTTAGTGTCAGCGTCAGTTAGCTTTGATCTGATCAGAACTATACTAGGGTCCCCAATAGTATAGTGTTCCCAAAAACTTGGTGTTCGCAGGATCAGTCCAGACACCTGCCTGCACCTGCATTTAGCCCCTCCGCTCAGCCCAGCCCACCCAAGTGCAGGATCAGTAGATAACTGTCACTTACAATACACAGTAAACAAAACCGCAGCATTAGCAGAGTCACGCCCGATCCCTGCTAGCGTTAGCAGTTACATTTTTTGTAGCGGTTCAAGCAGTCTCTGACAACCAGGTGCTTTTTTACTTGTGAGTCTCACTAGGTACTAGGGATGAGCTTTATGTTCGGGTCGAACATGAGTTCGACTCGAACATTGGCTGCTCGTCCGTTCGTCGAAAAACGAACATTATGGGGCGTTCGCGGCAAATTCGAGTGCCGCGTAATGCCCCATAATGCACTGTGAGATCGCAGTGCATTGCTGTATGACGATTGGCCAAAGCATGCACCATGACCCGCATGCTTTTGCCAATCCCAGCACCTCAGCAAAGAGAGCCATAATTGGCCAAAGGCAGGGTGCCTTTGGCCAATTATGGCTCAGGGGGACTAAGTCCACGCCCCACACTATATAAGGCTGCACGTCGGCCCTGTGTAGTGTGTTGTTGGCGTGGATGGAGAGAGAGTGTGATTTAGATTGAGCAGGCAGGCAGACAGGTTATTCAGTTAGCTGCAGTCAGTGTATTTAATATATATATATATACAGTCAGTCTCGTATATATACAGTATATATCCACTGCATCCAGTGTAGCCAAGCCTATATCTGACTGCAGGCCATTCCTGGTGTACTTTTTCTAATATACTTCAGGCAGGCAGGTTATTAAGTTAGCTGCAGTGTATTTAATATATATATATATATATATATATATATACAGCCAGTCTTGTAACTGTTTAACAGGGGCAGGTAATTAAAATTTTTGCTGTAATTTTTCACAGCAGGGCTCGTTCCTGCACTCAACTAGAGAACCTGTGAGGGGTTACAGTGTTCTGGCACCATCACCACTGCCTAAGGCCCAATTTTTCTGCCCCTGTTTAACAGGGGCTCGTAATTACAATTTTTGCTCTAATATTTCACAGCAGAGCCCGTTCCAGCGCCCACCAAGAGTAACTGTGAGGGCTTACAGTGTTCTGGTACCACCAACACCTAAGGCCCAATTTTCTGCAGAGTGTATAGGGCAGGCCGTACAGTACAGCACTTTACAGGCATACTATAGTCACCCCCCCCAGGCACGATATTTAAAGGAATATTTCACTTTTATTGTTTCACTTTAAGCATTATTAAAATCACTGCCCCCGAAAAAACGTCTGTTTTTAAAACTTTTTTTGCATTGATACAAACACTTTTTATGACAATAACTTGCATATTAGCCTTTAAAATTAGCACTTTTGATTTTTCACGTTCGGGTCCCATAGACTTTAACGGTGTTCGAATGTTCGCTCAAAATTTTTGTCAGTTTGCATGTTCTGACGCGAACCGAACCGGGGGGGTGTTCGGCTCATCCCTACTAGGTACCTATAAATTTATTGGCCAAAATGTCCAAACAGAGGTACACTAGTGAAGAGGAACCCTCACTGTCAGAATCAGGCTCAGTATTCGAACCTGTAGGGAGCAGCGGCACCCTGACAGATAGCTCTGACGACGGAGTAGTGGTCCCTGCTAAGGTCAGGCGTACCAGACTCCGTTTTGGGGTCTGGACCCCAAAGCACCATTTCCCCATGTTGATGGGGACAAGGGCCTCATCCCACAACCCTTGCCCAGTGGTTGTGGGGGTCTGTGGGCGGGGGGCTTATCGGAATCTGGAAGACCCCTTTAACAAAGGGGACCCCAGATCCCGCCCCCCCTATGTGAATTGGTCAGGGGTACATTGTACCCCTACCCTTTCACAAAGAAAGTGTAAAATTAAAAAAAAAAACACACAGACACAGTTGGGATAAGTCCTTTATTAATGTAGCGACCTCACCCCTCTCACCCCTTCTCATTCTCGGCTTGTTGGTCTTGTCTAGGGGGTTAGTACTGGGAGGGGAGGGATGTGATTTACCACGGCCCATGTCCTCCAGAGAGACTGGAGGTGAAAGCCAGAACTATCGGGTTTTGTGTGTGTGTCCCAGAGTCAAATCCTTTCTCCGAAATGACTCCCTTTGCTCCTAGTAACCAGAGTTCCACACACTGAAAAGGTCCAACTCGTATTTATTCTCTTCCAGCAATAAATAATCATACAGCACAGACAGGTTGAGACCCATAGAACACTCCAGTATTTGTGGAGAGTAGGTCAAGGCACAATCCTTTAAGTAGAGCTAACCACTGTGGTGTCACCAATGGTTATGATGTATAGTCACTGCCACCGACTATATAGAACAAGAGCATGAATTACGTTCGCTATCACAGCCCCTGTCAGAGGGAAGACATCCGTCCAAGAGAGTTACCGGAGGCCTCTCCGTCACCAGCAAATGTTGCGCCAGACTTTCCGGAGAAGTTCCGCTCACCAGCCTCCTCATCTCAGACACGGGCACCCAAGGCGTTAGGGCCCCCTCGGATTCCTCCACCCTCGCGGAACTCAGTCGAAGGTACTGAGTCCCAGGCTTCCGCATTAGTACCTCACCCGAGGTTAAAGGTGCCTGGGATGGACTCCATCTCCCGCTCCGGCCAGGTCAAGGGCACCTGGGCCTGTAACTCTGGAACGCCAGCACCCAGGCTGAAGGTGCCTGGGCGCGGCTGCACCCTCCGACTCTGAAATCCCAAGGTCAGGGCGTCCGCCCCTTTTATCCCCTCTCCCTTTGCGTCACAGCAGGTTCCCCGCCCCGCTGTACCAGTGCCAGGAAAGGACAAAGAGGGATGCAGTCTTGCGGTGAGTGTTCAGCTCTGGCCCAGGGCGACAGCGCCACCTGCAGGCTGCAGGGAACCTCACACCACCAGAGTCCTCCAAGAACCACAAAAGGGTCTCAGACTCCCTAACAATCAGTGCATCTGGGTTACACTACCACCCAGATGCCTCCCCTAAATTCAAATACCCGCTACATTAAAAATAAAAAATAAATAAAAAATAAAAAGATTTCAGCAGTGGTAATCCACTCTTAATCTCCACTCCAGTGATGTCGGTATCCAGCGACGGATGATCTGCAGGTTCCAGCGATGATGTCCAGTAAGGAACAGCACACGGTCCTGTCTCCACCGAAGACACCCCGGGAATGACGTTGCGGCAGCCTGACAGGTCTTATGTAGCTGAGGACAGAGAAACCCGTCACGTGCCCCCGTCCCCCTCTGACGCAAGGGGAAACCCGGGCTTTCACAGTGACGTGCGGGTGACCCCGCCCCCCTCTGATGTAACGCAGGTTTCCCATTGCATCAGAGGGGGGCGGGGTCACCCGCACGTCAATGGGAAAGCCCAGGTTTCCCCTTGCGTCAGAGGGGGACGGGGTCACGTAACGGGTGGCCCCGTCCTCCGATACATAAGACCTGTCAGGCTGCCTCGACACCATTGCCGGGGTGTCTCCGGTGGAGACAGGACCGTGTGCTGTTCCTCGCTGGACATCATCACTGGAGCCTGCAGATCATCCGTCGCTGGATACCCACATCACTGGAGTGGAGATCGAGAGTGGATTACCACTGCTGGAATCTTTTTTTTCTTTTTCTTTTTTTTCTTTTTAATAAAGGACTTATCCCAACTGTGTCTGTGTGTTTTTTTACAATTTTTTTACACTTTCTTTGTGAAATGGTAGGGTTACAATGTACCCCTTACCAATTCACATAGGGGGGCCGGGATCTGGGAGTCCCCTTTGTTAAAGGGGTCTTCCAGATTCCAATAAGCCCCCCGCCGGCAGACCCCCACAACCACCGGGCAACCACTAATGTTGTGCAAGCAAACGTTGCACCTACGGCAAGGGAAGTAACCCTTACAGTTTTGGAAAAAATAAACTAGTTTTGGGGGATCAATGATATTAGGTGCAATATCACCCCGAACAGACCAAGCTCCTCTAAAGATCACTCCTGCATGTTCAGGTAATACAGCACCAAGGAGTTTGTCGCTCTGTAGAACACCCCAATGTCTCTTGAGTATTTCTTTTATCTGCCGGGACTGAATGGAATAAGTAGTAAAGAAAGACCATCTAAACCTATCATTTTTTTTTTTTTAGGGCCACCCTCCAGCAAAGAATTTCGATCGATCCGATGGATCCGATCAATTTATTCGTCCAAATCCCTAGGTGGATACCCCTTGTCAATGAAACGACCCCTCAAGACAGCAGCCTGTGAAGCGAAATCGCTCACCCTGGAGCAGTTCCTCCGCAAGCACAAAAACTGACTCCTTGGAACTGACTTGAGCCACTGGGGGTGGTGGCAGCTGTCCAGAGGGATGTACCCATTGCGGTCAGTAGGCTTAAAGAAGGTAATAAATTCCAACTTATGATCCACCACTTTAATTTCCAAATCAAGAAAGTGAACCGACGTACAGCTAGCTTCATAGCTCAGCTTGATGCCCCGTTCATTAGCGTTAAGCGAGACCATGTAATCGTCTAAAGATCCACAGTCTCCCTTCCATAGGAGGAGGATGTTGACTATATAACGAGCCCACAGGACCAATTCTGGTCTCCTGTAGGCATAGACGACATCCTCCTCCCACTTGGCCATAAATAAATTGGCCAAGCTGGGGGCAAAATTGACCCCCATCGCCACACTCTTTGTGTGTAAATAAAAACTATTCTGAAACCAGAAATAGTTGTGGGTGGTGGCGAACTTCAAAAGCTGCACAATGAAGTTGCGTTGGACATTTGGCAAGGTAGCACTCTGAGACAAATAGTACTCAACTGCCTCAAACCCCAAATCATGGGGTATACACGTGTAAAGAGCCGCTACGTCTGCAGTGGCGAGAATCATGCCGTCCCGGAAGTCCACAGTCTGCAACAATCTAATGGTGTCTCCTGTGTCTTTCAAATAGGAGGGCATGACTCTAACCAAGGGCTGCAGGTGAAAATCAATGTATTTCCCTATCCTGGCCATGATCGAGTCAATCCCGCTGACTATGGGACGGCCAGGGGGATTGACTGGATCTTTGTGAATCTTAGGCAGGTAGTAAATAGCGGGTATTCTTGGCGCTACCGGCACCAGGAAACTTCTTTCTTTTTTGTCCAAAATAGACAATGAAAAACCCTTGTCTAACAATTCTATACGGGCCTTCTTATATTTTAAAGTGGGATCCGTTAAGATCGGCCTATAGATGTCTGAATCGCTAAGGATCTTGTCCATTTCTTTAACATAGTCACTCTTATCCAGCAAGACAATGGAGCCACCTTTGTCGGCTGGACGCATAATCATATCTTTTTGTTCACACAATTGTTTTAACCCTAACTTAATTTTGGGATTCATGTGTATCCTCCTACTTGGTAACTTCTCAAGGTCTCGAAACACCAAATTGTGAAAAACATTGATCGCCGGTGCCACAAACCCCGGGAGATTAAATAGGGAAGGGTTTGACAACCCTGTATGGACATTGGCATCCTGAGGTATGGGGGCGCTAATCTGGACATTAGAGGGATTCAAAAAGTGTCTCTGGATATTAAGCTTTCGTATAAACTTATGGACGTCAATAAATGTAGTGAACCTATTCATGGTTCTGAGAGAGACATATTTCAAACCCTTGTCCAGAACTAGGTTCTCCTCGTCCGTTTAAGCTTACAGAACTTAAATTAAAGACACCTGACAAGGAGATCAAAGAGCTTAAAGAAAAACTAACACCATATAAGGCTTCTTTAGAGTATACTTCCCTCTCAACAAGTTTGAAAAATCACTTGGAAAAAGAGGAGAAAGAACAGAGACTCAAAAAACAAAAAAAGTATAACAGAGATATTACCGATTATAGGTCTAACCTTGTTTTCGGATGGCAGAAGAAAATTCAAGCATCTCTGGCTATGACTAATGAGAATCCAGAGATGGAGATAACACAACCAGAGAGCCACAATGTAGATAGAACACTTACAAAATGTTCCATTGTGGCCTTCTGTTAATTCACAACCTCTGGGGGCAGGGCCCCCCAAAGGTTCTGAATCTAGACCGAAACCATCGGTTCCTAATGTTCAAGGGGTGTACTCTTCTCAACCCAGGGGGAGGGGCCCAAGGAACAGAGGAAGGGGTTCCCAACGAGGTAATTTTAGAGAACCTCATCCATCTGGGTCTTGGCGCCCGAGAGATCCCTATCACTATGAGAGCCCGAGGAGAGCCAATACTGGTTGGCGTGACCACCACAACGATTTTCAACCGTGATAGCCACCATAGAACTCCCAATCGTTCTTACAATAGACCCTTCCCACCGTATGACAATAGTGTGAGGGATAGGTACTATGAGCCTTATGATGACCGGGACAGAGAGGAGGATCTGTTCACCCGGTCCCCATATAACTATAATCAATACCCCCCTGGACCGTCTCATTCCTCAGGTTTTCACAGGGCCACCCAAGACTACCTGGGAAGCCCAGAAGGAAAAGAGGTGTCCGAGGAGGTTGGAGGGTCCAGAGCAAAAAGACCAAGGACAAGGTAGGGTCAGGTGTCTTTAATTTAAGCTCTGTAAGCTTAACGGACGACGAGAACCTAGTTCTGGACAAGGGTTTGAAATATGTCCCTCCCAGAACCATGAATAGGTTCACTACATTTATTGGCGTCCATAAGTTTATACGAAAGCTTAATATCCAGAGACACTTTTTGAATCCCTCTAATGTCCAGATTAGCGCCCCCTATACCTCAGGATGCCAATGTCCATACAGGGACCTGAGCTCCTCTGCTCAGTACAAACCAGATTATGAATCAGATCCTCTCCATAGCAAGATATCAGACAGATTTTATACATTAGCCACGTTGTGCCGGGGGAATCACAAACATTCTACAAAATTTAAGAAATGGTGACACGTTATTAAACCCCAGAGATCCGAGGAAAATGCGGAAGCATTGAAACGCGTCATCATCCATCGCCTGCCATTGACGTCACGTCCGGTCGCCGAAGCTGACTGCGCTCCAGCGTGAACCGCACGCCGCACACTGCGGGGAACTGTACGTTCACACTGTCACAGAGCGACAGTGCTTTACATCCATCGCTTCACAGCAATCTCCCCACTGCTGCAGCATTAACAAAGTGCACTTCTACATCTTGGCAGCACTCCACAACTGGGAGATTACAGATGCACGGACTGACTCATGCCCCCCGCAGACAATTCACAGAGAGGAACACATCTATGCCTGTACTCCACTTCTATCTTGTGAGTAGCCATTTGGCTGTTATTTTAACTTTTTTAATAATAAATTACTAACATACTGCACTTAGTAGGCGCATTGTTTTTCTTTTTTCTATTGTATACAGAGTTCTCTTCGCTCTACAATTGCTGCCAACAGTGCATATGTTCTAAAGGACTTGAATTTTAGTATTCTTATCATATGGACTTCCTAATATAGAGATTTATTTCATTGTTTTTTATCTTATTCACCAGTTAGGTTTTTGTTTCTTTCTCTTGCGCCGTCATTTGTATTGTAATCTGTTATAAATGTTTGGCAGTGGAAGGAGTTGGTTGATGCCCCTGTTGAAGTACACTAGTACGAAACGCGTCGGGCTTGCTCACCACTCTACTTACTGCCCTTTTTTAAAATGTTTTTTTATGTCTATGTGATCACTTTTGGTTTTTTAAATAAACCCGCATTGACCTGCACGATCGGAGCACCTCTCTCATTTTTTCCCTATGGTCGGTCGGTTGAGTTGAAGCTCTCTTCCTATGTGCAACTGCTATTCCGGGAAGAATTTTGTTTCCCCGGATTCAAGGTGTTCTCTGTCTCATCGGATGTCTGTGGAGATCGTGTTTGAGTCCTGAGTCTGCTTCCAAGTTGGGGAACCTGCCGGGAAGTTTTCGTCTGAGATTCATAAGATCCAGTCTACAGACAAGCTGAGGAGAATCACCATTGAGTCTTTCCAATGCCTGTTTGATCTGCCTTAATCCACAGATCCACCTGTTCTGGTAAGGGTATTCTACCTTTCTTCACCTTCAGAATTTGTGATGACCCATATTGCTTTACGTGTGGTTCCAAACATCACTTGTTTCCACCACGGATATGTTTATGGACACTTTTGTGGACTCACTTTATTGTTGTAATTTTTCCAGCCACATTTTTTTTATTTCATTTTGAGACCAATTCTTTGGCCTCTTTTTCACTATTAGCGCTAAATCTTCATTTCACATACGTTTAATATTAGTCATATTTTATGTAGCTGCTCCACTAGTTATCATTTAATTTTTTTTTGTTTTATTACTAGCGCAATATTTACCCTTTATTTTATGAGAGCCTCTGACTACCAGTGAGGAAGGGGCTCTGACCGGCCCAAAAGCTGGAAGTTGAAGGGGCTCTGTCTGGCCCAAAAGCGAGGAGGCAGACGGAGCTCTGTCCGGCCCAAAAAGAGAGATGGCAGTCGGGGCTCTGTCCTTCCAATAGCGCTTATGGTGGATGCTTACACCACTAGATGGCGCTTTTCCAGTGCCGTGCCATCCCATGTTCACCGCCGGGCATTCGCGGGAGGTGCGTCGCGCATGCGCGAGGATGGATGGCGCCATCCAGGTGCCGTCGCGGTCCCGCGCATGGGCGACTGGCCTTCGGGGACGCCATGGGTTTCATTCGGCGGTGACAGCTGCGCCGGGACTTTGTCCACTGGAATGACGAGGGGGCACTCATAGGGAACCCCAAGCGGACGGCAGGGGGGAGAAGCATAGCACCTGCTTACTATCAGGGAGGATCTGCAAATCAGCAGACAGGTACAGTAGGATGGGTATTTAAATCACACACCACAATGGGAAGTGTCTGATGACCTCCTGTGAAGCACACCACACCCGACTTCTGATTTCCTGAGAGGTAAGCATGCAGCCGGCAGGCTATTGCTCTAAGCTAGTATAATTTCTAATACCCCAAAAAACCCAATACCTTTACTTGATTTTTTAACTGTTATAATATACCATTTCTTTTGAAGGGTCCCTAACCTTAATGTTTCTATCAAGACTTATAGACTCACAGGCTCTGTGACGTTAGAATAGGTTTTTTATAGCCTACATTTTTTAGCATACCAAATTAGTATAACTCCTATGTATACCTTTATATTTATTGCCACAATATTATCATTTAATATACTACATGATATTTGATTTTTTAATAAATAAATATAAGTAATTTAGACCCACTCTACCATTTACACTCTCTTATCACATCACTTTAATAAGCTACCAGCTTTTTCATCCTTCACAATCACTATTTTTTAGTAATATAAATTTTCTCATTAATTGTCACCTATAGATCACCAATGCCCCACTTTGCACTCTTATTTTATTTCCCATCACTTCACTCACACATACTGTATATTACTCTTTATTTAATCCTTTATATAATAATCATTTATTTAAATTTCTTAAATAAATGATTATGACATAGTACCATTTTGTGAATACTTTAATGTTTACTTTAGCTTCAATCAGTGAGATGTTTAAGATACCTTTAGACGATCTGTGGAAGGCTTGAAACCACTTGTCATGCCGCTTACACACGATCGATTTTCTCGACGGTGAAAACACCGTCGAGAAAATTGACGGGAAAAATGAGGGAACGGCTTGGTTCCCTACACATGGCCGTTTTTCCCGACATTTTTTTTCTTGGTCGAGAAAAACGACCGTGTGTGGGCTCCGTGGCAGTGTTTCCCTATGGGAAAACTGCCGCGGAAAAAAATGACGGGAATCACGACGAGAAAAAATTAGAGCATGTTCTAATTTTCCTCGTCGTGATTAATGCCGTTTTTCCCATCGGGAAAAATGACAGAAAGCCCACACATGGTCGTTTTTCTTGTTAAAAATTTTTTTTTTATTTTTCCCGACGGGAAAAATGATCGTGTGTATGTGGCATCAGTGTCCAGTTGGATGTCCAGATCTGCTTCCCAGGATCGAGCATATGCTGGGGAGTCCGCCCTATCTGCCAGGGAAGCATATATACAGTGGGGCAAAAAAGTATTTAGTCAGCCACCAATTGTGCAAGTTCTCCCACTTAAAAAGATGAGAGAGGCCTGTAATTGTCATCATAGGTATACCTCAACTATGAGAGACAAAATGTGGAAACAAATCCAGACAATCACATTGTCTGATTTGGAAATAATTTATTTGCAAATTATGGTGGAAAATAAGTATTTGGTCAATATCAAAAGTTAATCTCAATACTTTGTTATATATCCTTTGTTGGCAATGACAGAGGTCAAATGTTTTCTGTAAGTCTTCACAAGGTTGTCACACACTGTTGCTGGTATGTTGGCCCATTCCTCCATGCAGATCTCCTCTAGAGCAGTGATGTTTTGGGGCTGTCGCTGGGCAACACGGACTTTCAACTCCCTCCAAATGTTTTCTATGGGGTTGAGTTCTGGAGACTGGCTAGGCCACTCCAGGACCTTGAAATGCTTCTTAAGAAGCCACTCCTTCGTTGCCCGGGCCGTGTGTTTGGGATTAGACTTGTGCACAACGGAAAAATTCGTTCCGTTTCGGTTCGTTTCTTTCCGGTCCTGTTGATTCGTAATCATTCGTAATTTTGCTAGACGGGATTTTTCGTGTTCGGACTCATTCGTATTTTTGCAAGCGACATTTTTCGTTGAATTTTTTGTTGCTTTATAATTCGTACTTTCGGTAGAGTACGTTGTTTTTCGTTGATTCTGGACACAACTCCTACTTTCGTAACTTTTTTTGGGTTCGTTGATTCGTAATTTTCCGTGTCTCTCTCACAACGACGCTGCCTATTATGCCTAATGTGCTTCGAATGGATTTGTACTTTTCTAAATACATAGCGGTTATTTGTAACGATTCGAAATCTCGTATTTTACTTTCGTTTTTTACATGCGGCTATAGGCTCCGCCCCTGTACACCATTTTGAGAGGGTTCAGCACGGTGAGGGAGAAGCAGAGAGCAGAGCAGAGTGAGTGTTATTGTGCTTCGAATGGATTTGAAATCTCGTATTTTACTTTCGTTTTTTCATGCGGCTATAGCCTCCGCCCCTGTACACCATTTTGAGAGGGAGTTCAGCATGGTGAGGGAGAAGCAGAGAGCAGAGTGAGTGTTATTGTGCTTCGAATGGATTCGTACATTCGTAACTTTTTTCATAACGAATTATGCCGAAGACCTTCGGGCATTCGCTATTTTGCGGTATAATTTATTTCGGATTCGGTTTTATTCGTAATTGCTCTGTTCGGAAATTCGAATGCTTCCGAATGTCCGAAAGTTGCTAAATTGGGACGAATTTTGATTCGTTACGAAACGAATTGCACAAGCCTATTTGGGATCATTGTCATGTTGAAAGACCCAGCCCTGTTTCATCTTCAATGCCCTTGCTGATGGGAGGAGGTTTGCACTCAAAATCTCACGATACATGGCCCCATTCATTCTTTCATGTACACGGATCAGTCGTCCTGTTCCCTTTGCAGAGAAAAAGCCCCAAAGCATGATTTGGTTGCAACTCAGCATTCTCTCTCCTCCAAACACGACGAGTTGTGTTTCTACCAAACAGTTCTACTTTGGTTTCATCTGACATTCTACCAATCCTCTTCTGGATCATCCAAATGCTCTCTAGCAAACCTCAGACAGGCCCGGACATATACTGGCTTAAGCAGGGGGACACGTCTGACACTGCAGGATCTGAGTCCCTGGCGGCGTAGTGTGTTACTGATGATAGCCTTTGTTACATTGGTCCCAGATCTCTGAAGGTCATTCACTAGGTCCCCCGTGTGGTTCTAGGATTTTTGCTCACCGTTCTTGTGATCATTTTGACCCCACGGGGTGAGATCTTGCGTGGAGCCCCAGATCGAGGGAGATTATCAGTGGTCTTGTATGTCTTCCATTTTCTAATTATTGCTCCCACAGTTGATTTCTTCACACCAAGCTGCTTGCCTATTGCAGATTCAGTCTTCCCAGCCTGGTGCAGGTCTACAATTTTGTTTCTGGTGTCCTTCGACAGCTCTTTGGTCTTCACCATAGTGGAGTTTGGCGTGTGACTGTTTGAGGTTGTGGACAGGTGTCTTTTATACTGATAACAAGTTCAAACAGGTGCCATTAATACCAGTAATGAGTGGAGGACAGAGGAGCCTCTTAAATAAGAAGATACAGGTCTGTGAGAGCCAGAAATCTTGCTTGTTTGTAGGTGACCAAATACTTATTTTCCACCATAATTTGCAAATAAATTCTTTCCAAATCAAACATGTGATTGTCTGGATTTGTGTCCACATTTTGTCTCTCATAGTTGAGGTATACCTATGATGACAATTACAGGCCTCTTTCATCTTTTTAAGTGGGAGAACTTGCACAATTGATGGCTGACTAAATACTTTTTTGCCCCACTGTATAATGGAGATCAGAGAAAGGAAGCCGCTCAGGTGTAGATGTCTTCCCAGTAATTACTTCTTCCCAACAACCACGGGTGCAAGCAATGCCCACTCAGGCAAAGCAAAAGAACAAATCTTCTGGACAGCAGCACTCTGAACAAAATTGCCTTTATTTGTAAAATCCAAAAACCACACTGCAGATCACAGCACACTGGTCAAGCTGACGCGTTTCACACTGTACTAGTGTTTAATCATAGCTGTCTAGTACACAAATTATTTCTATAATATACCCCTCAAAGAAAGATCATGTGATCCAACAACGAGGTGTGGGTAATTAACCAATAATGGACAAGTGATGAGGTAATTAGAGTTAAAGGGTGTGTGTAATCCCAATATAAAAGAATATATGAATAAAAAAGTGACTACCTCTCAAAATGTGCAGATAAAATGAGTGAAAAAAAAAAATTTATATGAAAAGAAATGATATGAATAGTAAAGCCCTGTACACACGATAGGTTTAACCGATGAAAACAGTCCGATGGACATTTTTCATCGGACAAACCGATCGTGTATGGGCCCCATCAGTCTTTTTTCCATCGGTGTTTAAAAATAGAACATGTTTTAAATTTATCCGATGGTTAAAAAACCGATAGCAAATTACTATCGTCTGTGGGGAACTCCATCGGATAAAAAACCCACGCATGCTCAGAATCAAGTCGACACATGCTCAAAAGCATTGAACTTAATTTTTCTCGGCTCATCGGAGTGTTTTACGTCACAGCGTTTGGAACGGTCGTTTTTTTTACTGATGGTGTGTAGGCAAGACTGATGAAAGTTCAGAAAAATCCATCGGTTAAAAAACCATAGGAAATCCGATCGTGTGTACAGGGCTTTAGGGGATAGTGTGTTATGTTATAAATAACAGAGTGTATTATGTGTCTCTCATAAAATGGTGAACCGTGACATTGTTAGTAAATCCCTGAATCTTAAAATCCAATATGATGCTAACCATGTGTGAAAAAACAGAATCCCAATTATATGGAAAACACTATTGAAGTGTACCATACCGTAGTGTCTAATAAAACTATATTGCAAGTGGTGCATAAAACAATGTGAAAAGAATATATGAATGATAATGATCATATCCCATAAACACCAATGTAAATAAAGTAATAAATTGCTAAAAATAGTCCTGAGTAACATGCATGAATAATGCATGTGCACATATAGACAGTTGTTTAGTACCAATGACTGCGTGTCATAAATGGATAATTCTTAATAAAATAATTTTTATAAAAATTGTGAATTATAGTTGATGCAAAAAATTACTATGTGTATAAATCAAGATGATGTGTTGTTAAAAGAGATACAAAATGTGTATCTCCCCGGCTACATGTCTGCGCTATATCTATATCTGTGCTAAATCTACGGTGTGGTAAATATGGACAAAATAGATCAAAGAATGTATATATGTGTATCACAATAATAATAGTGGTGCCATCATTGGAAGCTATGACGGCTCCATTTATAATCCACTACAAATGCACAACGCAGGCATGTGTCCAATATAGACTGCATTTAAAATGTGTCGCTCCTGGGCAAAAGACTACTAATGATGGTCATTAGGGATGAGCTCGGTGTTCGAGTCGAACATACGTTCGACTCGAACATCGGCTGTTCGATCGTTCGACGAAGATCGAACGATTTGGGCCGTTCGCGCCTAATTCGAGTGACGCGAACGGCCCACAATGCACTACGCCATCGCAGTGTCATCCAGGCGCTGTGATTGGCCAAGCATGCACTGTGACCCCGCATGCTTGGCCAATCACAGCGCCGGCAGCGAGGAGAGCAATGATTGGCCACAGGCAGGATGCCTGTGGCCAATTATTGCTGAGGGTGTTTAGTACACGCCCCACACTATAAAAGGCCGCCAGCACGGCGGCCTAGTGTAGTGTGTTCCGGAGCAGGGAAAGAGAAGCATAGGCAGGGACAGTGACATTTATTTTTTCTTGCTTAACCTGGATTCCTTTAGTTTAGGGAACGAGAAGGATAGGTAGGGAGAGTGTCAGTGTGTTTTACTGTGCGAATCCTTGTTTCTAGGGACAGGGAAGGACAGTGAGGGAAATTCTCCTTGTGCTATAGTGTGCTAAAGCATTGATCATCAATCAGCTTTAAAAAAACATTTTTTCTAGGGACAGAAAACTATAGGTAGGAAGAGTGTCAGTTTCTTTCACTGTGATAATCCTTGTTTCTAGGGACAGGGAAGGACAGTGAGGGAAATTCTCCTTGTGCTATAGTGTGCTAAAGCATTCCTCATCAACCATCTTTGAAATCCTTGTTTTTTGGACAGTCAGGGAAATTGTCGTTGTGCTATTTTGTGCAAAAGCAATCATCCTCAACCATATTTAGAAATCCTTAAGTAAAGGGACAGAGAAGGACACCTGAAGGTAGCCCTTATTGCTTTTTTCCCATCTCCCTGCAGGCCATCTATTAGAATGTCTGGAAGGCAAACAAGGAGAGGCAGACAGTCAGGAGGCAATAAAAGAGGGCAAGCAGGCTCTGTGTCTGGGGGCAACAGTGCTGGTCGTGGACGCGGTGCATTGTCATCAGCACATGGCCATGGGACACGCTTGTCCTTTTCGGCAGCTGGACATGTTGAGCCACATCATGCCGAAGACTTGGTAGAGTGGATGACCAAGCCCTCCTCCTCCTCCTCATCCTCTCTCACCCAGGCTCAGGGAACTGGCAAAGCAGCTGCCAAAGCGTCCTCTTCCCTGGTATCAATGTCAGACTCATCATCAGTCACTCCTTCCCTAGACCCACCATGTCCTCCTCCTGAGGAGTCCCCCGAACTGTTTGAGCACAGTGTTGGGTACATGCTCCAGGAGGATGCCCAGCGTTTCGAAGGGTCTGATGATGAAACCCAGCTACAGGAAGGCAGTAGCGTGAGAGCAGACAGAGGGGATGCTCAAGAAGGACACCAATCTGGCAGTCATGTTCCAGCAGCTGCAGCATACTGCCAGATTGGCTCCAGTGATGAGGAGGGAGTGGATGATGAGGTCACTGACTCCACGTGGGTGCCTAATAGGAGAGAGGAGGAGGAGGAGGATGAGGAGGAGGCACATCTCCAACGAGGCAGGATGCCCTTTGGTGGCCAGCGTAAGGGCAGTACACCAACGGAATCACACCGCAGAGCTCCGCCTGTGCAGGGCGCTGCCTCTGCCCGTCATTCAAAAAGTTCTTTGGTGTGGGCCTTTTTTGAGGCTAGTGCATCAGATCGCACAGCTGCTGTTTGCAACATATGTCTCAAGCGTATATCGCGTGGCCAAAACATCAGCCGCTTGGGTACCACATGCCTGACCAGACATATGTTGACCTGCCATGCAGCTCGTTGGCAAGCCTACCTCAAAGACCCACACCAAAGAACAAAGCGGACCTCTCCTTGCACCGCATCAGCTGGGATCTCCAACCCCACTATAACTTCAGTCCTCTCTGAAACATGCACTGAGAGGAATGAAGGTGTAGAATTAGGTGTGTCACAGCCAAGTACTTGCGGCCACTCTGCTAGCAGAACACCGACGTCCGATTCTAGCAGGCAAATTTCCCTGCCCCAGCTGCTGGACCGTCGAAAGAAGTTCACTCCCAGCCATCCACATGCCCAGCGGTTGAATGCTAGCTTGGCTAAATTGCTAGCGCTTCAACTGCTGCCTTTTCAGTTGGTAGACTCGGCCCCCTTCCGTGAGTTTGTGCAATGTGCGGTTCCTCAGTGGCAGGTTCCCAAACGCCACTTTTTCTCACGGAAGGCTATTCCGGCTCTCTACCGGCATGTGGAAGGCAATGTCTTGGCCTCGCTGGACAGGGCGGTCAGCGGAAAGGTGCATATTACCGCTGACTCATGGTCCAGCAGGCATGGACAGGGACGTTACCTTTCTTTCACGGCCCATTGGGTCACTCTTTTGGCAGCTGGGAAGGATGCAGGACAAGGTGCAGTAGTGTTGGAGGTTGTTCCACCGCCACGCCTCCAAAATGCTACTACTGGTTGTGACACACCTCTCTCCTTCACCCCCTCCTCTTCTTCTTCCTCCATGGCCTCTTCCTGTGCTTTGTCCTCTGAACCAGCGGTGCTCCGTAGCCGTTCAAGGGGCTACGCAAGTACGCAGGCAAAAAGATGCCATGCCGTGCTTGCGCTGGTGTGTTTGGGGGACAGAAGCCACACTGGGGCAGAGGTCCTGTCTGCTCTGCAGGGCCAGGCCGAGAGGTGGTTGACGCCACGCCAGCTTAAGCCAGGAATGGTGGTTTGCGACAATGGCACCAACCTCCTCTCCGCCCTCCGACAGGGACAACTGACCCATGTGCCCTGTGTGGCTCACGTCCTTAACCTGGTGGTGCAGCGGTTCTTGGGCAGGTACCCGGGCTTACAGGATGTCCTGAGGCAGGCCAGGAAAGTCTGTGTGCATTTCCGCAGATCTTATAATGCCAGTGCTCGCCTGGCTGAGCTGCAAAAGGAGTTGAACCTGCCCAAGAACCGCCTTATATGTGACATGCCCACCAGGTGGAACTCAACGTTGGCCATGCTGCAGCGGCTGCACACGCAGCAGAGGGCCATCAATGAGTACCTGTGCGACTACGGCACCAGGACAGGGTCAGGGGAGCTTGGTTTTCTTTCTCCACGCCAGTGGGGCATGATCAGGGATGCATGCACTGTCCTGGCACCATTTGAGGAGGCCACGAGGATGGTGAGCAGTGACAGTGCATGCATCAGTGACACTGCACCTCTTGTCCACCTGTTGGAGCACACGCTGCGTGGAATAATGGACAGGGCACTTGAGGCAGAACAGAGGCAGGAAGAGGAGGACTTCCTTGCCTCTCAAGGCCCCCTTTACCCAGACAGTGTTCCTTCTGTCCCACCCATCGCACAGGAAGAGGAGGAGGAGGAGGAGGAGGATTGTGTCAGCATGGAGGTGGAGGCTGGCACTCAGCATCATCAGCAGCAGTCTTTTAGGGATGATTTACAGTCCCAAGAAACCAGTGGACTTGTACGTGGCTGGGAGGAGGTGGCTGCGGATCATGTCGTCCTTAGTGACCCAGAGGACTCCGGAGCGAATGCCTCAGCAAACCTACGCTGCATGGCCTCCCTGATCCTGCAAAGTCTGCGGAAGGATCCTCGTATTCTTCGGATCAAGGAGAGGGACTATTACTGGCTGGCCACTCTCCTTGATCCACGGTACAAGGGTAAGGTTGCGGACCTTATGTTACCGTCGCAGAGGGAGCAGAGGATGAGACAACTCCGGGAGGCCTTGCAGAAAGGTCTGTGCAACGCGTTCCCAGAGACTGGGAGGTTACAAACTCCTGGTCCTGGACAACGAGTTGCTGAGGCTTCGGCCAGTCAAAGAAGGAGCGGTGGGGAAGGTGGCCGTCTGACCGATGCGTTCAGACAATTCTTTAGTCCGCAGCCCCAAAGTATGATCGGTTCCAGCAACCATCGCCAGCGTCTGATAAACATGGTGCAGGAATATCTAGGGGCAAGGTCAGACTTGGACACCTTCCCCACCGAAAATCCTCTGGCTTACTGGGTCTTGAGGATGGATCACTGGCCAGAGCTTGCACAGTATGCAATTGAGCTACTGGCCTGTCCTGCATCCAGCGTTCTTTCGGAACGCACATTCAGTGCTGCTGGAGGATTTGTCACGGATCACAGGGTGCGCCTGTCCACCGACTCGGTTGATCGACTGACTTTCATCAAGATGAACCAGTCTTCGATCACCACCAGCTACCACACACCTGATGCTGATATAACAGACTAATTGATTTTAACATGTCACATCCCTTCAAGACTGATGCTGATGCTGAGTGCCTGTGCTGTTATGTTGACTGGCTATCCTCCTCCTCCGAGTCCTCAATGATACGATTGATGATGATAGCTTGGAAGATCATTTTTGTTTATGGGTGCCGCCACCAGTGGCTAAGGCCCAATTTTTCAGCCCCTGTTTTACAGGGGCGTGTCATTACAATTTTTGAAGCAATACTTTGCAACAGGCTCATTGCTGTGCTCCAAGTACAGTATCTGTGAGGGGTTGTAGTGTTGTGCCACCAGTGCCTAAGGCCCAATTTTTCAGCCCCTGTTCAACAGGGGCATGTAATTACAATTCTTGATCTAATAATTCACAGCAGGGCCCATTCCTGCACCCACCAAGAGTAACTCTGAGGGCTTACAGTGTTGTGGCAACACCACCACCACCACCACCACCACGAAAGGCCCAATTTTTCAGCCCCTGTTCAACAGGGGCATGCAATTACAATTCTTGATCTAATAATTCACAGCAGGGCCCATTGCTGCACCCACCAAGAGTAACTGTCAGGGCTTACAGTGTTGTGGCACCAGCACCACCATCAAAGGCCCAATTTTTACTACCACTGTTCAACAATTATATGTAATTAAAATTCCTGAGATAATAGTTGACAGCAGGGCGTTCCAGCACCAACCAAGAGTAACTGTGAGTGCTTACAGTGTTGTGCCAACACCAACAACTAAGGGGCCTATTTCTGCAGAGTATATACGGCAGGTCCCTACTTTCAAACATCCAACTTACAAACGACTCCTACTTGCAAACGCAAGAAGACAACAGGAAGTGAGAGGAAATCTACCCCTTGGAAGGAAAATTCTCTCCTGTAAGAATTAATATGGGAGAAAGGTGTCTCCTCTGTACTGATGCTTTATCAGCAATCCTTGTTTCAAGAAAAACACCACATTTCAAAAACAGTTGTCATTGGGACGGAAAGTGAGGTGAAATGTTCTGAACAGGGGCACAGACAGCAAAACAAATGTTACAGGGGTGATAACCCTTACCTATGTTTTCCAAAAAGTTTAAAAATAGATTTTTGGGCTGGAGCTACACTTAAACAATGTACCTGTTCAAAATTACAAACAGATTCTACATAAGAACAAACCTACAGTCCCTGTCTTGTATGCACCGCCTGTATACGGCTGTTCAGAGTATATAGGGCCTTTTTTATTTTATGTGCGGGGTTCCCCTTAATATCCATACAAGACCCAAAGGGGCTGGTAATGGGCTGGGGTAGGGGGGGGGGTGATGGGGTAGCTATGCCATTTTTCTTAAAGATTTTCATCCATATTACCGGGACCAGACATTACATTAAAGCCGCAAGCAGTTTTAAATGGCTTTTTTTTCCTTTAGAAGTGTCATTTTGTGCAGGGACAGTTCTAAACACGGGAAACACGTGGCACTTCACAGGCATACTTTAGACACCCCCCAGGTACGATATTTAAAGGAATATTTGACTTTTTTTTTTTCACTTTATGCATCATTAAAATGACTGCTCCCGAAAAACGACCGTTTTTAAAACTTCTTTTTGCATTGATACATGTCCCCTGGTGCAGAACCCGGGTTCCCAAACCCTTTTTAGGACAATAACATGCATAATAGTTGTTATAATTAGCACTTTAGAATTCGAACGTTCGCATCCATTGTATTTAATAGGGTTCTAATGTTCGTACGAACTTTCGGTCCGTTCGCGGGTTCTGGTGCGAACCGAACCCGGGGGTGTTCGGCTCATCACTAATGGTCATGAAAATCACCTCACGAGCGTCATAAGCCATACTAGTAAGAGCATGACAGTAGATTGAACATTTATGATAGAATATTGGCAGCACATCGTAGAAAAAATGTATAGGGAACAATTCAAAACCGCCTGGAGCAATAGCCCGTATAAAACATAAACATAATCAACATGTATCCCTAGAATGGTGAAAATGTATAGGAATGCAAATGAAACAGCCAAATGATTTAATTTAATTAGCCTAGACCAGATCAAATAAACAATGTGTAAAGGTGCCTGGCCGTATGACACTAATGTTTACAGTGAAGAAATAAGAAAAGGGAGGGTGCTTAAAAATAATTAATATTAAGAATTAAATAATAAAACAAAAAATAATAAAATTAATTGAATAAACCCTAAATGTGCAGCAAACTCATATGTGTAGACCCAACACTAATATGCAAACAAAGAAAAAGAGGAGTTGCGCAAACCTAAGTATGGTGAACCAATCAATATAATATATCAATGTGACTAATTGTATAAATAAATATTATAACGTGGTAGACCAAACACATCAGTGAAAATGAACCCCAATGTTAAAAATAAATATCCACATAAAAAGTCCATATAAAAGTCCATATGGTCCTGATCAGTGAAACTTGCAATGCAGGGTATCAAAGAGAAGAGTGAACACCTAATCACACCAATTGCACACGTGCACCACCACCAGGATGTTATGCTTACCAGAGGCAAGCTTAAGTAGTGCCAAACTGTGAATAATCCACTTCCTCGTAGTAAATGGACCCCAGGGATGGAACTCCTGCGCTGTATAGGACTCAGTATTCGCCAATCATGGAAATGAAGAGGGTAAACCACATAGTGTGTACCGTCCAACAGTAATTTTATTGTATAAAAACAGATGGCTACTTACATCAAAGCAGATAAAACAAGCATGGGAAAAAGCCGGCCGGCTTGCAGTCTCCCGTCCAGCGATGACGTCAGCGCGTCAGCCTCTCGACGTACGTTTCGCTATAGATAGCGTCGTCTGCGGAACGGGCGACGCACTGACTCATCGCAAATTATATACACTGGAGACCACGCCTCTATCTGAGTCACGGGCAGCCCCGCCACCCGGAAGTAGAACTACACAGTTCACGGAATGGAAACCATCAGAACACACAGCTAAAATACTATTGTTAATTGTGTTTTAGCATAATATGACAAAGATCTATTTCCCAGATCATTTAAAAAAGTAAGAGGAATTTAAATAAATGCAGCTAAAAAGCACTTCCACAGGAAGTGACACGAGGAACAGAGAACTCATTAACCTCTGCCTATTCCGAGGTTAAAGCAGTGCCATCATGTGGCCAAAAAGAAGAAGGCAGCATAAATAAATTTAAATTATACTGTCATATGTCATATCATGTAGGAAGGCAGAAATTATGCCAAAGGCACAATCATAGATCATGACTAAAAATTTCTTAATGATGATGTAGAACCTAATATACTGCCCGGGTCTCAGATCAATAAATCAGAATCTAAAAATATTGACATTACTCTCATTTAATATAGGTATATTCTAAATCAAAACCATAGGAAAAAAAAACATAGATAAAAACATTAAATAAATAAAACCATTAGGTAAAAAAACCATTGAGTAAAAAACCCATGGAAAAAAAATATACCAAATCAAGAGTTATCTATGAAGGCATTTAGATCTGTGTCGACGTTTAACCCAAAGGGAGCATAGCATTTTATTTTATGTATCCAGGACATCTCTGACCTGGAAATGCTCCGTACTAGGGAATCACCCCTCCACTGGGGGGTATACCTATCAATGCTGTGAGGGGGTTAGCTCGGCAGCGGGTGTGTGTGACCCCCGGGATGGGCTCCCCACACAAAAACAGGCCCAGCAAACGGAGGTTGTGGTTTTCAAAATCAAAAAGGTGCGGTTTATTTTCTATTTACAGTGACAAAACACAGCAAAGCAAAAGAAACATAAATAAAATAAATCCTGGTCAACTTGACCTCTGAGTAAACATACAGGTTTCCTAACTAACAACTGGGATCAGCCTAGTGCTGTCCTAGTCCCTAAGTCCCTGGTTTTAAATGTCCAAGCAAATAGCCACACAGGCTTTGTCTCACCGCACAGGGGTTCACTCTCCCTAGACAGTCCACACAGGTCTGGTTCCAGGCATGAGCAAACACCTAATGAATCTGGGAGTTCTTATAGAGGCCTAAATGAGCTGACAAGCTTCAGCTGGTCTCATCAACTCCCTGTCTGCACGACGCCCCACACTCTCCCTAGAGGTATGAGTCATCCATGAGCCCACTAGCCTCAGCTGGGCTTATACAACTCTCCACCTAGTTGTATAAGTCGGCGTAAAGCCTGAATCTGGGCGAAATATATCTACCCCCCTGGATGCAACCAGGTGACTTTACCTTCCTGCTGTCACATACCCCCCCTCTTGTTTTAACCTCGGGGTTGGAACACCAGCAATCAGGCATTCATGTACTCGAGACAAAGCATCCACATTCCCCATTTGAACGCCAGGACGATGCTTTACTGTGAAGTTGAATTCCTGGAGGGCCAGGAACCACCTATTCACTCTTCTATTTGTTTCCTTGTTTTGAGCCATCCACTTTAACGGAGCGTGATCCGTAACCATGTCAAAGTGCCTACCTAGCAGGTAGTACCGAAGGGAATCTAGAGCCCACTTCACCGCTAAACACTCCTTTTCAACGGTGGCGTAATTTACCTCATGGGACTTCAACTTCCTGCTGAGGTAAATGACTGGGTGCTCTTCCCCGTTCCAGACCTGGGACAATACTGCTCCTAACCCCACATCTGACGCATCACTTTGTACGACAAAGTCTTTAGAGAAGTCGGGTGAGTACAACACTGGCTGGCTACATAAGGCTTGTTTCAAGAATTGGAATGCTGCCTCAGCCTCGGGGGTCCATTTAATCATGACCGACCCTTTCCCCTTCGTCAGGTTGGTTAGGGGCACAGCCTTAGAAGGAAAGTGGGGAATGAATCGCCGATAATACCCAGCGATTCCCAGAAAGGCTCGTACCTGCTTCTTGCTGTTGGGACGTGGCCAACTCTGGATGGCCTCGACTTTGTTGAGTTGGGGTTTTATTACTCCCCTCCCAATGGTGTACCCAAGATATTTGGCCTCCTCCTGCCCAATGGTACACTTCTTGGGGTTAGCCGTAAACCCCGCTTCCCGAAGAGAGTCCAGGACTGCTTGCACTTTTGGCAGATGTGAGGCCCAATCTGTGCTATGGACAATTACGTCATCCAGGTAAGCCGCAGCATACTTCCGATGGGGCCTCAGCATCTGGTCCATTTTCCGCTGGAATGTGGCCGGCGCATTCTGTAACCCGAACGGCATTCTTTTATATTGGAACGCCCCGTCTGGGGTTACAAATGCGGTTTTCTCTTTGGCCGACTTGGCCAGGGGGATTTGCCAATACCCTTTTGTGAGGTCAAGAGTCGTCATGTATCGGGCTGTTCCCAGCCGGTCAATCAACTCATCTATACGTGGCATGGGGTAGGTGTCAAATTTTGTAACTTTGTTCAACTGACGAAAATCGTTACAAAATCGCCAGCTCCCATCCGGTTTAGGCACCAACACAATGGGACTAGACCAATCACTTTGGGACTCCTCTATCACCCCTAAGTTCAGCATTTTCTGTACTTCCTCCCGTATTGCCTCCCGTCGGGCCTCTGGGATCCGATAGGGTTTTAACTTCACCCTTTCACCGGGCGGGGTAATGATGTCATGCTCTACCCCAGATGTTTGTCCCGGCAGCTCAGAGAATACCTCCTTGTTGCGAAGCACAAACTCCTTAACCTCCTGTTGTTGGGGTTGTGACAAGGTGGCTGCTATTCCAACCTCAGGAATCACGCAACCAGTTTGAGCTGGTGACCAAGTGTCTGCGACTAGGGACTCTCTATCCCTCCAGGCTTTCAACAGATTAACGTGATAGATCTGTTCGGGCTTTCGCCTTCCTGGTTGTCTGACCTTGTAATTCACTTCGCTCACTTTTTCCATTATCTCATAGGGGCCTTGCCATTTGGCAAGGAATTTACTTTCAACCGTAGGGACAAGTACCAGTATCCTATCCCCCGGGGAAAAGGTACGGGTCTTGGCTCCACGGTTGTACACTCTCTGCTGTGCTAACTGCGCTTGGGCCAAATGTTCCTTCACGATGGGCATTACCTGTGCAATTCGGTCTTGCATCAGGGCGACATGCTCAATCACACTCCTGTGGGGAGAACTCTCACTTTCCCAAGTTTCCTTGGCAATATCCAACAGCCCTCTTGGGTGTCTCCCATACAGTAACTCAAAGGGGGAGAATCCCGTAGAGGATTGGGGCACCTCCCTAATAGCAAACATCAGATAAGGAAGTAGACAGTCCCAATCATTTCCATCTCTATCCACCACTTTCTTCAACATTTGTTTTAGGGTTTTGTTGAATCTTTCAACCAGCCCATCGGTTTGGGGGTGATACACAGATGTACGTAATTGCGTCACTTTGAACAATTTACACAGCTCCTTCATAACCCGGGACATAAAGGGTGTACCTTGGTCCGTAAGCAGTTCTTTACAAATACCCACCCGGCTAAACACAAGAGATAGCTCTTTGGCTATGGTTTTGGCCGAGGTATTTCGGAGAGGGATCGCTTCTGGATAACGGGTGGCATAGTCCATTATAACTAATATGTACTGGTGCCCCCTAGCGGACTTGATTATAGGCCCTACCAAATCCATGGCGATCCTCTCAAACGGGACCTCAATGATGGGTAGAGGGACCAGCGGGCTACGGAAATGTGGCATCGGGGCCGACCTCTGACACACAGGGCAGGAGGAACAATAATTTTCTATGTCCTTCATCACCCCCGGCCAATAGAATCTCTGTAATACCCTCTCTCGGGTTTTCTCTGTCCCCAGATGACCTCCAAGAATGTGCCCATGGGCCAACTCCAACACCAACTTCCTGTAAGGTTTGGGCACCACAAGCTGCTCAACGGTTTCTTCTGCCCTTTTTGCCACCCGATACAGTAGGTCCTTCTCTACGCTGAAGTATGGGTAAGTGCAGGTATTATCTGGGTTCACTAACTCGCCATCTATTTTCACTACGTTTTCCCGTGCCTTTATTAGGGCGGGGTCTTTCAACTGTTCTGTGGCAAAGTTTTCCCTGTGAACCTCAAGATCAGAAAACTCCACAGACGGTAGGTTTTCATCTGAGGAGGTGGGCTCCTCTCCAGTTTCTTGAGTCTCCCCTGCCAATACTGATAAGGGAAATTCCGGAGAGTCCTCACCACTCTCAGGGGAGTTCTGGCTATCACATTCCTGGTACATAGGGGCACCAGTGGGGGGCTCAGGATCATCCCACAGTTCCCAGAACTTCGGAAAATCCCTTCCCACAATGGCGTCATGCGGTAACTGAGATACTAAGCCCACTGGATGAGAGAGGGTACCTTTGGGGGTCTCGAAACACACTGTAGTCACTGGATACTCTCGGGTGTCCCCATGCACACAAATAACAGCTACCTTGCTATTCCCAAAGACCTCTGTTTTAACTAACTCAGCCTTTATCAGGGTCACAAGGCTACCTGAATCCAGCAATACCACAACATTTCTACCATTAACACACATTTTGCATAAATGTTTCTCAGTTCCTCGAATGGCAGTGCATGCGACTGTCGCACACAGCGACTGACGTCTGCCCGTCAG
Organism: Rana muscosa; assembly: GCA_029206835.1. Lineage (NCBI taxonomy): Eukaryota > Metazoa > Chordata > Amphibia > Anura > Ranidae > Rana > Rana muscosa. The sequence goes on from CM055116.1 coordinate 576,408,352, forward strand.
AAAGTCACACTGCATGGGTTCCTCCACAACCGGGCAATTGGCTGCAATATGTCCCGCTTGCCGGCAGCGGTAGCAAACGATCCTTCTTGCCGCCTCTTGAGCCGCTGATTTCCCAGGCTGTTCTCGCCAAACTTGGGGTAGAGCTCCCACCCTCTCACTCTCTCCACCCTCACCCCTTGGAATCCTCTTATCCGCCCCTGGGGATGGTCTGGTCTTAGGGTGGAAAGTCCGAGTGTCTCTGGAAGAGGCCGTCAGGTTCTCTGTAGCCAAGTATTTCTCCACACGATCCACAAGACCATCGGCCGTCTCTGGGTCTCCATGGCTTACCCACTTTTGGATGGCAGTAGGAAGAGCTCTCAAAAACCGATCCATTACAACACGTTCCACAATCTTTGGTGCGGACAAAGTCTCTGGCTGTAGCCACTTTCTGCTCAGGTGAATGAGATCATACATTTGAGACCTGGGGGGTTTTCCAAGCTGGAAAGTCCAGTTATGCACACGCTGAGCCCGGACAGCCTGGGTGACACCCAGCCTTGCCAAAATTTCAGCTTTTAGCATCACATAGTCTTTTGCTTGGTTAGGCTCTAGGTCATAGTAAGCTTTCTGCGAATCACCAGTTAACAGAGGAGCCACCAGTCCAGCCCACTGCTCCTCAGGCCACTTTTCTCTTTCAGCGGTCCTTTCAAATGTGGTCAAAAATACCTCTGGATCATCCTCTCCAGTCATTTTTGTCAATAAACGACTCACCCCAAAGGACGCGGTATTAGTGGGACGGCTTTCCTCACTGGTCTGCGGACGTTGCTGCATTACTGCTTCCATTTGTTGTAGTCTCTGCTCTTGCTTCTGTAACAGGTCTATGAAGCGGGCCTCAGATTGCTGCTGGGCTTGTTGCTGAGCTTCCAGACTCTGTTGGTGAGCTTGCTGCTGGGCTGCAAGGCTCCTTTGTAAACCTGCATTTGTCTGCTGTTGATTGGCATTTGCTAGAGCCAGCTGTTTCAGTATCTCCTCCATGCTGGCTTAAAAAAAACTGCCACTGGTTCTCCACCAACTGTGAGGGGGTTAGCTCGGCAGCGGGTGTGTGTGACCCCCGGGATGGGCTCCCCACACAAAAACAGGCCCAGCAAACGGAGGTTGTGGTTTTCAAAATCAAAAAGGTGCGGTTTATTTTCTATTTACAGTGACAAAACACAGCAAAGCAAAAGAAACATAAATAAAATAAATCCTGGTCAACTTGACCTCTGAGTAAACATACAGGTTTCCTAACTAACAACTGGGATCAGCCTAGTGCTGTCCTAGTCCCTAAGTCCCTGGTTTTAAATGTCCAAGCAAATAGCCACACAGGCTTTGTCTTACCGCACAGGGGTTCACTCTCCCTAGACAGTCCACATAGGTCTGGTTCCAGGCATGAGCAAACACCTAATGAATCTGGGAGTTCTTATAGAGGCCTAAATGAGCTGACAAGCTTCAGCTGGTCTCATCAACTCCCTGTCTGCACGACGCCCCACACTCTCCCTAGAGGTATGAGTCATCCATGAGCCCACTAGCCTCAGCTGGGCTTATACAACTCTCCACCTAGTTGTATAAGTCGGCGTAAAGCCTGAATCTGGGCGAAATATATCTACCCCCCTGGATGCAACCAGGTGACTTTACCTTCCTGCTGTCACAATGCCTAGAAATAAAGTCTTAGCAGGATTTCTATTGTGTACCTCTAGGTAGTGATGGGACACAGGATGTTTGGGAAACCCAGTCAAGATGTTCGTGACGTGCTCATTGAGTCTTACTTTTAGGGGTCGCTTGGTCCTGCCCACATATTGGAGCCCACAAGGACATTGCAGGAGATAAACGACCCCCTCAGTAGAACACGTCACGAACGACCTGATGGTGAATTCCATTCCATTGCTAGTGGAAGTAAAAGTATGGGTGCGTCTATGTAAACAGCCACTCAAAGAGCACACCCTACATTTCCTGCACTGGTAGAAACCCACCAAACCTTCAAAGAAACCCCTCCTAATAGGGGGGATCCAGAATATTGGGAGCCACTCTCCCTCTAAGAGATGGAGCGCCCTTATAAATAACACGAGGTCTATCTGGAATAGTAGACCCCAAAACCAAATCATTAGTAAGAATATGCCAATGCTTGGCTATGAGGTTCTTAACATCCTGATGTTGAATGGAAAAGGTTGTAATAAACGGGATGGAAGGGGGCCCACCAACTTTAGGTGGCCTATCCTTAAGAAGCTCCCCTCTATCTAAAACCGCCACACTGTTGAGAGTTTGTTTCAGGGAGGTATGCGTATACCCCTTATCCAAAAAACGTTGTGTCAAACCCTCAGCCTGAGATAGAAATTCCCTATTATCAGAGCAGTTCCTCTTCAAGCGAAGATACTGGCTCTTGGGTACTGAGTCGAGACAGTTTTTGTGGTGGCAACTACCGACAGGAATATAGGAATTCCTATCTGTACCTTAGAAGAAAGTGGAGGTAGTAAACTGATTATCTCCAATGCCAATACATAAATCTAAGAAATTTATCTTGGTCTGACTGGCCTCAAAATTAAGACAAATCCCTCTAGTATTTTGATTGAGCTCAGCAATGAAACTATCAAGATCACCCCGATCTCCATCCCATAGGAGGAGGATGTCGTCTATATACCTAGCCCACAACGCCACCTGAGGGCGCCGTTGGGCATAGACGACATCCTCCTCCCATAGTGCCATAAACAAATTCGCCAAACTGGGGGCATATTTAGCCCCCATGGCGACCCCTCTATCTTGTCTATAGAACTGTTGGTCAAACCAAAAGTAGTTATGTGAGGCCGCAAAGGACAACAGTTCCAAAATAAACACAATTTGCTCATCAACCAAGCCAGAGTCTCGTCTTAAATAATACTCAACGGCAAAAAGGCCTTGGTCGTGTGGTATGACCGTGTATAATGATGTGACATCAGCTGTCACTAGCCACATCCCAGATGTTGGGGTGTGCTCGGCCAATAGGTTAATCACTTGGCATGAGTCCCTAATGTGTGATGGCATTTTGAAAACAAGAGGCTGTAAATAAAAGTCAATATACCTGCCCACCCGGGACGTGACAGAATCTATGCCACGAATGATAGGGCGTCCCGGGGGGCAGGTAGGATGTTTATGGATCTTAGGAAGATAATAAATGATAGGGGTACGGGGTGCTAAAGGTACTAAATAGTCCCTTTCTTTATGATTAAGGATCCCCTGTTCGAAACCCCTTTGTACAATACCATCCAAAATTCTCCTATATTTAAGTTTGGGATCAGAAGGAAGTAATGTATATGTGTCTCGATCATCTAAGATCCTATGCATTTCAACTAAATAATCTTTCTTATCTAGTATAATAATCCCCCCACCCTTATCAGCCAGCCTGATTATAATCTCTTTATTTTCACAGAGAGAATTCAGGCCAAGCACCATATCATGATCAGATCTGGTCCTTTTGTTGGGCATCAGATCCAGGTCACGCAGGACTACATCTTTAAAAGTCTTAATGGCTGGGGCTAACGCCCCTGGGGGATTAAATAAAGAAGCATTATGTAATCCAGAATGACTGAATCCCTGAGGGATACCAAAATCTGTTTGCATAGGATTTAATAGAATATGACGTTTAATGCTCAATCGACGGACAAATTTGTGGACATCAATATATGTCTGAAACCTATTGAGACCAAGTGGGGGTGCATATTTGAAGCCTTTATCTAATACCGATTTCTCGGCAGTAGTAAGAACAACCGTACTTAGATTGAATATCCCAGATCCCATTAAAGCTTTTTTCTTTTTGGATCGTAATCGCCTCCCTCCTCGGGATCCTTTCTTTGGCCTCCAGACCGTTTGGTGCCCTGATTGGTCTTGTGAAAACCCCAGTGCTGGCTGTTAGAAGGCCCAGGGTTGGACTCATCGGGAGGTCCATTCTTTTCATACAATGGGAAAAAATTGTTAGAAGTACTAACATTGTATTCAAACTCCTGATCGGTCACAAGAATCGGAAGGTTCAAAATGTTGCGGCTCAAAACCCAACCGTTCAAATTGGTTCGGCCTAAGGCCCAAAGGTGGACCTTGGCTATATTGTGGAGGCCCCCCTTGACCATAACCCTGGTGTGGAGGAGGACCACCATAATAATTAGCTGGTGGCCCATAATTGTAATTGTAATTAGGCCGATTGGACTGTGATCCAAGATGTTGGTAATTCCCACCTCTACCCCGCCCTGAACCAGGATGTTGATTGGGTCCCCGAGGATGCCGCTGTGGCAAGGGAGGATATGGTGGGCCACCAGAGGAATTACCTCTACCACCACCAGTTCTAATTGGTGATGAGTAGGATCCCCGTCTAGTTTTTGTAGGGAGGGTGGCCCTAGATGCACCCTTATACGGGGCTTTAGTGGGAGGAAGATCTGCTGGAAGAGCTACATTAGCGGATACTTCCATATCAGAGTTCCTATCATTTGCTTGTTCGGCCAAAAGTCTCTTTTGCCACTCAAAAACCACATTCCCTTGATAATCTGTAAGATCTCTATTATATTTATTTTTCTTTTTTATTCTCTGTTCTCTGTCCTCTTTTTCTAAAATCTTAAGAAGGGATAATGACTTCTCCTTATATTCACCACTTTCACTGAAAGGACTAATTTTGTCTTTGATGGTTTTGATTTCATCGTCCAAACGTAAAAAAAAGTTTAGTGTTTTTTCTCCCAACTAAAAACTGAAGGAAGTTAACACCGGCGGTGTTGAAATACTTAAACCACTCGTCCAACTGGACGTCACCTTGTTGGGGACTAACCTCCCACCTCAGACTCCTGGGTACCATCCCACTCTTAACATACGTCTCGAGGTAGGCTATGTCCCATTGTGTATGTATTTCTGATATAGTGAGATTTTTTAGCCTCGTGAATAGGCCGTTTAAATCACCCTCATCATTGTTCACATAAGTTTCAAATACTCCATCAGTGTTTACCCACCTGGTAGCACGATATTCAAAAATGTCCATGACTGGAGAAAGCAAGCAGTACCAAAAGTCAAGAATAGAAATAAGAAAAGAGAGGGTAACCGCGCTTAAAAATAATTAATATTAAGAATTAAATATTAAAAATAAAAATAATAAAATTAATTGAATAAACCCTAAATTTGCAGCAAACTCATATGTGTAGACCCAACACTAATATGCAAACAAAGAAAAAGAGGAGTTGCGCAAACATAAGTATGGTGAACCAATCAATATAATATATCAATGTGACTAATTGTATAAATAAATATTATAACGTGGTAGACCAAACACATCAGTGAAAATGAACCCCAATGTTAAAAATAAATATCCACATAAAAAGTCCATATAAAAGTCCATATGGTCCTGATCAGTGAAACTTGCAATGCAAGGTATCAAAGAGAAGAGTGAACTTCTAATCACACCAATTGCACACGTGCACCACCACCAGGATGTTATGCTTACCAGAGGCAAGCTTAAGTAGTGCCAAACTGTGAATAATCCACTTCCTCGTAGTAAATGGACCCCAGGGATGTAACTCCTGCGCTGTATAGGACTCAGTATTCGCCAATCATGGAAATGAAGAGGGTAAACCACATAGTGTGTACCGTCCAACAGTAATTTTATTGTATAAAAACAGATGGCTACTTACATCAAAGCAGATAAAACAAGCATGGGAAAAAGCCGGCCGGCTTGCAGTCTCCCATCCAGCGATGACGTCAGCGCGTCAGCCTCCTGATGTACGTTTCGCTATAGATAGCATCGTCTGGGGAACGGGCGACGCACTGACTCATCGCAAATTATATACACTGGAGACCACGCCTCTATCAGAGTCACGGGCAGCCCCGCCACCCGGAAGTAGAACTACACAGTTCACGGAATGGAAACCATCAGAACACACAGCTAAAATACTATTGTTAATTGCGTTTTAGCATAATATGACAAAGATCTATTTCCCAGATAATTTAAAAAAGTAAGAGGAATTTAAATAAATGCAGCTAAAAAGCACTTCCACAGGAAGTGACACGAGGAACAGAGAACTCATTAACCTCTGCCTATTCCGAGGTTAAAGCAGTGCCATCATGTGGCCAAAAAGAAGAAGGCAGCATAAATAAATTTAAATTATACTGTCATATGTCATATCATGTAGGAAGGCAGAAATTATGCCAAAGGCACAATCATAGATCATGACTAAAAATTTCTTAATGATGATGTAGAACCTAATATACTGCCCGGGTCTCAGATCAATAAATCAGAATCTAAAAATATTGACATTACTCTCATTAATATAGGTATATTCTAAATCAAAACCATAGGAAAAAAACCCATAGATAAAAACATTAAATAAATAAAACCATTAGGTAAAAAAAACATTGAGTAAAAAACCCATGGAAAAAAAATATACCAAATCAAGAGTTATCTATGAAGGCATTTAGATCTGTGTCGACGTTTAACCCAAAGGGAGCATAGCATTTTATTTTATGTATCCAGGACATCTCTGACTTGGAAATGCTCCGTACTAGGGAATCACCCCTCCACTGGGGGGTATACCTATCAATGCCTAGAAATAAAGTCTTAGCAGGATTTCTATTGTGTACCTCTAGGTAGTGACGGGACACAGGATGTTTGGGAAACCCAGTCAAGATGTTTGTGACGTGCTCATTGAGTCTTACTTTTAGGGGTCGCTTGGTCCTGCCCACATATTGGAGCCCGCAAGGGCATTGCAGGAGATAAACGACCCCCTCAGTAGAACACGTCACGAACGACCTGATGGTGAATTCCATTCCATTGCTAGTGGAAGTAAAAGTATGGGTGCGTCTATGTAAACAGCCACTCAAAGAGCACACCCTACATTTCCTGCACTGGTAGAAACCCACCAAACCTTCAAAGAAACCCCTCCTAATAGGGGGGGATCCAGAATATTGGGAGCCACTCTCCCTCTAAGAGATGGAGCGCCCTTATAAATAACACAAGGTCTATCTGGAATAGTAGACCCCAAAACCAAATCATTAGTAAGAATATGCCAATGCTTGGCTATGAGGTTCGTAACATCCTGATGTTGAATGGAAAAGGTTGTAATAAACGGGATGGAAGGGGGCCCACCAACTTTAGGTGGCCTATCCTTAAGAAGCTCCCCTCTATCTAAAACCGCCACACTGTTGAGAGTTTGTTTCAGGGAGGTATGCGTATACCCCTTATCCAAAAAACGTTGTGTCAAAACCTCAGCCTGAGATAGAAATTCCCTATTATCAGAGCAGTTCCTCTTCAAGCGAAGATACTGGCTCTTGGGTACTGAGTCGAGCCAGTTTTTGTGGTGGCAACTACCGACAGGAATATAGGAATTCCTATCTGTACCTTTGAAGAAAGTGGAGGTAGTAAACTGATTTTCTCCAATGCCAATACATAAATCTAAGAAATTTATCTTGGTCTGACTGGCCTCAAAATTAAGACAAATCCCTCTAGTATTTTGATTGAGCTCAGCAATGAAACTATCAAGATCACCCCGATCTCCATCCCATAGGAGGAGGATGTCGTCTATATACCTAGCCCACAACGCCACCTGAGGGCGCCGTTGGGCATAGACGACATCCTCCTCCCATAGTGCCATAAACAAATTCGCCAAACTGGGGGCATATTTAGCCCCCATGGCGACCCCTCTATCTTGTCTATAGAACTGTTGGTCAAACCAAAAGTAGTTATGTGAGGCTGCAAAGGACAACAGTTCCAAAATAAACACAATTTGCTCATCAACCAAGCCAGAGTCTCGTCTTAAATAATACTCAACGGCAAAAAGGCCTTGGTCGTGTGGTATGACCGCGTATAATGATGTGACATCAGCTGTCACTAGCCACATCCCAGATGTTGGGGTGTGCTCGGCCAATAGGTTAATCACTTGGCGTGAGTCCCTAATGTGTGATGGCATTTTGAAAACAAGGGGCTGTAAATAAAAGTCAATATACCTGCCCACCCGGGACGTGACAGAATCTATGCCACTAATAATAGGGCGTCCCGGGGGGCAGGTAGGATGTTTATGGATCTTAGGAAGATAATAAATGATAGGGGTATGGGGTGCTAAAGGTACTAAATAGTCCCTTTCTTTATGATTAAGGATCCCCTGTTCGAAACCCCTTTGAACAATACCATCCAAAATTCTCCTATATTTAAGTTTGGGATCAGAAGGAAGTAATGTATATGTGTCTCGATCATCTAAGATCCTATGCATTTCGACTAAATAATCTTTCTTATCTAGTATAATAATCCCCCCACCCTTATCAGCCGGCCTGATTATAATCTCTTTATTTTCACAGAGAGAATTCAGGCCAAGCACCATATTATGATCAGATCTGGTCCTTTTGTTGGGCATCAGATCCAGGTCACGCAGGACTACATCTTTAAAAGTCTTAATGGCTGGGGCTAACGCCCCTGGGGGATTAAATAAAGAAGCATTATGTAATCCAGAATGACTGAATCCCTGAGGGATACCAGAATCTGTTTGCATAGGATTTAATAGCATATGACGTTTAATGCTCAATCGACGGACAAATTTGTGGACATCAATATATGTCTGAAACCTATTGAGACCACGTGGGGGTGCATATTTGAGACCTTTATCTAATACCGATTTCTCGGCAGTAGTAAGAACAACCGTACTTAGATTGAATATCCCAGATCCCATTAAAGCTTTTTTCTTTTTGGATCGTAATCGCCTCCCTCCTCGGGATCCTCTCTTTGGCCTCCAGACCGTTTGGTGCCCTGATTGGTTTTGTGAAAACCCCAGTGCTGGCTGTTAGAAGGCCCAGGGTTGGACTCATCGGGAGGTCCATTCTTTTCATACAATGGGAAAAAATTGTTAGAAGTACTAACATTGTATTCAAACTCAATCCCTCGGTCACAAGAATCGGAAGGTTCAAAATGTTGCGGCTCAAAACCCAACCGTTCAAATTGGTTCGGCCTAAGGCCCAAAGGTGGACCTTGGCTATATTGTGGAGGCCCCCCTTGACCATAACCCTGGTGTGGAGGAGGACCACCATAATAATTAGCTGGTGGCCCATAATTGTAATTGTAATTAGGCCAATTGGACTGTGATCCAAGATGTTGGTAATTCCCACCTCTACCCCGCCCTGAACCAGGATGTTGATTGGGTCCCCGAGGATGCCGCTGTGGCAAGGGAGGATATGGTGGGCCACCAGAGGAATTACCTCTACCACCACCAGTTCTAATTGGTGATGAGTAGGATCCCCGTCTAGTTTTTGTAGGGAGGGTGGCCCTAGATGCACCCTTATACGGGGCTTTAGTGGGAGGAAGATCTGCTGGAAGAGCTACATTAGCGGATACTTCCATATCAGAGTTCCTATCATTTGCTTGTTCGGCCAAAAGTCTCTTTTGCCACTCAAAAACCACATTCCCTTGATAATCTGTAAGATCTCTATTATATTTATTTTTCTTTTTTATTCTCTGTTCTCTGTCCTCTTTTTCTAAAATCTTAAGAAGGGATAATGACTTCTCCTTATATTCACCACTTTCACTGAAAGGACTAATTTTGTCTTTGATGGTTTTGATTTCATCGTCCAAACGTAAAAAAAAGTTTAGTGTTTTTTCTCCCAACTAAAAACTGAAGGAAGTTAACACCGGCGGTGTTGAAATACTTAAACCACTCGTCCAACTGGACGTCACCTTGTTGGGGACTAACCTCCCACCTCAGACTCCTGGGTACCATCCCACTCTTAACATACGTCTCGAGGTAGGCTATGTCCCATTGTGTATGTATTTCTGATATAGTGAGATTTTTTAGCCTCGTGAATAGGCCGTTTAAATCACCCTCATCATTGTTCACATAAGTTTCAAATACTCCATCGGTGTTTACCCACCTGGTAGCACGATATTCAAAAATGTCCATGACTGGAGAAAGCAAGCAGTACCAAAAGTCAAGAATACAAATAAGAAAAGAGAGGGTAACCGCGCTTAAAAATAATTAATATTAAGAATTAAATATTAAAAATAAAAATAATAAAATTAATTGAATAAACCCTAAATTTGCAGCAAACTCATATGTGTAGACCCAACACTAATATGCAAACAAAGAAAAAGAGGAGTTGCGCAAACATAAGTATGGTGAACCAATCAATATAATATATCAATGTGACTAATTGTATAAATAAATATTATAACGTGGTAGACCAAACACATCAGTGAAAATGAACCCCAATGTTAAAAATAAATATCCACATAAAAAGTCCATATAAAAGTCCATATGGTCCTGATCAGTGAAACTTGCAATGCAGGGTATCAAAGAGAAGAGTGACTCCTAATCACACCAATTGCACACGTGCACCACCACCAGGATGTTATGCTTACCAGAGGCAAGCTTAAGTAGTGCCAACCTGTGAATAATCCACTTCCTCGTAGTAAATGGACCCCAGGGATGTAACTCCTGCGCTGTATAGGACTCAGTATTCGCCAATCATGGAAATGAAGAGGGTAAACCACATAGTGTGTACCGTCCAACAGTAATTTTATTGTATAAAAACAGATGGCTACTTACATCAAAGCAGATAAAACAAGCATGGGAAAAAGCCGGCCGGCTTGCAGTCTCCCGTCCAGCGATGACGTCAGTGCGTCAGCCTCCCGACGTACGTTTCGCTATAGATAGCGTCGTCTGGGGAACGGGCGACGCACTGACTCATCGCAAATTATATACACTGGAGACCACGCCTCTATCCGAGTCACGGGCAGCCCCGCCACCCGGAAGTAGAACTACACAGTTCACGGAATGGAAACCATCAGAACACACAGCTAAAATACTATTGTTAATTGCGTTTTAGCATAATATGACAAAGATCTATTTCCCAGATCATTTAAAAAAGTAAGAGGAATTTAAATAAATGCAGCTAAAAAGCACTTCCACAGGAAGTGACACGAGGAACAGAGAACTCATTAAAGTGGTTGTAAACTCACATTTAGTGTTTTTTTTCCCCCCCACCTGTAAGAGAAAGGCATAATGAGCTAGTATGACTAGCATATTAGCTCATTATGTACCACTTACCTTAGATCGGGGCCCCGAAGCCGTCCGCGTCCCTCCATCTAGCCGCATCCATCGCTGCGGCGATAGCCGGAAGGTTACTTCCGGGTATCGCCGCTGCAGCCAATCACAGCGCCGCTCCGGCGCTGTGATTGGCCGGAGCGGCGGTGACGTCACTCTGCGCATGCGCGCAAGAGCCGTCACAATCGGCTACGCCCAGCTATTGCTGGGAAGTAGCCGATTTTGTGAATGGGATTAACCCCATGAATGCGCCGTTCTCTACGGCGCGCATGCGCCGTAGACACGGAGCAATGTCATTTTTACTAAATATCTCCTAAACCGTGTAGGTTTAGGAGATATTTCTTGCACCTACAGGTAAGCCTTAATCTAGGCTTACCTGTAGGTGCAAGTTGAAAAAGTGGGTTTACAACCACTTTAACCTCTGCCTATTCCGAGGTTAAAGCAGTGCCATCATGTGGCCAAAAAGAAGAAGGCAGCATAAATAAATTTAAATTATACTGTCATATGTCATATCATGTAGGAAGGCAGAAATTATGCCAAAGGCACAATCATAGATCATGACCAAAAATTTCTTAATGATGATGTAGAACCTAATATACTGCCCGGGTCTCAGATCAATAAATCAGAATCTAAAAATATTGACATTACTCTCATTAATATAGGTATATTCTAAATCAAAACCATAGGAAAAAAACCCATGGATAAAAACATTAAATAAATAAAACCATTAGGTAAAAAAAACATTGAGTAACAAACCCATGGAAAAAAAATATACCAAATCAAGAGTTATCTATGAAGGCATTTAGATCTGTGTCGACGTTTAACCCAAAGGGAGCATAGCATTTTATTTTATGTATCCAGGACATCTCTGACCTGGAAATGCTCCGTACTAGGGAATCACCCCTCCACTGGGGGGTATACCTATCAATGCCTAGAAATAAAGTCTTAGCAGGATTTCTATTGTGTACCTCTAGGTAGTGACGGGACACAGGATGTTTGGGAAACCCAGTCAAGATGTTCGTGACGTGCTCATTGAGTCTTACTTTTAGGGGTCGCTTGGTCCTGCCCACATATTGGAGCCCGCAAGTGCATTGCAGAAGATAAATGACCCCCTCAGTAGAACACGTCACGAACGACCTGATGGTGAATTCCATTCCATTGCTAGTGGAAGTAAAAGTATGGGTGCGTCTATGTAAACAGCCACTCAAAGAGCACACCCTACATTTCCTGCACTGGTAGAAACCCACCAAACCTTCAAAGAAACCCCTCCTAATGGGGGGGAGATCCAGAATATTGGGAGCCACTCTCCCTCTAAGAGATGGAGCGCCCTTATAAATAACACGAGGTCTATCTGGAATAGTAGACCCCAAAACCAAATCATTAGTAAGAATATGCCAATGCTTGGCTATGAGGTTCTTAACATCCTGATGTTGAATGGAAAAGGTTGTAATAAACGGGGATCCTACTCATCACCAATTAGAACTGGTGGTGTTAGAGGTAATTCCTCTGGTGGCCCACCATATCCTCCCTTGCCACAGCGGCGTCCTCGGGGACCCAATCAACATCCTAGTTCAGGGCGGGGTAGAGGTGGGAATTACCAACATCTTGGATCACAGTCCAATTGGCCTAATTACAATTACAATTATGGGCCACCAGCTAATTATTATGGTGGTCCTCCTCCACACCAGGGTTATGGTCAAGGGGGGCCTCCACAATATAGCCAAGGTCCACCTTTGGGCCTTAGGCCGAACCAATTTGAACGGTTGGGTTTTGAGCCGCAACATTTTGAACCTTCCGATTCTTGTGACCGAGGGATTGAGTTTGAATTCAATGTTAGTACTTCTAACAATTTTTTCCCATTGTATGAAAAGAATGGACCTCCCGATGAGTCCAACCCTGGGCCTTCTAACAGCCAGCACTGGGGTTTTTACAAAACCAATCAGGGCACCAAACGTCTGGAGGCCAAAGAGAGGATCCCGAGGAGGGAGGCGATTACGATCCAAAAAGAAAAAAGCTTTAATGGGATCTGGGATATTCAATCTAAGTACGGTTGTTCTTACTACTGCCGAGAAATCGGTATTAGATAAAGGTCTCAAATATGCACCCCCACGTGGTCTCAATAGGTTTCAGACATATATTGATGTCCACAAATTTGTCCGTCGATTGAGCATTAAACGTCATATGCTATTAAATCCTATGCAAACAGATTCTGGTATCCCTCAGGGATTCAGTCATTCTGGATTACATAATGCTTCATTATTTAATCCCCCAGGGGCGTTAGCCCCAGCCATTAAGACTTTTAAAGATGTAGTCCTGCGTGACCTGGATCTGATGCCCAACAAAAGGACCAGATCTGATCATAATATGGTGCTTGGCCTGAATTCTCTCTGTGAAAATAAAGAGATTATAATCATAGGCGTGCGCAGCCTATTGGATTAGGGTGTGCACCCCAAAACTCAAACACACACACGTGTGTGGATATATATATATATATATATATATATATATATATATATATATATACACACACACACATACACACAGACACACACTCTTTTAAATAAATGTAAACCAACATTTTGAAATGTGTTAAAACAATTTTTAATATTCTAATACATTTCACATCTTATGGCTGAGCTGGTCAGAGGGAGAAAGTGGGGGTGAGAGAGGGGGGAGATGGGATCAGTTGGCAGTGGTGGTGGGGGGAGGGGAATGGGATCAGTGGCAGTGCTGGGGGGGATGGATTGAGTGGCAGTGCTGGGGGGGTGATCAGTGGCAGTGCTGGAGAGGGGGAGGGTGATCAGTGCTAGGGGGTTGATTGGATCAGTGGCAGTTGTGGTGGTGGGTAATGGGATCAGTGGCAGTACTGGGGTGGGATGAGTGGCAGTGGTGGGGGGGGGGGGGATCAGTGGTAGTGCTAGGGGATTGATGGGAGCAGTGGCAGTGCTGGGGGGGATAGGATCAGTGGCAATGCTGGGGGGGATGGGATCAGTGTCAGTGTTGGAAAGTTGATGGGATCTGTGGTGTTGATGGTGGTTGTGGTGGGGGGATGGTAATGGGATCAGTGGCAGTACTGGGGGGAATTGGATGAGTGGCAAGGTTGGGGGGGATCATTGGCAGTTCTGGGGCTTGATGGGATCAGTGGTGGTGGGGGATTCATGGCAGCGGAGGGGGGGGATCAGTAGCAATGCTGGGGGGGAGATAGGATGAGTGGCAGTGTTGAGGGGCATTAAATTAGTGGCAGCAGTGGTAGCGGGGTGGGATCAGTGACAATGCTTGTTGGGGGAGATAGGATGAGTGGCAGTGCTGGGGGGCATGGGATGAGTGGCAATGCTGGGGGGGCCTGGGATCAGTGGCAGCAGTGGTGGGGGATGTTGATTAGTGGCAGTGCTGGGTGGGGAGAGATAGGATGAGTGGCAGTGCTGGGTTGGGGGAGATAGGATGAGTGGCAGTGCTGGGGGGCATGTGATCAGTGGCAGCAGTGGGGGGGGATAGGATGAGTGGCAGTGCTGGGTGAGGGGGGGAGATAGGATGAGTGGCAGTGCTGGGTGGGGGGGAGATAGGATGAGTGGCAGTGCTGGGTGGGGGGGAGATAGGATGAGTGGCAGTGCTGGGTGGGGGGGGAGATAGGATGAGTGGCAGTGCTGGGTGGGGGGGATAGGATGAGTGGTAGTGCTGGGTGGGGGGGAGATAGGATGAGTGGCAGTGCTGGGTGGGGGGGGAGATAGGATGAGTGGCAGTGCTGGGTGGGGGGGAGATAGGATGAGTGGCAGTGCTGGGTGGGGGGGGAGATAGGATGAGCAGTGCTGGGGGGGGAGATAGGATAAGTGGCAGTGCTGGGGGGGGAGATAGGATGAGTGGCAGTGCTGGGGGGGAGGGGGAGATAGGATGAGTGGCAGTGTTGGGGGGTGGGGAGATAGGATGAGTGGCAGTGCTGGGGGGGTGGGGAGATAGGATGAGTGGCAGTGCTGGGGGGGGATAGGAGATGAGTGGCAGTGCTGGGTGGGGGGGATAGGATGAGTGGCAGTGCTGGGTGGGGGGGGGGGAGATAGGATGAGTGGCAGTGCTGGGTGGGGGGGAGATAGGATGAGTGGCAGTGCTGGGTGGGGGGGGATAGGATGAGTGGCAGTGCTGGGTGGGGGGGGGGAGATAGGATGAGTGGCAGTGCTGGGTGGGGGGGGGAGATAGGATGAGTGGCAGTGCTGGGTGGGGGGGGGGAGATAGGATGAGTGGCAGTGCTGGGTGGGGGGGGAGATAGGATGAGTGGCAGTGCTGGGTGGGGGGGAGATAGGATGAGTGGCAGTGCTGGGTGGGGAGGGGAGATAGGATGAGTGGCAGTGCTGGGTGGGGGGGAGATAGGATGAGTGGCAGTGCTGGGTGGGGGGGAGATAGGATGAGTGGCAGTGCTGGGTGGGGGGGAAGGATGGGATTGGTGGCACTCACTTGCTCTCAGTGTGGGCTCCATGGTTGCTGTGTCTCCAGCTCCCTCCAAGCTTCACGTGTCTCCTCACACAGTGGAGACCTCCTCCGCTCTTCCTACTGGATCAGCTGGCTCTTCCAGTCCCCCGGACGTCATGCCCCCATCTGCCTGCTGCTCTAAATTCAATGGACAGAGCCACGGAGGAGCTGGGTGGGCGGTCCTGCAGCAGTTACTGTACTTAGAACGAAGGAGTCAGGGGAAGCTGGTAGGCGGAGCCAGCAGTTCTAGTACACCAGGCGGGATGAGAGGGGCGGCGGCATATAGTGCAACTGATGGTCTGCTTTTCCCTCCATGCAGCCCCTGAATGCTCGCTTATCCTCCTCTTCCTCCCGAAGGCATTTAACGGCTGTAGGGTAGAAAATACAGAGCATCGGGTTGTTCTATATGCCGCCCGCTGCCCCTCTCATACAGGTGTAGACAAGTATGTCAGGGGATTAGGGTGTGCCCAGGCACACCCGGCACCCCCCCTGCATACGCCTATGATTATAATCAGGCCGGCTGATAAGGGTGGGGGGATTATTATACTAGATAAGAAAGATTATTTAGTCGAAATGCATAGGATCTTAGATGATCGAGACACATGTACATTACTACCTTCTGATCCCAAACTTAAATATAGGAGAATTTTGGATGGTATTGTTCAAAGGGGTTTCGAACAGGGGATCCTTAATCATAAAGAAAGGGACTATTTAGTACCTTTAGCACCCCGTACCCCTATCATTTATTATCTTCCTAAGATCCATAAACATCCTACCTGCCCCCCCGGGACGCCCTATCATTAGTGGCATAGATTCTGTCACGTCCCGGGTGGGCAGGTATATTGACTTTTATTTAGAGCCCCTTGTTTTCAAAATGCCATCACACATTAGGGACTCACGCCAAGTGATTAACCTATTGGCCGAGCACACCCCAACATCTGGGATGTGGCTAGTGACAGCTGATGTCACATCATTATACACGGTCATACCACACGACCAAGGCCTTTTTGCCGTTGAGTATTATTTAAGACGAGACTCTGGCTTGGTTGATGAGCAAATTGTGTTTATTTTGGAACTGTTGTCCTTTGCGGCCTCACATAACTACTTTTGGTTTGACCAACAGTTCTATAGACAAGATAGAGGGGTCGCCATGGGGGCTAAATATGCCCCCAGTTTGGCTAATTTGTTTATGGCACTATGGGAGGAGGATGTCGTCTATGCCCAACGGCGCCCTCAGGTGGCGTTGTGGGCTAGGTATATAGACGACATCCTCCTCCTATGGGATGGAGATCGGGGTGATCTTGATAGTTTCATTGCTGAGCTCAATCAAAATACTAGAGGGATTTGTCTTAATTTTGAGGCCAGTCAGACCAAGATACATTTCTTAGATTTATGTATTGGCATTGGAGATAATCAGTTTACTACCTCCACTTTCTTCAAAGGTACAGATAGGAATTCCTATATTCCTGTCGGTAGTTGCCACCACAAAAACTGGCTCGACTCAGTACCCAAGAGCCAGTATCTTCGCTTGAAGAGGAACTTCTCTGATAATAGGGAATTTCTATCTCAGGCTGATGTTTTGACACAACGATTTTTGGATAAGGGGTATACGCATACCTCCCTGAAACAAACTCTCAACAGTGTGGCGGTTTTAGATAGAGGGGAGCTTCTTAAGGATAGGCCACCTAAAGTTGGTGGGCCCCCTTCCATCCTGTTTATTACAACCTTTTCCATTCAACATCAGGATATTACGAACCTCATAGCCAAGCATTGGCATATTCTTACTAATGATTTGGTTTTGGGGTCTACTATTCCAGATAGACCTCGTGTTATTTATAAGGGTGCTCCATCTCTTAGAGGGAGAGTGGCTCCCAATATTCTGGATCCCCCCCTATTAGGAGGGGTTTCTTTGAAGGTTTGGTGGGTTTCTACCAGTGCAGGAAATGTAGGGTGTGCTCTTTGAGTGGCTGTTTACATAGACGCACCCATACTTTTACTTCCACTAGCAATGGAATGGAATTCACCATCAGGTCGTTCGTGACTAGTGATGAGCCGAACACCCCCGGGTTCGGTTCGCACCAGAACCCGCGAACGGACCGAAAGTTCGCACGAACATTAGAACCCTATTAAATACAATGGATGCGAACGTTCGAATTCTAAAGTGCTAATTATAACGACTATTATCCATGTTATTGTCCTAAACAGAGTTTGGGAACCCGGGTTCTGCACCAGGGGACATGTATCAATGCAAAAAGAAGTTTTAAAAACGTCCGTTTTTCGGGAGCAGTCATTTTAATGATGCATAAAGTGAAAAAAAAAAAGTCAAATATTCCTTTAAATATTGTACCTGGGGGGTGTCTAAAGTATGCCTGTGAAGTGCCACGTGTTTCCCGTGTTTAGAACTGTCCCTGCACAAAATTACATTTCTAAAGGAAAAAAAAGCCATTTAAAACTGCTTGCGGCTTTAATGTAATGTCTGGTCCCGGTAATATGGATGAAAATCTTTAAGAAAAATGGCATAGCTACCCCATCACCCCCCCCCCCCCACCCCAGCCCATTACCAGATCCCTTTGGGTCTTGTATGGATATTAAGGGGAACCCCGCACACAAAATAAAAAAAGGCCCTATATACTCTGAACAGCCGTATACAGGCGGTGCATACAAGACAGGGACTGTAGGTTTGTTCTTATGTAGAATCTGTTTGTAATTTTGAACAGGTACATTGTTTAAGTGTAGCTCCAGCCAAAAAATCTATTTTTAAGCTTTTTGGAAAACATAGGGAAGGGTTATCACCCCTGTAACATTTGTTTTGCTGTCTGTGCCCCTGTTCAGAACATTTCACCTCACTCTGCGTCCCAATGACAACTGTTTTTGAAATGTGGTGTTTTTATTGAAACAAGGATTGGTGATAAAGCATCAGTAGAGAGGAGACACCTTTCTCCCATATTAATTCTTACAGGAGAGAATTTTCCTTCCAAGGGGTAGATTTCCTCTCACTTCCTGTTGTCTTCTTCCGTTTGCAAGTAGTAGTCGTTTGTAAGTTGGATGTTTGAAAGTAGGGACCTGCCGTATATACTCTGCAGAAATTGGCCCCTTAGGTGTTGGTGTTGGCACAACACTGTAAGCACTCACAGTTACTCTTGGTGGGTGCTGGAACGCCTTCTGTCAACTATTATATCAGGAATTGTAATAACATATAATTGTTGAACAGTGGTACTAAAAATTGCGCCTTTGATGGTGGTGCTGGTGCCACAACACTGTAAGGCCTGACAGTCACTCTTGGTGGGCGCAGCAATGGGCTCTGCTGTGAATTATTAGATCAATAATTATAATGGCATGCCCCTGTTGAACAGGGGCTGAAAAATTGGGCCTTTGGTGGTGGTGGTGGTGGTGGTGGTGGTGTTGACACAACACTGTAAGGCCTGACAGTTACTCTTGGTGGGCGCAGCAATGGGCCCTGCTGTGAATTATTAGATCAATAATTATAATTGCATGCCCCTGTTGAACAGGGGCTGAAAAATTGGGCCTTTGGTGGTGGTGGTGGTGGTGGTGGTGTTGACACAACACTGTAAGGCCTGACAGTTACTCTTGGTGGGCGCAGCAATGGGCCCTGCTGTGAATTATTAGATCAATAATTATAATTGCATGCCCCTGTTGAACAGGGGCTGAAAAATTGGGCCTTAGGCACTGGTGGCACAACACTGCAACCCCTCACAGATACTGTACTTGGAGCACAGCAATGAGGCCTGTTGCAAATTATTGCATCAAAAATTGTAATTACACGCCCCTGTTAAACAGGGGCTGAAAAATTGGGCCTTAGCCACTGGTGGCGTCACCCATAAACCAAAATGATCTTCCAAGCTATCATCATTAATCGTATCATTGAGGAGGAGGAGGAGGATAGCCAGTCAACATAACAGCACAGGCACTCAGCATCAGCATCAGTCTTGAAGGGATGTGACATTTTAAAATCAATTAGTCTGTTATATCAGCATCAGGTGTGTGGTAGCTGGTGGTGATCCAAGACTGGTTCATCTTGATGAAAGTCAGTCGATCAACCGAGTCGGTGGACAGGCACACCCTGTGATCCGTGACAAATCCTCCAGCAGCACTGAATGTGCGTTCTGAAAGAACGCTGGATGCAGGACAGGCCAGTAGCTCAATTGCATACTGTGCAAGCTCTGGCCAGTGATCCATCCTCAAGACCCAGTAAGCCAGAGGATTTTCGGTGGGGAAGGTGTCCAAGTCTGACCTTGCCCCTAGGTATTCCTGCACCATGTATATCAGACGCTGGCGATGGTTGCTGGAACCGATCATACTTTGGGGCTGCGGACTAAAGAATTGTCTGAACGCATCGGTCAGACAGCCACCTTCCCCACCGCTCCTTCTTTGACTGGCCGAAGCCTCAGCAACTCGTTGTCCAGGACCAGGAGTTTGTAACCTCCCAGTCTCTGGGAACGCGTTGCACAGACCTTTCTGCAAGGCCTCCCGGAGTTGTCTCATCCTCTGCTCCCTCTGCGATGGTAACATAAGGTCCGCAACCTTATCCTTGTACCGTGGATCAAGGAGAGTGGCCAGTCAGTAATGGTCCCTCTCCTTGATCCGAAGAATACGAGGATCCTTCCGCAGACTTTTCAGGATCAGGGAGGCCATGCAGCGTAGGTTAGCTGAGGCATTCAGTCCGGAGTCCTCTGGGTCACTAAGGACGACATGATCCGCAGCTACCTCCTCCCAGCCACGTACAAGTCCACTGGTTTCTTGGGACTGTAAATCATCCCTAAAAGACTGCTGCTGATGATGCTGAGTGCCAGCCTCCACCTCCATGCTGACACAATCCTCCTCCTCCTCCTCCTCCTCCTCCTCTTCCTGTGCGATGGGTGGGACAGAAGGAACACTGTCTGGGTAAAGGGGGCCTTGAGAGGCAAGGAAGTCCTCCTCTTCCTGCCTCTGTTCTGCCTCAAGTGCCCTGTCCATTATTCCACGCAGCGTGTGCTCCAACAGGTGGACAAGAGGTACAGTGTCACTGATGCATGCACTGACACTGCTCACCATCCTCGTGGCCTCCTCAAATGGTGCCAGGACAGTGCATGCATCCCTGATCATGCCCCACTGGCGTAGTGAAAAAACCCGAGCTCCCCTGACCCTGTCCTGGTGCCGTAGTCGCACAGGTACTCATTGATGGCCCTCTGCTGCGTGTGCAGCCGCTGCAGCATGGCCAACGTTGAGTTCCACCTGGTGGGCATGTCACATATAAGGCGGTTCTTGGGCAGGTTCAACTCCTTTTGCAGCTCAGCCAGGCGAGCACTGGCATTATAAGATCTGCGGAAATGCACACAGACTTTCCTGGCCTGCCTCAGGACATCCTGTAAGCCCGGGTACCTGCCCAAGAACCGCTGCACCACCAGGTTAAGGACGTGAGCCATACAGGGCACATGGGTCAGTTGTCCCTGTCGGAGGGCGGAAAGGAGGTTGGTGCCATTGTCGCAAACCACCATTCCTGGCTTAAGCTGGCGTGGCGTCAACCACCTCTCGGCCTGCCCCTGCAGAGCAGACAGGACCTCTGTCCCAGTGTGGCTCCTGTCCCCCAAACACACCAGCGCAAGCACGGCATGGCATCTTTTTGCCTGCGTACTTGCGTAGCCCCTTGAACGCCTACGGAGCACCGCTGGTTCCGAGGACAAACCACAGGAAGAGGCCATGGAGGAAGAAGAAGAGGAGGGGGTGGAGGAGAGAGGTGTGTCACAACCAGTAGTAGCATTTTGGAGGCGTGGCGGCGGAACAACCTCCAACACTACTGCACCTTGTCCTGCATCCTTCCCAGCTGCCAAAAGAGTGACCCAATGGGCCGTGAAAGAAAGGTAACGTCCCTGTCCATGCCTGCTGGACCATGAGTCAGCGGTAATATGCACCTTACCGCTGACCGCCCTGTCCAGCGAGGCCAAGACATTGCCTTCCACATGCCTGTAGAGAGCCGGAATCGCCTTCCGTGAGAAAAAGTGGCGTTTGGGAACCTGCCACTGAGGAACCGCACATTGCACAAACTCACGGAAGGGGGCCGAGTCTACCAACTGAAAAGGCAGCAGTTGAAGCGCTAGCAATTTAGCCAAGCTAGCATTCAACCGCTGGGCATGTGGATGGCTGGGAGTGAACTTCTTTCGACGGTCCAGCAGCTGGGGCAGGGAAATTTGCCTGCTAGAATCGGACGTCGGTGTACTGCTAGCAGAGTGGCCGCAAGTACTTGGCTGTGACACACCTAATTCTACACCTTCATTCCTCTCAGTGCAGGTTTCAGAGAGGACTGAAGGTATACTGGGGTTGGAGATCCCAGCTGATGCGGTGCAAGGAGAGGTCCGCTTTGTTCTTTGGTGTGGGTCTTTAAGGTAGGCTTGCCAACGAGCTGCATGGCAGGTCAACATATGTCTGATCAAGCATGTGGTGCCCAAGCGGCTGATGTTTTGGCCACGCGATATACGCTTGAGACATGTGTTGCAAACAGCAGCTGTGCGATCTGATGCACTCGCCTCAAAAAAGGCCCACACCAAAGAACTTTTTGAATGACGGGCAGAGGCAGCGCCCTGCACAGGCGGAGCTCTGCGGTGTGATTCCGTCGGTGTGCTGCCCATACGCTGGCCACCCAAGGGCATCCTGCCTCGTTGGAGATGTGCCTCCTCCTCATCCTCCTCCTCCTCCTATTAGGCACCCACGTGGAGTCAGTGACCTCATCATCCCCTCCCTCCTCATCACTGGAGCCAATCTGGCAGTATGCTGCAGCTGCTGGAGCATGACTGCCAGATTGGTGTCCTTCTTGAGCATCCCCTCTCTCAGCTCTCACGCTACTGCCTTCCTCTAGCTGGGTATCATCATCAGATCCTTCGAAACGCTGGGCATCCTCCTGGAGCATGTACCCAACACTGTGCTCAAACAGTTCGGGGGACTCCTCAGGAGGAGGACATGGTGGGTCTAGGGAAGGAGTGACTAATGAGGACATTGATACCAGAGAAGAGGACGCTTTGGCAGCTGCTTTGCCAGTACCCTGAGCCTGGGTGAGAGAGGATGAGGAGGATGAGGTGGGCTTGGTCATCCACTCTACCAAGTCTTCGGCATGATGTGGCGCAACATGTCCAGCTGCCGAAAAGAAGGACAAGCTTGTCCCATGGCCATGTGCTGATGACAATGCACCGCGTCCACGACCAGCACTGTTGCCCCCAGACACAGAGCCTGCTTGCCCTCTTTTTTTGCCTCCTGACTGTCTGCCTCTCCTTGTTTGCCTTCCAGACATTTTAATGGATGGCCTGCAGGGAGATGGGAAAAACAGCAATAAGGGCTACCTTCAGGTGTATACTGTGCAGGAGGCTTAGCAACAAAGACACTGACACTGTCCCCTGCCTATCCTTCTCTGTCCCTAAACACAAGGATTTGCAATATGGTTCAGCAAGATTGGTTTAGCACAGAAAAGCACACTGATAGTTTCCCTCACTGTCCTTCTCTGTCCCTACAAACAAGATTTAGCACAGAATAGCACACTGATAGTTTCCCCGAGTGTCCTTCTCTGTCCCTAAACTCAAGGATTTCAAATATGGTTCAGCAAGATTGGTTTAGAACAGAATAGCACACTGACAGTTTCCCCGAGTGTCCTTCTCTGTCCCTACAAACAAGATTTAGCACAGAATAGCACACTGATAGTTTCCACGAGTGTCCTTCTCTGTCCCTAAACTCAAGGATTTCAAATATGGTTCAGCAAGATTGGTTTAGAACAGACTAGCACACTGACAGTTTCCCCGAGTGTCCTTCTCTGTCCCTACAAACAAGATTTAGCACAGAATAGCACACTGATAGTTTACACGAGTGTCCTTCTCTGTCCCTAAACTCAAGGATTTCAAATATGGTTCAGCAAGATTGGTTTAGAACAGAATAGCACACTGATAGTTTCCCTCACTGTCCTTCTCTGTCCCTACAAACAAGATTTAGCACAGAATAGCACACTGATAGTTTCCCCGAGTGTCCTTCTCTGTCCCTAAACTCAAGGATTTCAAATATGGTTCAGCAAGATTGGTTTAGAACAGAATAGCACACTGACAGTTTCCCCGAGTGTCCTTCTCTGTCACTACAAACAAGATTTAGCACAGAATAGCACACTGATAGTTTCCACGAGTGTCCTTCTCTGTCCCTAAACTCAAGGATTTCAAATATGGTTCAGCAAGATTGGTTTAGAACAGAATAGCACACTGACAGTTTCCCCGAGTGTCCTTCTCTGTCCCTACAAACAAGATTTAGCACAGAATAGCACACTGATAGTTTCCACGAGTGTCCTTCTCTGTCCCTAAACTCAAGGATTTCAAATATGGTTCAGCAAGTTTGGTTTAGAACAGAATAGCACACTGACAGTTTCCCCGGGTGTCCTTCTCTGTCCCTAAACTCAAGGATTTCAAATATGGTTCAGCAAGA
Source organism: Rana muscosa (assembly GCA_029206835.1). Classification (NCBI taxonomy): domain Eukaryota; kingdom Metazoa; phylum Chordata; class Amphibia; order Anura; family Ranidae; genus Rana; species Rana muscosa. The sequence goes on from CM055116.1 coordinate 576,432,291, forward strand.
TTGGTTTAGGACAGAATAGCACACTGACACTTTCCCTCACTGTCCTTCTCTGTCCCTACAAACAAGATTTAGCACAGAATAGCACACTGATAGTTTCCACGAGTGTCCTTCTCTGTCCCTAAACTCAAGGATTTCAAATATGGTTCAGCAAGATTGGTTTAGGACAGAATAGCAAACTGACACTTTCCCTCACTGTCCTTCTCTGTCCCTACAAACAAGATTTAGCACAGAATAGCACACTGATAGTTTCCACGAGTGCCCTTCTCTGTCCCTAAACTCAAGGATTTCAAATATGGTTCAGCAAGATTGGTTTAGGACAGAATAGCACACTGACACTTTCCCTCACTGTCCTTCTCTGTCCCTACAAACAAGATTTAGCACAGAATAGCACACTGATAGTTTCCACGAGTGTCCTTCTCTGTCCCTAAACTCAAGGATTTCAAATATGGTTCAGCAAGATTGGTTTAGCACAGAATAGCACACTGATAGTTTCCCTCACTGTCCTTCTCTGTCCCTACAAACAAGATTTAGCACAGAATAGCACACTGATAGTTTCCACGAGTGTCCTTCTCTGTCCCTAAACTCAAGGATTTCAAATACGGTTCAGCAAGATTGGTTTAGAACAGAATAGCACACTGACAGTTTCCCTCACTGTCCTTCTCTGTCCCTACAAACAAGGATTAGCACAGAATAGCACACTGACACTTTCCCTCACTGTCCTTCTCTGTCCCTACAAACAAGATTTAGCACAGAATAGCACACTGACACTTTCCCTCACTGTCCTTCTCTGTCCCTACAAACAAGGTTTAGCACAGAATGACACACTGACACTCTCCCTACCTATCCTTCTCTGTCCCTAAACACAAGGAATCCAGAATTAGTAAAGGAAAAAAATGACACTGTCCCTGCCTATGCTTCTCTTTCCCTGCTCCGGAACACACTACACAAGGCCGCCACGCTGGCGGCCTTTTATAGTGTGGGGCGTGTACTGTGGGGCATCCTGCCTGTGGCCAATCATTGCTCTCCTCGCTGCCGGTGCTGTGATTGGCCAAGCATGCGGGGTCACAGTGCATGCTTGGCCAATCACAGCGCCTGGATGACACTGCGATGGCGTAGTGCATTGTGGGCCATTCGCGTCACTCGAATTTGGCGCGAACGGCCCAAATCGTTCGATCTTCGTCGAACGATCGAACAGCCGATGTTCGAGTCGAACGTATGTTCGACTCGAACACGAAGCTCATCCCTATTCGTGACGTGTTCTACTGAGGGGGTCATTTATCTCCTGCAATGCCCTTGCGGGCTCCAATATGTGGGCAGGACCAAGCGACCCCTAAAAGTAAGACTCAATGAGCACGTCACGAACATCTTGACTGGGTTTCCCAAACATCCTGTGTCCCGTCACTACCTAGAGGTACACAATAGAAATCCTGCTAAGACTTTATTTCTAGGCATTGATAGGTATACCCCCCAGTGGAGGGGTGATTCCCTAGTACGGAGCATTTCCAGGTCAGAGATGTCCTGGATACATAAAATAAAATGCTATGCTCCCTTTGGGTTAAACGTCGACACAGATCTAAATGCCTTCATAGATAACTCTTGATTTGGTATATTTTTTTTCCATAGGTTTTTTACTCAATGTTTTTTTTTACCTAATGGTTTTATTTATTTAATGTTTTTATCTATGGGTTTTTTTTTTCCTATGGTTTTGATTTAGAATATACCTATATTAATGAGAGTAATGTCAATATTTTTAGATTCTGATTTATTGATCTGAGTCCCGGGCAGTATATTAGGTTCTACATCATCATTAAGAAATTTTTGGTCATGATCTATGATTGTGCCTTTGGCATAATTTCTGCCTTCCTACATGATATGACATATGACAGTATAATTTAAATTTATTTATGCTGCCTTCTTCTTTTTGGCCACATGATGGCACTGCTTTAACCTCGGAATAGGCAGAGGTTAATGAGTTCTCTGTTCCTCGTGTCACTTCCTGTGGAAGTGGTTTTTAGCTGCATTTATTTAAATTCCTCTTACTTTTTTAAATGATCTGGGAAATAGATCTTTGAAATATTATGCTAAAACGCAATCAACAATAGTATTTTAGCTGTGTGTTCTGATGGTTTCCATTCCGTGAACTGTGTAGTTCTACTTCCGGGTGGCGGGGCTGCCCGTGACTCGGATAGAGGCGTGGTCTCCAGTGTATATAATTTGCGATGAGTCATCGCTGGACGGGAGACTGCAAGCCGGCCGGCTTTTTCCCATGCTTGTTTTATCTGCTTTGATGTAAGTAGCCATCTGTTTTTATACAATAAAATTACTGTTGGACGGTACACACTATGTGGTTTACCCTCTTCATTTCCATGATTGGCGAATACTGAGTCCTATACAGCGCAGGAGTTCCATCCCTGGGGTCCATTTACTACGAGGAAGTGGATTATTCATAGTTTGGCACTACTTAAGCTTGCCCCTGGTAAGCATAACATCCTGGTGGTGGTGCACGTGTGCAATTGGTGTGATTAGAAGTTCACTCTTCTCTTTGATACCCTGCATTGCAAGTTTCACTGATCAGGACCATATGGACTTTTATATGGACTTTTTATGTGGATATTTATTTTTAACATTGGGGTTCATTTTCACTGATGTGTTTGGTCTACCACGTTATAATATTTATTTATACAATTAGTCACATTGATATATTATATTGATTGGTTCACCATACTTAGGTTTGCGCAACTCCTCTTTTTCTTTGTTTGTATATTAGTGTTGGGTCTACACATATGAGTTTGCTGCAAATTTAGGGTTTATTCAATTAATTTTATTATTTTTATTTTTAATATTTAATTCTTAATATTAATTATTTTTAAGCGCGGTTACCCTCTCTTTTCTTATTTGTATTTTTGACTTTTGGTACTGCTTGCTTTCTCCAGTCATGGACATTTTTGAATATCGTGCTACCAGGGTGGTAAACACCGATGAAGTATTTGAAACTTATGTGACCAATGATGAGGGTGATTTAAACGGCCTATTCACGAGGCTAAAAAATCTCACTATATCAGAAATACATACACAATGGGACATAGCCTACCTCGAGACGTATGTTAAGAGTGGGATGGTACCCAGGAGTCTGAGGTGGGAGGTTAGTCCCCAACAAGGTGACGTCCAGTTGGACGAGTGGTTTAAGTATTTCAACACCGCCGGTGTTAACTTCCTTCAGTTTTTAGTTGGGAGAAAAAACACTAAACTTTTTTTTACGTTTGGATGATGAAATCAAAACCTTTAAAGATAAAATTAGTCCTTTCAGTGTGTCATGGATATGCAGTAGTGTTTGTCTGTCAGCTTACCTTCCTTCCCATGTGTTCATCTTAGAGGCCTGAGCCCTTTCACCTGGCTTCCTTTATAATCTCCTCCCAGCCCGACTCCACCCCAGGCCCTATCACAGAACACTATATTAACCTGTGCACTGCAAGCCTGCTTGGCTGATCAACGTGTTTGTTAGGCATTGTGTGTTTGGGTTCCTGCCTGCCGTGTGCTATGTCTGTCTCTCTGTTACGTTATTGGCTTGTCCCCGACTATCCCTGTCTGCTCGTGACCCTTGACCTTCGGCTTGTCTTTCGTTACTCTTATATCTCGTGCTGCTGCTTCCCCTCTTGTCCCCTTATTTTACGGGGCGTGAGCTAGGAGACTCTAGGGGCCGCGTCCTGGACCCAGCCTGCAGAATAACATCCTCACCACTAGAGGCTCTGGAGAAGACCTGCTGGGTCTTAGACTCCGCGCCCTGGGGAATCTTGGCTCTAGCTTCCCATAGGATCCCGGTTGTGCTCCTCTGGTCCCGCTTTCCACAACCACCCAGTTTCCTATCCGCAGCAGTCAGCCATAGGGTTCACTACCTTGCGGTGCACTCCTGTCCCCCTACGGTGTGCATCTGTCACCTGGCCACAGGTGACCTGACAGTTTGATCAGCCATGAACCCGGCTGACATCCCGCTCCCCGCGGATGATCCGTTGCAGGGCATAGTTTGCAGACTTGAAACCCAGGAATCGAATCAGACTCAGGTGATGCGATTCCTCCAGGATCTGGCTTCTCGCTTCGAGCAGCTTCAGGCCTCCTTGGGAACCCTGAATCCGCAACCTCAAATACAACCAGCGGCTGCACCTATTGCACCAGTCGCAGCCACACACTCACTACAACTGCCAGCTCCGTCCCGTTTCTCTGGGGACTCCAAGGCTTGCAGGGGGTTCCTTAGCCAATGCACAATTCATTTTGAGCTCCAGCCCCAAAACTTCCTGTCTGATCGGGCTAAGGTAGCCTATATCATTTCCCTCCTCTCTGGTGAAGCTTTAGCCTGGGCAGCCCCTCTGTGGGAACTGAATGATCCAGTGGTTTCTAGCCTGTCTGGCTTCTTGAAACTTTTTCGGAATATCTTCGAAGAACCGGCTCGTGTCTCTTCAGCGGCCAGCGCCCTTTTATGTCTCCGCCAAGAGTCTGCTTCTGTGGGACAGTATGCCCTTCATTTCCGCATACTGTCGGCTGAGTTGAGCTGGAACAATGAGGCCTTAGTCGCAACCTTTTTGAAGGATGAAGTGAAGTGAAGGATGAATTAGCAGGAAGAACCATCCCCACTGATCTGGCCGGCGTTATCTCCTTGTGTAACCAGATCGATATTCGCTTTCAGGAGAGGACCTTAGAAAAGCAACACCAGCACTCCTTGGTTCTTAGTCAGCCTGAGCTCCCCTCTCTTCGACCCGTAGAGCATCTCCTACCAGCTGAGGAACCCATGCAGCTGGGTCGGACCAGGCTATCCCCCGAGGAACGTGCTAGGCGCAGAACTCTTGGTCTGTGTCTTTACTGTGGGGGCAAAGGTCATTTTCGTGACACTTGCTCTCTTTGTCCAGAAAAACGTTCGGGTCCACTTCATCTGGAAAGTGGAGTATTGGACCCAGAAATATCACCTTCCCCTTCTCGTCTTCTGCTTTCTGTGTTCCTTCATGTTGGTGCTTCTTCTCATTCGGTCTCAGCATATCTGGATTCCGGAGCCGCTGGTAATTTCATGGACTGGGAAATCGCATCGTCCATGAGACTTACTCTTTTGCCCCTCACCACGCCATTGGTGGTCTTGGCGATTGATGGTACTGTTCTCCCAGGGGGACCTATCCGTTTCCAGACCCTCCCTGTTAAGATGTCTGTAGGGACACTCCACCAGGAGTGGATATCCTTCCTTATCTTACCCAAGGCCTCAACGCCTATAATTTTGGGTCTCCCATGGTTACAGCTCCATTCTCCTCATGTGGACTGGACTACTGGACAGATCCTGGCTTGGGGTTCCTCCTGTTCCTCGTCCTGCCTACCCAAGGTTGCCCCCTGTGAACCTGAGCTGGTCATTCATTCCAGGTTGCATAACCATTTACATTTCTCTGTCCCTAACCACCCTTGGATGCACAGCCAGGCTAGCTTGTCTACAAGTCCTGCAGTCGCTACGTCTTGCGATGCGATTCAGGTAGTCGCTACACCTGACTCAGCTATTCACTCTGCCTCTGTACTAGTTATGCCAGTCCAGCCCATGCCCAGTGAGCCTCCTACTTTTTCTTGTTCAGGACATTCTGCTTGTCCTTCAGCTATTCAGCTTGACTCTGGCGACATGTCACCTTCTAACCAACCTGACTTCAGGGTTCCACTGACATCTGCCCAGTCTGATGGTCCTGTGCAAGATGACCAGTCCCTCTTTAAGGGTCTAGGGGACCCTCCTCAGATTCCTGTTGATCCTCTCATGCCCTTGCTTATTCCTAGAGTGCCTTTGGTCCTCAATAGATCTTCTTGTCATCTCCCTACCTCGTTTTCGGTCTCTGAGGATAATCTTAAGTACGAGGTTAGACAAGTTCTGGATTCTCGGCTCTGCAGAGGCATTCTTCAGTACCTTGTGCATTGGAGAGGTTTTGGTCCTGAGGAGGTGTCTTGGATCGCTGCATCTGATGTCACTGCACCTCATCTGTTGAGGAGATTTCATCAGAGATTTCCCTTTAAGCCTGGGCCCAGGCGGGGGAGGGCCCATAAGAGGGATGGTACTGTCATGGATATGCAGTAGTGTTTGTCTGTCAGCTTACCTTCCTTCCCATGTGTTCATCTTAGAGGCCTGAGCCCTTTCACCTGGCTTCCTTTATAATCTCCTCCCAGCCTGACTCCACCCCAGGCCCTATCACAGAACACTATATTAACCTGTGCACTGCAAGCCTGCTTGGCTGATCAACGTGTTTGTTAGGCATTGTGTGTTTGGGTTCCTGCCTGCCGTGTGCTATGTCTGTCTCTCTGTTACGTTATTGGCTTGTCCCCGACTATCCCTGTCTGCTTGTGACCCTTGACCTTCGGCTTGTCTTTCGTTACTCTTATATCTCGTGCTGCTGCTTCCCCTCTTGTCCCCTTATCCTACGGGGCGTGAGCTAGGAGACTCTAGGGGCCGCGACCTGGACACAGCCTGCAGCATAACATCCTCACCACTAGAGGCTCTGGAGAAGACCTGCTGGGTCTTAGACTCCGCGCCCTGGGGAATCTTGGCTCTAGCTTCCCATAGGATCCCGGTTGTGCTCCTCTGGTCTTGCTTTCCACAACCACCCAGTTTCCTATCCGCAGCAGTCAGCCATAGGGTTCACTACCTTGCGGTGCACTCCTGTCCCCCTACGGTGTGCATCTGTCACCTGGCCACAGGTGACCTGATACAGTGAAAGTGGTGAATATAAGGAGAAGTCATTATCCCTTCTTAAGATTTTAGAAAAAGAGGACAGAGAACAGAGAATAAAAAAGAAAAATAAATATAATAGAGATCTTACAGATTATCAAGGGAATGTGGTTTTTGAGTGGCAAAAGAGACTTTTGGCAGAACAAGCAAATGATAGGAACTCTGATATGGAAGTATCCGCTAATGTAGCTCTTCCAGCAGATCTTCCTCCCACTAAAGCCCCGTATAAGGGTGCATCTAGGGCCACCCTCCCTACAAAAACTAGACGGGGATCCTACTCATCACCAATTAGAACTGATGGTGGTAGAGGTAAGTCCTCTGGTGGCCCACCATATCCTCCCTTGCCACAGCGGCGTCCTCGGGGACCCAATCAACATCCTGGTTCAGGGCGGGGTAGAGGTGGGAATTACCAACATCTTGGATCACAGTCCAATCGGCCTAATTACAATTACAATTATGGGCCACCAGCTAATTATTATGGTGGTCCTCCTCCACACCAGGCTTATGGTCAAGGGGGGCCTCCACAATATAGCCAAGGTCCACCTTTGGGCCTTAGGCCGAACCAATTTTAACGGTTGGGTTTTGAGCCGCAACATTTTGAACCTTCCGATTCTTGTGACCGAGGGATTGAGTTTGAATACAATGTTAGTACTTCTAACAATTTTTTCCCATTGTATGAAAAGAATGGACCTCCCGATGAGTCCAACCCTGGGCCTTCTAACAGCCAGCACTGGGGTTTTCACAAAACCAATCAGGGCACCAAACGGTCTGGAGGCCAAAGAAAGGATCCAGAGGAGGGAGGCGATTACGATCCAAAAAGAAAAAAGCTTTAATGGGATCTGGGATATTCAATCTAAGTACGGTTGTTCTTACTACTGCCGAGAAATCGGTATTAGATAAAAGCTTCAAATATGCACCCCCACGTGGTCTCAATAGGTTTCAGACATATATTGATGTCCACAAATTTGTCCGTCGATTGAGCATTAAACGTCATATTCTATTAAATCCTATGCAAACAGATTTTGGTATCCCTCAGGGATTCAGTCATTCTGGATTACATAATGCTTCTTTATTTAATCCCCCAGGGGCGTTAGCCCCAGCCATTAAGACTTTTAAAGATGTAGTCCTGCGTGACCTGGATCTGATGCCCAACAAAAGGACCAGATCTGATCATGATATGGTGCTTGGCCTGAATTCTCTCTGTGAAAATAAAGAGATTATAATCAGGCCGGCTGATAAGGGTGGGGGGATTATTATACTAGATAAGAAAGATTATTTAGTCGAAATGCATAGGATCTTAGATGATCGAGACACATGTACATTACTTCCTTCTGATCCCAAACTTAAATATGGGAGAATTTTGGATAGTATTGTTCAAAGGGGTTTCGAACAGGGGATCCTTAATCATAAAGAAAGGGACTATTTAGTACCTTTAGCACCCCGTACCCCTATCATTTATTATCTTCCTAAGATCCATAAACATCCTACCTGCCCCCCGGGACGCCCTATCATTAGTGGCATAGATTCTGTCACGTCCCGGGTGGGCAGGTATATTGACTTTTATTTACAGCCCCTTGTTTTCAAAATGCCATCACACATTAGGGACTCACGCCAAATGATTAACCTATTGGCCGAGCACACCCCAACATCTGGAATGTGGCTAGTGACAGCTGATGTCACATCATTATACACGGTCATACCACACGACCAAGGCCTTTTTGCCGTTGAGTATTATTTAAGACGAGACTCTGGCTTGGTTGATGAGCAAATTGTGTTTATTTTGGAACTGTTGTCCTTTGCGGCCTCACATAACTACTTTTGGTTTGACCAACAGTTCTATAGACAAGATAGAGGGGTCGCCATGGGGGCTAAATATGCCCCCAGTTTGGCGAATTTGTTTATGGCACTATGGGAGGAGGATGTCGTCTATGCCCAACGGCGCCCTCAGTTGGCGTTGTGGGCTAGGTATATAGACGACATCCTCCTCCTATGGGATTGAAATCGGGGTGATCTTGATAGTTTCATTGCTGAGCTCAATCAAAATACTAGAGGGATTTGTCTTAATTTTGAGGCCAGTCAGACCAAGATAAATTTCTTAGATTTATGTATTGGCATTGGAGATAATCAGTTTACTACCTCCACTTTCTTCAAAGGTACAGATAGGAATTCCTATATTCCTGTCGGTAGTTGCCACCACAAAAACTGGCTCGACTCAATACCCAAGAGCCAGTATCTTTGCTTGAAGAGGAACTGCTCTGATAATAGGGAATTTCTATCTCAGGCTGAGGTTTTGACACAACGTTTTTTGGATAAGGGGTATACGCATACCTCCCTGAAACAAACTCTCAACAGTGTGGCGGTTTTAGATAGAGGGGAGCTTCTTAAGGATAGGCCACCTAAAGTTGGTGGGCCCCCTTCCATCCCGTTTATTACAACCTTTTCCATTCAACATCAGGATGTTACGAACCTCATAGCCAAGCATTGGCATATTCTTACTAATGATTTGGTTTTGGGGTCTACTATTCCAGATAGACCTTGTGTTATTTATAAGGACGCTCCATCTCTTAGAGGGAGAGTGGCTCCCAATATTCTGGATCCCCCCCTATTAGGAGGGGTTTCTTTGAAGGTTTGGTGGGTTTCTACCAGTGCAGGAAATGTAGGGTGTGCTCTTTGAGTGGCTGTTTACATAGACGCACCCATACTTTTACTTCCACTAGCAATGGAATGGAATTCACCATCAGGTCGTTCGTGACGTGTTCTACTGAGGGGGTCGTTTATCTCCTGCAATGCCCTTGCGGGCTCCAATATGTGGGCAGGACCAAGCGACCCCTAAAAGTAAGACTCAATGAGCACGTCACGAACATCTTGACTGGGTTTCCCAAACATCCTGTGTCCCGTCACTACCTAGAGGTACACAATAGAAATCCTGCTAAGACTTTATTTCTAGGCATTGATAGGTATACCCCCCAGTGGAGGGGTGATTCCCTAGTACGGAACATTTCCAGGTCAGAGATGTCCTGGATACATAAAATAAAATGCTATGCTCCCTTTGGGCTAAACGTCGACACAGATCTAAATGCCTTCATAGATAACTCTTGATTTGGTATATTTTTTTTCCATGGGTTTTTTACTCAATGTTTTTTTTACCTAATGGTTTTATTTATTTAATGTTTTTATCTATGGTTTTTTTTCCTATGGTTTTGATTTAGAATATACCTATATTAATGAGAGTAATGTCAATATTTTTAGATTCTGATTTATTGATCTGAGTCCCGGGCAGTATATTAGGTTCTACATCATCATTAAGAAATTTTTGGTCATGATCTATGATTGTGCCTTTGGCATAATTTCTGCCTTCCTACATGATATGACATATGACAGTATAATTTAAATTTATTTATGCTGCCTTCTTCTTTTTGGCCACATGATGGCACTGCTTTAACCTCGGAATAGGCAGAGGTTAATGAGTTCTCTGTTCCTCGTGTCACTTCCTGTGGAAGTGCTTTTTAGCTGCATTTATTTAAATTCCTCTTACTTTTTTAAATGATCTGGGAAATAGATCTTTGTCATATTATGCTAAAACGCAATCAACAATAGTATTTTAGCTGTGTGTTCTGATGGTTTCCATTCCGTGAACTGTGTAGTTCTACTTCCGGGTGGCGGGGCTGCCCGTGACTCGGATAGAGGCGTGGTCTCCAGTGTATATAATTTGCGATGAGTCAGTGCGTCGCCCGTTCCCCAGACGACGCTATCTATAGCGAAACGTACGTCGGGAGGCTGACGCACTGACGTCATCGCTGGACGGGAGACTGCAAGCCGGCCGGCTTTTTCCCATGCTTGTTTTATCTGCTTTGATGTAAGTAGCCATCTGTTTTTATACAATAAAATTACTGTTGGACGGTACACACTATGTGGTTTACCCTCTTCATTTCCATGATTGGCGAATACTGAGTCCTATACAGTGCAGGAGTTCCATCCCTGGGGTCCATTTACTACGAGGAAGTGGATTATTCACAGGTTGGCACTACTTAAGCTTGCCTCTGGTAAGCATAACATCCTGGTGGTGGTGCACGTGTGCAATTGGTGTGATTAGGAGTTCACTCTTCTCTTTGATACCCTGCATTGCAAGTTTCACTGATCAGGACCATATGGACTTTTATATGGACTTTTTATGTGGATATTTATTTTTAACATTGAGGTTAATTTTCACTGATGTGTTTGGTCTACCACGTTATAATATTTATTTATACAATTAGTCACATTGATATATTATATTGATTGGTTCACCATTCTTAGGTTTGCGCAACTCCTCTTTTTCTAATGTTTACAGTGTTCCATAGTGGATGAAACTAGTGTAACTGTATAGATGGCATGAATAATGTGACAATGCATTTAACATGAACCTCGTTGTTGAATCCTTATAAGTTTAATATCAGATTATACAAAAATGAATATGAAAAGGTATAAAAATTGGCTTCTTACTGGACAAAAAGGGCATCACGGATGCAAGTCTAACTGTAATATTCTAAACCGATGTTTAAGGTGCCGCATGTAATAACATGACACCTGTATATTCTGAATGTATATGGACAACCTCAAATCAATCTTGAATCTTAAAAATTACGTACACACAAGAAAAAGAAAAGTAAGAAAAAGAATCCTTGATACATAAAACAACATAGACACATGATATGATAACATAATTATGAATGGCTTCACACTAGTTGACAATTTGTGCAAAGAATGGGTGAATCTATTCCATTCCTCTAAAAGTATCGATGGTGATTCATAAACTATAAAAAAGAAGAGGAAAGAGAAGAGAGACCCCATAAAACAGTAGAACTCTTAAGTACCATATGCCCAATGAAGCGACACAAAAGTTAAACACAAACATTGGTCTGAAATCCAAATATTATAATATATATATATATATATATATATTGAGGGATTCCAACAGTAAACTTAACATCACTAAAAAGTGTCTATGGGCATATGTGAACAGGGGCAACATCAGCAGGATGGTCAGCCTCAAGGACACTGTGCAGGTAGCGAGGGCTAGTCATAATAATGGGAAACGTCCCACTCAAAGTTTAAACCAGCCGGTATTCTCGTATGTAGTGAGAAAATCCAATAGACCTCGCGCCTGCACAGTATCCTGAACCTATCCCCTCCTCTAACTGGGGTATTGATCTTTTCGATCCCTTGGATAGAGAGGCATGATGTGTTTTTATGATGTACAGAGACCCAATGCCTGGCAACATTAGTGTTCCTATCCTTCTGTATGTCAAACAAGTGGTCGTACAGTCTATCCTTGAGCCTGCGAGTAGTACGCCTGACATATTGAATGTTACACGATTCGCACTTGATGACATACACCAAAAACTTGCTATTGCAGTTAATGAACTGCTTAATATCAAAAGTTTTATGGTTAGTGCTAGACTGTACTACCTGGCCTGTTTTGATGTGTTTACAGTAGTTACAACCTGAAATACCACATCTGAATGTTCCCTTGAAATGTAGCCAGTTGGATGCTGGAGGTTTACTAAGAAAGAGACTGGGTGAAAGATGACTTCCTAAAGTAGGGGCTCTTCGTGATACTGATTTTATGCCTTTGGACAGTATCTCCTGATAGCTTGGGTCATTCAATAGAATAGGAAGTTATTTTTCAATGGTAGTTTTAATTTTGTTGAATTCCAAACTATATGGAGTAGAGAATACCGGTACTTTGTTGAACGACATAGAAGATTTCTGTTTGTATTTACTAGGGTTGCACCGATACCGATACTGGTATCGGTGCTGATACTAAGCATTTGCAAGAGTATTGGTACTCGTGCAAATGCCCCGATACCCAAAACCGATACCTTCGGGCTCTGTACTTTCAGCTGTCAGCAGGAATTCCCCGCTAACAGCTGAAAAGTAAAGAAAAAATGCAGGCAATTATTGGTTGTTAAGGAACGGGGCTCTTAGTATGGCTTATGACGCTCGTGAGGTGATTTTCATGACCATCATTAGTAGTCTTTTGCCCAGGAGCGACACATTTTAAATGCAGTCTATATTGGACACATGCCTGCGTTGTGCATTTGTAGTGGATTATCAATGGAGCCGTCATAGCTTCCAATGATGGCACCACTATTATTATTGTGATATACATATGTAGCGGCACCCCCTTTACCCGCTTCTCCCTCTTTCTCTCTTTGCGGCTGGCTGACTCGTCTAGGGGTACCAGGGAGAAGAATGGGGGGGACGCACCACCAGCTCGTGCCTCTGATGTGTGTTATGCAGAGGTGTGAGCTAAACCTTTTACCTTCGGGTCTGTGTTCACGTCTGGAGCTTCAGCTTCTCTTGTGGAGGATGATTGCCACTGTTGCAGGCAGGGCACTTAGCTCCCAGTAACTTGAGTTCCACACCAAATAAAATCCAACACTTATTTATTCTGTTAGAGCAACAAATAGTCCTAGAACAGTAGACTGGTTGAACTTGGAGAACAGACAGGTGTGGGAAGGAGAAGGTCCAGGCACAATCAAAGTTCTCTCCTGTTCCGTATAGTGCAAACAGGCTTGGCGCACAGTTGCTGCCACCGACTGTGAATTTGGTTTCTGCCACAAACCTTGGTGAAAGTAGAGGCCTCTGCCACAGACCTTGATGATAGGTCTCTGCCACCGACCTCCTTCAGTTGAATCCCTGCCACTGACCATAAGAACATAGAATACCTCCGTTAGGATAAATGGCCCCTGTCAGGGAAAGACATCCATCCGGACGGTCTCCAGAGGCCCACACCGTCACCGGCATTATGCTGTACCAGCTCTTCGAGAGGGTCACATCTCTGGTCCCTTTACACCCTGGATTCGGGCACCCAATTCCGGGGGGCACCCTAGGAATACTTCATCCCTCGCGGGACCCAGTGGAAGGTACTGGGCCCCAGGCCTTCTTGCAAAGTACCTCACCCCAGGCTTAAGGTGCCTGGGATGGAACTCGACTCCATGTGCCCAGGGCAAGGGCACCTGGACACGGACGAACGGACAGCAGCCCCCCAGGCTGAAGGTGCCTGGTGCTCGGACCTCGTGCGTAAAATGTCCGCCCCCTTTATCCCCTCTCCCAGCAGGTACTGCGGGTTCCCCGCCCCGCTGTACTATTGGCGCGAGAGGACAAAAAGGGCACGGCCCTACAATGGTGGTTCAACCCCAGCCCAAGGCAACAGCGCCACCCAGGGGCCGCAGGGAGCTAGACACCATTGATATCTTCCACGAACCAAAACGGCCATAAACCCTAGTAATTAGTGCATCTGGGCCATACTACCGCCCAGACACTTCCCCTAAATATTGATACCCGCTACACATATATACATTTTTTGATCTATTTTGTCCATATTTACCCCACCGTAGATTTAGCACAGATATAGATATAGCGCAGGCATGTAGCCGGGGAGATACACATTTTGCATCTCTTTTAACAACACATCATCTTGATTTATACACATAGTAATTTTTTCCATCAACTATAATTCACAATTTTTATAAATATAATTTTATTAAGAATTATCCATTTATGCTAAACAGCTGGTACTAAACAGCTTTCTATATGTGCGCACATGCATTATTCATGCATGTTACTCAGGACTATTTTTAGCAATTTATTACTTTATTTATTTTAGATGTTGGCATATAGGCATTTTGGGCATCATTTGAAAGTACATCATCTAACCTTTACAATGCACATTTGCAATTTTAAATTTGCTTATTGCGCATGATAGTCCACTAGGCTGGAGCAAACATTGTCACTAGTGCAAGGTTGGTCTCCTAATTGAGCTCCAGGGATTCTAGTCACAGATTTTGGATTTGGGGTGGCTTATTTTTTATTTTTTTTAGAGGAACGTGAGTGTGGTCAGCTCCCAAATTCGGAGGAGTGTGATCAGAGAGCTGGACCCAGCAAAGAGCCTCCAGTGGACCTCACATCCCCAGACACAAGTCATGCAGAGGGTGGAGTAGTGCATCAACTAGAAGATGATTTAATTGAGCCTGTCGTTTGCCCCAGTAAGTATTTTGAACATATTGTCTTTAAATGTGTAGACAGTGTTATTTGGTTAACTAAAATTTTTATCTTTTGTGGGCCGCTAACAAAGTGGCACAAAAATGAAAAAAGTTTTGCCACTGTGCCCATTAAACGCAGCCACTGTGGCCAAAGGGCAACAGTTTGTCTCCTAAAAATGCACCAATTTTGGGCTAACATCAAGCCAGTTTACACCCAGCCATGCACTTACCAGCCTTGGATCATCGCCGTCCTTCTTCAGTCCTAGATGTCTTCTCCCGCCCTCGATGTTGCTTCAGCCAATGAGGTTACCGGTCAGTGGCGTCACTAGGGTTGGTGTCACGCGTTGCGTCCCAAAATGGTGTCCCCCCCCACCAACTATAGTCCCCCTCAGTACAGACCCCCCTCCACTAACTACAGACCCCCCTCCCACAGTATATATCCCCCTCCCTCAGTGCAGACTTCCCCACCTCAGTGCAGACCCCCCAGCAGTACAGACCACCCTCATTTACAGACCCCCCTTAGTTACAGACACCCCTCAGTTTCAACCCCCCCTTGGTGCAAACCCCCCCTAGTGCAGCCCCCCCCCCCTTACCTTACAGAGCAGCAGAATGAGCATACACACAGCGGTGTGACCCTCGAGGGGGGGCTCCGCCTCCTCCTCCTCTGTGGATGTAAACAGAGAGGAGGAGGGGGCGGCGGCTTCCTTCCGCTCCGCAGAGGGACACAAGCTGCGGCGCAAGCCACGAGGCACAAGGCAGAGGGCGGGCGGTGTTAGAGTTGTGCCACTACCCATGCATGCCCCCCCCCCCCCTCCGCACCTTGCTAGCAACTCCGCTGTTACCGGTAACAATATCCAATGATCATGATTGGCTGAGATGCATGTCATTGATTTTTAAGTAACTAATTAACTGTGCGTCACCTTGTCTACTATTTATTGGTAAATTCAAGTGTGAGGTCTGTTCAACATGAAAGCCTATCAGAGCCACTTGCTCTGATAGACACTTCCAAAACACAACCACCGCTCTAAATTCTGATGTCCTGTACTCAACAGGAGCCCAGCCATCAGAATATTGTTTGGCAACAATACACAGATTCATGTAATGCATGAATCTGTGTATTGTCTTTCAGTGGCGTTACAAGACAGAGTGGGGGCGTTTCTATGGCGCCATATATGGACGCAACACAACTGGTATAGACATGTCTAGGGATTGGTTAAATTATATTTAAATTAACAGCCAAACACTGAGGCAAAGTAGGTAGTGCATTGAACATTTGCATGTAGAAGGAGACAGGAGGTGGAATGAGCTGGCAGTGTTCCTAGGTAACCAATTGGGGGAGACACAGGCACCAGGGACAAGATTCAAGAGTAGCTACAGTGTGTACATTCCTAGTAGTGTAGGTGTCTGAAGAGCAAGCAGGTTTGGGAATCCAAATTACATTCGATGGAAGTATTTGACCCAATTGGCAGGATTAAATATTTTTGCATAATTCACTTTTGTAGGGCCACAGCCACTTGTCCTTGATTCCCATTTGTATGTTTTCTATTTTTCCAAGGCCACGAACTACCAAGATGCACAATTGGTCGGATCAGTGCTGATATGCTGCAGGCAATGACTGTACTTGAACAAATAAAGGAGGCTGCCACTGGTGTTCTGAGGCGTATGCAGGATTATGTAGACCTGTTAGCAAAATTTTAAGTTCTTGGTTATTTTTGTTTGATTCTTTTTACTATACTTTTAAGCACAGACTATGATCCTTGATATGTTGAAATAACAATAGTTCCATGTGTAGCGACCCTCTCTCTCTCTTGCTTTATCGGTTATGTGGCTGTTGTCTAGGGGTCCCTGGGAGGGAGAGATGAGAAACACCACGGCCCATGTCCTCCATAACTAAGAGGTGAAGGCCAGAAAATTGGGCCCTGTGCAGGTGTCCTAGAGTCAAGTCCAGTACTTCGTTCCTGACTCCTTTGCTCCTAGTAACCAGAGTTCCACACAGTGAATAGGTCCAACTCAGTTTTATTCTTCTTGCCAAACAATAAACAGTTTCTTCTACTGAGTTATAATGGGGAATAGATCGAGACACAATCCTTTCCCTTCTGGTGCTAACCACTGTGATATCACCAGTGGCGGATAGTCACTGCCACTGACCATGTGAGGTAGAACGTGAATTACCTTCGCTAGCACGGCCCCTGTCAGGGGAAGGAGATCCGTCCAAGGGAGAAACCGGAGGCCTCTCTGTCACCAGCGATGCTGCGCTGGACTCTTCAGAGAAGTTCCGCACACCAGTCCTCACGAACTCAGACACGGGCACCCAAGGAATTAGGGCCCCCCTCGGATTCCTCCACCCTCGCGGAACTCAGTCGAAGGTACTGAGCCCCAGGCCTCTGCCATAGTACCTCACCCCAGGCTAAAGGTGCCTGGGATGGACTCCATCCTCGCTCCGGCCAGGTCAAAGGCACCTAGGCCCGGAACACCAGAATGCCAGCACCCAGGCCGAAGGTGCCTGGGTGCGGCCGCGTCCTCCAACTCCGAACTCTGAACCCCTTGGTAAGGGCGTCCGCCCCTTTTATCCCCTCTCCCTTTGCGTCACAGCGGGTTCCCCGCCCCGCTGTACCAGCTCCAGGGGAGGACAAAAAAGGTACAGTCTTGCGGTGTGAGCTCAGCCCCGGCCCAGGGCAACAGTGCCACCTGTGGGCCGCAAGGAACCTCACACCACCAGAGTCCTCCAAGAACCAGAAAAGGGTCTCGGATACCCTAGCAATCTGTGCATCTGGGTTACACCACCACCCAGATGCCTCCCCTAAATTCAAGTACCCGCTACACATGGAATTACTGGGATTTCGGAGTAGTAAAGAACAATGCCATATGCTGTGTCTTTTAATGTGAATTGTCATGTGTAATCGCATGCCAATTCACTTAAAGGGGTTGTAAAGTTAAACATTTTTGGTGAAAAATATCTAACTTTACCTTACTGCAGCCCTCCTTCACTGACCTCATCCTTAAAATTTAACTTGAAATGTCCTTAATTCTTCCTCTAATAATCTGCATTTACTGTTCTTCTGTCTGGAATCAACACTGGAATGCGAGGCTTGCTCTCTGGTGTGGAGTGTCGTTCTCGCACCCTCCCTTGGACTACAGGAGAGTCAGGACGCTCTCTACGTTGCAGATTTCGAAAGGACCTGTGTTTTAGTGGTCGTCCTGACTCTCCTGTAGTCCAAGGGAGGGGGCGAGCCCGACACTCCACACCAGGGAGAAAGCCTCGCAATACTGTGTGGATTACACACAGAAGAACACCAACTGAGGATTACTAGGAAGAAATAAGGACATATTTTGAAAAACTTTTAAGGATGAGGTAAGTGAAGGAGGACTGCACTAAGCTAAAGGAAGCTATTTAGGGTACAAAAATGGGACCTTTACAACCCCTTAAAAATTTGCCAAAAATTTGGGTTCAGGTTTGTAGGTCAGTGTTTCTCCACCCGCCTTCTCTAGGTGCTTGACCACCTCCTTTTTATATTTAGTGTAGTCAGTATACACAACATCTTGGGGTATTTTTAAAAAAAATATCCAAAAAAAACCTGTGACTATAGTTACAAAGAGATAAAATAAGAACACGAAATGCACCTGGAGAAGGATAGTTGGCAAACACTGTTCACAAAGTTCCCTTTTTCCTAATGTTTTGCATACATGGGTATTTTTGATATTAAAATAGAGAATACGGTTTGCCACCATGAGGATTGAAAATGTTAAGAAGCACAGTGTGTGTTTTGAAAATAACCCCAAAAAATTGACAATACAAGTGCTGTGGCAAGTGCACTTGTATTTTGAACAACGTTTTTAGAGTTTGAAAAAACAGCACTGTGCCCACATGTGCAAGCTGCCATCAACACAAAAACAGTCAGATCCCATGATGTCAGCTAGCACATGTGGACACAGTGGGCTTTGTTTAATAATGTGTACGGAATGACATTTTATGAAGGGTATCATAAGTGCCATTTTCAAATTAGCCCTCATTAACATTTGTCGCAGAAAGGTAGGAGCTCTTTCCACTTGAGGAAGGCAATATATTCTCACGTTGAGAATACAATGCAAAATGTCTTGTATGGCCTTTTTACATAAGATTTTGTAATTTGTTAGGTAGTGATTTTGTGATGTGTATTGCTGTGCCTTCAAAGATATATGTTTAGCCACCTCAAAGTTGAGAAGAAAGCAAAAAAAAAAAAAAAATGTTGTTTTGTTGTAAAACCAGAACCAAAATATTTATTTGTGTTGAAAGTAAATATTTTTTGGATTTCCTATGTGTGGCTTCTTATTTATATGATTAATAAGAACAGTATATTTGGTAAGTTGGTGTAGTTACTTTGAATGTGTACTTTAAAATGTGTGTAGCAGAGCCACAGCACAACATAATACACTACATATGTCAAGGCAAGATTTCGAGCTAATACATTCCAATTATGGTTTGGCAACTAAACTAAAATCATAAAAATTTACATTAGAAGAATATTTTCAAAAATAATAAACACATACAACAGTATTTCAAAGATATTTGGGTCTAATAAACAAAACACAGGGTATTATTACACATTATCCACAACATTTTGTTGCCAGGGCACTGCCCCACTACCCACAAAGTAAGCCTTGTATTGTTCCCTCACAATATGGCCAGTTTGTGAGGAAACCCCAACTCCACCAGTTTGCTTCACTGGCTCTTCAGCTGCCATAACACCTGAGGTATCATCTTGAGCCACTGAACCTATATAGCTTGTGCCATTCCTCCGCAAAAAATTATGAAGAATGCAGCAACACAATACCACATGGTTGATTTTATATTCCGCCAAATTGATGGCCGTTAAAAAAAGGTGGAAACGGTTGGCGAGAATTCCAAACGCATTCTCGACAACCCTCCTGGCACGTGAGAGGCAGTAATTGTATATGCGCTGCTCTGGGGTTAGGTTCCTCATTGGAAATGGCTTCATTAAATGAGGCCCCAGAGCAAACGCATCGTCGGCTAGAAATACGAAATGAAGCCCCTCAATATTGTCCTGGGCAGGGGGTAAATTCAATGTGCCATTCTGGAGGCGGTGATTAAACTCTGTGTGGAGCATCACCCTGCCATCTGAATGGCGCCCATTGATCCCCACATCCAAATACAAAAATTTGTAGTTGGCCGAAACAAGGGCTAGCAAAACGATACTGCAAAAGCCCCTATAATTGTAAAAAAAAGATCCAGAGTTGGGTGGGGTATATGATGCGAACATGTTTGCCATCAATGGCACCCCCACAGTTTGGGAAATTCCAGTAGTTTTGAAACTGGGCCGCCACATCCTGCCACTGCTGGGGATTTGAAGGAAACTGAGAATAAAAAAAAAACATTAAGACTTGAGCACTGAAAATGCAAATTAGTTATGACACATACGTTCTGGTGCAAACATTAAAATAGAACATTTAAAGCAGTATGTAATAAAAAAAGCATCACACTTCTTATTATATGCTTCCTCACTCCCTCTGGTGGCAGATTTTTTTATTTTGGGGGGGGGGGGGGTGGAATGGGTCGAGTTTGGGGACAGGTAAGAACCCTCTCCACTTCCATTAAAGATAAATTAGGAACAAATGAAGGTACATTTTACAAGCCACTCTGTTTATAAAATATTGGCAGCACAATGGGAAAATAATACGTGCCATCATATCTACGTTTCTAAACAATTATTTATAATGCATTAAATATCATTAAAATAAGTGATGAGTATGTAGCGGCTGCTCCTCACACTCCCCTCTTTGTCTCGTCTTTCTCTTGTCTAGGGGTATCTTAGAGGGGAGGGAGCGGGGACACTACGCCTAGCTTCTACCACAGATGTTAGTGCGGTATAAGCAACAGTTCTGTATTACCTTCGGGTCAGTGCTGTGCACCTGGATCCTCCCTCCAAGAGTCACCGCGAACCATGTCTGTCAGAAATTTAGCTCCACACCATTAAAGTTCAACACTCCTTTATTCTTCTTGTCTGAACACAAACAGTTGAACTCCCTTGATAGAACAGAACAGAAAGGGAGGTGTGGATACGAACAGGCCCAGACACAATGTAAGCTGCCACTTCCCTTCCTAGAAGTGTGTCCTGGTCTCCGCACGAGGGTAGATTTCCTTCCAGGCCGTCTCCGACGAGAGACTCACTTGTCACTGGCAATATGCTGCACCGGGTCTTCAAATGAGGAGCTCCCCCGGTCCATTGCACCTTCCGGATTCGGGTACCCAATCCCTGGGCACCCTAGGATCTCCTTCCCTCGCGGAACTCAGTGTTGGGCACTAAGCTCCGGACCTCCATCCAAGTACCTCACCCCAGGCCAAAGGTGCCTGGGATGGAACTCGACCTCCGCTGTCCTCTAGGCCTAAGCCACCCAGAGGAGCGACACGACCCACCGTCCGCAAGCTGAAGGTGCCTGGGACGTCCACCCGTGACCAAGATGGCCGGCCCCCTTTATACCCTCTCCCAGCAAGCACGGCGGGTTCCCTGCCCCACCATACCGCTGCTGAGGGAGGACAAAAAGGAGGATGGCACATACTGTAGCAATGATTCAACCCCAGTCCAGAGCGACAGCGCCACCCACTGGGCTGCAGGGAATTACACATCACTAATGTCTTTGTCAAAATTCAAAATTACACCCGGGAAAGTACATACCCGCTACAAGTATAAATTAATAGTGTACTACATGCTAGTGACTACATGCTTTGGAAAATTCATGACGAAAAATTGCAAAAATAACAAATGAATAGTGAGAATGGATTCTTAAAAATGCATAAAGAGTAGTTGGATCAGTTGATTATGCATTTTGTGGAGGGGAGGGAGGGTTCTAAATTATTTGGTGTAGCCAAAAAAAAAAAAAGAATTTGAGACCAACAATACTAATGTGACACAGTTTAGGGGGTGTTTAGGGTAATCCCCTACCAAAAATATAAAATAAAACATATGCTCTAAATGTGGATGTGCCAAGGAAAGCATGCTGGGGAGGTAAGTGAGGACAAATATGCATGTAGGACAGGGAAAATAAACTAACATCTACATAAAGGACATTCAGAGCAAAATACATTACTGGAAATCATGGAAGAAAACATACAGAATCAAAGAATAAAATAAACAAAGTATATAGAATTGGAGATGAGATCAAAATACATACCCGAATATAGTCCTTCTGCAGGACTTGAATTATCGCGCAACATGTCTCCGGTATGATATGGCCAAGAGCCTGGGGAGAAATACGGGTAGTAAATTTAATATCTTGGATACTTCTCCCTGTCGCCAAGTATCGCAGAGTGGCTATGAGCCTTTGCTCAGCAGGAATAGCACTCCTCATGCAGGTGTCCTGCTTCCTAATGTAGGGGGACAGCAAGGACAAAAGGTGCTGGAAGCATGAGTCAGACATCCTGAGATAATTACGATAATCGTGGGGATTATTCTCCCTTAGCTCCCTCAGCAAGGTCATGTGGGAAAATTGGTCGCGTTGAAGCAACCAATTTTTGGTCCAAACAGTCCTCCTCCTACCCTTTGATTTGGACTGGGCATGAGAGATGTCCACAACTCCCAGGCTATTTATAGCGCGCTCTCTCTCTGTATTGCGCAACATCTTCAATAAAGAACGGACGTTAAGAAACGACCGTAAAGGACCAGCACGAATCTGCCTACGCAAAACCGTCACTACCTCGCGCTTAGCAGAACGAGACCAAAGCATGACGCCGGGAAATTGAAGTTTCCTCTTTTGAAGGCTCGTCAGAACGTTGAAACGTCACTACGTTCATGTTTGTTGGCTAAAAAGTCAGAGCGTGTGTATGCTATGGGCGTTCACGCCCAACTCCGTTTGGACAAAAATCCACGGAAAAGTCAGATGGAAGTCCGACCGTGTGTACGAGGCTTAATACTTCTTTTGACGCTGCTTTCGGGTGGGTTCGGCGCAGGGCCGGCCCAAGACATTGTGCTGCCTGGGACCAAGAATAAAAATGCTGCCACCCCCAAAAAAAAATCACGCCCAACAAAAGGCCCCCACATTCATTATTTTATATCATGATAACTAAAGAGGACCGGTCATGGCTCTATACATGTATAGAGGAGTATAAAAGGACCTTTAATGGCTCTAAACATGTATAAAGGAGTATAAAGAGGACCCGTCATGGCTCTTTACATGTATAAAGGAGTATAAAGAGGACCTGTCATGGCTCTATACATGTATATAGGAGTATAAAAGGACCTGTCAGGGCTCTATACATGTATAAAGAGGACCTGCCATGGCTCTATACATGTATATAGGAGTATAAAGAGGACCTGTCATGGCTCTATACATGTATATAGAAGTATAAAGAGGACCTGTCATGGCTCTATACATGTACGTAGTAGTATAAAGAGAACCTGTCATGGCTCTATACATGTATAAAGAAGTATAAAGAGGACCTGTCATGGCTCTATACATGAATATAGAGGACCTGTCATGGCTCTTTACATGTAAAGGAATATAAAGAGGACCTGTCATGGCTCTATACATGCATATAGGTGTATAAAGAGTACCTGTCATGGCTCTATACATGCATATAGGTGTATAAAAGGACCTGTCAGGGCTCTATACATGTATCCAGGAGTATAAAGGGACCTGTGCATTGCCGGCGGCCACGATGTCTTTTGCGCAAACTAATCAATGTAAGCTAATTGTGTTTTTTTTGGTACCAAAAATATGTAGAAGAATACATATTGGCCTAAACTGATGAAGAGATTCGTTTTTTTATATACATTTTTGGGATATTTATTATAGCAAACAGTAAAAAATATATATATATTGTGACAGCAGGAAGGTAAAGTCACCTGGTTGCATCCAGGGGGGTAGATATATTTCGCCCAGATTCAGGCTTTACGCCGACTTATACAACTAGGTGGAGAGTTGTATAAGCCCAGCTGAGGCTAGTGGGCTCATGGATGACTCATACCTCTAGGGAGAGTGTGGGGCGTTGTGCAGACAGGGAGTTGATGAGACCAGCTGAAGCTTGTCAGCTCATTTAGGCCTCTATAAGAACTCCCAGATTCATTAGGTGTTTGCTCATGCCTGGACCCAGACCTGTGTGGACTGTCTAGGGAGAGTGAACCCCTGTGCGGTGAGACAAAGCCTGTGTGGCTATTTGCTTGGACATTTAAAACCAGGGACTTAGGGACTAGGACAGCACTAGGCTGATCCCAGTTGTTAGTTAGGAAACCTGTATGTTTAGTCAGAGGTCAAGTTGACCAGGATTTATTTTATTTATGTTTCTTTTGCTTTGCTGTGTTTTGGTCACTGTAAATAGAAAATAAACCGCACCTTTTTGATTTTGAAAACCACAACCTCCGTTTGCTGGGCCTGTTTTTGTGTGGGGAGCCCATCCCGGGGGTCACACACACCCGCTGCCGAGCTAACCCCCTCACAGTTGGTGGAGAATGCAGGCAGTTTTTTTTAAGCCAGCATGGAGGAGATACTGAAGCAGCTGGCTCTAGCAAATGCCAATCAACAGCAGACAAATGCAGGTTTGCAAAAGAGCCTTGCAGCTCATCAACAGAGCCTTGCAGCTCAACAACAGAACTTCGCAGCCCAGCAGCAAGCTCATCAACAGAGCCTTGCAGCCCAGCAGCAGACAAACGCAACTTTGCAACAGAGTCTGGAGGCTCAGCAACAAGCCCAGCAGCAATCTGAGGCCCGCTTCATAGACCTGTTGCAGAAGCAAGAGCAGAGACTACAACAACAGATGGAAGCAGTAATGCAGCAACGTCCGCAGACCAGTGAGGAAAGCCGTCCCACTAATACTGCGTCCTTTGGGGTGAGTCGTTTATTGACAAAAACGACTGGAGAGGATGATCCAGAGGTATTTTTGACCACATTTGAAAGGACCGCTGAAAGAGAAAAGTGGCCTGAGGAGCAGTGGGCTGGACTGGTGGCTCCTCTGTTAACTGGTGAATCGCAGAAAGCTTACTATGACCTAGAGCCTAACCAAGCAAAAGACTATGTGATGCTAAAAGCTGAAATTTTGGCAAGGCTGGGTGTCACCCAGGCTGTCCGGGCTCAGCGTGTGCATAACTGGACTTTCCAGCTTGGAAAACCCCCCAGGTCTCAAATGTATGATCTCATTCACCTGAGCAGAAAGTGGCTACAGCCAGAGACTTTGTCCGCACCAAAGATTGTGGAACGTGTTGTAATGGATCGGTTTTTGAGAGCTCTTCCTACTGCCATCCAAAAGTGGGTAAGCCATGGAGACCCAGAGACGGCCGATGGTCTTGTGGATCGTGTGGAGAAATACTTGGCTACAGAGAACCTGACGGCCTCTTCCAGAGACACTCGGACTTTCCACCCTAAGACCAGACCATCCCCAGGGGCGGATAAGAGGATTCCAAGGGGTGAGGGTGGAGAGAGTGAGAGGGTGGGAGCTCTACCCCAAGTTTGGCGAGAACAGCCTGGGAAATCAGCGGCTCAAGAGGCGGCAAGAAGGATCGTTTGCTACCGCTGCCGGCAAGCGGGACATATTGCAGCCAATTGCCCGGTTGTGGAGGAACCCATGCAGTGTGACTTTCTGACGGGCAGACGTCAGTCGCTGTGTGCGACAGTCGCATGCACTGCCATTCGAGGAACTGAGAAACATTTATGCAAAATGTGTGTTAATGGTAGAAATGTTGTGGTATTGCTGGATTCAGGTAGCCTTGTGACCCTGATAAAGGCTGAGTTAGTTAAAACAGAGGTCTTTGGGAATAGCAAGGTAGCTGTTATTTGTGTGCATGGGGACACCCGAGAGTATCCAGTGACTACAGTGTGTTTCGAGACCCCCAAAGGTACCCTCTCTCATCCAGTGGGCTTAGTATCTCAGTTACCGCATGAGGCCATTGTGGGAAGGGATTTTCCGAAGTTCTGGGAACTGTGGGATGATCCTGAGCCCCCCACTGGTGCCCCTATGTACCAGGAATGTGATAGCCAGAACTCCCCTGAGAGTGGTGAGGACTCTCCGGAATTTCCCTTATCAGTATTGGCAGGGGAGACTCAAGAAACTGGAGAGGAGCCCACCTCCTCAGACGAAAACCTACCGTCTGTGGAGTTTTCTGATCTTGAGGTTCACAGGGAAAACTTTGCCACAGAACAGTTGAAAGACCCCGCCCTAATAAAGGCACGGGAAAACGTAGTGAAAATAGATGGCGAGTTAGTGAACCCAGATAATACCTGCACTTACCCATACTTCAGCGTAGAGAAGGACCTACTGTATCGGGTGGCAAAAAGGGCAGAAGAAACCGTTGAGCAGCTTGTGGTGCCCAAACCTTACAGGAATTTGGTGTTGGAGTTGGCCCATGGGCACATTCTTGGAGGTCATCTGGGGACAGAGAAAACCCGAGAGAGGGTATTACAGAGATTCTATTGGCCGGGGGTGATGAAGGACATAGAAAATTATTGTTCCTCCTGCCCTGTGTGTCAGAGGTCGGCCCCGATGCCACATTTCCGTAGCCCGCTGGTCCCTCTACCCATCATTGAGGTCCCGTTTGAGAGGATCGCCATGGATTTGGTAGGGCCGATAATCAAGTCCGCTAGGGGGCACCAGTACATATTAGTTATAATGGACTATGCCACCCGTTATCCAGAAGCGATCCCTCTCCGAAATACCTCGGCCAAAACCATAGCCAAAGAGCTATCTCTTGTGTTTAGCCGGGTGGGTATTTGTAAAGAACTGCTTACGGACCAAGGTACACCCTTTATGTCCCGGGTTATGAAGGGGCTGTGTAAATTGTTCAAAGTGACGCAATTACGTACATCTGTGTATCACCCCCAAACCGATGGGCTGGTTGAAAGATTCAACAAAACCCTAAAACAAATGTTGAAGAAAGTGGTGGATAGAGATGGAAAGGATTGGGACTGTCTACTTCCTTATCTGATGTTTGCTATTAGGGAGGTGCCCCAATCCTCTACGGGATTCTCCCCCTTTGAGTTACTGTATGGGAGACACCCAAGAGGGCTGTTGGATATGGCCAAGGAAACTTGGGAAAGTGAGAGTTCTCCCCACAGGAGTGTGATTGAGCATGTCGCCCTGATGCAAGACCGAATTGCACAGGTAATGCCCATCGTGAAGGAACATTTGGCCCAAGCGCAGTTAGCACAGCAGAGAGTGTACAACCGTGGAGCCAAGACCCGTACCTTTTCCCCGGGGGATAGGATACTGGTACTTGTCCCTACGGTTGAAAGTAAATTCCTTGCCAAATGGCAAGGCCCCTATGAGATAATGGAAAAAGTGAGCGAAGTGAATTACAAGGTCAGACAACCAGGAAGGCGAAAGCCCGAACAGATCTATCACGTTAATCTGTTGAAAGCCTGGAGGGATAGAGAGTCCCTAGTCGCAGACACTTGGTCACCAGCTCAAACTGGTTGCGTGATTCCTGAGGTTGGAATAGCAGCCACCTTGTCACAACCCCAACAACAGGAGGTTAAGGAGTTTGTGCTTCGCAACAAGGAGGTATTCTCTGAGCTGCCGGGACAAACATCTGGGGTAGAGCATGACATCATTACCCCGCCCGGTGAAAGGGTGAAGTTAAAACCCTATCGGATCCCAGAGGCCCGACGGGAGGCAATACGGGAGGAAGTACAGAAAATGCTGAACTTAGGGGTGATAGAGGAGTCCCAAAGTGATTGGTCTAGTCCCATTGTGTTGGTGCCTAAACCGGATGGGAGCTGGCGATTTTGTAACGATTTTCGTCAGTTGAACAAAGTTACAAAATTTGACACCTACCCCATGCCACGTATAGATGAGTTGATCGACCGGCTGGGAACAGCCCGATACATGACGACTCTTGACCTCACAAAAGGGTATTGGCAAATCCCCCTGGCCAAGTCGGCCAAAGAGAAAACCGCATTTGTAACCCCAGACGGGGCGTTCCAATATAAAAGAATGCCGTTCGGGTTACAGAATGCGCCGGCCACATTCCAGCGGAAAATGGACCAGATGCTGAGGCCCCATCGGAAGTATGCTGCGGCTTACCTGGATGACGTAATTGTCCATAGCACAGATTGGGCCTCACATCTGCCAAAAGTGCAAGCAGTCCTGGACTCTGTTCGGGAAGCGGGGTTTACGGCTAACCCCAAGAAGTGTACCATTGGGCAGGAGGAGGCCAAATATCTTGGGTACACCATTGGGAGGGGAGTAATAAAACCCCAACTCAACAAAGTCGAGGCCATCCAGAGTTGGCCACGTCCCAACAGCAAGAAGCAGGTACGAGCCTTTCTGGGAATCGCTGGGTATTATCGGCGATTCATTCCCCACTTTGCTTCTAAGGCTGTGCCCCTAACCAACCTGACGAAGGGGAAAGGGTCGGTCATGATTAAATGGACCCCCGAGGCTGAGGCAGCATTCCAATTCTTGAAACAAGCCTTATGTAGCCAGCCAGTGTTGTACTCACCCGACTTCTCTAAAGACTTTGTCGTACAAAGTGATGCGTCAGATGTGGGGTTAGGAGCAGTATTGTCCCAGGTCTGGAACGGGGAAGAGCACCCAGTCATTTACCTCAGCAGGAAGTTGAAGTCCCATGAGGTAAATTACGCCACCGTTGAAAAGGAGTGTTTAGCGGTGAAGTGGGCTCTAGATTCCCTTCGGTACTACCTGCTAGGTAGGCACTTTGACATGGTTACGGATCACGCTCCGTTAAAGTGGATGGCTCAAAACAAGGAAACAAATAGAAGAGTGAATAGGTGGTTCCTGGCCCTCCAGGAATTCAACTTCACAGTAAAGCATCGCCCTGGCGTTCAAATGGGGAATGTGGATGCTTTGTCTCGAGTACATGAATGCCTGATTGCTGGTGTTCCAACCCCGAGGTTAAAACAAGAGGGGGGGGTATGTGACAGCAGGAAGGTAAAGTCACCTGGTTGCATCCAGGGGGGTAGATATATTTCGCCCAGATTCAGGCTTTACGCCGACTTATACAACTAGGTGGAGAGTTGTATAAGCCCAGCTGAGGCTAGTGGGCTCATGGATGACTCATACCTCTAGGGAGAGTGTGGGGCGTCGTGCAGACAGGGAGTTGATGAGACCAGCTGAAGCTTGTCAGCTCATTTAGGCCTCTATAAGAACTCCCAGATTCATTAGGTGTTTGCTCATGCCTGGACCCAGACCTGTGTGGACTGTCTAGGGAGAGTGAACCCCTGTGCGGTGAGACAAAGCCTGTGTGGCTATTTGCTTGGACATTTAAAACCAGGGACTTAGGGACTAGGACAGCACTAGGCTGATCCCAGTTGTTAGTTAGGAAACCTGTATGTTTAGTCAGAGGTCAAGTTGACCAGGATTTATTTTATTTATGTTTCTTTTGCTTTGCTGTGTTTTGGTCACTGTAAATAGAAAATAAACCGCACCTTTTTGATTTTGAAAACCACAACCTCCGTTTGCTGGGCCTGTTTTTGTGTGGGGAGCCCATCCCGGGGGTCACACACACCCGCTGCCGAGCTAACCCCCTCACAATATTTTTTTTAAATTGTCTTTTTTTTGTTGTTTATAGCACAAAAAATAAAAACCGCAGAGGTGATCAAATATCACCAAAAGAAAGCTCTATTTGTGAGGAAAAAAAGGACATCAATTTTATTTGGGTACAGTGTCGCATGACCGCGCAATTGTCAGTTTAAGCGACACAGTGCCGTATCGCAAAAAATGGCCCGGTCATTAAGTGGGCAAATCCTTCCGGTCCTTAAGTGGTTAATCAGGGCTGGGCAAGGCAAGTCCCTCTCAAGCTCTCATGTCTCATACAACTTGTGATATGTGTTTGTACTTACAGTTTTGCTTCGGACTCCACCACCAGATGCGGGTTGTCACCTGCCACAGGTTGCGGATTGTCACCTGCCACACGTTGCGGATTGTCACTTGCCACACGTTGCGGATGGTCACTTACGTCACCTGCCACACGTTGCGTGTTGTCATTTGCCACATCACATGCCAACGGCTGTCGGCGGATACTGCCGGGGTTCAGGCCCCGAACCATTTTATACGGCTTACCAGGAAACACACTGAGGATCTGCAGGTTTGGCGCACGTTTTGAAACCGTACAATGGGCGATCGCTTTGGATGGATGGACCGGTGAGTAGTTTTGACGTTGAGTTGTTCTCGGATGCAGTAGGGTCTACTGGATCTGGGGTATTCTTGCAGGGGCAAGGGAGTGCAGTACCTTGGCCCGGGTCCTGGGAGGAGGCGGGGTTCCTTTGTAACCTGGTACTGTTGGAACTGTTCCGGTGATCCTGGCTATGGAGTTGTGGGGTGAGGCGGGTGAGATCTTGAGGAGTAGGTTGTACTGTGACAACATGGATGATGCGAGTCATCAACCGCGGCTCCGCGTCATCACAGTCTGTGGTGTGGTTGCTGCGCCCTTTGGTGTTGTATTGTTTACAGTTGATCAATTTTCTGTATGCTGTACACCTCCCGGGCATTGACAACACTATGGCTGATTCCCGGTCCCGGTGGGACAAGTTCAGGGAACCGGCTCCATCTGCAGAGAAGGAAGGGGTTCTTTGCCCGGGTTGGTTTTGGAAGAGTGCCTTCGGGCGCCACGGGATGGAGTAGGAGGTAGGCGAGGGGGTCTACCTGGGCGGCTTACACCAAGGTAGGGAGGGAGTGGATGGTTTTGCACGGCTAGCTGGGGATAAGCTGGTTGGGTCAGGTCATTGGTGGTGCATTTCATTTACAGGCATATGGAGGGAGGGGGGTCGGTGTCCGCCGTTGAGCGGAAGAAGGCAGGTTTTGCTCTTTTGTGCAAACTTCAGGGACTGACGGATTTCACAAAAGATTTTGGGTGAAACATGCGAGTAATGGGATCGTAAGTGTCACAAGCATACGGACACTAAGAGATCGGTATCCGTTTCCATTCTTCAAGCCATTGGCAAAAAATTTGGGGTCCATTTGTTCCTCGGGTTATGAGGTAATGTTGTTTATGGCAGCATTTCCTTAGCGTTTTGGGGCATTTCGAGTAGGGGGGTTGGGGGAGCCCCTCAAGGGATCGGAATGTGTGTGTCAGGAAAGATAGGGGGTGTTACGGTTGCGCAGGTATAAGAGGGTGTAGCTGTTTACACTGCCTGGTTCTCGGGTTTGCCCTGTGATGGTAGTGACTAGGGATGAGTTCGGTGTTCGAGTCGAACATACGTTCGACTCGAACATCGGCTGTTCGATCGTTCGCCGAGCAACGAACGATTTGGGCCGTTCGCGCCTAATTCGCGGCCCACAATGCACTACGCCATCGCAGTGTCATCCAGGCGCTGTGATTGGCCAAGCATGCACTGTGACCCCGCATGCTTGGCCAATCACAGCGCCGGCAGCGAGGAGAGCAATGATTGGCCACAGGCAGGATGCCTGTGGCCAATTATTGCTGAGGGTGTTTAGTACACGCCCCACACTATAAAAGGCTGCCAGCACGGCGGCCAAATGTAGTGTGTTCCGGAGCAGGGAAAGAGAAGCATAGGCAGAGACAGTGACATTTTTTTTTCTTGCTTAACCTGGATTCCTTTAGTTTAGGGAAAGAGAAGGATAGGTAGGGAGAGTGTCAGTCTGTTTTACTGTGCTAAACCTTGTTTGTAGGGACAGGGAAGGACAGTGAGGGAAATTCTCCTTGTGCTATACTGTGCTAAAGCATTCATCATCAACCATCTTTAAAAAAACATTTTTTATAGGGACAGAAAACTATAGGTAGGGAGAGTGTCAGTGTGTTTTACTGTGCTAATCCTTGTTTGTAGGGACAGGGAAGGACAGTGAGGGAAATTCTCCTTGTGCTATACTGTGCTAAAGCATTCATCATCAACCATCTTTAAAAAAACATTTTTTATAGGGACAGAAAACTATAGGTAGGGAGAGTGTCAGTGTGTTTTACTGTGCTAATCCTTGTTTGTAGGGACAGGGAAGGACAGTGAGGGAAATTCTCCTTGTGCTATACTGTGCTAAAGCATTCATCATCAACCATCTTTAAAAAAACATTTTTTATAGGGACAGAAAACTATAGGTAGGGAGAGTGTCAGTGTGTTTTACTGTGCTAATCCTTGTTTGTAGGGACAGGGAAGGACAGTGAGGGAAATTCTCCTTGTGCTATACTGTGCTAAAGCATTCATCATCAACCATCTTTAAAAAAACATTTTTTATAGGGACAGAAAACTATAGGTAGGGAGAGTGTCAGTGTGTTTTACTGTGCTAATCCTTGTTTGTAGGGACAGGGAAGGACAGTGAGGGAAATTCTCCTTGTGCTATACTGTGCTAAAGCATTCATCATCAACCATCTTTAAAAAAACATTTTTTATAGGGACAGAAAACTATAGGTAGGGAGAGTGTCAGTGTGTTTTACTGTGCTAATCCTTGTTTGTAGGGACAGGGAAGGACAGTGAGGGAAATTCTCCTTGTGCTATACTGTGCTAAAGCATTCATCATCAACCATCTTTAAAAAAACATTTTTTATAGGGACAGAAAACTATAGGTAGGGAGAGTGTCAGTGTGTTTTACTGTGCTAATCCTTGTTTGTAGGGACAGGGAAGGACAGTGAGGGAAATTCTCATTGTGCTATACTGTGCTAAAGCATTCATCATCAACCATCTTTAAAAAAACATTTTTTATAGGGACAGAAAACTATAGGTAGGGAGAGTGTCAGTGTGTTTTACTGTACTAATCCTTGTTTGTAGGGACAGGGAAGGACAGTGAGGGAAATTCTCCTTGTGCTATACTGTGCTAAAGCATTCATCATCAACCATCTTTAAAAAAACATTTTTTATAGGGACAGAAAACTATAGGTAGGGAGAGTGTCAGTGTGTTTTACTGTGCTAATCCTTGTTTGTAGGGACAGGGAAGGACAGTGAGGGAAATTCTCCTTGTGCTATACTGTGCTAAAGCATTCATCATCAACCATCTTTAAAAAAACATTTTTTATAGGGACAGAAAACTATAGGTAGGGAGAGTGTCAGTGTGTTTTACTGTGCTAATCCTTGTTTGTAGGGACAGGGAAGGACAGTGAGGGAAATTCTCCTTGTGCTATACTGTGCTAAAGCATTCATCATCAACCATCTTTAAAAAAACATTTTTTATAGGGACAGAAAACTATAGGTAGGGAGAGTGTCAGTGTGTTTTACTGTGCTAATCCTTGTTTGTAGGGACAGGGAAGGACAGTGAGGGAAATTCTCCTTGTGCTATACTGTGCTAAAGCATTCATCATCAACCATCTTTAAAAAAACATTTTTTATAGGGACAGAAAACTATAGGTAGGGAGAGTGTCAGTGTGTTTTACTGTGCTAATCCTTGTTTGTAGGGACAGGGAAGGACAGTGAGGGAAATTCTCCTTGTGCTATACTGTGCTAAAGCATTCATCATCAACCATCTTTAAAAAAACATTTTTTATAGGGACAGAAAACTATAGGTAGGGAGAGTGTCAGTGTGTTTTACTGTGCTAATCCTTGTTTGTAGGGACAGGGAAGGACAGTGAGGGAAATTCTCCTTGTGCTATACTGTGCTAAAGCATTCATCATCAACCATCTTTAAAAAAACATTTTTTTATAGGGACAGAAAACTATAGGTAGGGAGAGTGTCAGTGTGTTTTACTGTGCTAATCCTTGTTTGTAGGGACAGGGAAGGACAGTGAGGGAAATTCTCCTTGTGCTATACTGTGCTAAAGCATTCATCATCAACCATCTTTAAAAAAACATTTTTTATAGGGACAGAAAACTATAGGTAGGGAGAGTGTCAGTGTGTTTTACTGTGCTAATCCTTGTTTGTAGGGACAGGGAAGGACAGTGAGGGAAATTCTCCTTGTGCTATACTGTGCTAAAGCATTCATCATCAACCATCTTTAAAAAAACATTTTTTATAGGGACAGAAAACTATAGGTAGGGAGAGTGTCAGTGTGTTTTACTGTGCTAATCCTTGTTTGTAGGGACAGGGAAGGACAGTGAGGGAAATTCTCCTTGTGCTATACTGTGCTAAAGCATTCATCATCAACCATCTTTAAAAAAACATTTTTTATAGGGACAGAAAACTATAGGTAGGGAGAGTGTCAGTGTGTTTTACTGTGCTAATCCTTGTTTGTAGGGACAGGGAAGGACAGTGAGGGAAATTCTCCTTGTGCTATACTGTGCTAAAGCATTCATCATCAACCATCTTTAAAAAAACATTTTTTATAGGGACAGAAAACTATAGGTAGGGAGAGTGTCAGTGTGTTTTACTGTGCTAATCCTTGTTTGTAGGGACAGGGAAGGACAGTGAGGGAAATTCTCATTGTGCTATACTGTGCTAAAGCATTCATCATCAACCATCTTTAAAAAAACATTTTTTATAGGGACAGAAAACTATAGGTAGGGAGAGTGTCAGTGTGTTTTACTGTACTAATCCTTGTTTGTAGGGACAGGGAAGGACAGTGAGGGAAATTCTCCTTGTGATATACTGTGCTAAAGCATTCATCATCAACCATCTTTAAAAAAACATTTTTTATAGGGACAGAAAACTATAGGTAGGGAGAGTGTCAGTGTGTTTTACTGTGCTAATCCTTGTTTGTAGGGACAGGGAAGGACAGTGAGGGAAATTCTCCTTGTGCTATACTGTGCTAAAGCATTCATCATCAACCATCTTTAAAAAAACATTTTTTATAGGGACAGAAAACTATAGGTAGGGAGAGTGTCAGTGTGTTTTACTGTGCTAATCCTTGTTTGTAGGGACAGGGAAGGACAGTGAGGGAAATTCTCCTTGTGCTATACTGTGCTAAAGCATTCATCATCAACCATCTTTAAAAAAACATTTTTTATAGGGACAGAAAACTATAGGTAGGGAGAGTGTCAGTGTGTTTTACTGTGCTAATCCTTGTTTTTAGGGACAGGGAAGGACAGTGAGGGAAATTCTCCTTGTGCTATACTGTGCTAAAGCATTCATCATCAACCATCTTTAAAAAAACATTTTTTATAGGGACAGAAAACTATAGGTAGGGAGAGTGTCAGTGTGTTTTACTGTGCTAATCCTTGTTTGTAGGGACAGGGAAGGACAGTGAGGGAAATTCTCCTTGTGCTATACTGTGCTAAAGCATTCATCATCAACCATCTTTAAAAAAACATTTTTTATAGGGACAGAAAACTATAGGTAGGGAGAGTGTCAGTGTGTTTTACTGTGCTAATCCTTGTTTGTAGGGACAGGGAAGGACAGTGAGGGAAATTCTCCTTGTGCTATACTGTGCTAAAGCATTCATCATCAACCATCTTTAAAAAAACATTTTTTATAGGGACAGAAAACTATAGGTAGGGAGAGTGTCAGTGTGTTTTACTGTGCTAATCCTTGTTTGTAGGGACAGGGAAGGACAGTGAGGGAAATTCTCCTTGTGCTATACTGTGCTAAAGCATTCATCATCAACCATCTTTAAAAAAACATTTTTTTATAGGGACAGAAAACTATAGGTAGGGAGAGTGTCAGTGTGTTTTACTGTGCTAATCCTTGTTTGTAGGGACAGGGAAGGACAGTGAGGGAAATTCTCCTTGTGCTATACTGTGCTAAAGCATTCATCATCAACCATCTTTAAAAAAACATTTTTTTATAGGGACAGAAAACTATAGGTAGGGAGAGTGTCAGTGTGTTTTACTGTGCTAATCCTTGTTTGTAGGGACAGGGAAGGACAGTGAGGGAAATTCTCCTTGTGCTACACTGTGCTAAAGCATTCATCATCAACCATCTTTAAAAAAACATTTTTTATAGGGACAGAAAACTATAGGTAGGGAGAGTGTCAGTGTGTTTTACTGTGCTAATCCTTGTTTGTAGGGACAGGGAAGGACAGTGAGGGAAATTCTCCTTGTGCTATACTGTGCTAAAGCATTCATCATCAACCATCTTTAAAAAAACATTTTTTATAGGGACAGAAAATTATAGGTAGGGAGAGTGTCAGTGTGTTTTACTGTGCTAATCCTTGTTTGTAGGGACAGGGAAGGACAGTGAGGGAAATTCTCCTTGTGCTATACTGTGCTAAAGCATTCATCATCAACCATCTTTAAAAAAAACATTTTTTATAGGGACAGAAAACTATAGGTAGGGAGAGTGTCAGTGTGTTTTACTGTGCTAATCCTTGTTTGTAGGGACAGGGAAGGACAGTGAGCGAAATTCTCATTGTGCTATACTGTGCTAAAGCATTCCTCATCAACCATCTTTGAAATCCTTGTTTTTTGGACAGTCAGGGAAATTGTCATTGTGCTATTCTGTGCGAAAGCAATCATCCTCAACCATATTTAGAAATCCTTAAGTAAAGGGACAGAGAAGGACACCTGAAGGTAGCCCTTATTGCTTTTTTCCCATCTCCCTGCAGGCCATCCATTAGAATGTCTGGAAGGCAAACAAGGAGAGGCAGACAGTCACGAGGCAATAAAAGAGGGCAAGCAGGCTCTGTGTCTGGGGGCAACAGTGCTGGTCGTGGACGCGGTGCATTGTCATCAGCACATGGCCATGGGACACGCTTGTCCTTCTTTTCAGCAGCTGGACATGTTGAGCCACATCATGCCGAAGACTTGGTAGAGTGGATGACCAAGCCCTCCTCCTCCTCCTCATCCTCTCTCACCCAGGCTCAGGGTACTGGCAAAGCAGCTGCCAAAGCGTCCTCTTCCCTGGTATCAATGTCAGACTCATCATCAGTCACTCCTTCCCTAGACCCACCATGTCCTCCTCCTGAGGAGTCCCCCGAACTGTTTGAGCACAGTGTTGGGTACATGCTCCAGGAGGATGCCCAGCGTTTCGAAGGGTCTGATGATGAAACCCAGCTACAGGAAGGCAGTAGCGTGAGAGCAGACAGAGGGGATGCTCAAGAAGGACACCAATCTGGCAGTCATGTTCCAGCAGCTGCAGCATACTGCCAGATTGGCTCCAGTGATGAGGAGGGAGGGGATGATGAGGTCACTGACTCCACGTGGGTGCCTAATAGGAGAGAGGAGGAGGAGGAGGATGAGGAGGAGGCACATCTCCAACGAGGCAGGATGCCCTTTGGTGGCCAGCGTAAGGGCAGTACACCGACGGAATCACACCGCAGAGCTCCGCCTGTGCAGGGCGCTGCCTCTGCCCGTCATTCAAAAAGTTCTTTGGTGTGGGCCTTTTTTGAGGCTAGTGCATCAGATCGCACAGCTGCTGTTTGCAACATATGTCTCAAGCGTATATCGCGTGGCCAAAACATCAGCCGCTTGGGTACCACATGCCTGACCAGACATATGTTGACCTGCCATGCAGCTCGTTGGCAAGCCTACCTCAAAGACCCACACCAAAGAACAAAGCGGACCTCTCCTTGCACCGCATCAGCTGGGATCTCCAACCCCACTATAACTTCAGTCCTCTCTGAAACATGCACTGAGAGGAATGAAGGTGTAGAATTAGTTGTGTCACAGCCAAGTACTTGCGGCCACTCTGCTAGCAGTACACCGACGTCCGATTCTAGCAGGCAAATTTCCCTGCCCCAGCTGCTGGACCGTCGAAAGAAGTTCACTCCCAGCCATCCACATGCCCAGCGGTTGAATGCTAGCTTGGCTAAATTGCTAGCGCTTCAACTGCTGCCTTTTCAGTTGGTAGACTCGGTCCCTTTCCGTGAGTTTGTGCAATGTGCGGTTCCTCAGTGGCAGGTTCCCAAACGCCACTTTTTCTCACGGAAGGCTATTCCGGCTCTCTACCGGCATGTGGAAGGCAATGTCTTGGCCTCGCTGGACAGGGCGGTCAGCGGTAAGGTGCATATTACCGCTGACTCATGGTCCAGCAGGCATGGACAGGGACGTTACCTTTCTTTCACGGCCCATTGGGTCACTCTTTTGGCAGCTGGGAAGGATGCAGGACAAGGTGCAGTAGTGTTGGAGGTTGTTCCACCGCCACGCCTCCAAAATGCTACTACTGGTTGTGACACACCTCTCTCCTCCACCCCCTCCTCTTCTTCTTCCTCCATGGCCTCTTCCTGTGCTTTGTCCTCTGAACCAGCGGTGCTCCGTAGCCGTTCAAGGGGCTACGCAAGTACGCAGGCAAAAAGATGCCATGCTGTGCTTGCGCTGGTGTGTTTGGGGGACAGAAGCCACACTGGGGCAGAGGTCCTGTCTGCTCTGCAGGGCCAGGCCGAGAGGTGGTTGACGCCATGCCAGCTTAAGCCAGGAATGGTGGTTTGCGACAATGGCACCAACCTCCTCTCCGCACTCCGACAGGGACAACTGACCCATGTGCCCTGTGTGGCTCACGTCCTTAACCTGGTGGTGCAGCGGTTC
This sequence comes from Rana muscosa, assembly GCA_029206835.1. NCBI lineage: Eukaryota > Metazoa > Chordata > Amphibia > Anura > Ranidae > Rana > Rana muscosa. The sequence continues at coordinate 576,470,265 of CM055116.1, forward strand.
TTGGGCAGGTACCCGGGCTTACAGGATGTCCTGAGGCAGGCCAGGAAAGTCTGTGTGCATTTCCGCAGATCTTATAATGCCAGTGCTCGCCTGGCTGAGCTGCAAAAGGAGTTGAACCTGCCCAAGAACCGCCTTATATGTGACATGCCCACCAGGTGGAACTCAACGTTGGCCATGCTGCAGCGGCTGCACACGCAGCAGAGGGCCATCAATGAGTACCTGTGCGACTACGGCACCAGGACAGGGTCAGGGGAGCTTGGTTTTTTTTCTCCACGCCAGTGGGGCATGATCAGGGATGCATGCACTGTCCTGGCACCATTTGAGGAGGCCACGAGGATGGTGAGCAGTGACAGTGCATGCATCAGTGACACTGTACCTCTTGTCCACCTGTTGGAGCACACACTGCGTGGAATAATGGACAGGGCACTTGAGGCAGAACAGAGGCAGGAAGAGGAGGACTTCCTTGCCTCTCAAGGCCCCCTTTACCCAGACAGTGTTCCTTCTGTCCCACCCATCGCACAGGAAGAGGAGGAGGAGGAGGAGGAGGAGGAGGATTGTGTCAGCATGGAGGTGGAGGCTGGCACTCAGCATCATCAGCAGCAGTCTTTTAGGGATGATTTACAGTCCCAAGAAACCAGTGGACTTGTACGTGGCTGGGAGGAGGTGGCTGCGGATCATGTCGTCCTTAGTGACCCAGAGGACTCCGGACCGAATGCCTCAGCTAACCTACGCTGCATGGCCTCCCTGATCCTGCAAAGTCTGCGGAAGGATCCTCGTATTCTTCGGATCAAGGAGAGGGACCATTACTGGCTGGCCACTCTCCTTGATCCACGGTACAAGGGTAAGGTTGCGGACCTTATGTTACCGTCGCAGAGGGAGCAGAGGATGAGACAACTCCGGGAGGCCTTGCAGAAAGGTCTGTGCAACGCGTTCCCAGAGACTGGGAGGTTACAAACTCCTGGTCCTGGACAACGAGTTGCTGAGGCTTCGGCCAGTCAAAGAAGGAGCGGTGGGGAAGGTGGCCGTCTGACCGATGCGTTCAGACAATTCTTTAGTCCGCAGCCCCAAAGTATGATCGGTTCCAGCAACCATCGCCAGCGTCTGATAAACATGGTGCAGGAATATCTAGGGGCAAGGTCAGACTTGGACACCTTCCACACCGAAAATCCTCTGGCTTACTGGGTCTTGAGGATGGATCACTGGCCAGAGCTTGCACAGTATGCAATTGAGCTACTGGCCTGTCCTGCATCCAGCGTTCTTTCGGAACGCACATTCAGTGCTGCTGGAGGATTTGTCACGGATCACAGGGTGCGCCTGTCCACCGACTCGGTTGATCGACTGACTTTCATCAAGATGAACCAGTCTTGGATCACCACCAGCTACCACACACCTGATGCTGATATAACAGACTAATTGATTTTAACATGTCACATCCCTTCAAGACTGATGCTGATGCTGAGTGCCTGTGCTGTTATGTTGACTGGCTATCCTCCTCCTCCGAGTCCTCAATGATACGATTGATGATGATAGCTTGGAAGATCATTTTTGTTTATGGGTGCCGCCACCAGTGGCTAAGGCCCAATTTTTCAGCCCCTGTTTAACAGGGGCGTGTAATTACAATTTTTGAAGCAATACTTTGCAACAGGGCTCATTGCTGTGCTCCAAGTACAGTATCTGTGAGGGGTTGGAGTGTTGTGCCACCAGTGCCTAAGGCCCAATTTTTCAGCCCCTGTTTAACAGGGGCGTGTCATTACAATTTTTGAAGCAATACTTTGCAACAGGGCTCATTGCTGTGCTCCAAGTACAGTATCTGTGAGGGGTTGGAGTGTTGTGCCACCAGTGCCTAAGGCCCAATTTTTCAGCCCCTGTTTAACAGGGGCGTGTCATTACAATTTTTGAAGCAATACTTTGCAACAGGGCTCATTGCTGTGCTCCAAGTACAGTATCTGTGAGGGGTTGCAGTATTGTGCCACCAGTGCCTAAGGCCCAATTTTTCAGCCCCTGTTCAACAGGGGCATGTAATTACAATTCTTGATCTAATAATTCACAGCAGGGCCCATTGCTGCACCCACCAAGAGTAACTCTGAGGGCTTACAGTGTTGTGGCAACGCCACCACCACCACCACCACGAAAGGCCCAATTTTTCAGCCCCTGTTCAAAAGGGGCATGTAATTACAATTCTTGATCTAATAATTCACAGCAGGGCCCATTCCTGCACCCACCAAGAGTAACTCTGAGGGCTTACAGTGTTGTGGCAACACCACCACCACCACCACCACCACGAAAGGCCCAATTTTTCAGCCCCTGTTCAACAGGGGCATGCAATTACAATTCTTGATCTAATAATTCACAGCAGGGCCCATTGCTGCACCCACCAAGAGTAACTGTCAGGGCTTACAGTGTTGTGGCACCAGCACCACCATCAAAGGCCCAATTTTTACTACCACTGTTCAACAATTATATGTAATTACAATTCCTGATATAATAGTTGACAGCAGGGCGTTCCAGCACCAACCAAGAGTAACTGTGAGTGCTTACAGTGTTGTGCCAACACCAACAACTAAGGGGCCTATTTCTGCAGAGTATATACGGCAGGTCCCTACTTTCAAACATCCAACTTACAAACGACTCCTACTTGCAAACGCAAGAAGACAACAGGAAGTGAGAGGAAATCTACCCCTAGGAAGGAAAATTCTCTCCTGTAAGAATTAATATGGGAGAAAGGTGTCTCCTCTGTACTGATGCTTTATCACCAATCCTTGTTTCAAGAAAAACACCACATTTCAAAAACAGTTGTCATTGGGACGGAAAGTGAGGTGAAATGTTCTGAACAGGGGCACAGACAGCAAAACAAATGTTACAGGGGTGATAACCCTTACCTATGTTTTCCAAAAAGTTTAAAAATAGATTTTTGGGCTGGAGCTACACTTAAACAATGTACCTGTTCAAAATTACAAACACATTCTACATAAGAACAAACCTACAGTCCCTGTCTTGTATGCACCGCCTGTATACGGCTGTTCAGAGTATATAGGGCTTTTTTTATTTTGTGTGCGGTGTTCCCCTTAATATCCATACAAGACCCAAAGGGGCTGGTAATGGGCTGGGGTGGGGGGGGGGGGGGGTCATGGGGTAGCTATGCCATTTTTCTTAAAGATTTTCATCCATATTACCGGGACCAGACATTACATTAAAGCCGCAAGCAGTTTTAAATGGCTTTTTTTTCCTTTAGAAGTGTCATTTTGTGCAGGGACAGTTCTAAACACGGGAAACACGTGGCACTTCACAGGCATACTTTAGACACCCCCCAGGTACGATATTTAAAGGAATATTTGACTTTTTTTTTTTTCACTTTATGCATCATTAAAATGACTGCTCCCGAAAAACGACCGTTTTTAAAACTTCTTTTTGCATTGATACATGTCCCCTGGTGCAGAACCCGGGTTCCCAAACCCTTTTTAGGACAATAACATGCATAATAGTCGTTATAATTAGCACTTTAGAATTCGAACGTTCGCATCCATTGTATTTAATAGGGTTCTAATGTTCGTACGAACTTTCGGTCCGTTCGCGGGTTCTGGTGCGAACCGAACCCGGGGGTGTTCGGCTCATCACTAGTAGTGAGGGAGTTCTTGGGAGTTTGTCCTGCAGGGGGTGGGCCGCTCTTGTTACACAGGGCTGGGTCCTATTTATCCAAGTTCCTGTGCGTGGCAGTTTTTCGGAAGTGCCTTTGGGCGGACAGGGCTGGACTGCACACGATTTGCCTCGCACTCCTTTCGCATCGGGGCGGCCACAGAGGCTGCCAGGTGTGGGTTGGATGAGGCGGCAGTACTGAGGATTGGACGGGGGGAATCTAGGCGTTCCGCTCTTAATTTTTCGCCTACACATGTAAAACGATTGGAAAAGTGTGGGCTGGGTACGGGGTTAGGGGGGGCTGTCTGCTGGTTAGCTTTGCCTTATTTATGGTATGTGTTCTGTGTTTGTTTTGATGCTACCCTTGTTTTGTTTGTTCTGTCCTTTCAGATGGAGTGCACATACGCCTTGTCTGTATCTTCTGGCATTCCTATGTCTTTTGGGGGGCCAGGAGAGCAGACGTAGACCAGATGGCAGATAGATGGGTATCTCTCGGAGGGAGGATTGTATCTGCTGGCCGGGGATCCCTGGGATAGTGTGGAGCAGGGTGGTGTCGGAGGTACACTGTTACGATCGGCTCGGTCGGCCACCGGATGTCCTGGTTCTCCATGTGGGGGGGGGAACAATTTGGGAGTCAGATCCATCAGGGAGCTTATTTCAGCCGTTAAGTCAGAATTTTTGGTGACACTCCGCTCGGCTTTTCCTGGTATGTTGCTGTTGTGGCTCGACATTGGTGTGCGGACTACATGGGTATGGCGAGATCGGTGGCAAGGCTTCATAAAGCTTACATAAAGGTGAACAAGGCGGTGGGGAGATTTGTTTTACGCAATGGGAGCTTGGGTATTAGACACATGGAGTTGGAGATTAATGTAGGTATGTACAATGGGGTTTACCTCTCAGCTGTGGTTATTGCTCTGTGGGCGCTGGGTCTTCAGGATGGGATTCAGCGGGCCCTGCGGGTGTGGAGGGGCCCTTAAGTGTAAGGTGTTATCCTGGCGGGCTGTGGCGATGTCTTTGGTCTTTGATGGTGGCAAAAATCATACGTGATGGAAATGGTGGGGGCTCATCGGTGGTATGTGCCCCTCTGGGTGACAGGTGACAATCCGCAATGTGTGGCAGGTGACAATCCGCAACGTGTGGCAGGTGACAATCCGCAACGTGTGGTAGGTGGCAAGTGACAATCCGCAACGTGTGGCAGGTGACGTAGTGGCAAGTGACAATCCGCAATGTGTAGCAGGTGACGTTGTGGCAAGTGGCAATACGCAGCGTGTGGCAGGTGACAATCCGCAACGTGTGGCAAGTGACAATCCGCAACGTTTGGCAGGTGACAATCCGCAACGTGTGGCAGGTGGCAGGTGACAATCCGCAATGTGTGGCAAGTGACAATCCGCAACGTTTGGCAGGTGACAATCCGCAACGTGTGGCAGGTGGAAATCCGCAACTTGTGGCAGGTGGCAAGTGACAATCCGCAACGTGTGGCAGGTGGCAAGCGACAATCCACAATGTGTAGCAGGTGACGTTGTGGCAAGTGGCAATATTTTTTTTGGGGGGGCAGCATTTTTATTCTTGGTCCCAGGCAGCACAATGTCTTGGGCCGGCCCTGGCCATAGGGCATACCGGGCATATGCCATAGGGCATACCGGGCCGCCGGACCGCATGTCACGTCTTCCCCCAGTGCAGAGGCATTGCTATGGGGGCGTGGGGGGGGCAGGCCGCACCGGGTGACACCCGACAGAAGGGTGACACCGGGGCCGCCACCCACCGCTACACATTGTACTTCTGCTTGCAGAGCTGCAGCGGAGCGGTGTAAGCAGGGCACCAAGCCGGGGGGGGGCGCTGCCTGTAATACTCCCCCATCCCTCTGGGATCTCCAATGTCTCCGGAGGCAGCCGGAGTTGGTGGGCGGAGCTGGGGGTGTGGCTGCCCCCTCCACTTCTCCCACAGACTCGTTCACTCTGGCTGATCCCACAGCTAAAGGAGAAAGAAACGAGGACACAGTAGCCAGAGTGTCTTCATCTCCAGGCATGCTGTAAGTTACTGCATTGCTGCACATGTCACTACATAGAGTCCTAACCTGGCACCATACCACCCCAGCCTGCCCTATGCCACCACACCCTGCCCTATGCCACCCCAACCTGCCTTATGCCACCGCACCCTGCCCTATGCCACCGCAACCTGCCTTATGCCACCGCAACCTGCCCTATACCTGCCCTATACCACCCCAGCCTGCCCTATACCACCGCGACCTGCCCTATGCCACTGCAACCTGCCCTATGCCACCGCAAACTTCTCTATACCACCCCAACCTGCCCTATGCCACTGCAAACTGCTCTATACCACCCAAATCTGCCCTATGCCACCGCAACCTGCCCTATACCAACGCAAACTGCCCTATACCACCCCAGACTGCCCTATGCCACCGCAAACTGCTCTATACCACCCCAACTTGCCCTATGCCACCGCAAACTGCTCTATACCACCCCAACCTGCCCTATGCCACCGCAACCTTCTCTATGCCACCACACCCTGCCCTTTATCACCCCAACCTGCCTTATGCCACCCAGCCTGCCATATACCACCCCAACCTGCCCTATACCACCGCAAACTGCCCTATACCACCCAAACCTGCTCTATACCACCCTAGCCTGCCCTATACAACCCCAACCTGCCCTATGCCACCCCAGCCTGCCCTATATCACCCCAACCTGCACTATACCACCACAACCTATCCTATATTACCCCAACCTGCCCTATATCGCCCCACCTGGCCCAATACCACCCTATACTTTAATTTACAGGGGTCATTTGGGGGTGCGCCTCGTGACCGTGCGCTGCCTGCAGGGCGCTGGGCAGGATAGACAGGAGGGGATGACACAATGTTTTGCCGCACCAGGTGACACCAACCCTAGTGATGCCACTGCCCCAGTGCACTCTCAGCTGCGAGTCGAAACCACACTCGAGTGACAGTGACACCTGTCGGCACATCAGGGGGCCCGGGACCCGCAACGATCCCCTTCTCTCTGGCAAGGTGGCCGCGGCACTGATGATCTGATCAGTTTTGGCTCGGCTGTCTCACACAGCCGAGCAGAGTGAAGCCGCATCCCCCTCCTCATTTATGTCCACACAGGGGGTGGGGACCCAACATGCAGTCCCGCGCTGATCTGAGGTACATTATGGGTCTGAAGGGGGGGGGTCTGTATTGTGGGGGTGTTCTGTATTGTAGGGGTGGTCTGAAGTGTAGGGGGGTTCTGTATTGTAGGGGGCTGTAATGTAGGGGGAGTTCTGTATTGTAGGGGGGTTTGAAATGTAGGGGGGTTCTGTATTGTAGGGGGGGTTCTGTATCGTAGTGGGGTTCTGTATTGTAGGGGGGTCTGTAATGTAGGGGGGTTCTGTATTGTAGGGGGGGTCTGAAATGTAGGGGTTCTGTATTGTAGGGGGGTCTGAAATGTAGGGGGGTTCTGTATTGTAGGGGGGTGTGTAATGTAGGGGGGTTCTGTATTGTAGGGGGGGTCTGAAAAGTAGGGGGGTTCTGTATTGTAGGGGGGTCTGAAATGTAGGTGGGTTCTGTATTGTAGGGGGGTCTGTATTGTAGGGGGGTCTGTAATGTAGGGGGGTTCTGTATTGTAGGGGGGTCTGTATTGTAGGGGGGTCTGTAATGTAGGGGGGGTCTGTATTGTAGGGGGGTTCTGTATTGTAGGGGGGTCTGTAATGTAGAGGGGGTTCTGTATTGTAGGGGGTCTGAAATGTAGGGGGGTTCTGTATTGTAGGGGGGGTCTGAAATGTAGGGGGGGTTCTGTATTGTAGGAGGGCCTGTAATGTAGGGGGGTTCTGTATTGTGGGGGGGTCTGAAATGTAGGGGGGTTCTGTATTTTGGGGGGTCTGAAATGTAGGGGGTTCTGTATTGTAGGGGGGTCTGTAATGTAGCTAGTTAGAATAGGCTGTGATAAAGAAGTTGTGACAGAGCGTTGTCTCGTATCTCTGGAAGGATTAATCCTATGGGAAGTGGTCGCCTGGCTGTGGAGGGTCGATAGTGGTTGTGTGTTCAGAGAGGGAATATTCTAAACGGCGTTAATCCCTTTCATATTGGGGGGTGTCTTTACAGAAGTGATTGCCTATTTCTTAAAATAAATTAACTCATACACCTATGTCAGGACTGTTATGCCGCGTACACACGATCGGACATTCCGACAACCAAACCATGGATTTTTTTCCGACGGATGTTCGCTCAAACTTGTCTTGCAAACATATAATTAGGAAAGGGGGTGGCATTTGTAAGGTATAAGAAGATCATGAACCAATATTCATGGTTAGAGTTCTCCTCAAATATATATATATTTTACAATAATGTTTCTCTGACATGAGTGTGAACAGGATGTGACTTTTGTGGTCAAGCTAATCTTTCTTCTGTGTAACAGGCATGTATATTTAGGTTGAAATGTGACTTTGTGGTTAGGCCTTTTCCGGGAAAAAGTTTATCTCACTTCTGCTTTTTAACTGACAGATTGACCACACTGACATTTGGCGTTTCTTATCTTCCTGTTTCAAATGTCAGAACATGTCTAGTTTGACCACAATTGACGTATGTTACCTGACCGCTTTTGCAGAAGTCAAAAAACCTGTTAGAATTTATTTTTGTCTAACTCATGAGGTTTTTGCTTATTGCTGATAGGTCCATAGGAGGGAGGCAACTTTTCTCGCTGTGTATAAAAAAGGACATGTAACCATTAAACCACATATTCTAGTATACCCATTCACTGTTTTTGGTGTCTTGAATATCCGACCGGTCAGAGAGACTTCCACAGATCCTGAGTCCAGCTCGAGCCAAGAAGGTCCAACAGAACCAAACAGAACCAGAACCTTTCAGTGGTGTCAGAAGTGGGATGATCCAATTGAACAGGTAAGACCCCCTTTAATTATTATTGGGAACAACAGTCTTGCCTTGTCAATTGGTTCACCATAAAGTAGACTCTCGAGAAAACTACAAGTTTTCTGGGACTCTGTTAAGATTGAAAGGTAGATTTAGAATAGATACAGAGGGTCTCCCTAGGTTGGCCAGACCAGGTTATTAGATTGAGGAAGAATCTTAAATTCTTCTCTACATAGGACGGATCTGTGGAAACTCTATATCTAAAGGTGTACACAAAAAGGGTTACCTTTTTAAATGTCGACTGTATATTGTTGTCCTGAATGTAAAACTGGTTTATTGTTTGCTTATAAAGGGAAGACCACGTCATTAGTGGCAATTGTTCCAGGGGGGTATCATGTCAAAATTGGCAAGGGTCCTATGTTCCAGGGATCAAAACAACATATGTTAAGATTTAATATACATAATTCTTTATCATATAGTTTGACACTCGAGGGCCTAAGTGTGGCTGAAATCCAGTGTCTAATTATATACCAAAAAAAGGAGAACACTGGGTTCCTTGTCATAAATCTATAAATTGTCATAAGTTTAAGGACATTTTCCGCCCCTGGAACGAAATAGAGAAAGCAAGACAGAAATTTTTTAATTTTAAAGTATAAGTATTATTGTTTCCTATAATGGGTAATCAAGCAGGAAAGGAAGCTGAAGGTAAGCAGCACCGACCCTCTCCGATTGATTACATTAAAGTCAATTATGGGAAAAATTATACTGATCCTTTTTGGTCACTAGCAGGGATGAGCCGAACACCCCCCTGTTCGGTTCGCACCAGAACCTGCGAACAGACAAAATGTTCGTGTAAACTTTAGAACCCTATTAAATACAATGGACTCGAACGTTCGAAATCTAAAGTGTTAATTATAAAAGCTAATATGCAAGTTATTGTCCTAAAAAGTGTTTGGGGACCCGGGTCCTGCCCCAGGGGACATGTATCAATGCAAAAAGAAGTTTTAAAAACGGCCGTTTTTTCGGGAGCAGTGATTTTAATAATGCTTAAAATGAAAAAATAAAAGTGAAATATTCCTTTAAATTTCGTACCTGGGGGGTGTGTATGATATGCATGTGAAGTGGCGCATGTTTCCTGTGCTTAGAACTGTCCCTGCAAAAAATGTAATTTTTGAAAGAAAAAATTGCATTTAAAACTGACTCGCGGCTATTAATGAATTGTCGGCTCCCGGCAATACATACAAAAGTCATTGATAAAAAAAAAAAAAAAGCGTGGGTGTTCCCCAGAATTCAATTACCAGGCCCTTCAGGTCTGGAATGGATATTAAGGGGAACCCCGCCGCAAATTAAAAAAAAAATTGACGTGGGGTTCCCCCAAATATCCATTCCAGGCCCTTCAGATCTGGCATGGATTTTAAGGGGAACTCCACCCCAAATTTAAAAAAAAAATGGCGTGGAGTCCCCCTAAAAATCCATACCAGACCCCTTATCCGAGCACGCAACCTGGCCGGCCGCAGGGGAAAAGGGGGGGACGAGAGAGCGGCCCCCCCTCCCTCCTGAACCGTACCAAGCCACATGCCCTCAACATGGGGAGGATGTCCCCATGTTGATGGGGACAAGGGCCTCATCCCCACAACCCTTGCCCGGTGGTTGTGGGGGTCTGCGGGCAGGGGGCTTATCGGAATCTGGAAGACCCCTTTAACAAAGGGGACCCCCAGATCCCGCCCCCCCATGTGAATTGGTAAGGGGTACGTTGTACCCCTACCATTTCACGAAGAAAGCGTAAAAAAATGTTTAAAAAAACACACAAACACCTTGAAAAAGTCCTTTATTAAAAAAAAAAAAAAAAAAAAAAAGCGGTGAAATCCAGTGTCCCGCGGCGATCCCGATGTCCAGTGCTGTCCTTCATTGGTTGTGCCTGAGTGGACCTGATGGGGAACTCCCTCTCAGTATTTTAAATGTATAGACCCGCCCCTTCTAAAGTTCCCCATCAGGTCCGCTCCCTCGGTATGTCGGACCCGCCTACGTCATTGGCTTGAGCGGGGAACTTCCTTCACTATGTAAATTTAAATTACACAGTGAAGGAAGTTCCCCGCTCAAGCCAATGACGTAGGCGGGTCCGACATACCGAGGGAGCGGACCTGATGGGGAACTTTAGAAGGGGCGGGTCTATACATTTAAAATACTGAGAGGGAGTTCCCTATCAGGTCCGCTCAGGCACAACCAATGAAGGACAGCGCTGGACATCGGGATCGCCGTGGGACACTGGATTTCACCGCTTTTTTTTTATTTTTTTATTTTTTTTTTAATAAAGGACTTTTTCAAGGTGTTTGTGTGTTTTTTTAAACATTTTTTTACGCTTTCTTCGTGAAATGGTAGGGGTACAACGTACCCCTTACCAATTCACATAGGGGGGGGCCGGGATCTGGGGGTCCCCTTTGTTAAAGGGGTCTTCCAGATTCCGATAAGCCCCCCGCCCGCAGACCCCCACAACCACCGGGCAAGGGTTGTGGGGATGAGGCCCTTGTCCCCATCAACATGGGGACATCCTCCCCATGTTGAGGGCATGTGGCTTGGTACGGTTCAGGAGGGAGGGGGGGCCGCTCTCTCGTCCCCCCCCTTTTCCCCTGCGGCCGGCCAGGTTGCGTGCTCGGATAAGGGGTCTGGTATGGATTTTTAGGGGGACTCCACGCCATTTTTTTTTAAATTTGGGGTGGAGTTCCCCTTAAAATCCATGCCAGATCTGAAGGGCCTGGAATGGATATTTGGGGGAACCCCACGTCAATTTTTTTTTTAATTTGCGGCAGGGTTCCCCTTAATATCCATTCCAGACCTGAAGGGCCTGGTAATTGAATTCTGGGGAACACCCACGCTTTTTTTTCTTTTTTTATCAATGACTTTTGTATGTATTGCCGGGAGCCGACAATTCATTAATAGCCGCGAGTCAGTTTTAAAAGACTTTTTTTCTTTCAAAAATGACATTTTTTGCAGGGACAGTTCTAAGCACGGGAAACATGCGCCACTTTACATGCATATCATACACACCCCCCAGGTACGAAATTTAAAGGAATATTTCACTTTTATTTTTTCATTTTAAGCATTATTAAAATCACTGCTCCCGAAAAAACGGACGTTTTTAAAACTTCTTTTTGCATTGATACATGTCCCCTGGGGCAGGACCCGGGTCCCCAAACACTTTTTAGGACAATAACTTGCATATTAGCCTTTATAATTAGCACTTTAGATTTCTCCCATAGATTTTTCGAATTTGCCGCGAACACCCCTATTTGTTCTCTGTTCGGCGAACGGGCGAACAGGCAATGTTCGAGTCGAACATGAGTTCGACTCGAACTCGAAGCTCATCCCTAGTCACTAGTTTTAAAAAGAGCACATCAGTTAGAAGTGCCATGTTTGGGGGAATACGGACCATGTTCCAAGGAAGAGTGGGAGGAAGTGACCAGAATATGTGGCCAACATAAACAGTATAATTATCCCATAAAAGACCTTGACAAAGATTACATGACTAAATGTTATAAGATTTGGGCAAAGGGTATGAAGGAATATAGAAAGAATTATACAAGTGTAAAAATGGAAAAGAAAGAGCAATTAGAAGACGCAATAGGAAGTCCATCAGCTCCCCCTAATTTTTATCAAGAAAAACCCCCTCCATATGCTATGGTAAAAGATGAATCCCTTGTCCCAAAGAAAATATACCCCTCGTTAGATCCAAATGTTATAGCAGGAGTATTAACCATAGCTAAACAAAAGGGAACTAATTTGTTACGGGAGGGGGAAGATAGAAGACAGATAAAGGAACGTTTAAGTCAATTAGTAAAGGAGGAAGAACAGTGTATTAAAAAAAGAGGAAGATGAAGAAAAAGTGATAGAAGAAAAGCTGAGGAGGATAAGGATGATGAGGCAGTGGGTGGCTTGACCTCGGGGATAGAAGCCCTCAAATTCCCAGTTATTCACATGGGAGAAACCCCGGTCCATATCCCACTCCCCCTCGGGACGTTAAGGGATATTAAAGATCTTTGCCCAAAGCCACGCAAACACCCCAGAGAGGCAGCTCTGTTCTTACAGAGACATTGCGCGGGCACTGGCATGAATGCCGATGACTGTGAAATAATAATACTAATAATAATAATAATAAGTGGATCCAGATCCCATCTGCGATGTAGAAGTTAAGACATTATTTGCTGATAATGACCCCTTTAAAAAAGGCAAAGGGATGGGAATCATTTTGGGCAGCTGTGGCAGCTGTTTGGCAGTAAAGTTACAAAGGAGAGAGCGCTTTGCAGATAATGTGCACTGCAAAGCAGGGACCGGGAGAAAACTTTTATTCATTTTGTAAACGGGTACACCAGTTATACAAAGATACAGGAATGGAGAACCCTGAACTGTATGTGAGCACAGTCATGTCCGGGGGAGATCCCAAAACAACACAGTTACTTAAATTAATTACCCCCAATTGGTCAACATTAAAACCTGATGCCTTTCTCAAAGACATTAAAAAAAAGCGTGCATCCTCGGGCTTATTCACTACAAAAGGAGGGGTATTTCCCTCATTTAACCCCGAACAGATAGAAAGCCCGCAGTTAGCTGCTGCACAAATGGTTGTCCCTTATACAAAACCAGTTCCCCAACAATTCCAACAAGCACAATACCAAGCATATCCCCAGGATAACCAGCAGGGTTGTTTCACATTCAGGGACATGGGGCATTGGAAGTCAGAATGCCCCTTAGAAGAGGAACAAGTAGGGCAGCTAACCGCAGGGGTAATATGGGAAGAGGCAGATTGCCCGTTGGTACAGTTCATGACCAACATCTTTTTAAATGAGTTTTGCCATTCTGACTGACCACTTCCTCTGGGAAGAGACTTAATGTCAAGTTCAAACATTCACATCAAATTTACAAAAGATGGGGGCCTGCTAGCTACATCAAAAATCTGTGATTTGTCTAACCCAAAAAAGACAGGATTTTAGAGGGTACTTTATGTTACTATCGGCACTCCTTGAAACACACCCTATATGGGCACTGCATACATTGTACACCATACAAGCCCATCATTGGGGGAGGAGCAGTAGTACATTACCAAAAGCAATATTTAGCAGAAGGAATACTGAAACATACAATCAGTCCCTGGAACACCCCCATTCACCCAGTCAAAGCCAGTGGTGAATGGCGCTTTGCACAGGACCAAAGGGCCCTGAACAAAGCTATTGTCCCCCTTCCACCTTTTGTTACGGATATTGCTACAATATTTTGTGAGATACCGGCAACGTCCAAGATCTACATGGTCATTGATTTAAGTATCGCGTTCTCTTCCATACCTGTTGCAGAGGAATCCCAAAATTACTTTAAACCTGGGCTAGGCTCCCGCAAGGCTTTGCGAACAGTCCTGCAGCGTGCTCCATGGTCTTGAATCGATCTTTGAGCGATTGGGTACCAAAAGAAGGCTCAGTGTTGCTTCAGTATGTGGATGTCCTATTGCTGTGTAATGAAAATGAGGTCAGCTGTGCGGAGGACTCAGAGCACCTACTAACTCACCTCGCCTCAAAAGGTCACTTGGTGTCTCGCAAAGAGATCCAGTGGTGCAGGTCGCAGGTTGAGTACTTGGGGTGTATAATCCGAACCGAACGTTTGGTGTCACCAGCTCGAGTCAAGGCACTGTCCTCCTGGAGTCCACCAAGAGACAAGTCAGTGCTTCTCTCTTTCCTAGGGTCCATAATATACTGCAGGCAGTGGATACCTGATTGCTCTTATTATGATTCTATCCTAAGGTCTGCTACCCTGCAGGATGCCCCAAAGTTTATTGATTGGACAACAGAGAGGGTTAAGGCTTTCACAGCATTAATCAGCTCTCTAAGGCAAGCCCCTGCATTGGGACTTATAGAGTGCGCAGGGCCTTTTTCATAGTACTGTGTGGTATCTGGACCTACGGTTGCAGCGGTCCTAGCACAATCACATGGGAATTCTCTGAGACCCGTATCATACATCTCAAAGAAACTTCCAGATCAAGTTCAAGGTATGCCACATTGCTTACAGGCCGTAGCAGCCTGTGCAATGGCAGTACAAGAGGCTTCAAAGGTGGTTCTGGGACATGACCTCACACTGTATACTACACACCTCATGACAAACATGAACACACAACACATGACAATGCAAAGGTGCAGCGGCTATGAGATTATCTTGCTAAAAACACATAATTTAACCATAAAATCATGTTCAGAAACCTCAAAGCCCATTAGGTTATTACACTCAGGAACACGATTGCACTGAGGTACTTGCACAAACTACCCTCCCTAAACCAGACCTCACAGATGTTCCGTATCAAAATGCGGAAAATGTTTATGTAGATGGCAGCTGCTCCCGACCTGATGACAAAACTTATCAAACTGGTTATGCCATTGTTCAATTGCCAGATGTAATGATTGAAGCCAAATCTCTGAATGCTAGTTCAATCCAGATTGCAGAACTCATTGCTATAACTATGGTTTGTCAGATTTTTGAAGGAAAAGATGTAAACATTTACACTGACAGCAGATATGGGTACACGGGTTGACAAAAGATCCTACTGGACTTTGGTCAACCAGGAGGGAATAATAGGGAATAAAAGGGGTGCACCACATGATAGAATCCCTAGATTACACACAAGTCCCCACACAGAAGGGCAATTTAGAATATCTTTTGGTTATAGTTGACAGATTTACAGGATGGGTAGAAGCAATCCCTACCACAGGAGAGACAGCTAGAGTACTAATAAATCAGTGGATCTGTAGGTTTGGCCTTCCGGCCACTATATGGTCAGATCAAGGTCCAGCATTTACCTCGGCCTTAGTGAAGGAGCTCAGGAGTAGAGGAAAGCATGAACAGAACCATAAAAGACAAATTGAAAAAAGCAACAGGTGGCACAATGAAAAACTGGTTAGATTACTTGCCAGCAGTCTTATATCAAATCAGGACTACCCCCCCACAGAACAGGAATATCTCATTTTTGAGATACTTATGGGTAGGCCAGCACAGAGGAAACCTGATGAGGGAGAGGAGGTTAATCTTTATTCTTTACAGGAAGAGTACGTGAAACATCTGGTAAGTAGCGTTAGTGAAACAGAGGACAAGGTTGCTGTCACTTTTCCTCCTCTCTCCACAGAGCCTACACATCCGTATGTCCCAGGAGACAAAGTATTGATAAAACAACTTGCCATCCGGAAACAACCAGGCCCTATCTTCCAAGGACCATTTGAAATTCTGAAGGTTGCCAGAACAGCCGTTCTTACAGATCAAGGACCACAATGGATCCATGCATCCAGACTAAAGACATTTCTGAAGGGAAACTGGAAGAAGGTGAAGGAGAAGACAAAGACCTCTGTTCTGGAGAGTATTCCAGAAAAGGATCCGGAAAATACTCCCTAGTGGACCATAAAAAACAAGAAACTCAGAGTTCCATACCCATAGACACTAATGGTCAAAAAAGGAGGGGTCACTTCGGCAAAACTTTTTCTTTTTTCCTTAATGATTACATTGTTTATTTTAATGCTCATAATCGTAGGACACTGTTGGTCAGATAATTCTAACAGACCAAAAAGAAGTATAGAAGACAATTTTAGTGGAAAAATGCTGCTGCTTAACCACTTAAGCCCCGGACCATTTCGGGCCATTAGGACCAGGCCTGTTTTTGGGATTCGGCACTGCGCTGCTTTAACTGTAAATTGTGCGGACATGCAATGTTGTACCCAAATGAAATTTGCGTCCTTTTCTTCCCACAAATAGAGCTTTCTTTTAATGGTATTTGATTGCCTCTGCGATTTTTATTTTTTGCGATGTAAACAGAAAAAGACCGAAAATTTTGAAAAAAAATGATATTTTCTACTTTTTGTTATAAGAAAAATCGAATAAACTCAATTTTAGTCATACATTTAGGCCAAAATGTATTCAGCCACATGTCTTTAGTAAAAAAAATGTCAATAAGCGTATATTTATTGGTTTGCGCAAAAGTTATAGCGTTTACAAACTAGGGTACATTTTCTGAAATTTACACAGCTTTAAATTTATGACTGCCTATCTCATTTCTTGAGGTGCTAAAATGGCAGGGCAGTACAAAACCCCCCCAAATGACCCCATTTTGGAAAGTAGACACCCCAAGGAAATTGCTGAGAGGCATGTTGAGCCCATTGAATATTTTTTTTTTTGTCCCAAGTGATTGAATAATGACAAAAAAAAAATAAAAAATTACAAAAAGTTGTCACTAAATGATATATTGCTCACACATGCCATGGTTATATGTGGAATTGCACCCCAAAATACATTCTGCTGCTTCTCCTGAGTACGGGGATACCACATGTGTGGGACTTTTTAGGAGCCTAGCCACGTACGGGACCCCGGAAACCAAGCACCGCCTTCAGGATTTCTAAGGGCGCAAATTTTTGATTTCACTCCTCACTACCTATCACAGTTTCGAAGGCCATAAAATGCCAAAATAGCACAAAACCCCCCCAAATGACCCCATTTTGGAAAGTAGACACCCCAAGCTATTTACTGAGAGGCATGTTCAGTCCATGGAATATTTTATATTTTGCCACAAGTTGCGGGAATATGACAAACTTTTTTTTTTTGCACAAAGTTGTCACTAAATGATAAATTGCTCACACATGCCATGGGCATATGTGAAATTACACCCCAAAATACATTCTGCTGCTTCTCCTGAGTACGGGGATACCACATGTGTGGGACTTTTTGGGAGCCTAGCCGCGTACGGGACCCCAAAAACCAAGCACCGCCTTCAAGGTTTCTAAGGGCATAAATTTTTGATTTCACTCCTCACTACCTATCACAGTTTTGAAGGCCATAAAATGCCAAGATGGCACAAAACCCCCCCCCCCCCAAATGACCCCATTTTGGAAAGTAGACACCCCAAGCTATTTGCTGAGAGGCATGTTGACCCCATTGAATATTTTTTTTTTTGTCCCAAATGATTGAATAATGACAAAAAGAAAAAAAAATGTACAAAAAGTTGTCACTAAATGATATATTGCTCACACATGCCATGGTTATATGTGGAATTGCACCCCAAAATACATTCTGCTGCTTTTCCTGAGTACGGGGATACCACATGTGTGGGACTTTTTGGGAGCCTAGCCACGTACAGGGCCCCAAAAACCAAGCACTGCGAACGCTGCAGTTATGTGTGTTGTGTTTGGTAAGTGACAGTGATCGATCGATACTGCACTTGGGTGGGCTGGGCTGGGCTGGGCTGGGCGGAGGGGCTAAACGCAGGCGCTAGCAGGTATCTGGGCTGATCCCGCTAACACTGCGTTTTTGGGAACCCTAAACCGCTGGGGATGCTAGTATAGATCTGATCAGATCTGATCAGATACTATACCACTAAGGGGGGTGTATGCTTTGCGCGTGGGTGTTAGCGTTACTGTCACTAACCTAACACTGCCTGGGGCGACGCAGACCCTCTCTGGCGCTAAAACCTAATTGATCTCACCCGCCGGGCGATCAGGGGGGTTAAACCTTTATTGGGTTATATACGGCGGGTGCCCTGATGCTATAAAAAGCAAACTAATCAACCAGCGTCACCAGTAACCTTTATATGGTGATCACTGGTGAAAGGGTTAACTAGGGGCAATCAGGGGGTTAAAACCTTTATTAGGTTAAATATGGGGGTACCTGACACTATATAAAAACCTGACGGGTAACCTAAATAACTAAATAACTTACTGGCTAACCAGTGACACCAGTGACGCTTATACGGCGATCACTGGTGAAAGGGTTAACTCTAGGGGCAATCAGGGGGTTAAAATAATATATGGGGGTACCTGACACTAATAAAAACCTGCGGCGAACCTAAAAAAAAATAACTGCCTATCTAAAACACCAGCGACACGAATACAGCGATCGGAAAAACAATCGCTTAGTGACGCTGAAGTTAGGGGGTGAAAGGGTTACCTGGGGGGTGATCAAGGGGTTAAACCTTTATTAGGGGGGGTTAGGGGGCTACCCTGGACCTAAAGGGGCCTAATCCTAACTGCCCTGCAACTTTTTACAATCACAGATGACACTAAATGCAGTGATCAGTAAAATAAATGATCACTGCAATCAGTGACACTGTGATTGGGGGCTTTGGGGTGACCTGGGGGGTGATCTGGGGGTGACTGGGGGGTGATTTGTGTGCCTATGTGTACCTACGTGTCAGTGGACTGTTGGTGCACTAACCTGCTTCTTCTCTGCTCGGCGCCGGGAACGAAAAGACCGCGGCGAGGTAGATGACATCACTTCCTCCTGCCTGTGTTTACATCACATGGCGGAGGAAGCATTTTCATTGGCCGGGAGCGATCGCAAGGGGGGGGGCGGAATCGAGCGGCCCCCCCTCATGCCTGATCGCTCCCGAACACTTAACGGCCGCTCACTGCAGTGAAGGGGGGTCCGGATGGACCCCCCAACTGCACAAAGGCGATCACGTAGATCTACGTGATTCTGCCTGTCGGTGCCATTCTGCCGACGTAAATCGGCGGTGGGCGGTCGTTAAGTGGTTAAATTTAAGTATGCTTATGCTCTAAAATCAGGATATGAAAAATGTTGGATATGTAGTAAACTCCATCCTAGCACTGCTAGGATCCCCCTAATGGCAGTACCTCTAAACTTCACCCCTCTCCTAAACGGCACACCACCTGTCGTCCTTAATAATCCAATGATCGATGGGCTTCAATTCTTGAAGCCATGATCATAAGGAGGGGTTGTAAGGTATAAGAAGATCATGAACCAATATTCATGGTTAGAGTTATCCTCAAATATATATATATTTTACAATAATGTTTCTCTGACATGAGTGTGAACAGGATGTGACTTTTGTGGTCAAGCTAATCTTTCTTCTGTGTAACAGGCATGTATATTTAGGTTGAAATGTGACTTTGTGGTTAGGCCTTTTCCGGGAAAAAGTTTATCTCACTTCTGCTTTTTAACTGACAGATTGACCACACTGACATTTGGCGTTTCTTATCTTCCTGTTTCAAATGTCAGAACATGTCTAGTTTGACCACAATTGACGTATGTTAACTGACCGCTTTTGCAGAAGTCAAAAAACCTGTTAGAATTTATTTTTGTCTAACTCATGAGGTTTTTGCTTATTGCTGATAGGTCCATAGGAGGGAGGCAACTTTTCTCGCTGTGTATAAAAAAGTACATGTAACCATTAAACCACATATTCTAGTAAACCCATTCACTGTTTATTGGTGTCTTGAATATCCGACCGGTCAGAGAGACTTCCACAGATCCTGAGTCCAGCTCGAGCCAAGAAGGTCCAACAGAACCAAACAGAACCAGAACCTTTCAGCATTCTCAACGAGAATGGGGCCTGCTTTCATGATGTAAATAATGTAGACATGTATAGGATGGTTTTACATTTTCATGCTGCCCTCGGTTGAGGATCAGTTCAAATCACTGTGTACATATTGCACTATGTTTTTATAGGGTTTTTATAGGGTAGGATGCCTTTGCATTGTTTGATTTCTCTCTTTCAGGTGTTGCTGTGTCGGTGCGTCTTCCTTGGCTAAGGAGAGACAAGGATCTAGCCGGATCACAACACTAACCCTCTATATATTGCTACGACTGTATATATTAGATAGATAGTTAGGTGGTAGGATTATTGCTTACTTCCCTTGAAAATGTACATAACTATTTTTGATATTCGAATGTCATACGTGACTAACTATTTTTCATGTGATACCAATTTTTATTCATGTGGCACGCCACACATATGTTATGTTACTGTTATACTGTTAACCCTTTCCCCGTTTTCCCACCCATCCCAGTTTTTGCCAGGATATTCGCTCTTAGGCTTGGGAGCTTAAATTATATTTTTCTGCAAGCTCCAAGATGTTGTTTCTGGGGCAGGGGGAGGATGTAGCACCCTGGGGTTTAGTCAGGAAGCTCCTCACAAATTTACTCGCCAGGAGTAGTTATCTTGGTCAATTGATAGGGATCTATTGATTTCTCCCTAAGTTTGGCCTTGTTGCACTTTTCTCTTCTACCACTAGGTGGCCGGGTACTTGGTGGTACTAGATATGAGAAGGGCAACTCAAGGTCAGGTTATGAGTATATTGTATGGGGTATCTCAGCCAATGGGCATGGGTTTCCTGAATCCTTTGGCCTGCTTGGAGAACCTATATATTCGGGTGAGGTCTTACATAGTCTAACATAGTTAGTCAGGTTGAAAAAAGACCATCCAGTTCAACCATAAAAAAAAAAAAAATATCGTACAATCCCATATACCCGATTCTATACCCACAGTTGATCCAGAGGAAGGCAAAAAAAAACCAGCAGAGCATGATCTAATTTGCTACAGCAGGGGAAAAAATTCCTTCCTGATCCCCCGAGAGGGAATCGGATTTACCCTGGATCAACTTTACCTATAAATGTTAGTACTCAGTTATATTATGTACATTTAGGAAAGTATCCAGGCCTTTCTTAAAGCAATCTACTGAGCTGGCCAGAACCACCTCTGGAGGGAGTCTGTTCCACATTTTTTTATGCCACGTACACACGACCGTTTTTCATGACGAGAAAAATTCCATTTTTTAATTTGGTCATTAAAAACGATCATGTGTGGGCTCCAGAGCATTTTTCACGACGTGAAAAATGGGCATTAAAAAGTTGGAACATGCTCTAAAATTTTTCTCGTCGTTTTTCACGTCGTTGTTTTTCTCATCATGAAAAACGGCCGTGTGTAGGCTTTAACGACGTGAAAAAAACGCGCATGCTCAGAAGCAAGTGATGAGACGGGAGCGCTCGTTCTGGTAAAACTAGCGTTCATAATGGAGATAGCACATACTTTTTACGCTGTAACGGACTGAAGAGCACGAGGCTGAAAAGCGCGAATCGTCTCCCACCAAACTTTACTAACACAAGGATCAGCAAAAGCAGCCCAAAGGGTGGCGCCATCCGAATGGAACTTCCCCTTTATAGTGCCGTCGTACATTTCGTACGTCACCGCGCTTTGCTCGAGCATTTTTTTTCATGATAGTGTGTAGGCAAGGCAGGCTTGAGAAGAATCATGTCGAGAAAAACGTCGTTTTTTTCAATGACATTATAAACGGTCATGTGTACGCGGCATTACTGTGAATTTGGAGATGAAATCTTTTTTCCTTTAGACGTAAAGAGTGTCTTTTGTGTTGACCGTAAAGTGAATAACTCAACACCAAGTTCACTATATATTTGTACATGTTAATCATATCCCCCTTGTTCTCCTCTTCTCAAGAGTGAATAAATTCAGTTCCTCTAATCTTTCCTCATAGCTGAGCTCCTCCATGCCTCTTATCAGTTTGGTTGCCCTTCTCTGCACTTTCTCCAGTGCCCAAAACTGAACTGCATATTCCAGATGAGGGCTTACTAATAATTTGAACAGGGGCAAAATTATATCTCTCTCTCTGGAGTCCATACCTCTCTTAATACAAGAAAGGACTTTGCTTGCTTTGGAAACCGCAGCTTGGCATTGCATGCCATTATTGAGCTTTATGATCTACCAAAACCCCCAGATCCTTCTCCATTACGGATCCCCCCAGTTGTACTCCCCCTAGTATGTATGATGCATTCATATTCTTAGCCCCCAAGTGCATACATTTACATTTATCAACAATGAACCTCATCTGCCACATAGTTGCCCAATTAGACAGTGCATTGAGGTCGGCTTGTAAATTGAAGACATCCTGTAAGGACGTTATTCCACTGCATAGCTTGGTGTCATCTGCAAAGACAGAAATTTTACTTTTGATCCCAGACCCAATATCATTTATAAAGACATAAAAAAGTAAGGGTCCCAGCACTGAACCTTAACCACTACTCTCTGAATTCTGTCTTTTAGCCAGTTTTCTATCCATTTACAAAATGATATTTCCAATCCTGTAGACTTTACCTTACACATTAGCCGTGTGTGCGGAACTGTATCGAACGCTTATGAAAAATCCAAGTATAACACATCCACCGCCACCCCTCTGTCCAAGGTCAGGTGATCTTTGTTCTGTGTCACCCAGACGGCTGTCTGGGTGGACGTGTGTTGACGCCCCAGGGCTGCTAGGCTGGAGATTGGGCCTATCCCGGGGGCATCTGGCTGCTAGACTGTGTGAGGGCCTATCCAGAAGTAATGAGAGCAGCACAGGGTTGGGATTGCGGCTTGCAGTCCAACCAGAAGTGCCGGTTTTGCTGGCCGGAGAACCAGTCAGTGGTCGGAGGTAGAAGGGAAGCTGTCGTCACAAAGGGACCAACCACCTTTACCACAGTGAGTAACTGAAGCAAGTACCGGAACCACAATCTCACCGTAAGGACACGGTGGAGAATCTGGAAACTTCAGGCAGTGATCAAGTCAGGGACCTCTCACCAAGGAGACGCTTGCAAAGCAGCCTTGTGAGTCAAGTCAGGGACCTCATCAGTTAGCAGGGGGGAAGCTTGAGAAGTATCTGGAGTGCCAAGCTAGGGACCCAGCAGAGGAGCATGGGTGATGGGAAACCACCGTAAACTTTGGAGGAGCTCAAGGAATTCAGAGTCAGTGAATCAGTGGGTCTAGTGACAGACCAGGAGCTCAGTGTTGAAGAACTATGTAGCGGGGGTCACAAAATTTAGGGATTGCTATGCCAAATTTAAGGGTGATTCGAGTGGTAGTTGGCTCGAATCTTTCAATTTGCTGGACTCTGCCTTGCTGTTGTTTTGCCTGGTGTGCAGTTCCCCTTAGAAGTGTGGGTGGCGCTGTCAACTATACTCAGGGTTGAACCACAGGTAATAGGGCAGCGATTTGGTGTCCTCTCTCGGCAGCCGTGCGGTGGGTGTGGTTTACCTGATGGGCATGCCGGGAGAGGATACATAAGGGGCAGACTCCGCCTGGCAGGGGTCAGTTCTTTTTGGTTCCAGAGTCCTGGTGCGTGGCGCGTGGCCCTCCAGGCCATGGGGCCACGTGCACTTCAGTCCCAGGCACCTTTAGTCCTGGGACTGCAACTTCAGCCCTGGGCCCAGCACCTTTAGCTGGAGCCCACTTCGGGAGGAGGAATCCCAGGGTGCCACCTTGCGAGGGGACCCGTTTCTAGAAGAGGAGGCTGGGGGAGGACCGTTTCGAAGGACTGGTGAGAGATCACAGTGAAGGAAGGGGCCCAGTAACTCTCTGGAGGGATGTCATCCATCCGGAAAATGGGATCTAAACAACAGGACCAGTAGGAGATTTGGGACACTATAGATTCTGTGGTAGAGGATCTCCTGAACGCATCCATTAGGGAATCTAATATACTGTTCGAGTTACACGCCGGCTGCTAGTGCCTTTGGGTGACTATCCGGGTGAGCTATACCCTTTCGGGATCGAGTGGCGAAGAAACAAGAGTGCCTGAACTGATCTGTCTTCCTAACACCTTTCTCTTCTCCTCATTTGTGGATGTTCATGCATAAAGAAATAAACTCTATGTTGGAGTTGATGCTGGTGTGAACCTTGGAGTTACTTGGGGTATAGAGACTTTTGTCCTTGCACTATAGGAACAGAAACCAACTCTGAAGGGGGTCCCGCTGCAAAGACCCGTAAGTGAAAACAAGTATGCTTAACCTCTGCAAACCAGGGGGTACGGGCATGGTGGAGTCTATGCGCCTACCTCTCCAGTGAACAAGCCAAAGAGTGGAGAAGGAAGGTGGCAGGGTTGCTACACGTGGGGGCTCAGAGTCCGGGATTTTTGTGGTGTGTACCTCTCGAAGAAAATAAAATAAAAGAGAGAGAGAGAGTTGGACTTTATTCCCCTGTGAGGCTCCGTGGAGGTCGGCCATGTTTGTGTGAAATTCAACCTGAGCCACAAGTAAGAGAAAGGAAGATTCAGGCCTTGCAATTTTTGGCTGCGTAGTTCGTGGGCGTGTCGCATGTCTGGAAAAGCCTGCAAAGTAAGTGCAGCGAAGGAAAAAGAAAGGGGAGGAGCCCCACTAAGTGTGAGCTCGTCGTGGTGCGTTTGGCGCCAAAAAGGGACATTATCTATTGGACTATTGACGAAGCAACATGTCCGCTCCTTCGTGGAGACCTGCTTCACCGGGATCTTGTGCTCTTTTGCCGGTCCAACCATGGATGTGACCCCTATTGCTGCCCCTTTGACTGACACAGGAATCCAGTTGAGGCAAAGAGGCCGCTTCGCCCTTTATGCATGCAGAGATGCAGAGGCCTTGGGCATGATCTGTGGAAAGTGTCAGGGAGATGTACCCGCTGTGGGGAATTCCTGTTCGAGGTGGAGCAGCCGACAGAGAAGCCAAAAGTCTACCGAGTGAATTGGATCTCAGATGCTGTTACTCCTGAGGAGGAGGTGTGTGCTATCACTGCCATTCCCAAGCGCAGTCCCGCAGAGGTGGTGGAGGTAAAGACTGAGGCTCCGGCCATTGAGGAATTCGAGGCAGAGAACCCAGCGGATGCTGCATCAGTCACAACGGAGCCCTTCCTTCCGCCTGCTAAAAGGAAGGTAGGACTCGTGGGCTTCCCGCGGCCGCGGTGGAGGCCCACCCCAGCGCCCGCCTGACTCGGATCGTCCAGCCGGAGAAGTTTCCAAACAATCCATGACGGTTAGAGGTCGAGGTCGGCCGAGGAAAGGAACCAAGGTCAGTGTCCGTTCTATTAGGGACGCTTGGGTGCCTGACCCGAAGGAACTGTTGAAAGATGATCCTGTGTCCACGAGAGTTTGCCTGCCAGCAGAGATGTGGGACTCTTCGGACGTAGATTCTTCCTCTGATATGGGAGATAATGCAGAGATGGGACAAGATTTCGCTGACTTCTCCCCGTAGTGTAAAGGGATCGCCCATGGACTCAGGGGATGCTACACCCCAGGTGGAACCCCCTGTTTGTGCTGGAGAAGTTGTCCCCGTACCTGTGTTGCAAGCTCCGGTGTCTCCTGTGCCTGCCGTACCGGAGGCCTATTCACCATAAAGACCTCCTATGCCACAGTTGGAGCCTATACGCCCCAGGAGATCTCCGGATGCTATCGTCCTGCCAGGAGCTGGAGATCGGGCGACCATGCCGCCTTTGGCCCGACTGCAACGGCTTTTAAACCAGAAGGTTGCCGCGGACTATGGATGGGAGTACCCATACGTCCCAAAGAATTTGTTGTTTGAAATCGAGGCCTCCCGAGAACGATGGTACAGTGATTTTATCTGGGATCGTTTGGAGGTGAAGAAGGGTCACAGGTACCTTTCATGTTCGGCCTTGATGGCTGGAAGATACAAGGGCTGCCGAAAAGATTGGACTCTTGGTCGCCACATACACGCGGATCGGGTCGTGATCTGCAGTAAGGACAAAGATGATGTGACTTATTCGATTGAGACTTTGGATAAGGACTGGAAGTCTCTGACTCTCCCTGATCCACGCTTTTACCTCTGAGTGGTACTTTTTTTTTTTTTACCGCTTCTGGGACAAATGCCTTGAACTGCTGTGTTGATTCTATTCCCAGGGATTTTTTTTTTACTTTTTGAAAGACTTTGCTTTTGTTGTTCCCTTCCTTTTTTTTAGGAAAATAAAAAAAAGACTTTAGGGTAGAGCTAATCAGGGCCAAGCTGGAAGCCGCCGAGAGGATCCTTGTATTGTGGTGCATTAGTATGCACTTATGCCGCGTACACACGACCGCTTTTCTCGACGAGAAAAACTGCATTTTTTTTTTCGCCGAGAAAAACGATCGTCTGTGGGCTTTTTGTAGTTTTTCTCGTCGAGAAAAACGGCATAAAAAACGACGAGAAAAATTAGAACATGTTCTAAATGTTCTCATCGTTTTTTCCATCATTTTTTTCCGCGGCAGTTTTCCCATGGGGAGACACTGCCGCGGAGCCCACAGACGGTCGTTTTTCTCGTCAAGAGAAAAAATGACAGGAAAAACGACCGTGTGTAGGGAACCCTTGGAACCAAAGCGGTTCCCTCGTTTTTCCTGTCATTATTCACGGCGGTTTTTTAACCGCCGTGAATAATGATCGTGTGTACGCGGCATTAGGCTACAGAGAAAAATGTGTGTGCTTCCACTAGGTGGTAGTGGTTTGCAAAACTTTTGAAGCACTTACCCAGTACTACTATTTAAAATACACTAGGCTTAGTGTGTGTCATTTAGATTAAACAATTATCTCTTCTAGGAGAGGTGGTTTAAATCATGTACATACAGCAGTGATAGAATGTTATTTATTTGTATGATATGTGTTTTCTTTCCCATGCAGGAGACCATCAATCAACTCATCGGAGATTGGGTGGGATCTAGTTGCGATAGGATGGAGGGAGGGAATGTTATTTGTTTTTGTGAAAAATTTTCCTGTCTCTCTTCTTTTACTGAAATTCACTTCTTTAATTCAGGCACTCTGGCAGCAGTTTTTGTTGTGTTTTTTTTTTTTGTACATAGTTCTGAAGGTAAGTTTGCGCCTGCTCAGGATTGAGTGTGCAAATTTGTCTCCAGACACTGGGGACAGTGTCTCTTTAAGAAGGGGGAGTGTATAGCGGGGGTCCCAAAATTTAGGGATTGCTATGCCAAATTTAAGGGTGATTCGAGTGGTAGTTGGCTCGAATCTTTAAATTTGCTGGACTCTGCCTTGCTGTTGTTTTGCCTGGTGTGCAGTTCCCCTTAGAAGTGTGGGTGGCGCTGTCACCTATACTCAGGGTTGAACCACAGGTAATAGGGCAGCAATTTGATGTCCTCTCTCGCCCTTTTGGGACATGTCAGAGGTCCCAGGAGACTGCATGACCAATCACAGGACGCAGCGAGGCACGCATGCGCAGTGGGTAGTCTGCTGTGAAGCCACAAGAAGTCACAGTTGGCTGCCCACAGTTAGGATGCTGGCGCCTGCACCTGAAGACCGGCAAAAAGCCGGGTCGGGTGAGGACATTGCTTGATCCAATGTTATTGTCCTAAAAAGGGTTTGGGGACTCGGGTTCTGCCCCAGGGGACATGTATCAATGCAAAACGAAGTTTTAAAAACGGCAGTTTTTCGGGAGCAGTCATTTTAATGATGCATAAAGTGAAAAAAAAAAAGTGAAATATTCCTTTAAATATCGTACCTGGGGTGTGTCTAAAGTATGCCTGTGAAGTGGCATGTGTTTCCCGTGTTTAGAACTGTCCCTGCACAAAATGACATTTGTAAAGGAAAAAAAGCCATTTAAAACTGCTTGCGGCTTTAATGTAATGTCTGGTCCCGGTAATATGGATGAAAATCTTTGAGAAAAATGGCATGGCTACCCCATCACCCCTACCCCAGCCCATTACCAGCCCCTTTGGGTCTTGTATGGATATTAAGGGGAACCCTGCACCCAAAATAAAAAAAGGCCCTATATACTCTGAACAGCAGTATACAGGTGGTGCAAACAAGACAGGGACTGTAGGTTTGTTCTTAAGTAGAATCTGTTTGTAATTTTGAACAGGTACATTGTTTAAGTGTAGCTCCAGCCAAAAAATCTATTTTTAAGCTTTTTGGAAAACATAGGGAAGGGTTATCACCCCTGTAACATTTGTTTTGCTGTCTGTGCACCTGTTCAGAACATTTCACCTCACTTTCCGTCCCAATGACAAATGTTTTTAAAAAGTGGGGTTTTTATTGAAACAAGGATTGGTGATAAAGCATCAGTAGAGAGGAGACACCTTTTTCCCATATTAACTCTTACAGGAGAGAATTTCCCTTCCTAGGGGTAGATTTCCTCTCACTTCCTGTTGTCTCCTTCCGTTTGCAAGTAGGAGTCGTTTTTTAAGTTGGATGTTTGAAAGTAGGGGCCTGCCGTATATACTCTGCTGAAATTTGCCCCTTACATGTTGGTGTTGCCACAACACTGTGAGCCCTCACAGTTACTCTTGGTGGGCGCTGGAACGCCCTGCTGTGAACTATTATATCAGGAATTGTAATTACATGCCATTGTTGAACAGTGGTAGGAAAAATTGGGCCTTTGGTGGTGGTGGTGGTGCTACAACACTGTCAGCCCTCACAGTTACTCTTGGTGGGCGCATGAATGGGCCCTACTGTAAATTATTAGATCAAGAATTGTAATTGCATGCCCCTGTTGAAGAGGGGCAGAAAAAATTGGGCCTTTGGTGGTGGTGGTGGTGGTGGTGTTGCCACAACACTGTAAGCCCTCACAGTTACTCTTGGTGGGCGCAGGAATGGGCCCTGCTGTGAATTATTAGATCAAGAATTGTAATTACATGCCCCTGTTGAACAGGGGCAGAAAAATTGGGCCTTAGGCACTGGTGCCACAACACTGCAAACCCCTCACAGATACTGTACTTGGAGCACAGCAATGAGCCCTGTTGCAAAGTACTGCATCAAAAATTGTAATTACACGCCCCTGTTAAACAGGGGCTGAAAAATTGGGCCTTAGGCACTGGTGCTGGTGCCACGACACTGCAATCTCTCCCAGATACTCTAGTTGGAGTGCAGGAATGAGCCCTGCTGCAAAGCATTGCATAAAAAATTGTAATTACATGCCCCTGTTAAACAGGAGCTGAAAAATTGGGCCTTAGCCACTGGTGGCGGCACCCAGAAACAAAAATGTTCTTCCAAGCTATCATCGTGAATCGGATCATTGAGGAGGAGGGGGATAGTCAGTCAACATAACAGGACAGTCACTCAGCATCAGCATAGGCAGTCTTGAAGGGATGTGACATTTCAAAATAAATTATTCTGTTATATCAGCTTCAGGTGCTTGGTAGCTGGTGGTGATCCAAGACTGGTTCATCTTTATGAAGGTCAGTCGATCAACCGAGTCGGTGGACAGGCGCACCCTGTGATCCGTGACAAAGCCTCCAGCATCACTGAATGTGCGTTCAGAAAGAACGCTGGATGCAGGACAGGCCAGTAGCTCAATTGCATACTGTGCAAGCTCTGGCCAGTGATCCATTCTCAAGACCCAGTAAGCCAGAGGATTTTCGGTGGGAAAGGTGTCCAAGTCTGACCTTGCCCCTAGGTATTCCTGCACCATGTATATTAGACGCTGGCGATGGTTGCTGGAACCGATCATACCTTGGGGCTGCGGACTAAAAAATTGTCTGAATGCATCGGTCAGACGGCCACCTTCTCCACCGCTCCTTCTGCTACTGACCGAAGCCTCAGCAACTCGTTGTCCAGGACCAGAAGTTTGTAACCTCCCAGTCTCTGGGAACGCATTGCACAGACCTTTCTGCAAGGCCTCCCGGAGCTGTCTCATCCTCTGCTCCCTCTGTGACAGCAAGATAAGGTCCGCAACCTTACCCTTGTACCGTGGATCAAGGAGAGTGGCCAGCCAGTAATGGTCCCTCTCCTTGATCCGAAGAATACGAGGATCCTTCCGCAGACTTTGCAGGATCAGGGAGGCCATGCAGCGTAGGTTAGCTGAGGCATTCGGTCCGGAGTCCTCTGGGTCACTAAGGACGACATGATCCGCAGCCACCTCCTCCCAGCCACGTACAAGTCCACGGGTTTGTTGGGACTGTAAATCATCCCTAAAAGACTGCTGCTGTTGATGCTGAGTGCCATGCTCCACCTCCATGCTGACACAATCCTCCTCCTCCTCCTCCTCGTCCTCTTCCTGTGTGATGGGTGGGACAGAAGGAACACTGTCTGGGTAAAGGGGGCCTTGAGAGGCAAGGAAGTCCTCCTCTTCCTGCCTCTGTTCTGCCTCAAGTGCCCTGTCCATTATTCCACGCAGCGTATGCTCCAACAGGTGGACAAGAGGTACAGTGTCACTGATGCATGCACTGTCCCTGCTCACCATCCTTGTGGCCTCCTCAAATGGTGCCAGGACAGTGCATGCATCTCTGATCATGCCCCACTGGCGTGGGGAAAAAAAAGCGAGCTCCCCTGACCCTGTCCTGGTGCCGTTGTCGCACAGGTACTCATTGATGGCCCTCTGCTGCGTGTACAGCCACTGCAGCATGGCCAATGTTGCATTCCACCTGGTGGGCATGTCACATATAAGGCGGTTCTTGGGCAGGTTCAACTCCTTTTGCAGCTCAGCCAGCCGAGCACTGGCATTATATGATCTTCGGAAATGCACACAGACTTTCCTGGCCTGCCTCAGGACATCCTGTAAGCCCGGGTACCTGCCCAAGAACCGCTGCACAACCAGGTTAAGGACGTGAGCCACACAGGGCACATGGGTCAGTTGTCCCTGTCGGAGGGCGGAGAGGAGGTTGGTGCCATTGTCGCAAACCACCATTCCTGGCTTAAGCTGGCATGGCGTCAACCACCTCTCGGCCTGCCCCTGCAGAGCTGACAGAACCTCTGCCCCAGTGTGGCTCCTGTCCCCCAAACACACCAGCGCAAGCACGGCATGGCATCTTTTTGCCTGCGTACTTGCGTAGCCCCTTGAACGCCTACGGAGCACCGCTGGTTTAGAGGACAAAGCACAGGAAGAGGCCATGGAGGAAGAAGAAGAGGAGGGGGTGGAGGAGAGAGGTGTGTCACAACCAGTAGTAGTATTTTGGAGGCGTGGCGGCGGAACAACTTCCAACACTACTGCACCTTGTCCTGCATCCTTCCCAGCTGCCAAAAGAGTGACCCAATGGGCCGTGAAAAAAGGTAACGTCCCTGTCCATGCCTGCTGGACCATGAGTCAGCGGTAATATGCACCTTACCGCCCTACCGCCCTGTCCAGCGAGGCATGGACATTGCCTTCCACATGCTGGTAGAGAGCCGAAAAAGTGGCGTTTGGGAACCTGCCACTGAGGAACCGCACATTGCACAAACTCACGGAAGGGGGCCGAGTCTACCAACTGAAAAGGCAGCAATTGAAGTGCTAGCAATTTAGCCAAGCTAGCATTCAACCGCAGGGCATGTGGGTGGCTGGGAGTGAACTTCTTTCGACGGTCCAGCAGCTGGGGCAGGGAAATTTGCCTGCTATAATCGGACGTCGGTGTACTGCTAGCAGAGTGCCCGCAAGTACTTGGCTGTGACACACCTAATTCTACACCTTCATTCCTCTCAGTTCAGGTTTCAGAGAGGATTGAAGGTACAGTGGGGTTGGAGATCCCAGCTGATGAGGAGCAAGGAGAGGTCTGCTTTGTTCTTTGGTGTGGGTCTTTAAGGTACGCTTGCCAATGAGCTGCATGGCAGGTCAACATATGTCTGGTCAAGCATGTGATGCCCAAGCGGCTGATGTTTTGGCCACGCGAGATACGCTTGAGACATATGTTGCAAACAGCAGCAGTGCGATCTGATGCACTCGACTCAAAAAAGGCCCACACCAAAAACTTTTGGAATAACGGGCAGAGGCAGCGCCCTGCACAGGCGGAGCTCTGCGGTGTGATTCAGTCGGTGTGCTGCCCTTACGCTGGCCCCCGGAGGGCATCCTGCCTTGTTGGAGATGTGCCTCCTCCTCATCCTCTCTCCTATCAGGCACCCATGTGGAGTCAGTGACCTCATCATCCCCTCCCTCCTCATCACTGGAGCCAATCTGGCAGTGTGCTGCAGCTGCTGGAACTTGACTGCCAGATTGCTGTTCTTCTTGAGCATCCCCTCTCTCTGCTCTTACGCTACTGCCTTCCTCTAGCTGGGTATCATCTTCAGACCCTTCAAAACGCTGGGCATCCTCCTGGAGCATGTACCCAACACTGTGCTCAAACAGTTCGTGGTACTCCTCAGGAGGACACGGTGGGTCTAGAGAAGGAGTGACTGATGATGACATTGATACGAGGGAAGAGGACGCTTTGGCAGCTGCTTTGCCAGTACTCTGAGCCTGGGTGAGAGAGAATGAGGAGGATGAGGAGGGCTTGGTCTTCCACTCTACCAAGTCTTCGGCATGATGTGGCTCAATACGTCCAGCTGCCGAAAATAAGGACAAGCGTTTCCCATGGCCACGTGCTGATGACGATGCACCGCGTCCACGACCAGCACTGTTGTCTCTAGACACAGAGCCTGCTTGCCCTCTTTTATTGGCTTGTGACTGTCTGCCTCTCCTTGTTGGCCTTCCAGACATAGTAATGGCCTGCAGGGAGATGGGAAAACCAGCAATTGGGTAGTGTATATTGTGCTGGAGGCACACAACACCCACTAACTCCAGCAGATGCCTTTATTAGAGAACAGCAATGATGGGCATATACAGGTGTATACTGTACTAGGGCACACAACACCCACCAACTCCAGCAGATGCCTTTATTAGAGAACAGCAATGACGGGTATATACAGGTGTATACTGTACTAGGGCACACAACACCCACTAACTCCAGCAGATGCCTCTATTAGAGAACAGCAATGACGGTATATACAGGTGTATACTGTGCTAGGGCACACAACACCCACTAACTCCTGCAGATGCCTGTATTAGAGAACAGCAATGATGGGTATATACAGGTGTATACTGTACTAGGGCACACAACACCCACTAACTCCTGCAGATGCATGTATTAGAGAACAGCAATGACGGGTATATACAGGTGTATACTGTGCTGGGGCACACAACACCCACTAACTGCTGCAAATGCCTGAGAAAAGAACACACTGTCCCTGCCTGCCTATCTGGCTTAGAGAACAGCAATGACGGGTATATACAGGTGTATACTGTGCTGGGGCACACAACACCCACTAACCGCTGCAGATGCCTGAGAAAAGAACACACTGTCCCTGCCTGCCTATCTAGCTTAGAGAACAGCAATGAACAGCAACTCCTGCAGATGCCTGAGAAAGGAACACACTGTCCCTGCCGGCCTATCTATCTTAGAGAACAGCAATGAACAGCAACTCCTGCAGATGCCTGAGAAAAGAACACAACGTAGAACACACTGTCCCTGCCTAGGTAGCTCTTTCCCTGCACGCCGGAACACACTGCACAATGCCGCCGCGCTGGCGGCCTTTTATAGTGTGGGGCGTGTACTAAACCCCCCTGAGCTATGATTGGCCACAGGCATACTGCCTGTGGCCAATTATGGCTCTCCTCGCTGCCAGCACTGTGATTGGCCAAGCATGTGGGGTCACAGTGCATGCGCCGGGATTGCACTGCGATGGCGCAGTGTATTGTGGGCCGTTCGCGTCACTCGAATTTGGCGCGAACGGCCCATAACGTTCGATCTTCGTCGAACGATCGAACAGCCGATGTTCGAGTCGAACGTGTGTTCGACTCGAACACGAAGCTCATCCCTAATAGTAACATGTATTTTACATCATTATACTTTTATTACAAGAAATCTTTATCTAAATACTATATCCGGCTCCATATGGCCAAATCAGGCTCCTCCAGGAACTCAGGTTGTTCCTCCGAAGAAGGCTGAGCTTGGCTGCAGGGAAGGCTGGAGGCTCAGCTGCAGGGAAGGCTGGAGGCTCAGCTGCAGGGAAGGCTGGAGCGACGTCTGGGGGGAAGGCTTGAAAGAGATTCCCTGGCTTCCAGATGGTCATCAAGGAAGCTTAATTGACTATAGTACCACAGACTTGGCTTATAAATTTTATCTGCTGCTGCTCCTGACTAGTGATGAGCCGAACACCCCCGGGTTCGGTTCGCACCAGAACCCGCGAACGGACCGAAAGTTCGTACGAACATTAGAACCCTATTAAATACAATGGATGCGAACGTTCGAATTCTAAAGTGCTAATTATAACAACTATTATGCATGTTATTGTCCTAAAAAGGGTTTGGGAACCCGGGTTGTGCACCAGGGGACATGTATCAATGCAAAAAGAAGTTTTAAAAACGGTCGTTTTTCGGGAGCAGTCATTTTAATGATGCATAAAGTGAAAAAAAAAAGTCAAATATTCCTTTAAATATCGTACCTGGGGGGTGTCTAAAGTATGCCTGTGAAGTGCCACGTGTTTCCCGTGTTTAGAACTGTCCCTGCACAAAATGACACTTCTAAAGGAAAAAAAAGCCATTTAAAACTGCTTGCGGCTTTAATGTAATGTCTGGTCCCGGTAATATGGATGAAAATCTTTAAGAAAAATGGCATAGCTACCCCATGACCCCCCCCCCCTACCCCAGCCCATTACCAGCCCCTTTGGGTCTTGTATGGATATTAAGGGGAACCCCGCACATAAAATAAAAAAGGCCCTATATACTCTGAACAGCCGTATACAGGCGGTGCATACAAGACAGGGACTGTAGGTTTGTTCTTATGTAGAATCTGTTTGTAATTTTGAACAGGTACATTGTTTAAGTGTAGCTCCAGCCCAAAAATCTATTTTTAAACTTTTTGGAAAACATAGGTAAGGGTTATCACCCCTGTAACATTTGTTTTGCTGTCTGTGCCCCTGTTCAGAACATTTCACCTCACTTTCCGTCCCAATGACAACTGTTTTTGAAATGTGGTGTTTTTCTTGAAACAAGGATTGCTGATAAAGCATCAGTACAGAGGAGACACCTTTCTCCTATATTAATTCTTACAGGAGAGAATTTTCCTTCCAAGGGGTAGATTTCCTCTCACTTCCTGTTGTCTTCTTGCGTTTGCAAGTAGGAGTCGTTTGTAAGTTGGATGTTTGAAAGTAGGGACCTGCCGTATATACTCTGCAGAAATAGGCCCCTTAGTTGTTGGTGTTGGCACAACACTGTAAGCACTCACAGTTACTCTTGGTTGGTGCTGGAACGCCCTGCTGTCAACTATTATATCAGGAATTGTAATTACATATAATTGTTGAACAGTGGTAGTAAAAATTGGGCCTTTGATGGTGGTGCTGGTGCCACAACACTGTAAGCCCTGACAGTTACTCTTGGTGGGTGCAGCAATGGGCCCTGCTGTGAATTATTAGATCAAGAATTGTAATTGCATGCCCCTGTTGAACAGGGGCTGAAAAATTGGGCCTTTCGTGGTGGTGGTGGTGGTGGCGTTGCCACAACACTGTAAGCCCTCAGAGTTACCCTTGGTGGGTGCAGGAATGGGCCCTGCTGTGAATTATTAGATCAAGAATTGTAATTACATGCCCCTTTTGAACAGGGGCTGAAAAATTGGGCCTTTCGTGGTGGTGGTGGTGGTGGCGTTGCCACAACACTGTAAGCCCTCAGAGTTACTCTTGGTGGGTGCAGCAATGGGCCCTGCTGTGAATTATTAGATCAAGAATTGTAATTACATGCCCCTGTTGAACAGGGGCTGAAAAATTGGGCCTTAGGCACTGGTGGCACAACACTACAACCCCTCACAGATACTGTACTTGGAGCACAGCAATGAGCCCTGTTGCAAAGTATTGCTTCAAAAATTGTAATGACACGCCCCTGTTAAACAGGGGCTGAAAAATTGGGCCTTAGGCACTGGTGCCACAACACTCCAACCCCTCACAGATACTGTACTTGGAGCACAGCAATGAGCCCTATGGCAAATTATTGCTAAAAAAATTGTAATTACACGCCCCTGTAAAACAGGGGCTGAAAAATTGGGCCTTAGCCACTGGTGGCGGCACCCATAAACAAAAATGATCTTCCAAGCTATCATCATCAATCGTATCATTGAGGACTCGGAGGAGGAGGATAGCCAGTCAACATAACAGCACAGACACTCAGCATCAGCATCAGTCTTGAAGGGATGTGACATGTTAAAATCAATTAGTCTGTTATATCAGCATCAGGTGTGTGGTAGCTGGTGGTGATCCAAGACTGGTTCATCTTGATGAAAGTCAGTCGATCAACCGAGTCGGTGGAGAGGCGCACCCTGTGATCCGTGACAAATCCTCCAGCAGCACTGAATGTGCGTTCCGAAAGAACGCTGGATGCAGGACAGGCCAGTAGCTCAATTGCATACTGTGCAAGCTCTGCCCAGTGATCCATCCTCAAGACCCAGTAAGCCAGAGGATTTTCGGTGGGGAAGGTGTCCAAGTCTGACCTTGCCCCTAGATATTCCTGCACCATGTTTATCAGACGCTGGCGATGGTTGCTGGAACCGATCATACTTTGGGGCTGCGGACTAAAGAATTGTCTGAACGCATCGGTCAGACGGCCACCTTCCCCACCGCTCCTTCTTTGACTGCCCGAAGCCTCAGCAACTCGTTGTCCAGGACCAGGAGTTTGTAACCTCCCAGTCTCTGGGAACGCGTTGCACAGACCTTTCTGCAAGGCCTCCCGGAGTTGTCTCATCCTCTGCTCCCTCTGCGACGGTAACATAAGGTCCGCAACCTTACCCTTGTACCGTGGATCAAGGAGAGTGGCCAGCCAGTAATGGTCCCTCTCCTTGATCCGAAGAATACGAGGATCCTTCCGCAGACTTTGCAGGATCAGGGAGGCCATGCAGCGTAGGTTTGCTGAGGCATTCGCTCCGGAGTCCTCTGGGTCACTAAGGACGACATGATCCACAGCCACCTCCTCCCAGCCACGTACAAATCCACTGGTTTCTTGGGACTGTAAATCATCCCTAAAAGACTGCTGCTGATGATGCTGAGTGCCAGCCTCCACCTCCATGCTGACACAATCCTCCTCCTCCTCCTCCTCCTCCTCTTCCTGTGCGATGGGTGGGACAGAAGGAACACTGTCTGGGTAAAGGGGGCCTTGAGAGGCAAGGAAGTCCTCCTCTTCCTGCCTCTGTTCTGCCTCAAGTGCCCTGTCCATTATTCCACGCAGCGTGTGCTCCAACAGGTGGACAAGAGGTACAGTGTCACTGATGCATGCACTGTCACTGCTCACCATCCTCGTGGCCTCCTCAAATGGTGCCAGGACAGTGCATGCATCCCTGATCATGCCCCACTGGCGTGGAGAAAAAAAACCAAGCTCCCCTGACCCTGTCCTGGTGCCGTAGTCGCACAGGTACTCATTGATGGCCCTCTGCTGCGTGTGCAGCCGCTGCAGCATGGCCAACGTTGAGTTCCACCTGGTGGGCATGTCACATATAAGGCGGTTCTTGGGCAGGTTCAACTCCTTTTGCAGCTCAGCCAGGCGAGCACTGGCATTATAAGATCTGCGGAAATGCACACAGACTTTCCTGGCCTGCCTCAGGACATCCTGTAAGCCCGGGTACCTGCCCAAGAACCGCTGCACCACCAGGTTAAGGACGTGAGCCACACAGGGCACATGGGTCAATTGTCCCTGTCGGAGGGCGGAGAGGAGGTTGGTGCCATTGTCGCAAACCACCATTCCTGGCTTAAGCTGGCGTGGCGTCAACCACCTCTCGGCCTGGCCCTGCAGAGCAGACAGGACCTCTGCCCCAGTGTGGCTTCTGTCCCCCAAACACACCAGCGCAAGCACGGCATGGCATCTTTTTTGCCTGCGTACTTGCGTAGCCCCTTGAACGGCTACGGAACACCGCTGGTTCAGAGGACAAACCACAGGAAGAGGCCATGGAGGAAGAAGAAGAGGAGGGGGTGGAGGAGAGAGGTGTGTCACAACCAGTAGTAGCATTTTGGAGGCGTGGCGGTGGAACAACCTCCAACACTACTGCACCTTGTCCTGCATCCTTCCCAGCTGCCAAAAGAGTGACCCAATGGGCCGTGAAAGAAAGGTAACGTCCCTGTCCATGCCTGCTGGACCATGAGTCAGCGGTAATATGCACCTTACCGCTGACCGCCCTGTCCAGCGAGGCCAAGACATTGCCTTCCACATGTCGGTAGAGAGCCGGAATAGCCTTCCGTGAGAAAAAGTGGCGTTTGGGAACCTGCCACTGAGGAACCGCACATTGCACAAACTCACGGAAGGGGGCCGAGTCTACCAACTGAAAAGGCAGCAGTTGAAGCGCTAGCAATTTAGCCAAGCTAGCATTCAACTGCTGGGCATGTGGATGGCTGGGAGTGAACTTCTTTCGACGGTCCAGCAGCTGGGGCAGGGAAATTTGCCTGCTAGAATCGGACGTCGGTGTACTGCTAGCAGAGTGGCCGCAAGTACTTGGCTGTGACACACCTAATTCTACACCTTCATTCCTCTCAGTGCATGTTTCAGAGAGGACTGAAGTTATAGTGGGGTTGGAGATCCCAGCTGATGCGGTGCAATGAGAGGTCCGCTTTGTTCTTTGGTGTGGGTCTTTGAGGTAGGCTTGCCAACGAGCTGCATGGCAGGTCAACATATGTCTGGTCAGGCATGTGGTACCCAAGCGGCTGATGTTTTGGCCACGCGATATACGCTTGAGACATATGTTGCAAACAGCAGCTGTGCGATCTGATGCACTAGCCTCAAAAAAGGCCCACACCAAAGAACTTTTTGAATGACGGGCAGAGGCAGCGCCCTGCACAGGCGGAGCTCTGCGGTGTGATTCCGTCGGTGTACTGCCCTTACGCTGGCCACCAAAGGGCATCCTGCCTCGTTGGAGATGTGCCTCCTCCTCATCCTCCTCCTCCTCCTCTCTCCTATTAGGCACCCACGTGGAGTCAGTGACCTCATCATCCCCTCCCTCCTCATCACTGGAGCCAATCTGGCAGTATGCTGCAGCTGCTGGAACATGACTGCCAGATTGGTGTCCTTCTTGAGCATCCCCTCTGTCTGCTCTCACGCTACTGCCTTCCTGTAGCTGGGTTTCATCATCAGACCCTTCGAAACGCTGGGCATCCTCCTGGAGCATGTACCCAACACTGTGCTCAAACAGTTCGGGGGACTCCTCAGGAGGAGGGCATGGTGGGTCTAGGGAAGGAGTGACTGATGATGAGTCTGACATTGATACCAGGGAAGAGGACGCTTTGGCAGCTGCTTTGCCAGTACCCTGAGCCTGGGTGAGAGAGGATGAGGAGGAGGAGGAGGGCCTGGTCATCCACTCTACCAAGTCTTCGGCATGATGTGGCTCAACATGTCCAGCTGCCGAAAAGAAGAACAAGCGTGTCCCATGGCCATGTGCTGATGACAATGCACCGCGTCCACGACCAGCACTGTTGTCCCCAGACACAGAGCCTGCTTGCCCTCTTTTATTGCCTCCTGACTGTCTGCCTCTCCTTGTTTGCCTTCCAGACATTCTAATAGATGGCCTGCAGGGAGATGGGAAAAAAGCAATAAGGGCTACCTTCAGGTGTCCTTCTCTGTCCCTTTACTTAAGGATTTCTAAATATGGTTGAGGATGATTGCTTTTGCACAGAATAGCACAACGACAATTTCCCTGACTGTCCAAAAAACAAGGATTTCAAAGATGGTTGATGAGGAATGTTTTAGCACACTATAGCACAAGGAGAATTTCCCTCACTGTCCTTCCCTGTCCCTAGAAACAAGGATTCGTACAGTAAAACACACTGACACTCTCCCTACCTATAGTTTTCTGTCCCTAGAAAAAATGTTTTTTTAAAGCACACTATAGCACAAGGAGAATTTCCCTCACTGTCCTTCCCTGTCCCTAGAAACAAGGATTCGTACAGTAAAACACACTGACACTCTCCCTACCTATAGTTTTCTGTCCCTAGAAAAAATGTTTTTTTAAAGCACACTATAGCACAAGGAGAATTTCCCTCACTGTCCTTCCCTGTCCCTAGAAACAAGGATTCGTACAGTAAAACACACTGACACTCTCCCTACCTATAGTTTTCTGTCCCTAGAAAAAATGTTTTTTTAAAGCACACTATAGCACAAGGAGAATTTCCCTCACTGTCCTTCCCTGTCCCTAGAAACAAGGATTTGTACAGTAAAACACACTGACACTCTCCCTACCTATAGTTTTCTGTCCCTAGAAAAAATGTTTTTTTAAAGCACACTATAGCACAAGGAGAATTTCCCTCACTGTCCTTCCCTGTCCCTAGAAACAAGGATTCGTACAGTAAAACACACTGACACTCTCCCTACCTATAGTTTAATGTCCCTAGAAAAAATGTTTTTTTAAAGCACACTATAGCACAAGGAGAATTTCCCTCACTGTCCTTCCCTGTCCCTAGAAACAAGGATTCGTACAGTAAAACACACTGACACTCTCCCTACCTATAGTTTTCTGTCCCTAGAAAAAATGTTTTTTTAAAGCACACTATAGCACAAGGAGAATTTCCCTCACTGTCCTTCCCTGTCCCTAGAAACAAGGATTCGTACAGTAAAACACACTGACACTCTCCCTACCTATAGTTTTCTGTCCCTAGAAAAAATGTTTTTTTAAAGCACACTATAGCACAAGGAGAATTTCCCTCACTGTCCTTCCCTGTCCCTAGAAACAAGGATTCGTACAGTAAAACACACTGACACTCTCCCTACCTATAGTTTTCTGTCCCTAGAAAAAATGTTTTTTTAAAGCACACTATAGCACAAGGAGAATTTCCCTCACTGTCCTTCCCTGTCCCTAGAAACAAGGATTCGTACAGTAAAACACACTGACACTCTCCCTACCTATAGTTTTCTGTCCCTAGAAAAAATGTTTTTTAAAGCACACTATAGCACAAGGAGAATTTCCCTCACTGTCCTTCCCTGTCCCTAGAAACAAGGATTCGTACAGTAAAACACACTGACACTCTCCCTACCTATAGTTTTCTGTCCCTAGAAAAAATGTTTTTTTAAAGCACACTATAGCACAAGGAGAATTTCCCTCACTGTCCTTCCCTGTCCCTAGAAACAAGGATTCGTACAGTAAAACACACTGACACTCTCCCTACCTATAGTTTTCTGTCCCTAGAAAAAATGTTTTTTTAAAGCACACTATAGCACAAGGAGAATTTCCCTCACTGTCCTTCCCTGTCCCTAGAAACAAGGATTCGTACAGTAAAACACACTGACACTCTCCCTACCTATAGTTTTCTGTCCCTAGAAAAAATGTTTTTTTAAAGCACACTATAGCACAAGGAGAATTTCCCTCACTGTCCTTCCCTGTCCCTAGAAACAAGGATTCGTACAGTAAAACACACTGACACTCTCCCTACCTATAGTTTTCTGTCCCTAGAAAAAATGTTTTTTTAAAGCACACTATAGCACAAGGAGAATTTCCCTCACTGTCCTTCCCTGTCCCTAGAAACAAGGATTCGTACAGTAAAACACACTGACACTCTCCCTACCTATAGTTTTCTGTCCCTAGAAAAAATGTTTTTTTAAAGCACACTATAGCACAAGGAGAATTTCCCTCACTGTCCTTCCCTGTCCCTAGAAACAAGGATTCGTACAGTAAAACACACTGACACTCTCCCTACCTATAGTTTTCTGTCCCTAGAAAAAATGTTTTTTTAAAGCACACTATAGCACAAGGAGAATTTCCCTCACTGTCCTTCCCTGTCCCTAGAAACAAGGATTCGTACAGTAAAACACACTGACACTCTCCCTACCTATCCTTCTCTTTCCCTAAACTAAAGGAATCCAGGTTAAGCAAGAAAAAATAAATGTCACTGTCCCTGCCTATGCTTCTCTTTCCCTGCTCCGGAACACACTACACTAGGCCGCCGTGCTGGCGGCCTTTTATAGTGTGGGGCGTGTACTAAACACCCTCAGCAATAATTGGCCACAGGCATCCTGCCTGTGGCCAATCATTGCTCTCCTCGCTGCCGGCGCTGTGATTGGCCAAGCATGCGGGGTCACAGTGCATGCTTGGCCAATCACAGCGCCTGGATGACACTGCGATGGCGTAGTGCATTGTGGGCCGTTCGCGTTACTCGAATTAGGCGCGAACGGCCCAAATCGTTCGATCTTCGTCGAACGATCGAACAGCCGATGTTCGAGTCGAACGTATGTTCGACTCAAACACCGAGCTCATCCCTACTCCTGACCTCATGGATTTCAGGACCTTCTTGCACTCAGTCCTATATGTGCCCCTCATGGTCCCAATTTTGCTATTCACATCCTTGATTGTTCCTGTGGGGATCTGTGTCTGCACAAATGGAAGCAGGCTCTGCAGTGCTGCCTTCCTGGCTTCTTTGTTTTTATTAGCTGTATTTTTTGTTTGCCATAGAATAGGTAGATTCTTCCACCTGTGCAGGAACTCCCCCATGAAATCAGGATCCTTGAATACCTGCATGATTTCCGCAAGTCAAAAACAAGACAAAAAT
The DNA here is from genome assembly GCA_029206835.1 of Rana muscosa. NCBI lineage: Eukaryota > Metazoa > Chordata > Amphibia > Anura > Ranidae > Rana > Rana muscosa. Next base: position 576,512,515 of record CM055116.1, read on the forward strand.
ACTAATGTCAGTCAAGACTCTACTAATATTTCTCACCATATATAGGCCACTGATGAGTCAAGTAAAAAAAAATGTTACGTACCTTCGATCTCACGTTCGTTGCTTACTCCTTCTTCCGCACACTGAACGTAGTTTTGACACATGCGGATTAGCTTTATATACACTGCGCATACGTGAAGCTCTGCATGCTTTCCCCGCCCCTGACGTTCGTTATAGTACTTTCCCCGCCCCTTCTCGCTCGTCGTAGTGCTAAACAACATGGCGGAGACACTGCAGGTGTCAACCTCAACCAAGGAGGAAAGTACAGAGGAACCAATGAGCAGATCCCGGAGATACAAGGCATCGAACATGTCGTTCGAGGAGATGGTTGAGATGGCGGCCATTTTGAGGAGGAAGGATTATGACGCTAAGCATGGGCCATACAAAAAGCCTAATCTTGTCAAGGCCAAAATATTGGATAAAGTTGTGAAAACTCTTCAACATAAATTTTGGGTGCGCAGATCGAAAGAACAGCTCTGCAAAAGGTGGTCTGACCTCAAGTTGAGGGAGCCGGAGCAATACAAGAGAATAAAAAAAGTTATTGGAAAAAGTAAGTAAGTTTCCTGTGTTAACTCAGATTCTTATTACAGTACTTGCATGTTGCTGCATGTGTTTTTTATTAATGTTGTGTAGCATATGGACCATTTTTCCTGCCTACCTTCACTTTTCAGGGATAAAGGCACACCGTTCCACATGCCCGTATCCTCCTGGTATAAGAGGTTGAGCGGTATTCTTACAATTTTTGGCTCCTGCAGCAAGTTATCTCCCGTCCATTGGTTCTCGTCCCTAGAATGTAAGGAAGAGTCTATCCTTTTCCCCGAAAGAAGGCCAATATCCAGACAATGTTTAAACTCCAAACAGACGAGTTTATTTTCTCTTGCTTGAAACAGGTTTAGAGATAGGTTGAAAACAGCAATAGAGGTAGGTAGGGATATAGGTTCAGTCACGCGACACCCAATCACCCCATTCTCCACTCAAGCCTGAGTGTGAATTGCTCACCCAGATAGATCCCTCTCACAGTTCTAGCAGCCGGAGTGAAGCACGAACAGTTTCCTTAATTTAGTCCCCTTCACGGACAATGTCCAAGAGATCCTCTGCCACAGAATCCTTTGGTTACGAAATTGGAACGTTGAAACCCCTTGTAGATTAATAGAAACCATAGGTGTCAGTGGGACACACTACAGGAGCTATACTGCAACTCACGAATCCTTTCCTCTGATAGGCAGCCAGTCCTCTCCTTCACTGTGAATCCCTTCACCGATCCATCAGACAGGTCCTCCCCTGGTTTCCTCTCTCTCCTCATTCAGGTTCCCTGGGACTCCAGTGGGTTGATTGTAGACCCAGTTGAAGGTACTGGGCCTACCTGGAACTCTGTAGCCTCAGGCTAAAGGTGCCCGAGACTCCTCGGCCAGTTCACGCACCCCCCGAGCCAGCAGGGCCAAAGGGCGCGACTTTGCCACCAGGGGTCCTCCTTGGAATCCCCCCCGGCACACCACTCCCATGGGGCACGCTCTTCCTAGATCATGGTGTCTGCCCTTTATGTACCCTCTCCCGGCATGCACAGCATGCAAAACCCGCCCACCGCACAGTAGCCGAGAGAGGACACCCAATCACACTACAATGCCACCCGTAGTTCAACCCAAGACCTGGGCAACAGCACCACCACAGGCCAAGGGGAACTACACACCAGGCAACACCATTGCAGAGCAGAGTCCAAACTAAACAGATTTGGAGAATCTGAGCCATACTATTGCTCAGCTGCCCCTAAATTTATAGCATAGCAACCCCATTTTTGGGGGTCCCCCTACAGTTGTACAGTTAAAGATGTCAACTTTCATGTTCGTGGGCACATTACTCGGTCGTAGGAAACATCGTTCATTCGCTTACTAATTACTTACTTATTATTATAAGATGTTTTTGTCAGATGCAGATTTAACTATATTTGCCCATACCTATTTATGTGAGTAGATTTTTTGAACATGGTTGTCTAGATGTGTTGGTAACTCTATTTAAATAATATAACTGGATTCAGTGTAATGTAAGGAGAGGATGCTCAGCAGCTGGTTACACATCTGGACTCAGTAGCACAAGTGAGGGCCACAAGAACAAGATTTTTAGGGTGTCACACATAGGGTGACCACATTTCAAAACTACCATTCAGGGACACTCCCCCTTCCCAAAAAGCAGCTTATGCTGTAACGAATCACAGCACAGTGATTGGACACAAGAGGCGGGATTTATGATTTCTCCAATCACAAGCAGGGGGCGGGGATTGTGCTCCTCCAGGCATTCCCGGCCAGGACAAGTACTGTCAGTGAGTAAAGCAGTGATGTGGCGGCCTTTTTTGGGGGCATCTGATTGGCCCGGGGGGTAGCTGTGTCAGTTTCATTCCGGGACACTGTATTGTCCTGGAATGAAGGTGCCCGGGACAGGCCTGCAAAATGCGGGACTGTCCCGGGCAATCCGGGACACGTGGTCACCCTAGTCACACACAGGTGATCCAGTGGATACTTGGTGTGTTTCCATGTGTGAAACTTGAGCAAAATAGATACATGTTCCTGCTTTGGTAAGGGATCCAATCATGTGTTCAGCTTTGAACTCTGCCAAAACAGACAATTGTCCCACACTTCCAAAGAATGTTTCATATTCCTCTTTCAGGCCTCAATTATAATTTAACTCAAGTATTCCTTTGGTTTCAATCTCATAGGGCTTCAAAGAGCTTCTAGACGTGAGCCTAGGAACCCCACACCTGCAAGAGACCCCCAACGGTGGAATGTTGAGGAAGGAGAAGTGGAGGAAGTGGTGGAAACTGGCACCACTACAGGTCAGTGTCATACACCACAGATTCAGGTAATAGATGTAGGCCTGCATATTTATAGTACATGGTGTGTTTTTAAATTTTAGGTGATCTTCTGCTTGAGGACCAAGAACCTACCCCTCCAATACCCCTTTCACAAGTCACAGTGCCCAGATGTTGGTACGGGACATAATGGGGTGCTGTCGTGACTTGGAAAAGATCAAGGGAGACTTGCTCAAAATCAGGGAAAATACCAAGCGGGTAGAGCATAAGCTCAAAAACATCATGGATGTTATTGGGAGGATTTAAATATTACCTAATTTTTTTTTCTTTTGTTGATATTATATTGTTAATTAAATTTTTTACAATTTAAAAAATTGTACATGTTGAACTTTAGAAGTTCCAGATTGAAAAATGTTTTAAAAAATGCCTGTTCATGCATTTTATACCAAAAAATTAAAAAACAAAACAAAAAAAATGTATTGAAAAAAGAATACGCACATTTAAAATGTGCAAGTAGTAAAAGCTTTTGTACTCAAAAATGTGTGGCTTCTTATATCAATGTTGTTAAAAAATTTTTTTTTTTGGTGTTTACACTGACAATGATGGGTATTTACTAAAGGAAAATACACATGGCACTACAAGTGCACTAGGAGAACCAAGGAGAAAGATAAAAGAAACACAAGCAAAAAATAAAAAACAAGATGTTTGCAGTAGAAAATATTTTTTTAATAAATGAACACATCAATGTTCATCAGGCATAGCAATGGCCCCCCTACCCATAAAATAATCAACATATTGTTGCCGCACATCACGGCCGCTTTGGGGGGCAAAGCCAGTACGGCCAGCTTCCTGGGCCGGCAAAGGATTTTCTTCCTGTAGTGTGGCCTCAGTCCCAACAGTAGAGAGATAATTAGGGGAATGATTTTTCAAAAAATTGTGAAGAACACAACATGACATAACAATCCGCCAGATTGATGGATGTCATAAAGAGGCGGAACCAGCTGGCCATGATGCAAAAGGCATTTTCCACCACCTTTCTGGCTCTGGCCAGCCTGTCATTAAACACCCTCCTCTCAGGGGTGAGGGTCCTTTGAGGAAATGGCCTCATAAGATGTGGACCGAGCGCAAATGCCTCATCCGCGACAAAAACAAAAGGTAGTCCCTCCACATTCTCTGCCGCAGGTGGCAATGCCAGGTCATCACATAGTAGCCATTGGGCGAACCCTGTCTGTGCAAAAACTCCGCCATCAGACATCCACCCATTTTTCCCCACGTCCACAAAAAGAAATTCATAGTTGGCCGACACCACCGCCATCAGCACTATACTGTGGAACCCTTTGTAGTTATAAAGATAGGATACCGAATGGGATGGTGGCACGATGTGGACGTGCTTTCTATTGATTGCCCCTCCACAGTTGGGAAAGTTCCAACGCTGGGCAAACTCTGATGCCATATTCTGCCATTCCTGTGGCGTAGAAGGGAACTGTGGAGTTAAACAAGAAAAAAACATTAATATTTTGATACATAAACATTGTGTAGCGACCTCACCCCTCTCACCCCTTCTCATTCACGGCTTGTTTGTCTCGTCTAGGGGTTAGTACTGGGGGGAGGGATGAGATACACCACGACCCATGTCCTCCAGAGAGACTGGAGGTGAAAGCCAGAACTATCGGGTTTTGTGTGTGTGTCCCAGAGTCAAATCCTCTCCTCGAATTGACTCCCTTTGCTCCTAGTAACCAGAGTTCCACACACTGAAAAGGTCCAACTCGTATTTGTTCTTCTCAATAAATAGTCATACAGCACAGACAGGTTGAGACCCATATAACACTTCAGTCTTTTTGGGGAGTAGGCCAAGGCACAATTCTTTAAGTAGAGCTAACCACTGTGGTGTCACCAATGGCGAATAGTCACTGCCACTGACTATGTTGAACAGAACATGGATTACCTTTGCTAACGTAGCCCCTATCAGGGGGAAGACATCCGTCCAAGACAGTTACCGGAGGCCTCTCCGTCACCAGCAATGCTGTGCTGGACACTCCGGAGAAGTTCCACTCACCGGCCTCCTCGTCTCAGACATGGGCACCCAAGGAGTTACGGCCCCCTCGGATTCCTCCACCCTCATGGAACTCAGTCGAAGGTACTGAGCTCCAGGCTTCTGCCATAGTACCTCACCCCAGGCTAAAGGTGCCTGAGATGGACTCCATCTCCCACTCTGGCCAGGTCGAGGGCACCTGGGTCCGGAACTCTGGAACGCCAGCACCCAGGCTGAAGGTGCCTGGGTGCGGCCGCGTCCTCCGACTCCGAACTCTGAACCCCAAGGTCAGGGCGTCCGCCCCTTTTATCTCCTCTCCCTTTGCGTCACAACAGGTTCTCCGCCCGCTGTACCAGCGCCAGGAAAGGACAAAAAGGGATGCAGTCTTGCGGTGAGTGTTCAGCCCCGGCCCAGGGCGACAGCGCCACCTGCAGGCCGCAGGGAATCTCACACCACCAGAGTCCTCCAAGAACCACAAAAGGGTCTCAGATTCCCTAACAATCAATGCATCTGGGTTACACTACCACCCAGATGCCTCCCCTAAATTCAAATACCTGTTACACTCTCCCCCTGGTAATTTGACACTGGTCCCCAGTGTCTGGTGCAAACCCATGTCTCCCAAAGAGTGGTAACATAAGTTCGACCCGGAGACCAAACTACACATAGAACCAAACTCAACAATTTAGTCATGAATTGTGCCAGGACCTAAAATGGGAAAGGGAAACAGGAATATAAAACAATGAACTTGGTATAAAAAAAAAAACTTTAACTGACTTTACACATTGAAATTCCCCCACCTCGCTATCTAAGGACCACCCCATTCTCAGCAGCCTTGATAGATGAAATCTCCTGCAGAGGGGAAAAAACTAAGAAACACACATCCTAGCATAATATATGTGTTTTCTTGGAAGGAATGGGTCTATCCGTAAAGAAACCCATTCGCTCCAATAAGTATAGTGCAGAGTGTGAAGCAAACAATCGTTGCGCAACACCGCCACCTGGTGGCAATGCCGCGGTAAAAGCACTTGTCAGATCCAGATGAACTTCTGCTTCTTTGTGCTGTGACCCTATACTGGCTAAGCCCCAAAGTCACTGATTTATTTTCCTTGATGAGAGGAGAAGGAGGGAGAACAAAACAACAGCTCCCATTTCTCCAAAGAGTAAAACATCCCCAAAAAAAAAAAAGTTAGAGCATAGTCCCTGTAATTCAGCAATAAAAGAAATGGAAAGGAGTCTCTTTCTCCTATAAATAGAACTTTGGATCCGGCAAGAACAAAGGCTTTAAGTGCTGGTCAAAAGCCTCCACATTGTACTCAATGTTCCCTCCATCCTTCTGACAAATTACCACCTTGTCCGCATGGATGTGCCTTCCCACCATCCACTCCGCCTTACAGTCCTTGAACCTTCTGGTGACTGTAGGTGAGCATGAGAGGTATCGGCGTGCATAAGGTACTTTCAGCTTTGTCCAGACGAAATCATTGTACCACCGCTGCTGAAAAACTTCCACCTCGCAGAGCAATTCTCGGGGGAAATATGGGTATTCCCACCCATATTCTCGGGCAACCTTCTGACAAAAGAGACGCTGCAGCCTAGCCAGAGATGGCATTGTGGCACGGTCCCCTACTCCAGGTAGAACAATAGACTCCGGATGGCGAGGTACATTCACCACCTCTGTAGATTTGGGCCTAGGAGCCCGCAGTGATGCACGTTGCACTCCCGCAACAGGAGCAGGTGAAACAGCCACTGGCTCAAGAAATGGGATCACAGACAGGGAACCGGATTCCTCCCTAGGCTCCAAGGCCTCCACCCGGGGGCGTACTATCCCCAATGGACATAGGTGGGTCCCTTAGGACACGGGACGAGGGTAACTTCATCTTGTCCCATCCCTTCTTGTGGAAGATTTCATCTATCTCCCCATCGTCACCGGCATCAGATAGTGACTCTAGGTCGGAGGTGTCATAACACTCTGCGGGCAGGTAATTCCCCGTAGACACGGAATCACCCCCCTCGATGGGTTCCACCGACTCTGGGCTCCCGACACCTCCAACCACACACACAGTCCCAACCCCTGGCTCACCTGGGCCTTTTGAAGAACAGGGATGTCCAGGGCTCTTCCCTCCGGATCCATCCAGGCCAGGCAAGCGACGGGGCAAAGCTCTTCCACGACCACAGGATGCCATCACCAGGCCAACTTTCCTCTTCGGCGGTGGGAGCAGGGAGCTTGTGGTGACCGAGGCAGCATCCTCGGATTTCTCTCTCTCAATCTCCTTTGGGGCAGTCACTTCGCCCTGGTCAGTGCGCGCAGGAAACGCATAGGCATCGATCTCTCCCTCTGGAGTGGCAGTACCTGTGAGGTAGTTGAGGTGGAAGGCGCGAGGCCTTTCTGTGGATGGCTTCACCTCGAAGAGGAACTCTTTGCAGACCTCACATCGCCCAAACGGCTTCAACTGCACCACCAGTCCCGAACAGCCGGGACAGATCACACCGAGGGCCTCTATGTCTCTGCAGGTATACAGAGCCAACCCCCCCCCGGGGCCTTAGTCTTATTCCTGTGTCCGTGATCGGGGCAGCAAAATAAGTCATCTCCGTGATAGAAGAAGCAGAAATCCACGGGGTATTTAAAGTCATCCTGACTGTTTTCTGCTCCAATGCGCACTGACCCCTTTGCGCCGAAATCTCCACGTGTGTCCTTCCACATGGCCAGACTCCTCCCACACTCTGCATTTGTTCGCGGGCTTTTTCTTCTCCCCGCCCACGAACTGCGCAGCTATGGTGTGCCTCGTGGCGCGTTGGCCAATATGGCCGACCTACTCGGAACTCCTACGGGCAGCAAAGTTCAAATTCAGACACAACATACATCCCGGACACGATGCCCCCACGTGTAGCGACCTCACCCCTCTCACCCCTTCTCATTCACGGCTTGTTTGTCTCGTCTAGGGGTTAGTACTGGGGGGAGGGATGAGATACACCACGGCCCATGTCCTCCAGAGAGACTGGAGGTGAAAGCCAGAACTATCGGGTTTTGTGTGTGTGTCCCAGAGCCAAATCCTCTCCTCGAATTGACTCCCTTTGCTCCTAGTAACTAGAGTTCCACACACTGAAAAGGTCCAACTCGTATTTATTCTTCTCAATAAATAGTCATACAGCACAGACAGGTTGAGACCCATATAACACCTCAGTCTTTGTGGGGAGTAGGCCAAGGCACAATTGTTTAAGTAGAGCTAACCACTGTGGTGTCACCAATGGCGAATAGTCACTGCCACTGACTATATTGAACAGAACATGGATTACCTTCGCTAACGTAGCCCCTATCAGGGGGAAGACATCTGTCCAAGACAGTTACCGGAGGCCTCTCCGTCACCAGCAATGCTGTGCTGGACTCTCCGGAGAAGTTCCGCTCACCGACCTCCTCGTCTCAGACACGGGCACCCAAGGAGTTAGGGCCCCCTCGGATTCCTCCACCCTCGCGGAACTCAGACGAAGGTACTGAGCTCCAGGCTTCTGCCATAGTACCTCACCCCAGGCTAAAGGTGCCTGAGATGGACTCCATCTCCCGCTCTGGCCAGGTCGAGGGCACCTGGGTCCGGAACTCCGGAATGCCAGCACCCAGGCTGAAGGTGCCTGGGTGCGGCCGCATCCTCCGACTCTGAACTCTGAACCCCAAGGTCAGGGCGTCCGCCCCTTTAATCTCCTCTTCCTTTGCGTCACAGCAGGTTCCCCGCCCCGCCATACCAGCGCCAGGAAAGGACAAAAAGGGATGCAGTCTTGCGGTGAGTGTTCAGCCCCGGCCCAGGGCGACAGCGCCACCTGCAGGCCGCAGGGAACCTCACACCACCAGAGTCCTCCAAGAACCACAAAAGGGTCTCAGATTCCCTAACAATCAATGCATCTGGGTTACACTACCACCCAGATGCCTCCCCTAAATTCAAATACCCGCTACAATTGCAAGCAGATTATACAAAAACATTCTTGCCCAACATCAGTATAACATTAATTTTAAGGAGTATTTTAAGACAAAAAAACAATGGTCACTAATCAGATTCCTCACCCCTTCTGATGGCCCATTTAAATTATTTTATGGGGGGGGGGTTTCGAGATGAGTTGGGGACCTCAGAAATCAAGGCTCTAGCACTCTGACTTTTATTTTTTTCTAAATCACACATTTGGGGGGGGGGGGTAAAGCACTACAATGGAGCAGACAAAATACATTGGGAAGTGACTAGGCTAGGTGTGTTTGGGCCCAGGAGAGCATGCTGGAGAGGTTAGTTATGGGAAATATGCATGTATGCCAAAAAAGGAGCATTAAAAGCTTACAGCATGCATGGGGACAAAGGGGACATTCACAGCATATTACAATCATAGTAATTAGGGACTGATGAAAAAAATACAATACATTAGCAAGCATTAAATACATAGAATGTGATGTTAAAGGAGAAAACTTACCTTAATATAATCCTTCTGCAAAACTTGAATGATGGCAGAACAGGTCTCTGGATTTATGATCCCCAGAGCCTGGGGGGAGATGCCTGTTGAGAACTTGAGGTCCTGCAGGCTTCTCCCTGTCGCCAGGTAGCGCAACGTGGCAACTAGACTCTGCTCAGCAGTGATGGCTTCCCGCATAACGGTGTCCTGCCTGGGGATATAGGGGGACATCAAAGCCAACAGATGCTGAAAAACGGGGTCCGTCATCTGGAGAAAATTCCTGTAATCATCACGGTTATTCTCCTGGATCTCCTGCAACAAAGGCATGTGACAGAATTGGTCCCGCTGGAGCAACCAATTCTTGTTTCATGGACTCCTCCTCACCCTGTTCATGGACTGGAGTCGGGATAAAGCAACAATCCCAACAGAAAGCACAGCGCGATCTCGGCGACAAGAACGTACCCGCAACATGGCTCGCAAACGGTCGGCTCATCAGAATGAACTAAAAGAACGCACTGAAGAACAGCAAGGCCTATGAAGAACGACCTGAAAAAGAGTAACGAGTGGACAAGAACGCACTGAAAAAACAGATACGAACTGACTACAAGCACTGAAAGACAGATACAAACCCACAAGCACAAACTGAACACCAGAAAACGATCTTAAAAGCACGAAGACTGAAAAGCGCGAATCATCTCTCACCAAACTTTTACTAACATGCGGTAACACGAAATTAGCAAAAGTGTCCCAAAGGGTGGTGCCATTCGAATGGAACTTCCCCTTTATAGTGCCATCGTACGTGTTGGCGTACGTGTTGTACATCACCGCGCTTTGCTTGAGCGTTTTTTTTCATTAACAGGAAAAAGAGGAATTGAGAGGAATCACGTCGAGAAAAACTTTGTTTTTTTTTGCATGACAGGAAAAACGATGGTGTGTACGCGGCATTAGAAGTTATCAAAGTAGTATGTGTGCATAGTTGACCATTGACAGGTCAACTGTGAATTGGTCTTTATCTCGTGTACGTTTCTGCAATAATTCCCTTTCCTCTGGTATATTTTCTCAGTATCCTGCTCCTCAGTTTTCTCTGCTAGGCTCCACTCCAGAAATCACACACCCACATCAGCATTCCCTTTATTTCTTCAGATGTCCTTTCCATCATCAGAGACATACACAAGTACTCCCATTAGCCCACACATGTCAGTTTGCATCCTGATTATGTTTTTTTTTACTGTAGTGACTGACTTTGCATGTCTTGTCCTTATACTCCACCCGCCCTGACCATTACTACCTCGTATGTGTGCTTCTCATGTGCTGGTTACTGTAGTTACTGTTGGCAACAGCATCTGGCAACATTTCCCAGCCTTTGGCCTCGTACACACGGCCGAGATTCTCGTTGAAAAAAACGTGTTGTTTTTTTCGACGAGATTCCTGGACAAGAAAATTGTCCCGGCCGAGTGTGCACACGCTCGTTTCAAAGAACCCGCGGTTCTTTGAATGGAGCGTACGCGGTGACGTCATCGACTACGACGAGCATGCGCTCGTCACATTCGATGCCGTCGCCGCCATCTTGGTATACCCTACGTATGCCTAGGAAGCTACCGCGCATGCGTCAAATTCATTTCGAACATGCGCGGGCTTCCCGGCGGACAGGTAAGTGTACACACACTCACTTTTCTCGTCGAGAAACAGGCTGACGAAAATCTCGACGAGAAAATAGAGAGCAGGTTCTCTATTTTCTCGTCTAGGTTATTTGTCGGTTTTCTCGACGAGAAACCCGATAGCCGCGTACACACGACCGATTTACTCGGCAAGACATCTCTGCCAGCAAGTTTCCTGCTGGTTCTTGCCGAGAAAATGGGTCGTGTGTACGAGGCCTGAGTCTCACCAGAGGTACTGATAAAAAACAGGTTTTTCTGGAGCCTGCAACTTGACCAGAGCCTTTTTTGATCATGCCATTAGGTCTGAGCATTCTCTGGCTAATCTGCACTAACCTACATCCGAAATTCTTACAGTTAGTTTGCATTAAGCAGGCCATAGATGAGTCATTTTATATTTTTTGCTCAACCAACTGGTTGAACAACAAAAAAAAAAAATGACTTGATTTTCTTTATCCACACACTCGATATGGATGGGGGAATCCCTCCCGCTGAGCTATTGTATTCTGACAGTGTGGAGGCTTCCCTGCCATCAGAATACACTGATCAGTGCTGACAGTTAAAGCCAGCAGTGCTTGTCAAATGAGCAAAACACGACAGGGTGGTTGAACAGTTGGTAGATCAACTTCTGTACAACCAGCTTCCCATACATGGATCGAAATTTGGCTGGTCCCTGCTAAACTGGTCAAATTTTGATCCATATATGGCTTTAGATAATCGCTTCTCCAAAAAGAAGTATATCTATCTCTTCTGTGGCTTGCTATATACAGGCTAAACTACCACAAACCTGTATGGTGTTTAGATCCTTAAAAAAAGATGACAATTTTGTAGAAAATATTGGTAGGTTTATTTGAGTGAGAAAGTGGCACAGGTACATAAGGGAAAAGGAATGATGAATTACCCAATACTTCAAATGAACAAGAATCTTAACAAATTTCTGAATAACTCAGAGGTTACAGTTACAATATACTTCCTCTCCTTATATTTCCATGCATACACAAAAAGCCACCATCCTTGCATCACCAGGGTCTGGTGAAATTCCCTAACGAACATTGGCCAGTTTCCTTTAAAAGCTGATTGTTATTCTTGTTTCTGGTGAGTCGTACATTTACTATCAAGCCATGAAATATTTGGTGCTGCTGGCCACAACATTATGCTTTCTGAACCTCTCAGGTAACACATATTTCTTATATAAACTACGTTTTTGTAAATTGGGTTTAAGGCATAGTATATTGGATATTTAGCTATATTTCATAGTTTAAGCTTAATAGGTATAATGAACTTGTTTTACACATGAAGGGAATAATGTCTGATCACTGAACTAAACGTATTTTCCTTCACAATGCTTCATGTGCTTCAGTGAATATAAAGATCTGTTCATGTAAATCCATGGTTCTCAACCTTTTCTATACCTCACACTCCTAGGAAATGTTTGATTAATGTTTGTACCCCCTTCAAATGTAATATCAAATTTAGAATTTTTGAACCACAATTTGAACCACATACAATACTACAGATGAACAAATTAATAAGTTCCAAATTGTAGCAATATGGGTTCATGATCCCTTCTTCTGAAATCTTAAGGTCTCCAACAGCATAAAAAAAAATCATCAAATTGTATGAGTGAAACAATATACATTTATGAATTTTTGAGTGAAACAATATACAATATTTATGTCAGATGTTGTGTTAGATAATGATTTTTAAAAGAAATACTCTCCTTTTAATTAAACAACGAGACTGCTATCTACAGCACAACATAACCAGCTACCACCAGTGGCCGCTGGTGCTCAAAATTTTTGGGGGGCGCAAACAAACTGAAAATAAAATCATCAATTGCCGCCACTGTGCCCATTAAACGCAGCCGCAGCCACTGTGCCCAAACGCCACCAGTTTGCCCCCTCAAATGCAGCCAGTTTCCCCCCAAATACAGCCAGTTTGTCCCCAAATGCAGCCAGTTTCCCCCCAAATACAGTCAGTTTCCCCCAAAATACAGCCAGTTTCCCCCCAAAATACAGCCAGTTTCCCCCCAAATACAGCCAGTTTGTCCCCAAATGCAGCCAGAAATGCAGCCAGTTTGTCCTCAGATACAGCCAGGTTCCCCCCAAATACAGCCAGTTTGTCCCCAAATACAGCCAGTTTGTCCCCAAATGCAGCCAATTTGTCCCCAAATGCAGCCAGAAATGCAGCCAGTTTGTCCCCAAATACAGCCAGGTTCCCCCCAAATACAGCCAGTTTGTCCCCAAATACAGCCAGTTTCCCCCCAAATACAGCCAGTTTGTCCCCAAATACAGCCAGTTTGTCCCCAAATACAGCCAGTTTCCCCCCAAATACAGCCAGTTTGTCCCCAAATTCAGCCAGTTTCCCCCCAGCCCTGCACTTACCTTCCTTGGGTCAGCGCCGTCCTTCTTCCGTCCTCGATGTCTTCTCCCACCCTCGATGTCGCTTCAGCCAATCAGGTTACCGGTAACCAGACCCGGTGAACCTGATTGGCTGAGACACCTGTCAGTGTTAACTAGGGATGAGCCGAACACCCCCCTGTTCGGTTCGCACCAGAACCTGCGAACAGACCTAAAGTTTGCGTGAACTTTAGAACCCTATTAAATACAATGGTCTTGAACATTCGAAATCAAAAGTGCTAATTATAAAGGCTAATATGCAAGTTATTGTCCTAAAAAGTGTTTGGGGACCCGGGTCCTGCCCCAGGGGACATGTATCAGTGCAAAAAAAGTTTTCAAAACGGCAGTTTTTTCGGGAGCAGTGATTTTAATAATGCTTAAAGTGAAACAATAAAAGTGAAATATTCCTTTAAATTTCGTACCTGGGGGGGTGTATAGTATGCCCGTAAAGCAGCGCTGGTTTCCCTTGCTTAGAACTGTCCCTGCACAAAATGTCATTTATGAAGGAAAAAAAGTCATTTAAAAGCACTCGCGGCTATAATGAATTGTCGGCTCCCGGCAATACAGAGAAAAGTCATTGATAAAAAAAAAAAAATGCGTGGGGGTCCCCCCCAATTCAATTACCAGGCCCTTCAGGTCTGGTATGGATATTAAGGGAAACCCTGCATCAAATTGAAAAAAAAAATGACGTGGGGTTCCCCCCAAATATCCATACTAGGCCCTTCAGGTCTGATATGGATTTTAAGGGGAACTCCACCCCAAATTAAAAAAAAAAATGGCGTGGAGTTCCCCCAAAAATCCATACCAGACCCTTTATCCGAGCACGCAACCTGGCAGGCCACAGGAAAAGAGGGGGGACGAGAGAGCGCCCCCCTCCTGAGCCGTACAAGGCCACATGCCCTCAACATGGGGAGGATGTCCCCGTGTTGATGGGGACAAGGGCCTCATCCCCACAACCCTTGCCCGTGGTTGTGGGGGTCTGCGGGCAAGGGGCTTATCAGAATCTGGAAGACCCCTTTAACAAAGGGGACCCCCAGATCCCGCCCCCCATGTGAATTGGTAAGGGGTACATTGTACCCCTACCATTTCACAAAGAAAGTGTAAAAAAAAACAAACACACAGACACCTTGGAAAAGTCCTTTATTAAAAAAAAACCCATTCCAGCGGTGTAATCCAGTGTCCCGCGGCGATCCGATGTCCAGCACTGCATTCTCCACTCCACACAAAACGTCATTGGCTGAGCGGACCTACACTGCGGAGGAAGTTCCCCATCAGGTCCGCACAGCCAATGACGTAGGTAAGGTCTGAGGTACGAGGGGGCGGGGGCGCCCTCGTATCTCAAACCCCGCCTACGTCATTGGCTGAGCGGACCTGATGGGGAACTCCCTCCGCAGTGTAAAAAATGAATAGACCCGCCCCTTCTTACGTTCCCCATCAGGTCCGCTCAGCCAATGACGTAGGTGTAAGGCTGAGTGGACCTGATGGGGAACGTGAGAAGGGGCGGGTCTATTCATTTTTTTACACTGCGGATGAAGTTCCCCATCAGGTCGGCTCCGCCAATGACGTAGGTGGGGTCTAAGATACGAGGGAGCCCCCGCCCCCTCGTACCTCAGACCCTGCCTACGTCATTGGCTGAGCGGACCTGATGTGGAACTTCATCCGCAGTGTAGGTCCGCTCAGCCAATGACGTTTCGTGTGGAGTGGAGAGAGACTGCAGCACTGGACATCGGATTGCCGTGGGACACTGGATTACATCACTGGAATGGGTTTTTTCAATTTTTATTTTTTGTTTTTAATAAAGGACTTTTCCAAGGTGTCTGTGTGTTTTTAAAAAAAAATTCAATTTTTTAAATTTGACGCAGGGTTCCCCTTAATATCCATACCAGACCTGAAGGGCCTGGTAATTGAATTTGGGGGGACCCCCACGCATTTTTTTTTTTTTTATCAATGACTTTTCTCTGTATTGCCGGGAGCCGACAATTCATTATAGCCGCGAATGCTTTTAAATTACTTTTTTTCCTTCAGAAATGACACTTTGTCCAGGGACAGTTCTAAGCAAGGGAAACAAGCTCTGCTTTACAGGCATACTATACACACACCCCCCCCCCCCCCCCCAGGTCTGAAATTGAATATTTCACTGTTATTGTTTCACTTTAAGCATCAATAAAATCACTGCTCCCGAAAAAACTGCCGTTTTTAAAACTTTTTTTTACATTGATACATGTCCCCTGGGGCAGGACCCGGGTCCCCAAACACTTTTTATGACAATAACTTGCATATAAGCCTTTAAAATTAGCACTTTAGCTTTCTCCGATAGACATTTACAGGGTGTTCCACGGCTTTTCGAATTTGCCGCGAACACCCCAAATTGTTCGCTGTTCGGCGAACGTGCGAACAGGCAATGTTCGAGTCGAACACGAGTTTGACTCGAACTCGAAGCTCATCCCTAGTGTTAACCAAGGAACGCACCCCCCGTGCGTCCCCTGGTTAACTATTTGGAAATGTTCTGTTATTCTCTCCTTTTAATTAAACAACGAGACTGCTATCTACAGCACAACATAACCAGCTACTACCAGAGGCGGCTGGTGCTCAAATTTTTTGGGGGGGCGCAAACAAACTGAAAAAAAAATCATCAATTGCCGCCACTGTGCCCATTAAACGCAGCCACTGTGCCCAATTGCCACCAGTTTGCCCCCTCAAATGCAGCCAGTTTCCCCCCAAATACAGCCAGTTTGTCCCCAAATGCAGCCAGTTTCCCCCCAAATACAGTCAGAGTCCCCTCAAATACAGCCAGTTTGTCCCCAAATGCAGCCAGTTTGTCCCCAAATGCAGCCAGTTTGTCGCCAAATACAGCCAGTTTGTCCCCAAAAGCAGCCAGTTTGTCCCCAAGTGCAGCCAGTTTCTCCCCAAATACAGCCAGTTTGTCCCCAAATACAGCCAGTTTCCCCCCAAATGCAGCCAGTTTGTCCCCAAATACAGCCAGGTTCCCCCCAAAATACAGCCAGTTTGTCCCCAAATACAGCCAGTTAGTCCCCAAATACAGGCAGTTTCCCCCCAAATACAGCCAGTTTGTCCCCAAATGCAGCCAGTTTCCCCCCAGCCCTGCACTTACCTTCCTCGGGTCAGTGGCATCCTTCTTCCGTCCTCAATGTCTTCTCCCGCCCTCGATGTCGCTTCAGCCAATCAGGTTACCGGTAACCAGATCTGGTAAACCTGATTGGCTGAGACGCCTGTCTGTGTTAACCAAGGAACGCACCCCCCCATGCGTCCCCAGGTTAACTATTTGGAAGCCGATTACAGCCCTCAGGCTGTAATCGGGAAGCCTATCAGAGCCGCTGGCTCTGATGGGCACTTCCAAACACCAAAAAGCCGCTGTTATTCAGATGGCCGGCACTCAACAGGGGGCCGGCCATCTGAATAGTGGGCGGCAGCAGCGGTGACAATACATAGGTTCATGCAATGCATGAACCTATGTATTGTTGTTGTGAGTGACGGGCGCAGGAGAGAGAGGGGGCGGCGCTCCTGCGCCCACTATGGACGCACCGCCACTGGCTACTACCACTGTTTAAAGCACACTGGTAGATGGCTGAGTGATGACAGATGACTGATCATTAAGGGACATAAGCCACTCTCTGTCGCATCCCCTGATGTTCCACCTTGCACCCCAGGGTGGGAACCTCTGTTATAGATTAACCATCTCTAGAATGATTTGCTCTCTAAGTGTATCTGAAGAAGGAAAAATATCATTGTTTTACATAAGGTCTACCAGTGCTTGGCAGCAATAAAGATGCTCCGAATTAGCTACAGGCTACATAAATGTTGTTTGTGTATACTGTACACTGACATTGCAAGAAACACATATGGGAAATATCATAGGCAGAGTGTGCAGAAAGTGGCAGCTGAAAGTCAAATAGGGGCATGTATCAATTTTGTCAGTTTTGTATCAATTTTGTCCAGTCAATGTGAAACAGGAGCCGTGAGAGAGATTATGAGACAAATGAAGTATAATATAGTAGCTTCGTTCATAAATTGCTCCTTTAGCAGCTCTTCCCCCAGTTGCTCTAAATTAGAACTGGGACAGAATAAAACCTTCTGCCAACCATTACTTAAAGTGTTTGTAAATCTCAGACATGAAATATGAACAAAGCATATCCTTGTTTAGTGTGTACTTGTCTCAGTTAAGAGCACTAAGCATCATTTCTGTCGGCTGCTTTTTTCCCCTGCCATCTGCATGAGTAACTTCTGACAAGTTTTCCTGACACCAAGAGAAAAGAGGTGACAGGGGAGGAATCTCCAGATGATTGATAGCCTCAGCTCTGTTCTTGTGTGCTGTGCAGAGGGGGGTGTGTCCCTTCCCTCCAATCAGATCTCAGACCTATCCTCACCACTGAGCTCTGCAGAGTGTAATTTCAGCTCTCCACCCCCTGTTTTCTGACAGCTCAGGCAAGCTTTATACATTCTGCAATTTGAACAGATGTAGAGAAAAGAAGTCTGCAGATACATTTTTTTTTACATTTCTTCAGTTGGTTTCTGGCCTAGCCCAAAATGATGTCTTACATCCCAGGAGTCTTCATGTGCATTTTATTTTTATTCTGAAGGAGGAAAGAAGGGGTTTTCTCAGCTAAGCACACCCTCCTGCCTAAATGTCTGAGGTAAGGGTAGAGGGATTCCAGGAAATAAATACTACATGAATCACCTTACCTTTCTCATGATAATCACAGCTATAAAATCTAGGGGGTGTTTTTCAAAGTGATTTCTCAGAAAAATGAAGCACCATGCTTGATATGGATAGATATAGATATAGATCCATAGATATGGATGGATGGATGAATTTGTTTGGATATTAAAAATAAATTAAATAGCATTTACAGTTTGTGGTGCTCAGATACAGTTTCGCTTTGCTTTAATTCTTTTTGAGTTCAGAGTGAAAATCAGTCTTATCTCCAGGAATAAACCTGTTGCAGAACTGTGCAAAACTGTCTCAGTTGGCTGCCCTTTGATTACAGCCACAGGAGTCTCAAATACACAAAGAAACTGCCGCATACACTTTGCTTATTGAGAGGTAGCTTCATTTTGATGCTAATTTGCTTGATACATGTCCATCAAAGAGGTATACTAGAAACAAATGCAGAGCTGGAACAGTAGTATAGTAATTCTTTTTTGTACATAATGTCAGTACAAATTGATGTTTTAATGGCGCATACCTGAAATACAATGGACAGCATTATCAGTCCTGCAGCACATTCCCTATATGGGTCTGTGTGCACAATGGAAATGAAAACAAAACAATACAAGTTAGGAATAGGAATAGATGTCACTTTTCTGACATCCATGCCTGTTCAGATTTTTCCTTCTTTTAAATCTATGAATGGCTGGATGTCAACAGACATGCATCTGTGTACATTAGACTATCTGTGATCTGCCATGTTTAGTACTTGAAAAGTGGAAAAAAGACGCAGACCTCCATTTGTTTCTGGACATGGATGGACTCAGAAGTAGTCAGATGTAAATGAATGCACGTACATTTTTATCTACCTCCCCATAGATTTACCTAGAGTTTCCAATTAGGTGCACCTAAAAACTGACAGGCCAAACTGATCATATCGCTCACCTAAAAGGGGCCTAATTATTATAGTAAACAAAAATTACAATAATTTTTAAGATTTTTCAGAAGAGGAACCAATATATATTTGTGGTTTTCCAAGTCTTTGGCCTCGTACACACGACTGAGTTTCTCGGCAAGAACCAGCAAGAAACTTGCTGGCAGAGATGTCTTGCCGAGAAACTCGTTCGTGTGTATGGTTTCTCGTCAAGAAAACCGACAAGTAATCTCGACGAGAAAATAGAGAACCTGCTCTCTATTTTCTCGTCAAGATTCTCGTCGGCATGTTTCTCGACGAGAAAAGCGAGTGTGTGTACACTTACCTGTCCTCCCGGAAGCCCGCGCATGTTCGAAATGAATTTGACGCATGCGCGGTAGCTTCCTAGGCATAGGTAGGGTATACCAAGATGGCGGCGACGGCATCGAATGTGACGAGCGCACGCTCGTCGTAGTCGATGACGTCACCGCATACGCTCCATTCAAAGAACCGCGGGTTCTTTGAATCGAGCGTGTGTACACTCGGCCGGGACAAGTTTCTTGTCCAAGAATCTCGTTGAAAAAAAACGACATGTTTTTTTCGACGAGAATCTCGGCCGTGTGTACGAGGCTATAGTGTTGAATTGGGTCCGTAGCAGGTTCAATCAATATTTACACACAGTATCAATCCTTGGAGACCTTGCCTGAAATTGAAAAAAGATATATTGATCAGATAATAAATTATACTTTCATCTGTTCTGATTAATAATGATCTATTCAGCTATCTACCTATTAAATCAGTAACAAAACAGAGTGATATAAGGATTTCAACATATCCTATTTTAGGTTTTGAGGGCCCAATGGAAAAAAAGCACATTGTACATGTTGTTATACTTTCTAAATAAATATAACTGTATTATTATTATGTTAAAACAGAAGCATATAGAATTGTAGGGGGGCGAGAGGCCAAAGCACATTCCAGGCCATACATGGTGTCTCTACAGATCAAGAGCCAAAGCTTCTGTGGAGGAGCCCTCATCGATCCCAAATGGGTTCTAACTGCAGCACACTGCATGGAAGACACGTAAGTGAC
Organism: Rana muscosa; assembly: GCA_029206835.1. Taxonomy (NCBI): domain Eukaryota; kingdom Metazoa; phylum Chordata; class Amphibia; order Anura; family Ranidae; genus Rana; species Rana muscosa. Next base: position 576,532,533 of record CM055116.1, read on the forward strand.
CTGGGCTTTTTTTTTGGGGTGCTGAAGTATTATGCAGTGATTGACTGAGGCTGATCTATTAAAGGAATTGAGACTGATTGCTATCAAAGTGATTGTTCTCTGAGTTTATAGAATAAGGGGCCGTTGTGTTCACCTCAACCATCCAATCAGGTGCTAGCAAAAATAATTTTCTTTCACTCACCTATGATTGAGTATTCAGAGTGAACAGAGCTTCACCATATTCATCAAACTTGGTAAACAGTTATATTTACTATGTTAAGTGAACAGCCTTTACTCCTTTAGTAAATCAACCCCAGTGAGATAAACAAATTAAAAGCTAAGTCCACCTAGTGCACATATATTTTCAGCAAAAAGGACAGTTATTACATTTTGCATAGGAGCCTGCAAAGCATTACAACCATGATCAGGCTCCTGCAGGCTTCCTCCAGCTCTGGCAGGACCATCTTAATAGCATCATGGGTGCCTGGGCAAAGTAATTCTCTGGGGCCTCTATCAGCCTGGGTTAATTTATGCACTGATTCTAAAAAATTTAAGTATAATATAATAAAAATACTATAGTATAAATATAATATAATTAAACCCATATTTAATAATACTTTCAATAAAATTGATTTTAAACAGTAATAAAACATGCATAGACTAATCAACACAAAGGGCACAGTACAGGGGGGGAGCCAGGAGGGCACAGTACAGTTTCCCCTGCAAAGTTTCAAAGTGTAAAGTAGTGGGGGAAGATGTCATTCTGATTGCAGATCTAGCCCAGTGACAGGCCACAGCCAGCCAGGGACAGCTTAGTAAAAAGCATGACTGTCGTGGAAAATCCAGGACAGTTGGCAAGTATAATGTAATGCAAGATTGTAATGAGGCTCCCATGCACTTGCGGCCCCTGGGCAGTGCCGGGGTGCCCATGCATTAAGACAGCTCTGAGTTCTGGTCTGTACAGCGGTACACACTTTCAGTTAGAGAACTGGAGAAAGTATAAATGTGCTGTAATAACTGCACTTGTATCCCTTTGAAAATGTCACGTACCTGGTCGGAGGCCAAAGTGCTGAGAGGGCTTCCCTTGCGGCTGATTGCAGAGCACCCCTGAAGGTGGTAACAGGGAGTGCTATGCTCAGATAGCAGGGGTTTCCAGCTGCAACAGGCTGATGGGATGTCTGCTGGATGGTGGCTGACGAGCAGGATGCACTGCTGGGCAGTAGTCCCTCAGGAGTAGCAGGTGAGACTTGGCAGCTGGGAGAGACAGGAGCAGAGTCATAATCCAGGCCAAAAGTCATGCACAGAAGGTCATCCAGATGAAAGGCAGCAAGCAGAGTCAGGAGTCAGCTGGGGTCATACACTGGAAATCAGGCAGAAGCGGAGTCAGGAGAGCAAGCCAGGGGTCAAACATGGATCAGCAGACAGAAGCGGAGTCACAGGAACAAACCAAGGGTCAAATCCAGGAATGCAGACAAGAAAGGTCAAAGGCAAAACAGGTCGGTAACAGGAAATCCAATAATATTAGGAACAGGAACACAGGAACTCACAGGGGAAGCTGACTCAGTTGATCATGAGTCGATGGTTGGGTGATGGTAGTGGTAGGGTAAAAGAGTTCTCTTCCAATGCTTGCTGCTCCACTACAGTTTGAAGAAGATGGTGAGCCTTTTTTTGAGGGTGTGGGCTGCTGCCTATGGGTACGGCCTTAAAGGTTGTTTCCCATTTGAATAGAGGATGTAGGAGAGGAGGGAGCGCCCTGTAATCAATGAAATGCACGGAGAGTATAGTTTGTGATCGTTTAATGAAAGTTCAGAGCATTTTGCTGCCGCTGCGAACACAGCGATCATTGAGCAACTCCGATTCTGATATCACAAACCCACCATATAGGATTTTCTCCGCTTACCATCCACAAACAGTAGCATCCCTAAAGAAGGGGGGTCTTTTACCCCGAAACACGTTGGCCTAACCATGTTCTGAACTTTCAATAAAAAATCACAAACTATACTCTCTGTGCATTTTATTGATTATTGGGCGCTCCCTCCTCTCCTACCCCTTCTTTGGGAACTACAAGTCAGTCTGCTGTGGTCGTTTATTTATTTATAGATCTCTGTAAAGAAATGATAGCTGACATGGTAGAGAAGCTTAGCACCATGTTACGTTTTCCCCCCTAAATATGGATGTAACATGGTCTAAAAGGTGAAGTTAGCCTTTAACTCACATTCGTTTTTATTCCCTAAAGGAGTTTATAATTTAATGTCTCTACTACGCTCATTTGACTACAGAAGAAGTACACAGAACTTTGTAAAGTGGATTTTTGCCCGTGGATTTTTGCCCGAAGGGAATTGGCCGGGCACACCCATAGCATACACACGGCAGGACTTTTCTGCAAACTTTCCCAAAACTTTCCCAACATCACGTGGTTTTTCTGCTCTTTTCTGCTCTTTACAGCTACCCTTTGGTCAACTTCTGCTATTGTTGATTGATTTTAACATTGGTTCTGGGCGTGCGTATTTGTACTTCGGACAAAAGTCCGATGGATTTCTGTACACACGGTCGGACTTTGCACCGTAGGACTTTTGTTGCCGAAAAGTTTGTCCGTTTGCATAGCGAACTTTTGTCCGATGAAAACCGAAAAAGTTTGTCCGATGGAGCCTACACACGGTCGGATTTAAAAAAAAAATTTGTTTGAAGTCCGATCGTGTGTATGAGGCTTTAGAGGCTTTAGCCACTCTTCGAAATTAACCACTGTTGAATAAACAGTCACTGTTTGTTCATCCTATAATATAAAATAATCCTTATTTTTTGTTTACCAGTTATTAAACCAAATAATGTTGTGAGGATGGAGCTCTATTACATAGATGGAAACCCTCATAGAAAGACTTTTAGTTTGCTAACCTGTATCAAGCCAATATCTTTAGTAAAACACTAGTTTTCACCTTTTTTTCATTATTTGTTGCATCCCAGTGATGCTGATCTTAGCAGGTCCTTCATCTGTACATTATACCTGGTTACTTACTGGAACTGAGCCAGCAATGGTGGAATTTCTAACCAGTCACTAGATCATTAAAGGAGCACTAAAGCTTCCCTTTTTTTTCCCCAAAAATAACAAACATGTTATACTTACCTCCACTGTGCAGCTCGTTTTGCACACAGTGGCCCCGATCCTGGTCTTCTGGGGTCCCTCGGCGGCTGTCTTGGCTCCTCCCCGCAAGGACTCCACACCATAATGCGAGTGAGCTCGCATGGTGTGGAGTGATTGCGGGCGCGCTCCCGTGATACAGCGGCGGCCATAGCCGCCGACTGTATCACTCGGCCCCGCCCCCCACGCGCCGCATCATTGGATGTGATTGACAGCAGCGCCAGCCAATGGCTGCGCTGCTTTCAATCCATCCAGTGTAGCCAATCGGCGGCCAGGCTGAAAAACGAAGAGGATGACGGGGACGAGCGTGGGACTTTCGAGGGGCCAGGTAAGTAAAACGGGGGCTCGGGGGGGGGGGGGCGGTATTGTCGAATGTTTTTTCACCTTAATGCATAGGATGCATTAAGGTGAAAAAACATGTAACTTTACTACTCCTTTAAGGTTGGATATAGACGTGCATCCAAATCTACCTTTCCCTTGAAGCACGATCTGTGTTTGGATCTAATTTCAGAGGCTATTGACAGGCAGTGATGAGGCGATGTGACACCTCCTCACTGCCTGTTTTAGCCCTGGTTCACACTGGTGCGATTTGACATGCGTTTTGACATGTCAAATCGCATGTCAAATCGGCAATATTTGCCGCAAATTGCCGGCAATGGCACCATCCTAATCGGTGCGACACCGCATCTGCGGCGCTGCACCGATTTCAAAAAGTAGTTTCTGTACTACTGTAGCGGGTATATACTTTTCAATTCTGGTGAAGACACCAGTGATGTATAGTTCCCTGGGGCCCAGCAGGTGGCACTGTCACTTTGGGCCGGGGTTGAACCATCGCTGCAGTGCCGTACCCTTTGTGGCCTCTCGCAGCGGTTGTACGGCGGGGCGGGGAACCCGCCGTGCATCCTGGGAGAGGGTATAAAGATGGCGGATATCTTCGCCATGAGGTTCGAGTCCCAGGCACCTTCAGCCTGAGGTCTGCTGTTCGCGGTCGGGGTCCAGGCGGCCTAGGCCTGGACACCGGGAGTTCGTGTTCCATCCCAGACACCTTCAGTCTGGGGTGAGGTACTCAGCCAGAGGCCTGGGGCCCAGTACCTTCCGCTGGGTCCCGCGAGGGATGGATTGTCCTAGGGGGCCCCGGGAGAGGGGCACCCGAATCCAGTGGCGTAAGGGACCGGAGGAGGGACTCATCCGAAGACCTTGTGCAGCAGATTGCCAGTGCCGGATGAACCTCTGGAGACCGCCCGGAGGGATATCTTCCCAAACAGGGGCCAAGTTCAGAGAGGAAGGTGGTTCACGTTCAATGACCAGTGGCAGCGGTCCAGCTATTCAACTCAGGTCAGTGGCAGAGGCCTGCAATTAGGCCTGTGGCAGGGGCCTCAACGGTTCATCCGGTCAGTGGCAGCGACCAAAATTCACGGTGGGTGGCAGAGACCGTGCGCCAGGCCTATTCGCTAGCAAAGGAATAGGAGAGTACAGTTTTGCCTGGGCCTACTCGTATCCACACCCCTGTCTGTCTGTTACTGAAAGTTCAACTGATTGTGTTCACCCTGCAAGAAAAGAAATAAAGGAGTGTTGGACTTTCGATTGGTGTGGGGCTCTATGTTATTGGCAGACACATCTCCACAGAACAACTAAGGCTTCGTATGCAGTGAACAGACCTGGAGGTAATTCAAGTGACTCTGCTCAACCCTCATACACATACGAGGGGAGAGCTTGGCGTAGTGTTCCTGCACTCTCCTCTCTCAGATACCCCTAGACACAAGCCATTCACAATAGGCGAGAGGGGGAGTGAGGCTCCGCTACACTACTTTTTGCGATTTCGGCCGCGATTTACATTAACATCTGTGCAGAAACCCGCACAGATGTCTTTGTAATTGCGTCTGAAATCGGGACTGTCAGCGAGAGTGAAATTGTGCAAGTTCAGCTGAACTCGCACGGCTTCACTCCCGCAGCCCCAGTGTGAACCTGGGCTTAACCTAATTTTTGCTAACAAAAGAGCCGCAACAGTGTTCATTGCATAAGTTGCAGGGCGCTTGCGATGCTTCCCTAATAGATTAAGGCCATTCTCCAGAATGACCTGCAATGTTTGTAAAGAAGCAGAGTGCTGTGCAGGAGTATAAGTGGACTGTCGGGGATAGCTGTACCCCCAATAGTAGCTATACTTTTGAATGGCAGGATTTGCTGGCAGCTGTGGAGTCAGGTAAATAGAGAAGGACAGTGCTAGCCATCTGTGTGTATTCCTGTATGGTGGGGTGTGTGTAAAGTGGCCTAGAGCAGTGTGTGTGTACACGGACTTGTACACAGGCTGGGACATGTAGTTTCACTGTAGAACTACATGTCCCAGCATTTGTACAGAAAATATTAGCTCCACAAAGGGGAGGCGGCAGCAGGACTGGAGTATGGAGCATGTCATTCTTATTGTCATTGCTGCCACTGTTATTGTCCCATTTTCCATTTGTTATTCTCAATTGCCATGATTTCCTGTTTGTTGTTTGCATATTGTCACTATTGAACCTGGACCTATCATTTAAGACCCTCCTACTTTTAAGTATAATTTGACCATACCCACCATTCAGCCCTGCCTACCTATCACACTACAATTAGCCATGCCCACATTCTCAGGAATTACAATTTTTAAAAATGTATTGAGTATTCTACAAGCACGTGTTCCAGCAATAGCCGCATTGCAACTCTCAAGATGTGTTTCCTGATGGTAACAATACAGGACCATGTCTGGGTAATGTGTGTTAAAATGGCCACTTGAAGTCTGTTATTTCTCAACTTTCTTTAACATATTAAGCTATCCAGTAAAAGTGTCAGTTAGAGGGTTGAGACAAACCATTTACAATTGACATGGGTGATTACAATTATCAGCTTTTATTAATTTATGTACAAACTTTTATCCCAAAAGGATTTTTTTTTTTTGTAATTGCTTAAAGTGACACTAAAGATTCTCAGATTTTTTTTTAAAATAACAAACATGTCATACTTACCTCCTCTGTGAAGCTCGTTTTGCACAGAGTGGCCCCGAACACCGTCTTCTGGGGTCTCACGGCGGCTGTCTCGGCTCCTCCCCGCCTCAGATAACCCCCTCTGGGAAGCACTCTCCGAAGGGAGTTACCTTGCGGGCGCACTCCCGAGACCTGTTGTCGGCGTCCATTGCCGCCGAGAACAGGACTCGGCCCCGCCCCCGCGCATAATTGGATTTGATTGACAGCAGCGCGAGCCAATGGCTGCGCTGCTATCAATCTATCCAATAAAGAGCCGAGAATACCAGGCAAAGGAAGAGCCCGTTCGCGACGCGGGACTTTCCAGGGCTCAGGAAAGTAAAAGGGGGGTTGGGGGGCCGGTAATCGTAATATGTTTTTTCACCTTAACCACTTTGCGCCCGGGCCATTGGAAAAAGACGTCTGCATTGCGGCGCTGTTTACTTCCGCGATGCGCGCCGCCGAGGGCGCGCATCGGGGAAAAGCTGTGCCCGCTGTGTCACGCGGGTGCCGTTAAGCGTGTCTGGTGGCCGCGATGTCCGTCAAGTACCCGCAATCGGCTGTCACAGAGCCAGGGACGTGGATCTCTGTGTGTAAACACAGAGATCCGTGTCCTGTCAGGGAGAGGAGACTGATGCTGTGTCCCTTGTACATAGGGACACAGATCGGTCTCCTCCCCCAGTCAGTCCCCTCCCCCCACAGTAACAATCACCTAGCAGGGAACACATTTAATCCCTTCCTCGCCCCCTAGTGTTACCCCCTTCCCTGCCAGTCACATTTATACAGTAATCAGTGCATATTTATAGCACTGATCGCTGTATAAATGTGAATGGTCCCAAAAATGTGTCAAAAGTGTCCGATGTGTCCGCCATAATGTCGCAGTCACAATAAAAATCACAGATCGCCGCCATTACTAGCCTAAACTGAGAAAAAATATATATAAAAAAAAAAAATGGGATATTTATTATAGCAAAAAGTAAAAAATATTGTGTTTTTTTTCAAAATTTACGCTCTATTTTTGTTTATAGCGCAAAAAATAAAAACCGCAGAAATGATCAGAAACCACCAAAAGAAAGCTATATTTGTGGGGGGAAAAAGGGGGAAATTTTGTTTGGGAGCCACGTCGCACGACCGCGCAATTGTCATTCAAAGCGTGACAGTGCTGAAACCTGGAATTTTCGCCTGGGCAGGAAGGGGGTTATGTGCTCAGTTGTCAAGTGCTTATTGCATAGGATGCATTAAGGTGAAAAAACATGAACCTTTACAACCCCTTTAAAAAGTGTAAAGCCTCTCTCTCTTGTTAAAAAAAAAGTGTAAAGCCTCATACACACGATCGGACTTCCATCTGACTTTTCCGTGGATTTTTGTCCGAAGGGGCGTTGGCCGTGAACTTGGTATGCATACACACGGCAGAACATTTTCAGCCAACATTCACCAAATCACGTGGTTTTTCAGCTTTTTACCGCCACCCTTTGGGCAACTTTTGCTATTGTTGTCTGATGTTTAGCATTGGTTCGGAGCATGCGTGCTTGTACTTTGGATTTTAGTCAGACGGATTTGTGTACACACGATCAGATAATCCGACGGAACTCATGTGTTGTCGGACAATTTGAGAGCATGCACAGCCAGGAAATTCCGACAACAATTGTCCGATGGAGCATACAGACAGTCGGATTGTCCAACAAAACACGTCCGTCGGACAATTGTTGTCGGAATATCTGATCGTGTGTACGGGCCTTTAGATGGAGTTCAGCTTAAATTAGAGGGTCAGCTTAACCACTTGACGACCGCCGCACGACGATATACGTAGACAGAATGGCACGGCTGGGCATATGGGCGTACAGGTAAGTCCCCTTTAAGATGCAAGCCGTGGGTCGCGCGCGCTGCCGGCGCGCTCGCTTCCCTGCCGGGAGCTCCGTGACCACGCCAGCGGAACCCACGGACCCGATCACCGCCGGTGTCCCGCGATCGGGTCACAGAGCTGAAGAACGGGGAGGGGTAAGTGTAAACAAACATCTCCCCGTTCTTCCTAGTGACACTGTCAGTGATTGTCTGTTCCCTGTCATCGGGAACAGCGATCGGTGACGTGTCACGCCAAGCCACAGCCCCTAACAGTTACAATCACTCCCTAGGTCACACTTAACCCCTTCAGCGCCCCCTACAGGTTAACTCCTTCACTGCCAGTGTTATTTTTACAGTAATCACTGCATTTTTATAGCACTGATCGCTGTAAAAATCACAATATTCCCAAAATGGTGTCAAAAGTGTCCGATGTGTCCGCCATAATGTCGCAGTCATGATAAAAATCGCTGATTGCCGCCATTACTAGTAAAAAACAAAATTATTAATAAAAATGCCATAAAACTATCCCCTATTTTATAGACGCTATAACTTTTGCGCAAACCAATCAATATACGCTTATTGTGATTTTTTTTATCAAAAATATGTAGAAGAATACATATCGGCCTAAACTGAGGAAAAAATTAGTTTTTTTATATATTTTTTGGGGGATATTTATTATAGCAAAAAGTAAAAAATATTGTATTTGCATTTGCAAATACCACCAAAAGAAAGCTCTATTTGTGGTTAAAAAAGGACGTTAATTTTGTTTGGGAGCCACGTCGCATGACCGCGCAATTGCCAGTAAAGTGACGCAGTGCCGAATCGCAAAAAGTGGCCTGGTCTTTCACCAGTCTTTCACCAGATGGGCTGTTACTTGAGCCCGCGGCCGCCCACTCAGCCTCTTTGCAGAATGGGCGGCCATTCAGTTCAAGGCATGGCTGAGGGGCAGAGACTAGAGGTCAGCTGACTGGTGAGGAATGTGAACTGGGAAGGGCTGAAGGAGACCCTATCTTCTGATTTCGGCATAGGTGTCACTGCTGCGAGACACCACAGAGCTGGAGACAGTGAGTAACACTACCTGTGATTATAGTTGCCATTAAAAGTCCCCACTACAGTTATCAGATCAGCAGACGACCTTGATTAAGAGCACCTAAGTGCTGACAACCCATGCTACAAAAATAATTTTACTGCTAGGGTTCCCCACAATTTGGGAAATTTTATCAAGGGGTGGCGGCACTAGAGAGATTGAGAACCACTGAGTTAGAGCCTTTGAGTTTTTTTACGGTTGTACTTGTCCCCACTAGGAAAATTCTATTAGCCCTGGCGACCATTTCAGTGGGAAAAATCTGAATCTAATGTAGCGGGTATTTGAATTTAGGGGGAGCATCTGGGTGGTAGTGTAACCCAGATGCACTGATTGTTAGGGAATCTGGGACCATTTTATGGTTCTCGGAGGACTCTGGTGGTGTGAGGTTCCCTGCGGCCTGCAGGAGGCGCTGTTGCCCTGGGCCGAGGTTGAACCCTCACCACAAGACTGCATCCTTTTTGTCCTTTCCTGGCGCTTGTACGGCAGGGCGGGGAACCTGCTGTGATGCAAAGGGAGAGGAGATAAAAGGGGCGGATGCCCTGAACACGGGGTTCAGAGTCGGAGGACGCAGCCGCGCCCAGGCACCTTCAGCCTGGGTGCTGGCGTTCCGGAATTCCGGGCCCAGGTGCCCTTGACCTGGCCGGAGCAGGTAATGGAGTCCATCCCAGGCACCTTTAGCCCTGGGGTGAGGTACTACTGAGGAGGCCTGGGATCCAGTACCTTCGACTGGGTTCCGCGAGGGTGGAGGAGTCCGAGGGGCCCTAAGGTGTTGGGCGCCCGAATCTGAGATGAGGAGGCCGGGGAGTGTAACCCTTCCGAACAGCCCGGTGCAGCATTGCCGATGACGGCGGGGCCTCCGGTAACTCTCTCGGAAGGATGTCTTCCCTCTGACAGGGGCCGTAGCCACAAGAAGGTAACTCCTGTTTCATATTCATTAGAGTTGCTGATAGAGACTCAGAAAAGGAAAGAAGTACATTCACAGCCACTGTGCGTTATAACCATTGGTGATATTTCAATGGTTTAGCTTGATTGAGGATTGTGCCTTGACCTACTCCCCACCAATACTGAACTGTTCTTTGGTCACAACCTGTCTGTGCTGAGTGAAGATTTATTTGCTGCTAAGGAATAAATAAGAGTTGGACCTTTTCAGTGGTGTGGAACTCCGGTTACTGGGAGCAAAGGGGGGGGGGTCATATGAAGGAAAGACTTGACCCTGGGTTATACACACGACCCGATGGTAAAAATACATTCGGGCCTTCACTTCTATCCAGAAGAGGACATGGGCTGTGGTGGTTCTCATCCCTCCTCCCAAGTTCCCCTAGACAAGACAGCAAGCCGAGAAGAAGAAAGGGTGAGAGGGGTGGGCCCCGCTACACAAAATTTATCAGTTGTTACTGGAACAAAAACATCTTCCAATGGGAACATATGTTCTGATGACAACTGTCTCACTTTGGAGAGATTCCTGTCAGGAAAAATCTCCCCAATGGGGCACAAACAGACAACAAAAACCTGGGGGCCAGGTTAACTATTCTCTACCCTGTCAAAAAAAAATCTGGCTTTAGATGCACTTTAAAATAAAACATATTTTCATAGCTCAAAAATGTTATAGTCTTGAATTTTCCATTCATATCATGTTACAGCAGCAATAACAAGAAATAGAGTTAAAACACTTTTTCTGTTATAGACCTGTGGACATGGTACGGGTTGTTCTGGGAGCTCATAACCTGAATCAACCAGATGACTTTGTTCAGATATCACCTGTCCAAGAATCATTCCAGCACCCAGGATATAACCCAAACACCTTACAGAATGACCTTCAGTTGCTAAAGGTAAGCTCTCTTCTTTCACCCATTCGGCAATTAAAAATTTGATGGTCAATTTTGCAAATTGCCACTTGACCAATAACATAAGGAATCGTATATATCTTCTGTTTGATGTCCTATAGCAGGAGCAGTAAATGGCACTTCATCTAAAAAAATTAAACTGTTTCTATGCAAGACTTAGACCAGTCAAGGAGTTGCTCATTTTGTCCACAAATCTAAGAAAAATATTGCAAAATATGCAAAGATAATTTCTCTCATTCTGGTTGGAAGAGCTGTGTACGTCATAACATTCCTTAGGAGGCTTAATTCAGTCGTTATCTGCTTCTTGCTTTGTTCTACATGCATGTCACTCCTAATTATGTAACAGCCTCAGCTGTTTTCACTGTAATTGCCTGGCGTCCCAAGTCTTATTCCCACAGGCGTATCTAGTAAAAAAAATGGCGCCTATGGCATGCACTGAAACTGCTCCCCTGTCAAAACATTTGAAACCCCTCTTTCAGATAACCTTAACAAAAAAAAGCTAACAAAACTACAAGTCAAGCTATTTAATCTATCAATTAACAAATTATGGATTGGCATTGATGAGCTGCACTAATGGGCACTGATAGGCAGCACTGATGAGCTGTACTGATAGGCAACACTGATGGGCACTGATGAGCTGCACTGATAGGCAACACTGATGGGCACTGATAGGCAGCACTGATAGGCAACACTGATGGGCACTGATGAGCAACACTGATGGGCACTGATTTGCGGCATTTATGGGCACTGATAAGGCAGCACTGATGAGGCGGCACTAACACTGATAGGTGGCCCTGATAGGTAACACTGGCACGGACAGGTGGCACTGATGAACTGCACTGATAGGTGACACTGGCACTGACAGGTGGCACTGATGAGCTGCACTGATAGGCAGTGCCCCCTTAGTACTACTGTTCATCCATGCTGAAGGATGTCAAGGGGCACTCTGGAAAAAGTAAAGGGGCACTCTGGAGGCACCCTGTAGGTTTTAATGGGACACCTTGGAATATGTAAGGGGTCACTCCGGAGGCACTAAGATAGTACCTTCAGAGAGCCCTGAGGAGTGATGGCCATTAATCCATGCCATGTCAATGTTAGGAGAAGCAGAGTACACTACCCACCTCACAGCCACTCTATTCCAGTCTTGCTTGCCCTCTCTCTGCCACAGCCCCATGTTATCTGTACCTGTGTGGCTTACTGCAGCTTCTTGTTGGTGTCACTTGTTCTCTGTCTTTGCAGGGAAGTGCAGGGAGAAGGAGTTCCGGGACTGGAGTCTGGATACTTTGTGCTCTTCTGGGGTCATCTTGACAGCCTCTGCCACTCCTGCTTCCTCGCACTGCCTTCGCTGGTAACCAGACCCACCGCCTACCACCTGAGCAGTAGCAGCAGTTGGGCAGGCTGATACACAGTAGGTGGGCTGGTCAGGGAACCGGGAGACACTGTCCTGACTCCCTGCTGCATGACACCGGGCGCCAGATAAGGAGGAGGTGCCGACTGCCGAGGTGGGAGGAGACAGCAGGGTAGCATTAGGTGCAGGCCTTGCTCCCGGCCTCACTGTTTGACAGTCTGTGACATCACTGGTTGCTAAACGCCAGACGGGGCTAGCCCTAGCAACCAGTTCCGCAAATGTAGTTAATAGGGTGGCTGCACTGGCTGTGTCCGCTATTTCATTCCGGGACACTGTATTGTCCCGGAATGATGGTGCCCGGGACAGGATAGTCCCGGGCAATCCGCCCAGGACACGTGGGCACCCTTCCAGCCACTCACGAGCGCCCCCTTCATATGGCGCCCATGGCACTTGCCATAAGTGCCATACCCTGGATATGCCACTGCTTATTCCATTGCAATGTGTGCTCCTCAGTGATGCAGAGGACAGTGCCATGTTGTCGATGTCTTCTCTGTTGTCTATAGCATTTTCCTGTAAACTAGGGTCACTTAATGATGTACCCCCAGGGGACATGTCCTTGACATCCTGAACCCCTAATGAATTGGTTTCTTTCAACATGGATGATGAATAAGTTCCTAGACCTGAGGAGGAATTGAAGTGTGGTGCTGGAACATGAAGATGATGAGAACTGGTTTTGGAACTTTTTTTTTTCAGTTGGGGAGAAAGTAGTTAAAATCAATACAATTTGATTTGTGCTTTTAACATAAATCCTTTTCTATAATAGTGTTCTATGTTTAATTGCACCAACAACAGGAATGCCACACACTGAGAGACAAGTTCTATTCTGACATGTTCTGTAATAGGCTCAGCACTTTCTCGCAATTGAGAAAGGGCTGTGCCCAGTGTGAAAAATGTCAGAATAGAACATATTCCTGTTGGGTGCTTTAATAAAGGAGGAATGTTGTTTTACATTTTATTGTGTGCCATGCTTGTTGCTTGTACAGTTGGTTGGTTTGATGGAAGCAAGCCAAGCCAGCACCTGAGATATGATTATGGAGTGTGAAACCTAATCTCACATGGAGCAGCATGTAAAAAATGTGACATTGAATAGTCTTAGATAACTGTCTTAGAAACTACTTTTATATATTTTTTTTCTTTATATTATTAAATTTGCTATTTATTATTTTCAGCTGAACACATCGGCCAATATTACTCCCTATGTAAAAACCATTAAGCTTGCTTCTGCTGACACAGATGTGCTTCCCGGGACCTCTTGCTCTGTTGCTGGCTGGGGATACGTGTCAGATTTTGGGACTTTACCCAGGGCTCTGATGGAAACAGATGTAAATGTGATCACACTTGCGGCCTGTAATGTGTCTTGGAAACAGAGCATCTTCGACACCATGGTCTGTACTGCAAGCCAAGGGCTGCGCATCAAGGGTTTCTGTTCTGTAAGTAAGATGCTGATCTTTACTGACATAGTACAATTCTTTTTCTGACAAGTAGCTAATTCATGCCTGTGTATGGTTCTTGTTTATAGGGCGACTCTGGAGGACCCCTTATTTGTGAGGATCATGTTGAAGGAGTGGTTTCTTTCTCTGGATTCCGCTGTGGCAATCCTATCACTCCTGATGTTTACACTCGCGTTTCATCATTTATGTCTTGGATTAAATCAGTGATAAATAGAAACTGAGAGAAAACACATTCAATATTTTTGATTTACACAGATCTATAATATAAATGTCCGATGATTTAATTCATAGCAACTGCCAGGCAATTTTTATAGACCGCATTAATTAACTGGTATGTTGGCTTTAGTCGCTTGCATGAAGAAAAATTAGGCAACTGCCATTCAGTAAACGTGCTGATTACAATAAATATAAAGACAATTGTGTAAGAGAAATGTCGACTCTGTTGTTTGTTTTTCTAAAATGCAATGCATAAAAAGCAGTGGGGTTGCATTACTATGAAAAGGTTTTTATTTTCTTTATTAAAGCGGAACTTTACCCATAACAACTTGATAAAAAACAATGTTCTTTAACAAGGAACATGCATTCTACATTTATAATTATGCTATTAAAATAAGCGTTTCTGTAAATTGCCCCCAGCATTGCTCCTGTTTATTCTTGCCAGAGGCTGCCATTCTGCCGAAGCCTAGAGCCCCTGAGCAGCAGTAAGTCTTTAGGCTGTCAGCAGATTGGCCTCTAGTGGCTCTGATTTTTGGCATAGTGCCTAAATATAGAGAGCAACTGAGCATGTGCAGAGCACAGTGAGACCGTGCATTACTGGATTTGAAACAGTATAGGCATTTATTTTTAATGTTTTACATACCTCTACCTGCAAAAGGGGCCAGCCTGAAGAGATCTATCATGACTTAATTTTCTGACTAAGGTTCCAATGTAATGATGATCAAAGACCCTTGGCTATGGAAACCTGTGCAGATAGCTTTTATTACTGACCTCTTTTTGAAAATGACAGCTAGGCTGTCATACCGATTCTCTGATTTCAAATTGGAAAGTCACAGAAGAAGCCTGTGAAAACCTACATACAATATATCATATGAAAAGAGTTTGCCTCATCTAGTTGACTAGACTGCTTGTAAGTCCCATCCCGGATACATATAGTAAAGAAAGGTTCCTCAAGTTGGGATTTTAAATGGACCACAAGCAGTGATTAATACAAAATTTACAGGTTTATTCAGAAGTATAAATGACATACAACATGAAAGACAACAGTTTCCGGCAACTGTATGTCATTTATACTTCTGAATATACCTGTAAATTTTGTATCAATCACTGCTTGTGGTCCATTTAAAATCCCAACTTGAGGAACCTTTCTTTACTACAATATATCTCCCAGCACTGTCTTCTTTAAAGCTGGGTTCACACCTATGCGAATTAGATGCGGTTTCTCTGCATCCAATTCGCATAGCAGGAGATTAGATCGGCTCTCTATGGAGCCGGTTAACACATCTCCGCAGCGATTCCAGTGCGAATTGCACAGGAGTCCTGTGCGTCTTTTGGTCAATTTCAGGTTCTAACTCAGCCTAAAATTCGGGCTGAAATCAGACCTGAAAACGATGAATGATGACACACCGGACTCCTGCTGTGAGCCGGTGCGTTCTCCAGTGTGAACCCAGCCTTAAGTGGTTTTAAACCCAAAACCATTACCAACCATTAGCTGTGGTGGCTGCATTCGTTTTCTTTTGTAAGCTTTTTTCCTTCTGTTTTCACCTGGTGATCTGGCCAGTAACACACCTCCTGTATTAGAGTGACCCCACTCTGGATGAAGAAGCACAGGGGGCACTTTTAGACAGCAGCATTGTCAGTCTGGGGGGAGGGGAGTGTTAGATGTCATAGCTAAATCTGATACACTAACAAATTGAAGCTAGCTCACACTTTATAATCAGTTAGGCCCCTTTCACACTGAGGCGTTGCAATAACGAGCTAAAAACGAGTAGCGTTCTTACTGCGTTAGCGCTAAAAATAGTGCTAATGCCTATGCGTTTTTACCGCGTTAGTGTCAGCTAATAACCCTACCCCCTTACATCACATCCTGTGCACTTCCTGGTTTTTCGTAGCTTCTGGGCATTTTTAAAGCGGTATTACAGCGGATTTACAGCGGTACAGATTAATATCAATGGGGTTAGGCATTTTTACAGCGCTATTTTATGCACCCCAAAGATGCTCCAAAAAAGCTGTTTGCAGGATTTTTTCCAATGCACAGCCAGCACAACGTCTCAGTGTGAAAGCCCTCAGGGCTTTCACATCCAGAATGCTGGGGCAGGATTATTTCAGGCGTTTTTACAGCGCTATTTTTAGAGCTAAGACGCCTCAGTGTGAAAGGGGCCTTATAGCAAACAAAAAAGTTGTTTCCTTTTGGGATAAAGACTTGCATAAATAAATAGAAGCTGAACTTTGTAAGCAGTGGTAAACGGGTTGTCTCTGTAACTGATACATTCTGCAGGAGAGTTTTTAAAAAAAACAAAAGACTTACTGGTTGGATCACCAAATCAAAAACTGGCTAACTGGCGACCCGCCCCCTACCTTGCTGCACGGCGTGACGTCAAGGGGCGGCTCTGTGGCGGCGTACATATGGCGCCTCCATGGGCGGCTTGGGCATTCAGGGATCCCTTATCTGGCGTCCACACAGCTTGGGGATTCTTCCTCCCCTCTTCCCCCTTTGGTATCTCACTGCACTCAGGTAACTCTCCACATTATCCATTCATTTCTTGTTTTTGAATTGTCACTTTCCTTCCCTGGCGTTTCCAGGGTCTTCCTTGTTTGCTGATTCCTCATCATTCACATTCCACTCGGCAGCTTTTGGTTATCCTTTCCACCACTGCACTTCTCTTCCCTTCCTTCCCCATTCCTTTTTTCTCCCCCCTCTTTTTTCCCCCCTCTTTTTTCCTATTTTTTGTTCCTTCACACTCATCACTTTGCACTTACCTTTGTGCCTTCCCCCAACCCCCTCTTTCCCCCCCCCCTTCAAATTAGTTCTTATTTCACTTTCATTTTTCACATAGGGATGCCCCGTCTATCTACGCCTGCCCTGGTGGTCGCCTGTGGGCAGCCTCTGCGGAGATGCCTGCTGCGGCTCTCGGGTGAGGGTATCATTGGTCGGTCTACAGCACCCGACCACCACAGCATCAACACACGAACCCCAGTAAGTAGCATGCACTTGATCTGTGGTTATTTATAACCCATTCCAGTTCATGCTTCAATATTATATATTTTTTATTTTTTATTTATCGATTTATCTTTATTAATTTTGTTTCAGAGAACTGGCTTGCTCCTGATGATTGGCGCTGAAGCCATGAAACGCGTCGAGCTATCTGAAGCCGTTTCTGTGCAATCAATATTCAGTTATTACATTATTACTTTTCCTTACCCATTCAGGATCAGAGAGGCCATAGGCCCTGCAGGCATTACCCTCTTCTATGTTTTTACCTCAATGTGCTTTGATGAACTTTGGAATTTTATTTGGATGTACCATGACATAACTTTTGCTACCTGTTTACCGATTGTACACCCCATGACCCAATGATGTTTGGGGAATGAACTTGCCATGCTCAACTGCATTGCAATCATAGTAAATGTATATTCCATGACCAACTGATGTCCATGTAATTAATTTGTATGTGTGTTTAATTATAATATGCAATAAATTCCAATTGGTTCACCTCATTATGCTTTTGCTTACACCTGCTTCATTTAAAGTCCCGCCCCTCTTCGCTCCTCTCCTAAAATTATGTGGGATGGAGAGACATGACATTACCGTGTCATGTCTCTCATTTAAAGTCCCCTGGGATGGAAGTAACTGGCCGTACCAGGCCATGACTTCCTAAAAATCCCAGAAAAACTTTTCCTCCAATATTAAAACATATTTAGGGATGGAAGCTTGTGTACTAGCTCCAATTGTAAAATTAACAGCATTAATCACTCTGCATCCATTGACCTTTGATTTAGCCTTCTCTGACCTTTATTTTTTCTACCATTACATATTTTTTTTTTTTTTTTACAATAATTTTCTAATACCCAATGCCCAAATTCCTTCATTAATTTAATATCTTTACCCCTGTGGTTCGCTATTTGATGCTGCGTGGTTGTCTGGGTGTTGCCCGGCAGCTTTATCCTTCCGGGAGCTGTGACGTGCTCTGCGGGCCTTCTCCCCTCCCCCTTAGGGATGGACGGTGGTGCCGTCACAGCACGTCAACGCCACGTTTCCCCTGCTGGACGCACGGCACCTCTTTGATGCCGTCGCGCCCCGCTGGTGGGTTCCCACTCTCGTGCAGCGACCGGGGCTCTTGGGTGGCCTACTGGCCGGAGCTAGTTCTCTGGCTAACTGGCGACCCGCCCCCTACCTTGCTGCACGGCGTGACGTCAGGGGGCGGCTCTGTGGCGGCGTACATATGGCGCCTCCATGGGCGGCTTGGGCATTCAGGGATCCCTTATCTGGCGTCCACACAGCTTGGGGATTCTTCCTCCCCTCTTCCCCCTTTGGTATCTCACTGCACTCAGGTAACTCTCCACATTATCCATTCATTTCTTGTTTTTGAATTGTCACTTTCCTTCCCTGGCGTTTCCAGGGTCTTCCTTGTTTGCTGATTCCTCATCATTCACATTCCACTCGGCAGCTTTTGGTTATCCTTTCCACCACTGCACTTCTCTTCCCTTCCTTCCCCATTCCTTTTTTCTCCCCCCTCTTTTTTCCCCCCTCTTTTTTCCTATTTTTTGTTCCTTCACACTCATCACTTTGCATTTACCTTTGTGCCTTCCCCCAACCCCCTCTTTCCCCCCCCCTTCAAATTAGTTCTTATTTCACTTTCATTTTTCACATAGGGATGCCCCGTCTATCTACGCCTGCCCTGGTGGTCGCCTGTGGGCAGCCTCTGCGGGGATGCCTGCTGCGGCTCCCGGGTGAGGGTATCATTGGTCGGTCTACAGCACCCGACCACCACAGCATCAACACACGAACCCCAGTAAGTAGCATGCACTTGATCTGCGGTTATTTATAACCCATTCCAGTTCATGCTTCATCATTATATATTTTTTATTTTTTATTTATCGATTTATCTTTATTAATTTTGTTTCAGAGAACTGGCTTGCTCCTGATGATTGGCGCTGAAGCCATGAAACGCGTCGAGCTATCTGAAGCCGTTTCTGTGCAATCAATATTCAGTTATTACATTATTACTTTTCCTTACCCATTCAGGATCAGAGAGGCCATAGGCCCTGCAGGCATTACCCTCTTCTATGTTTTTACCTCAATGTGCTTTGATGAACTTTGGAATTTTATTTGGATGTACCATGACATAACTTTTGCTACCTGTTTACCGATTGTACACCCCATGACCCAATGATGTTTGGGGAATGAACTTGCCATGCTCAACTGCATTGCAATCATAGTAAATGTATATTCCATGACCAACTGATGTCCATGTAATTAATTTGTATGTGTGTTTAATTATAATATGCAATAAATTCCAATTGGTTCACCTCATTATGCTTTTGCTTACACCTGCTTCATTTAAAGTCCCGCCCCTCTTCGCTCCTCTCCTAAAATCAAAATGAAAGAAAGAAAGCCAAAAAATAAAAATATTAAATGCAGCCATCACATCTAAGAATTGGTAGGCTGCAATATAATAAATATTTGCTTTTGGGTTTAAAACCACTTTAAAGTGGTTGTAAAGGCAGATGGTTTCTTTTCTTAATGCATTCCATGCATGAAGGTAAAAAAACTTTCTGTGTGCAGCAGCCCCCCTCTAATACTTACCTGAGTCCCCTCTCAATCCAGCGATGTCCAGGAGAGCCTTGCCTCTCTGGGGACTCACACTCCTGATTGGCTTTTGGCAGCAGCTGGGATGTTATTGGCTCCACAGCAAGTGAGCCAATCAGGAGACGGAGGGGGCAGGGCGGGGCCGAGCCAGGGCTCCGTGCGTGGATGGACACACAGCGCCATGGCTCGGGAGTGCGCCTCCTCGGGTGCCCCCAGCTGCTTGCTGTGGGGGCACACGGCAGGAGGGAGGAGCCAGGAGTGCCAGCGTGGGACATGAGAAGAGGAGAATCCAGACTGCTCTTTGCAAAACCATTGCACAGAGTAGGTAAGTATAACATGTCTGCTATTTAAAAAAACAAGGCTTTAATATCGCTTTAAAGTGGTTGTAAAACCTTACAATCCACTTTTTACTACAAGTAAGCCTAATATAAGGCTTACCTGTAGCTACCATAGATATCTCCTAAATCAGCACGGTTTAGTAGATATTCCCTGTATCAGCATGTGCCGACGTCATGGGCACATGCGCACTGAAGCAACGGCTCGTTCGTGCGCTCTTTTTTTTTACTCCAATGAGTTGCAAGCTGGATCATTCCCACACTGCAGTCTGCCTCTTTGTTTATGTGAGCTGAAGAGCAATAATGACGCAGCATTCCAATGCACAAGTACAATGGCTAGCACACACCTGCACTGCAGAGCACCACAACACCATTTTCAGTAAGCAGTATTATAAGGGCAGGGAAAGGAATTAATAATTAGGAAAGGTTCTTGGTATATTCAATATTGTTTATCAGAAGTGTCCAAGTTGATGGTTGTTTGGTATAAGAGAAATATAAACACAAGAAGCAGATGTATGAAAGCACCAGGTGTCACTACCAACATGCAGGTTGTGTATGTGTCTCTCTTTACTATACACTATGATAGCCCTAAGCTATTGTAATGCACCATCTGCAGAAACAAACTAATTAGAAAGAAGGCATTTTACATATTTGCAGAGGACTTGATGAAGCCTAATAAAACAAGAAATTGGTCGCAAACTGGAACTCCAACTTATCTTGATGTCATCTTTATTGTCAACAGGGTCAGACAGATACAGGCAATGGTAGACGCGTTTCACAAGCGATAGCTTGCTTGTTCAACACATGAAGCCTGCCTCTCATACTGCAATGTGAGGTCTGGTGCACAAACTCTGCAACTCAATAACATACACACTGGACCAGTTTTTCTCAACTCCAGTCCTCAAGGCGCACCAACAGGTCATGTTTTCAGGATTTCCCTCAGATGAAATGGCTGTGGTATTTACTAAGGCAGTGAAACTGATCAAATCACCTGTGCAAAATAATGGAAAGCCTGAAAACATGACCTGTTGGGGCGCCTTGAGGACTGGAGTTGAGAAACACTGCACTGGACAACAGTTATCTTGAGCTGTCATTTTTCTTCTTTTTTTTTTTTTACTGTAAAAAATAATGTGTTTATGATGACAGTGGTGGTTAACTTACCTGACATAGGGGGCTTCAACTGCAGTCTGAGTTTGCCAAAAGACCACACATAATGTTGGGTGAATGTAATGCGGCAGAAAGTTGTCAGAGACTGCTGACACGCAACAGGAGATTGTCAAAGACTGCAGTTCATCAAAGATTGCTAAACATGAGTTGTTGAAAACTGGGGACATCAGGAGAGTCGTAGACTGGAGACACATCATGAGACTGCTAGAGATTAATGCTATTACAGCCCCTTTGCAAATCCTTTCATTTGCATTTTTTGCTCCATACAGCCTCTTTAACCGCTTGCCGACATTGATATAGCTGAATGACGGCTACAGCATGATCACACATCTCCAGGAGGGTGTCTATTGATATTCTCCCAGAACCATGATCCCCTGCATGTTCTTTGGATACAGCTGATCACAGATCAAGGTAAAGTGCCAATCACAGTGTCTAATCACAGCTGATCATAGGTAAACCAATACCGGCTATCGGCCTTTCCTCAGCGCTGTCACTGTCTGAGGAAAGGAAAGCCGATAACCGGCTATCCTGTGACAGACAGGGTATATTTGCACTGATAATCAGGACACTGATTACCAGTGCAGCATATCACTGCCCATCAGTGCTGCCTTATAAGTGCCCATCAGTGCATCCTCATCAGCACACATCAGTGAAGAAGAAAAGAAAAACTTACTTTCAAACTTTTTATAGCAGAAAGGAAGAAAAAAAATATCAAAATTTTCAGTAATTTTTCATTTGTTTAGCAAGAAATAAAAAAACCCAGGGGTGATTAAATACCGCCAAAAAAAAGCTCTATCTCTCTCAAAAAAATTATAAAAATGGGTACAGTGTTGCATGAATTGTCATTGAAAGTGTAAAAGCACTGGAAGCTGAAAAATGGCCTGGGCAGGAAGGGGGTAAAAGCACCCACTAGACAAGTAACACTACTTGTGTTACATCTGATGTTTCTTCCAGCGTTTATAAACATAAAATGAGCAAAGCACATACAATAGTAAGATAGCGTGAAATACATAAACCAAACCATTTAAACCATTTAGAACCCAGTCTAAAAAAATGAGTCAGCACCTAGGTATAAAAAAAACTGTCTATTATTTGTAGAGGTCCTGAGGGTGGCACAATAAATGCCAAAAGCTGGAGGTTGGCAACCAGGGGTCTATAGAATGCTCTGTCTATGACACTCTGACAGGGGCGACCATTATAAGAACATCTTATAGACCACATATCCCCCTAAAGCAACAAGCAGTGGAGTAGCAATAATAATTTTTTACTGTAGACTTGAACCAAAAAGCACAATTTACTGTGCTCTAGAATGTGTAAAAATGATTATAGAACACAAACTTGTAATAATATATTAGAATATTGTCTCTTAACGTGATATGTGAAACAACAAACACAAATGTACTTGATGCAAAGCAAGACAGAAAGTTTAGACCTGGAGAGAGGAGTTCTGAAAGGCTATATAGCTGGCATGTCCCATAACATCACTAGATGGCAATAGAGGACACAGTATAGAAGCACAGTACATAAACGACACATGAATAGCTAATTGACAAGGGCTATTGTTATCAACCATTTTAAAAGTGCACGCATGCAAAATTACTCAACAGGTATGATTTATACAAATCTTTAGCCAACGCTATCTGCAATCTGCGTGCCCTGGTCCAAACTAGAATTTTTTTGCATATGGCTAGGTACAGTTCTGGATGTAACAGTACTACCAGCTCAGCCTTATGCCGCGTACACACGATCAGAAATTCCGTCAAGAAAACCGTGGATTTTTTCTGATGGAATGTTGGCCCAAACTTGTGTTGCATACACACGGTCACACAAATCTTGTCAGAAATTCCGATGGTCAAGAATGCGGTGACGTACAAGCAGTGGCGGATCCAGGGGGGGGGGCAACAGGGCAATTGCCCCCCCCCCGAGACCATCTGTCACACTCACTTGCTTGCTCTGTTTTTTTTTTTTGCGCCTGATCTCCCGAACTTTGAGGACCCGGTACCAGCCAGCCGTAGGACTCCTGGACCCCAAACTTTGCACACATATAGCCCAATGTCTCTTCTACAAGTGTGCAAAGTTTGGTGTCTGGGGGACCTACGGATGGGGTGCACTGATTTTTTAAATCCGGGCACCCCTTTCTTAGACTCCAATGTTAAACGGTAATTTCTCCGGTGATTTTGCGGACCCGGTACCGGCCGGTCGTAGGTCCCCTGGACCCCAAGCTTGACACACATGTAGCCCCATGTCTTCTCTACAAGTGTGCAAAGTTTGGTGTCTGGGGGACTTACGGCCGTGGAGCACTGATTTTTTAAAACCGGGCACCCCTTCCATAGACTCCAATGTTAAACGGTCATTTCTCCAGTGATTTTGCGGACCCGGTACCGGCCGGTCGTAGGTCCTCTGGACCCCAAACTTGGCACACATGTAGCCCCATGTCTCCTCTATAAGTTTGAAAAGTTTGGTGTCGCTGCCTCTCTGAGTCTCTCTCTCAGTTTCTCACATCAGCCGATCAGCGGCGCTGAGAGAGAGACTCGTCTAATGTAGTTACGTGGCGCACTGACACGATACCAAGAGCGGAGGAGGAGGTGGGTGGAGCCTCTTCCCTGCACTCGCTGCTAACGCCTGGGCCGCTTGGCGTCTAGCAACGAGTGACATCAGTGAGTCACGTCAGGCCGCTCTGTGGGCAGGTGCAATAGCGTGTGGCTCCTCAGACGGGTAAGAAAGCGGGCGGCTCCGCTTGCGGCGCGGTTTGTTGTCGGGGGGCGGCGCGGTTCGTGGGCAGACCGTGCTGCTCAGTGTGTTGGCAGTGCAGGTGAGAGTGAGAGAGCAGGCTCAGTGTGGCAGCTGGCCAATCAGCTAGCCGGGAGCGGGGGAGCAGAGAGATGAGATCATCTCTCACCGCCCGTGCCTGCCCTACATTCTTGCAGTGATTTCCGCCCTCACTGTGCAGACAGCAGAGAGATTACATTATCTCTCTGCTGCCTGACTCTGGGAGTCTGGGACACAGCAAGAGACAACCAAAACTACACCTTAGCAGGCAAGTTAGTGACAATCCGCAAGGTGTGGCAGGCGACGTGGCAAGTGACAATCCGCAAATTGTGTCAGGTGACGTGGCAAATGACAATCTGCATCTGGTGGCAGGCAAGTGACAATCCACAAGATATGGCAGGTGACGTGGCAAGTGACAATCCGCAAATTGTGTCAGGTGACGTGGCAAATGACAATCTGCATCTGGTGGCAGGCAAGTGACAATCAGCAAGGTGTGGCAGGTGACGTGGCAAGTGACAATCAGCAAGGTGTGGCAGGTGATGTGGCAAGTGACAATCCACAAGGTGTGGCAGGTGATGTGGGAAGTGACAATCCACAAGGTGTGGCAAGTGACAATCCACAAGATGTGGCAGGTGACGTGGCAAGTGACAATCCACAACGTGTGGCAAGTGACACGCTCAGGGCTCCCACTAATTGCAGGCGACGGTGGCAAGTGACACACTCGGGGCTCCCACTGATTCTGCATTGAACTATTTAATTTCATATTACAATGTAATAATAGAAATAATGCGCTTCAATCATCCTGACACCATAACAACCATGGTGCCGGGATGATTGAAGCGCCGACACCAACCATTTCCCCGATAAATTTCCCCACAAAAAAATAATTTTTTGGCAGTGCCCCTCCCGAGAAAAGACTCTGGATCCGCCCCTGCGTACAAGATGTACCACGAGCCGAGATCAATGAAGTTCAATAGGCAGTTTGACTCTTCTGCTTCAATCTGAGCATGCGTGTTTTTTCGCGCGTCGGAATTACATACAGACGATCGGAATTTCCAATAGGAACTTTTTCCGTCGGAAAAATAGAGAACCTGCTCTCAATCTTTTGTTGGCGGAAATTCTCTGACAGCAAATGTCCGATGGAGCCTACACACGGTCGGAATTTCTGACCTAAAGCTCACATCGGACATTTCTTGTCGGAATTTCCAATCGTGTGTACGCGGCATTAGAGTAAACCCAGAATATAAACCAGAATTTTACCATGTTTTGTATGATAGGACATAATGTCCTCAATGAACCCCAGGTCTGTTGAGCCTCCTGGAATCCCCAAAGTTTCTTAGGCACTGGCTCTAGCCCACTCCCTTTCACCCCCCTGGCACCATTATTAGTTAATGAGGTTGCCCATCACAGTGATGGGCTAGCAGTAATGCACAGGAAGCAAAAGGCACAGGTGGTAGGCTAGAGTCGCAGAACATGACGCTAGTTGCTGTTTGATGGAAAAATTAAAACTGCTGTTCAGAAGAACAGATGAGACAGATCTTCTTTTCATTAAAGCGGTAGTAAAAATTTTATATAGTGTTTTTTCTAGTTTTTAATAGGGTGGAGAGGTATTAGAACACCTGCCAGGTTTTTAATGCTTTCTGTGCCCCTCTTTGGGATATTAACCCTCTCTGTTTGTCCCGTTTACTGTTATCACTGAAACTGAAAGAAAATCCCAAACTTTGGGTTGTTCCCACAACAGTGATTGGGGGTAAATGTTCCAATGGGGACATTAGTTCTGTAGACTAGTGTGACAACCAGGGATTCCCTCACTTTGGAAGGATTTTCTCTCTCTCTCTAGGACACAGATGTAAAAAAAAACTGTCAGGGGGTGTAACCCCCCTTACTCTATCCAAAATGGAAAAAAATTTTTTTTCCTTTTGCTCTACTTTAACCACTTAACGACCGCCCACTGTAAAAATACGCCGGCAGAATGGTACCGACAGGCAGAATCACGTATATGTACGTGATCGCCTTTGTATAGTTGGGGGGTCCGATCGGACCCCCCTTCTTTACAGTGAGCTGTCGTTACGTTTTCGGGAGCGATCCAGGAAGAGGGGACGGCCGTTCGATTCCAGCCACCCCCTCTCGATCGCTCCCAGCGAATCGAATCCTTCCCCTGCCTGTGTAATGTATACACAGGCAGAGGAAGTGATGTCATCTCTCCTGCGGCGCTCACATATACCGAGCGCCGCATGAGAGAAGATGCAGGTTAGTGCACAAAACACTACACTGACACCAGGACACATAGGCACATAAATCGCCCCCCCCAGGCCCCCCAGATCACCCCCCAGCCCCCAGTCACAGTGTCTCTGATTACAGTGACCATTTATTTACTGATCACTGCAATCAGTGACATTTGTGACTGTAAAAGTGTCACTAAAGTTAGTTTTAGGTCCAGTGTAGCCCCCTAACCCCCCCTAATAAAGGTTAAACCCCCTGATCGCCCCCCAGATAACCTTTTCACCCCCTATCACCACTGTCGCTAAGCGATCATTTTTCTGATCGCTGTCTTAGCGTCGGTGATGCCGATCGGTAGCCAGTTATTTTTTTTAGGTTCGCCGCAGGTTTTTATAGCGTCCGGTACCCCCATATATTACCTAATAAAGGTTTAACCCCCTTGATTGCCCCCCAGATAACCCTTTCACCCCCTATCACCACTGTCGCTAAGCGATCATTTTTCTGATCGCTGTCTTAGCGTCGGTGATGCCGATCGGTAGCCAGTTATTTTTTTTAGGTTCGCCGCAGGTTTTTATAGCGTCAGGTACCCCCATATATTATCTAATAAAGGTTTAACCCCCTTGATCGCCCCCCAGGTAACCCTTTCACCCCCTATCACCACTGTCGCTAAGCGATCGTTTTTCTGATCGCTGTCTTAGCGTCGGTGATGCCGATCGGTAGCCAGTAATTTTTTTTAGGTTCGCCGCAGGTTTTTATAGCGTCGGGTACCCCCATATATTACCTAATAAAGGTTTAACCCCCTTGATCGCCCCCCAGGTAACCCTTTCACCCCTATCACCACTGTCGCTAAGCGATAGTTTTTCTGATCGCTGTCTTCGTGTCGGTGATGCTGATCGGTAGCCAGTAATTTTTTTTAGGTTCGCCGCAGGTTTTTATAGCGTCCGGTACCCCCATATATTACCTAATAAAGGTTTAACCCCCTTGATTGCCCCCCAGATAACCCTTTCACCCCCTATCACCACTGTCGCTAAGCGATCATTTTTCTGATCGCTGTCTTAGCGTCGGTGATGCCGATCGGTAGCCAGTTATTTTTTTTAGGTTCGCCGCAGGTTTTTATAGCGTCAGGTACCCCCATATATTATCTAATAAAGGTTTAACCCCCTTGATCGCCCCCCAGGTAACCCTTTCACCCCCTATCACCACTGTCGCTAAGCGATCGTTTTTCTGATCGCTGTCTTAGCGTCGGTGATGCCGATCGGTAGCCAGTAATTTTTTTTAGGTTCGCCGCAGGTTTTTATAGCGTCGGGTACCCCCATATATTACCTAATAAAGGTTTAACCCCCTTGATCGCCCCCCAGGTAACCCTTTCACCCCTATCACCACTGTCGCTAAGCGATAGTTTTTCTGATTGCTGTCTTCGTGTCGGTGATGCTGATCGGTAGCCAGTAATTTTTTTTAGGTTCGCCGCAGGTTTTTATAGCCTCAGGTACCCCCATATATTATCTAATAAAGGTTTAACCCCCTTGATCGCCCCCCAGGTAACCCTTTCACCCCCTATCACCACTGACGCTAAGCGATCGTTTTTCTGATCGCTGTCTTAGTGGCGGTGATGCCGATCGGTAGCCAGTATTTTTTTTTAGGTTCGCCGCAGGTTTTTATAGCGTCAGGTACCCCCATATATTATCTAATAAAGGTTTAACCCCCTTGATCGCCCCCCAGGTAACCCTTTCACCCCCTATCACCACTGTCGCTAAGCGATCATTTTTCTGATCGCTGTCTTAGCGTCGGTGATGCCGATCGGTAGTCAGTTATTTTTTTTAGGTTCGCCGCAGGTTTTTATAGTGTCCGGTACCCCCATATATTACCTAATAAAGGTTTAACCCCCTTGATCGCCCCCCAGATAACCCTTTCACCCCCTATCACCACTGTCGCTAAGCGATCATTTTTCTGATCGCTGTCTTAGCGTCGGTGATGCCGATCGGTAGCCAGTTATTTTTTTTAGGTTCGCCGCAGGTTTTTATAGCGTCAGGTATCCCCATATATTACCTAATAAAGGTTAAACCCCCTTGATCGCCCCCAGGTAACCCTTTCACCCCCTATCACCACTGTCGCTAAGCGATCGGTTTTCTGACCGCTGTCTTAGCGTCGGTGATGCCGATCGGTAGCCAGTAATTTTTTTTAGGTTCGCCGCAGGTTTTTATAGCGTCAGGTACCCCCATATATTATCTAATAAAGATTTAACCCCCTTGATCGCCCCCAGATAACCCTTTCACCCCCTATCACCACTGTCGCTAAGCGATCATTTTTCTGATCGCTGTCTTAGCGTCGGTGATGCCGATCGGTAGCCAGTTATTTTTTTTAGGTTCGCCGCAGGTTTTTATAGCGTCAGGTACCCCCATATATTACCTAATAAAGGTTTAACCCCCTTGATCGCCCCCCAGGTAACCCTTTCACCCCCTATCACCACTGTCGCTAAGCGATCATTTTTCTGATCGCTGTCTTAGCGTCGGTGATGCCGATCGGTAGCCACTAATTTTTTTTAGGTTCGCCGCAAGTTTTTATAGCGTCAGGTACCCCCATATATTATCTAATATAGGTTTAACCCCCTTGATCGCCCCCCAGGTAATCCTTTCACCTCCTATCACCACTGTCGCTAAGCGATCGTTTTTCTGATCGCTGTCTTAGTGTCGGTGATGCAGATCGGTAGCCAGTAATTTTTTTTAGGTTCGCCGCAGGTTTTTATAGCGTCAGGTACCCCCCTATATTATCTAATAAAGGTTTAACCCCCTTGATCGCCCCCCAGGTAACCCTTTCATCCCCTATCACCACTGTCGCTAAGCGATCGTTTTTCTGATCGCTGTCTTAGTGTCGGTGATGCCGATAGGTAGCCAGTAATTTTTTTTAGGTTCACCGTCAGGTTTTTATATAGCGTCAGGTACCCCCATATATTACCTAATAAAGGTTTTAACCCCCTAATTGCCCCTAGTTAACCCTTTCACCAGTAATCACCATGTAAGTGTTACGGGTGACGCTGGTTAGTTAGTTTGCTTTTTATAGTGTCAGGGCACCCGCCGTATATAACCCAATAAAGGTTTAACCCCCTGATCGCCCGGCGGGTGATATCAATTAGGTTTTAGCATCAGAGAGGGTCTGCGTCACACCCCAGGCAGCGTCAGGTTAGTGCCAGTAGCGCTAACACCCACGCGTGAAGCATACACCCCACTTAGTGGTATAGTATCTGAACAGATCAATATCTGATCTGATCAGATCTATACTAGCGTCCCCAGCAGTTTAGGGTTCCCAAAAATGCAGTGTTAGCGGGATCAGCCCAGATACCTGCTAGCACCTGCGTTTTGCCCCTCCGTCCAGCCCAGGCCACCCAAGTGCAGTATCGATCGATCACTGTCACTTGCAAAACACAACACACATAACTGCAGCGTTCGCAGGGACAGGCCTGATCCCTGCGACTCCAGTGCTGTAGGAGGTGATTTCACCACCACAGTTAAAAAAAAAAAGCATATATGCCGAAGCATTGGGGCAGCAGGGGCGGAGGAGCGGAGGAGCGATTTTGCTCCTAATGCCGCGTACATACGGTCGAAATTCCGACAGAGGCTTGCCCGTGGAAAAGTCTGACCATGTGTACGCGGCATAACTTTTGCGGGAAGATGCCCCCATGCTTCGGCATATATAAATGGTGCATGTATGCCCATCATTAGAAGTGGGTGGATGAAGGGCGGTATTCTAATGGTGGGCATACCCACCGATCAATCTTTTTTTTTTGTTCAGCCAACAGGCTGCATGAAAAAAAAGATTACAATACATGTCCAACAAGGACCAGCAACGTACTGGTATGTTGCTGGACTTTGAATGTTTATACCAGAATGATGCCTGCGGGTTTAGGTATCATCTTGGTATCATTCTTTTTAGCCAGCGGCCGGTTTTCATGTAAAAGCAATCCTAGTGGCTAATTAGCCTCTGTCTGGACTGCTTTTACAAGCAGTGGGACGGAATGTCCCCCCCGGATATAAAAAGCGCCATTGGGAAATTGGGAAAGCATTTTATCACACCGATCTTGGTGTGGTCAGATGCTTTGAGGGCAGAGGAAAGATCTAGGGTCCAATAGACCCCAGTTTTTTCAAAAAAAGAGTACCTGTCACTACCTATTGCTATCATAGGGGATATTTACATTCCCTGAGATAACAATAAAAATGATAAAAAAAAAAATATGGAAGCAACAGTTTAAAAATAAAATAAAAAAGCAAAATTAATAATAAAAAAAAAAACCCTGTCCTGCCCTGCTCTTGCCCAATGGCGAACGCAAGCGTCGGTCTGGCGTCATATGTAAACAGCAATTGCACCATGCATGTGAGGTATCACCGCGAAGGTCAGATCGAGGGCAGTAATTTTAGCAGTAGACCTCCTCTGTAAATCTAACGGCGTAACCTGTAAAGGCTTTTAAAGGCTTTTAAAAATGTATGTAGTTTGTCGCCAATGCGCGTTTGTGCGAAATTTTAAAGCTTGTCGTGTTTGGTATCTATGTACTCGGCCTAAGATCATCTTTTTTATTTCATCAAACATTTGGGCAATATAGTGTGTTTTAGTGCATTAAAATAAAAAAAGTGTATTTTTTCCCCAAAAAATGTGTTTGAAAAATCGCTGCGCAAATACTGTGTAGAAAAAAAAAATGCAACACCCACCATTTTAATCTGTAGGGCCTTTGCTTTAAAAATATATATAATGTTTGGGGGTTCAACATAATTTTCTTGCAAAAAAAATATATGTTTTCATGTAAACAAAAAGTGTCAAAAAGGGCTTTGTCTTCAAGTGGTTAGAAGAGTGGATGTAAGCTTCCTAATGTTGTGCATAAAATGCCAGAACAGTTCAAAACCCCCCCAAATGACCCCATTTTGGAAAGTAGACACCCCAAGCTATATACTGAGAGGCATGTCGAGTCCATTGAATATTTTATATGTTGACACAAGTTTTTTTTTTTTTTGCACAAAGTTGTCACCAAATGATATATTGCTCCAACATGTCATGGGCATATGTGGAATTACACCCTAAAATACATTCTGTTGCTTCTCCTGAGTACGGGGATCCGAAACTGTGATAGGCAGTGAGAAGTGAAATCAAAAATTTACACCCTTAGAAAGCCTGAAGGCGGTGCTTGGTTTTCGGGGTCCCGTACGTGGCTAGGCTCCCAAAAAGTCCCACACATGTGGTATCCCCGTACTCAGGAGAAGCAGCAAAATGTATTTTGGGGTGTAATTCCACATATGCCCATGGCATGTGTGAGCAATATATCATTTAGTGACAACTTTTTGTAATTTTTTTTTTTTTTTTGTCATTATTCAATCACTTGGGACAAAAAAAAATATTCAATGGGCTCAACAGGCCTCTCAGCAATTTCCTTGGGGTGTCTACTTTCTAAAATGGGGTCATTTGGGGCGGTTTTGTGCTATTTTGGCATTTTATGGCCTTCGAAACTGTGATAGGTAGTGAGGAGTGAAATCAAAAATTTGCGCCCTTAGAAATCCTGAAGGCGGTGCTTGGTTTTCGAGGGCCCGTACGCGGCTAGGCTCCCAAAAAGTCCCACACATGTGGTATCCCCGTACTCAGGAGAAGCAGCAAAATGTATTTTGGGGTGCAATTCCAATTTTTTTTTTTTTTAGTCATTATTCAATCACTTGAGACAAGAAAAAAAAATATTCAATGGGCTCAACATGCCTCTCAGCAATTTCCTTGGGGTGTCTACTTTCCAAAATTGGGTCATTTGGGGGGGGGTTTTGTACTGCCCTGCCATTTTAGCACCTCAAGAAATGAGATAGGCAGTCATAAATTAAAAGCTATGTAAATTCCAGAAAATGTACCCTAGTTTGTAGACGCTATAACTTTTGCGCAAACCAATAAATATACGCTTATTGACATTTTTTTTACTAAAGACATGTGGCTGAATACATTTTGGCCTAAATGTATGACTAAAATTGAGTTTATTCGATTTTTCTTATAACAAAAAGTAGAAAATATCATTTTTTTTCCCAAATTTTTGGTCTTTTTCCGTTTATATTGCAAAAAATAAAAATCGCAGAGGCAATCAAATACCATTAAAAGAAAGCTCTATTTGTGGGAAGAAAAGGACGCAAATTTCGTTTCGGTACAACATTACAGGTCTGCACAATTTACAGTTAAAGCAGCGCAGTGCAAAATTCTGAAAACAGCTCTGGTCCTTTAGCTACAAAATGGTCCGGGGCTTAAGTGGTTAAATATGATGCTGCATTTTTTTTTTTAACTTGGTGATCCTGCCAGTAACTAGGGATGAGCTTCGAGTTCGAGTCGAACTCATGTTCGACTCGAACATTGCCTGTTCGCCCGTTCGCCGAACAACGAACAAATTGGGGTGTTCGCGGCAAATTCGAAAAATCTATGGGAGAAATCTAAAGTGCTAATTATAAAGGCTGATATGCAAGTTATTGTCCTAAAAAGTGTTTGGGGACCCGGGTCCTGCCCCAGGGGACATGTATCAATGCAAAAAGAAGTTTTAAAAACGGCCGTTTTTTCGGGAGCAGTGATTTTAATAATGCTTAAAATGAAAAAATAAAAGTGAAATATTCCTTTAAATTTCGTACCTGGGGGGTGTGTATGATATGCATGTGAAGTGGCGCTTGTTTCCCGTGCTTAGAACTGTCCCTGCAAAAAGTGTCATTTTTGAAAGAAAAAAATGCATTTAAAACTGACTCGCGGCTATTAATGAATTGTCGGCTCCCGGCAATACATACAAAAGTCATTGATAAAAAAAAAAAAAAAAGCGTGGGGGTTCCCCAGAATTCAATTACCAGGCCCTTCAGGTCTGGAATGGATATTAAGGGGAACCCCGCCGCAAATAAAAAAAAAATTGACGTGGGGTTCCCCCAAATATCCATTCCAGGCCCTTCAGATCTGGCATGGATTTTAAGGGGAACTCCACCCCAAATTAAAAAAAAAATGGCGTGGAGTCCCCCTAAAAATCCATAC
The DNA here is from genome assembly GCA_029206835.1 of Rana muscosa. NCBI lineage: Eukaryota > Metazoa > Chordata > Amphibia > Anura > Ranidae > Rana > Rana muscosa. The sequence continues at coordinate 576,565,575 of CM055116.1, forward strand.
CAGACCCCTTATCCGAGCATGCAACCTGGCCGGCCGCAGGGGAAAAGGGGGGGACGAGAGAGCGGCCCCCCCTCCCTCCTGAACCGTACCAAGCCACATGCCCTCAACATGGGGAGGATGTCCCCATGTTGATGGGGACAAGGGCCTCATCCCCACAACCCTTGCCCGGTGGTTGTGGGGGTCTGCGGGCGGGGGGCTTATCGGAATCTGGAAGACCCCTTTAACAAAGAGGACCCCCAGATCCCGGCCCCCCCCCCTATGTGAATTGGTAAGGGGTACATTGTACCCCTACCATTTCACGAAGAAAGCGTAAAAAAATGTTTAAAAAAACACACAAACACCTTGAAAAAGTCCTTTATTTTAAAAAAAAAACCATTCCAGCGGTGAAATCCAGTGTCCCGCGGCGATCCCGATGTCCAGCGCTGTCCGTCATTGGTTGTGCCTGAGCGGACCTGATGGGGAACTCCCTCTCAGTATTTTAAATGTATAGACCCGCCCCTTCTAAAGTTCCCCATCAGGTCCGCTCAGCGGACCAGATGCGGAACATGAGAAGGGGCGGGTCTATACATGTATTACCAAAGTGAGAGCAGTTCCCCATCAGGTCCGCCTCCTCGGTATGTCGGACCCGCCTACGTCATTGGCTTGAGCGGGGAACTTCCTTCACTATGTAAATTTAAATTTACATAGTGAAGGAAGTTCCCCGCTCAAGCCAATGACGTAGGCGGGTCTGACATACCGAGGGGGCGGACCTGATGGGGAACTGCTCTCACTTTGGTAATACATGTATAGACCCGCCCCTTCTCATGTTCTGCATCTCGTCCGCTGAGCGGACCTACATTAGAAGGGGCGGGTCTATACATTTAAAATACTGAGAGGGAGTTCCCCATCAGGTCCGCTCAGGCACAACCAATGAAGGACAGCGCTGGACATCGGGATCGCCGCGGGACACTGGATTTCACCGCTGGAATGTTTATTTATTTATTTTTTTAAATAAAGGACTTTTTCAAGGTGTTTGTGTGTTTTTTTAAACATTTTTTTACGCTTTCTTCGTGAAATGGTAGGGGTACAATGTACCCGTTACCAATTCACATAGGGGGGGGGGCGGGATCTGGGGGTCCCCTTTGTTAAAGGGGTCTTCCAGATTCCGATAAGCCCCCCGCCCGCAGACCCCCACAACCACCGGGCAAGGGTTGTGGGGATGAGGCCCTTGTCCCCATCAACATGGGGACATCCTCCCCATGTTGAGGGCATGTGGCTTGGTACGGTTCAGGAGGGAGGGGGGGCCGCTCTCTCGTCCCCCCCTTTTCCCCTGCGGCCGGCCAGGTTGCATGCTCGGATAAGGGGTCTGGTATGGATTTTTAGGGGGACTCCACGCCATTTTTTTTTTAAACTTGGGGTGGAGTTCCCCTTAAAATCCATGCCAGATCTGAAGGGCCTGGTAATTGAATTCTGGGGAACCCCCACGCTTTTTTTTTTTTTTTTATCAATGACTTTTGTATGTATTGCCGGGAGCCGACAATTCATTAATAGCCGCGAGTCAGTTTTAAATGCATTTTTTTCTTTCAAAAATGACACTTTTTGCAGGGACAGTTCTAAGCACGGGAAACATGCGCCACTTCACATGCATATCATACACACCCCCCAGGTACGAAATTTAAAGGAATATTTCACTTTTATTTTTTCATTTTAAGCATTATTAAAATCACTGCTCCCGAAAAAACGGCCGTTTTTAAAACTTCTTTTTGCATTGATACATGTCCCCTGGGGCAGGACCCGGGTCCCCAAACACTTTTTAGGACAATAACTTGCATATTAGCCTTTATAATTAACACTTTAGATTTCGAACGTTCGAGTCCATTGTATTTAATAGGGTTCTAAAGTTTACACAAACATTTTGTCTGTTCGCAGGTTCTGGTGCGAACCGAACAGGGGGGTGTTCGGCTCATCCCTGCCAGTAACACACTTTCTGTCTTAGAGAGACAAAGCCCACTTACTGAGCTTACTTACTGTACTGCATCTATAGAGGTGCAGCATTGTTACTTTAGGACGATATTTGCGTTAGAAATGCAAGACACCTCCCCTTCTACTCATCTATAGCATGGTGAGGGGTGTGCTGTAGTTCACACAGTTAAATTGGTTGTTAAGGCAGTGCACACAATCACTGCCAGCCCCTCTGCTAGGATAACATGTAGTATATACTTTATGCCGTTTTGTAAAATTCATCTTCTAAATACCTTATTCCTTCTCCTCGATTAGCGGTCACGTGACCGCCTATCGCTTTCTTCCTCAAATGTTTGTACTAGGGAGGGAAGGGAAGAGCCGAGATCTCCCGCTGACGTTTCCCGGGCGGTCACGAGATCTTACTCTGTAAGTACATACATCTGAGGAAGACAGCGACGGGCGGCCACGTGACCGCTGATCGGGGAGAAGGAATAAGGTATTTAGAAGATAAATTTTACAAAACGGCATACAGTATATACTACAGGTTATCCTAGCAGAGGGGCTGGCAGTGATTGTGTGCAGTAATGTTTGCCCTGCTCGGAACGGTGCTAGAAGGGGAGGAGAGGGGCGGCTCACACACAGAGCTGACCGGCAGGGAAGGGAGGGGGAGAAAGACAGAGGGGGACACAGGAGGGCAAAGAGGAAAGCTGCAGATGATGAATGCACGTAAACTGACCACAGTGTCAGGGCTCAGCAGCCATGATTAACTGTGGTCAGTTTACAGGGGGTGGACAGGCAGGATCAGCCAGGTATTTTAGGTGATTCGGGGGGGGGGGGGCAAATTACACAGCACAAGCACTGTGCTGTTATTCATGCTTTAAAAGGAACAGTTTAACTAAATAGGGCTTATAAGACTCCTTGAAATTGTATATTAGCCGGTTTCTCTATGGCTGGAAGGTTCTATCACAGTATTAAAGTGTATAATATTAACAAGGTCCTCTCCTAGGGAGTCCATGCACATCTAAAGCTGTTTCTTAAATTAGGATTCTTTAGTCCCCATCCAGAAATGATGAGGGGTAACATGTGCTCCCAGTTTTCTTTTTCACCCCGGACAGGATTTTCAGAAAATAAAAAGCAACCTGCTTTGGAGACTCCTGTTAAAGTGGTGAAGGTGATGCAATCTCTAATTAGCATGGCAGCGAGCTATATGCTGCTGGCATAATAGTAATAATATCTAAACTGATAATATTGTTGTATATATTTTTTTTTTTTAAAAAGCATATAATCTAAAATCAACCCTCCATTCTTCATCATGTAAAGGTACAGAATCTTCCCTATGAAACTTGCATTTCCAGCCAATTTTGATCAAGTTTAGGTTCTTTTTGTTTAATCAGCTCAAGGCATGGTTTAATGTGAAGTGTCCCTTGTGCTGCTGGCTGGTTGAAACCTGAGGTCTCATTCATCAAGAGCTCTGACTATGACTGCCTTTTCCGACCCCTCCTCCATTCATAGAAGCTATGTCACATTACTATGTCATCTTGAGGAAGGGCCTGCACGGCCCCAAAACATTGGCTATATTTGATTAATGTGACATTGGATTAGTAAACGTGTAAGTTATTGCAATGGAATGCTGGTAGCGTCTCATCATTCTGCTGTGGTCTCTGCTGCGCCATCTGATGCTGTCACTATGCATCTATCTGTGGAAAGCTCTATAAATGAAGGATGGGTGCTTTTTATTGATGACTGCAATTAGATTTAATCCTGTCAGTCTGTTCAGAATTCTTGTAAAATGTTTTTGTGAAACCTGACTGGTTGCTATTGACAAGAACTTAATTTTTGTCCTAACATTTTGTTTGGCAGTTTTTTTTATTAATCTGATATTATGGCTTTTCCTGCTGCTTTACATATAAAAGCAAGCAAATATGGGCATCCATACAAAATACATTTCTGATATGCATAAATGTGAAAAGGAATAATGTAAAAAAGAATACTGTAGATAGAAACAAGGATAATCTTATCTATAAACAAGGCTAATCTTCTAGACCCAATAGCATTTCATTTCATTAAAGAAACAATGAATATGTGTTACATTTGTATCTTTTATTGTCATGGATAGAAAAAAGAGAAAGGACACAAGAGATAGAAAAATAGAAAAAAATAGCACTGTGGTCTCTGACCCTTACATTTAGGAGGCAAGTTACACCCAAAACTGAACAGGAGATGGGGATTATACAATGACAGAAAGCCCATTGATGTGGCTGTCATATGCTGGCATGGGATGTGCCAGCAACAAATGTTTTCATGTCATATGTTACAATAGTCTTACAACGATCAATGTATTCTAAATAAATGTCATGTGGGTATCATTCTGGTGTTCTGTTATGGGAGGGGAGGCGATGGCAATCTTTGTAGATTCATTTACTAACTTATGTAATATAACTGACGATAACAGCTAATTTTTATCTGTTTCACAATGTCCCTTAGCTTTCCTTTGTGTCTTCAGGTGACAGTACAGCAGTGGTCTCAATATCATCTTTGTGTACCGTTACAGTATACTATAGCTTAGTACAGGCTTATATTCTCTGCACTCCTCCATGCAAACCTGGAAAACCCTGGAGGGAAGTTATCTTTTGCCCTAGGTACACATTCAAAATGCTCTTTAAACATGGGTTGTGTCCACCAATACATAGTGGCAATAGATTAATAAAACATAGCATTTCCAACAAGATATGATACCACCTTATAGTTTGCAAGAGTTTATCTCTTGAACTCTGTTATGAGTTTGCTTGGGTAGTGGAGTCTGTCTGATACATATAAATAACAATTCCAGTTAATAAATATGCCTCACGCTATGTACAATATACACATGGAATGCCCGTGTGCTCATTTTGACATGGCTATTAAATCATGATGACTTCACACATAGTTTTTCACTGCATCATCGAGATCCATGGAAAATTTTGAGTGCTCTGTAAACAGAAAAAAAAAGGATATCAATATTAATTTATTTGAGATAATCCTAAAATAACCAAGCCAAAGAAAACAGTGTTAAACCTTGTCATTAAAATATAAATCTTGCTTGAGATTGCATCCTACATTACATCTTATAGTGACATAACAAACTTGCTTCCTGTGGCAGACGTCTTCCATTTTGGGCAGGGTAATAGGGACCAGACCCATCTTGTCTTGGTGGTCTATGATGGTCATACCCCTGAAGGGCATTTCAGAGGCAGGGCTCCACCATAAGCAGACCAGGGTCCTGGACCCTGTGGCCAACTCAACATGATGCATCACGTGCCAAGGTAAGCGCCCACGCAGGATCTAGTACTCAAAGTAACTTTACAGGTCGGTCCCACATCCTAATTCAAAACCTCAACAAAAGAGAGGTAAGCTTAAAAGGAAGAAGTCCAACACCTAAAGACACCAACAAAAAAATTAGACTTGCTGGGAGTGGGATGTGTTATTTTAGAGAATTTCCCTGAAGCATTTTTTGCCCATGTCTAATCACCTGAAGGTAACTGCATATAACCCCCTATTATAGGACTATAATCACGTGTCCTGTACAATTAAGAAATAAATATTTTCTTGATTCAGCCTTCAATGGTACACAGAATAAAAAAATGAAAGAAAATAGAAACTAAAGTAATTCTGATTGTAACTGGAGTCAAATAAAAGAACAAGCAAACACACATGTAATATGCCAAACAAAAAAACTTCTATATATAAATTGTTAAAATCAAATGATAAAATCAAAACAAAAGCAAATCTTTTATGTGTCATGAGTAGAATACAAAAGGAGTATGCATGTAATATAATTTAGGTCCTCCCCTTTAATTAGCCATATTTCCATCTACTATTACATTTATTAGTGAAGGAATGCTAGGGATAACTGCCATTGACAGGATAAAGCCTAGAGATAAAGGGGTTGCGTAACATTTTTGTATTTAAATGTATGATGTAACTAGAGTAAAATATAATGTAAAATAGAATGTAATGATATGACAGGTCAACGTAGAGTTTGGTGTACTGGATAAAGCACACACTTGACCTAAGGTTTTGTGCTTTGATATGGCCATAGAGCACTTTGTAGGCTTCTAATATCTTTATAAACTACTGTAAAAGATGCATCATCCTCCATATATAAACTTTAAAAAATGTATAGATACCTGCACAGCTGCCCGAGTGACGAACCCCTATAGATCGTCCTAAGAAGCAAGTGGCTCTTCGAAGATGACAGGCAGAGGGATAGGTGACATTGTTGTTCCCACACAGCATGTAGTCAGGCGCAAGCATCGGGCAGGGGGATGTACGGCACATGACGCAATGGGCACTTCCTGTCTGGTCCACAACACAAGAATGTGTCCCTGGGCAGACCACATTGGAGCACGATTCTGGAAGAAAATAGAACAGCTATTGATTTCCAAGACACAGAGCATCATTGTATTCCATACATTAGCTGCAGCAGACAAGTTTTTCGTTAGCAGTGTGCCTTCTGTCCCTGAGTAGTTACATTCACTTGAATGAACTGGCAGATAAAAAGGATGCTGAACAGGCCACCATAGGTCACCCAGCAAATTCTTATATTTTTAAGTGATTCAAACAGTAAGTTTTCAGCGTTCCTTCCTACTGCTGTCTCACTGCTACATTTCCCATAAAAATCCATTACAAACCGCTTGTAATTTCCATGGTGGGTGGGTGGAAGGACCTGAGGAGACAGAGGTTTAGTGATCTCACGCTCAATGTTCCAGAGATATGAGAAGGATGATGGCCTCTAATTGGCAGTGAGCAAAACTGATGAACGATAGGCTATTGTGTTCTACAGTAATGTAAATAATTAATCTCTGTATTAGACAGCAGAAAGGAATGCTTGTCACAACTGTATGCTTCTGAGATCTTTGTTAATCATTCTAGGTCAGTGTTTCTCAACTCCAGCCCTCAAGGCGCCCCAACAGGTCATGTTTTCAGGATTTCCCTCAGATGAAACTGATTAAATCACCTGTGCAAAATAATGGAAAGCCTGAAAAAATGACCTGTTGGGGCGCCTTGAGGACTGGAGTTGAGAAACACTGATCTAGGTCATCGAAAGCTCCGGCTTTTAGGCGATCCACACGCTCACTTCATGCATTGACAGTGTCATTGTAGCATATTGAACTACCTGCTAGCTGATCGCTGTAAATGTTCTTTCTGTCCTATACATAGATTATTTATTGTAAAATTCTATACTTGTATTATTATAACATCTACAATCATATATGCTACAATCATAACAGTAACATTTCCAATAAAACTAGATTTTTGCTCTTCTGCTTCTTTAAATGTTCCAAGAAGAAAGTGACAAAGAAAGAGAAAACTTGATCAGCACTAAAGAAAACTATAAGGTTGATTCCTTAAATGTACCTAAAGTAAAAACAAAAATTACATATATGCTTTAAGTTTCAATTTTTAATTGTTTTGTGCTGTTCCTTTAAAAATCTGTGTATATTTATCCCCCATAAAATGGTTCCAGAAATCCACATTTGCTCTCATTTCCTTTAAAGTAGGGTTCCAATCACATTTTTCATTTTTTAAAAGCATGTTATTTCAGCATTCAATACAGTGGTACATATAAGATGACTTACTATTTTAAAAACCGCCGCCAAACTGCAGAGTTACTGCATAAAGAGACTTTAAAAAAATCTTTGCTGAAGTTTTCATTTTGCTTGTGGGCATGTGAAGCCCACAAGCATTTACTTCCCACACGCACTGCATCCTGGGAAATGATGACACACATTTCCCAGGAGCAGTAGGGAGCTGAGGGAGATGATGTCAGAATCCGAGGTGATTCAGAAGGCAGATTTCGTGGGACCGCATAGCAACAGGTACTTCCAGGTGAGTCAAAAAAAGAAAAAAAATTTTTTAGGCTATGATATGCAACAATAATGCTATTTTGTATTTTTGGTGGAAACTCCACTTTAGGCTTGTGTCTAAATTCATTCTGTTCCCTCTGAGAGCAGAGAGTGTAGGTGATGTCAAGTGATGAGCCAGAATAAAATAACACATCTCCACTAATCCTTTGGACAAGCATGTTCTGCCCTGCTGCCCATAGGATGCTGTAGACATTAGCTGTGCTGATCAGTTTCTTTGTTGTTATTCCAGAAGCAAATCTGTACGAATATAATGAAGCAACTGATGGGCAGATTACATAGCTAAAATCTACACCATTTAGTGGCCAGCTCCTCCCTGGAACATGACATCAAGCTCCAAGCTGGACCAATGTAACTATGTATAAAATATCAATACCTGAAATTTTTCTTTAATCAAGCACAGATCATGCCATACTAGCTGCGTCTCCAGCTACAGTAGTCGGGGAATGAATGAACTGTAACCAGAAGAGATTAAATACATGTTGCTTCCAGCTTCCTTACTCACAAAGGCGATTTGTGAATGGATTTTCCGCAATCTCCTCTTGCTCTCACTATTGGGGCAGGTAACCAGGCTATAGAGCCACCTGGATCACTTTTACTGAACAGCCAATAGATGGCTAAAAAATGACACCAAGCTAATGGCTGCAGTCATGAGCTTGTTTTAAACATTTAGGCCCCTTTCACACGGGCGGATAGAATTGAGCTTTTAGCTGCGGATAGATCAAGTTATCTACCGCAGCTAAACTCAGACAATGCTTTCCTATGGCCCCATTCACACACTGAATTTAGCAACGATTTCATTACATGGGGTTTGCTGCCGTTAGAAAAAAATTATTTGACTGCGTCCAGGACCGATTTATTGCAGCTATCTGCACATAACTGCAGGTAATCGCAGTGTACTATTTCACCTGCAGATATCAGCGGCAACAAGGAAAGAAAAACAACAGGAAGCACATCAGAAATGGCAAGAATGTTCCAATGCAGCTAAGCGCAGCCATATGTAAACGCAAGTAGACACAGCTAATCGCAATGTACAAATGCAAGTGATCGCTGTGCCTGGAGTCTTGAAATTTCAAAATAACAAAACATGCTTTTAACAGCGGCAGAACAGCCGTCCGTGTGAAAAGGGCCTTAAAGTCCAAGTGGTTAAAAACAGCTTCTAAAGTGTATGTAACCCCTAACCTAACTTTTTTGTCTCATTAGGTCTGTTAACTACTTGAGGCCCACGCTATAGCCAAAATGACGGCTTCAGCGCAGACCTTAAAATCCGGGAGTCCGTGAATAGACGGCCTCCCCTTCGAGCGCACTGCGCACGCTGTGATCACCCGAGTCACTGAGACTCGGGTGATCACCGATCCGAGTAAGGGGCCGATCCCGATCCCTTACCACGTGATCAGCTGTCAGCCAATGACAGCTGATCACGTGATGTAAACAAAGAATCGGTAATCGTTTTTTTTTCTCCTCACGCTGACAGCATGAGGAGGAAAAAAAGCCGATCTCTGGCTCTTTCACAAGGGACATCGATCCCGATGAGGAAGGAGGCAGATGTGCCTCATCAGTGCCAGTAAAATGCTACCTGCCAGTGCCCACAGTGCCACCTAACAATGCCCACAGTGCCACCTAACAATGCCCGCAAGTGCCGCCAATCAGTGCCTCATCAGTGCCACCTAGCAATGCTGCCTATCAGTGTAACCTACCAGTGCCCATTATTGCCACCCATCAGTGCCCATCACTGCCACCTATCAGTGCCCATCACTGCCACCTATCAGTGTCACCTATTAGTGCCACTTCTCAGTGCCCACCAGTGCCACCTATCAATGCCCTTCAGTGCCACCCATCAGTGCCGCCTATCAGTGCCCACCAGTGACGCCTATCAGTGCCCACCAGTGACGCCTATCAGTGCAGCCTTATCAGCGTACATCAAACGAAGGAGAAAAATTACCTGTTTTCAAATTTTTATAACAAAATATAAAATATATATATATATATATATTTTTTTTTTTTAAATCAGTCTTTTTATTTCTTTTTTAACAAAAAATAAAAACCGCAGAGGTTATCAAATACCACCAAAAGAAAGCTCTATTTGTGGGGGAAAAATTATAAAAATGTCATATGGGTACAGCGTTGTATAACCGCTCAATTGTCATTCAAAGTGCATCAGCGCTGAAAGCTGAAAATTGGTCTGGGCAGGAGGGGGGTTTAAATGCCCAGTAAGCAAGTGGTTAAATATATCCTTGAAAATTTTATATATATGTTTTAAGTTAAAAAAATACCTGTTGATCTTGCCAGAAGACATGTGATAACTTTTTGCACTCCGTCTGTTGTGACTATTATCAATTACCTTGTTCTCAGCCAACCCAGTGGACTACAGTACCACGCCCATCTATGTTAGACAGTGAGAGAGGGGTGGGTATTAGTAGTCCTGTCTTGTTTCTGTTGTCCTGATACAGAAGACGAGTAGACCTTGTCATTCTTGGACTGAACTTGTGTTACTGGCAGAATCACAAGTTAAAAATAAAAAGGAATAAAACCTTGAAAAAAAGAAAACAAATGCAGCTCACCATATCTTAGGGCAGGTAAGCTGTAATAGATCCAATTTTTGGTTCGGGGGTTATCTAAACTTTAAAAGATCCATGGTTCCTTGTAGGATCATTTCACTAGGTCACAGCTCAACTTTTTTTTTTTTCCTCCCTGCATAAGAGCAGAGTTTGAGGTCATGACTCAATTCCATGCTGCAGCCATATTAACTAAGTCCTGCACTAGTTTCTCCAGACTGAGGATGAATGCAATCAGTGTATTTCTTTAAACTGGAGGAGTTAGGAAGATGTAAGACATGTGTTAGAGCGGACGGACTGTTCCTTCTCCTGCTGCCAAGTGTTTACACTGATTTCTGCTGCTTTTCTTAAGAATACAAAATGTGTTTCTTTTCACTTTCCAAGAAAAAGGAAAAAAAAATAAAAATCTCAGAAGTAACAAACGGAAAGTAAAGCACACAGTTCCTGTAACAGAACTAAGGAGGAGGAATGTTATTATATATCCTGGATGGTGGATTGCATGAAAAACAGAAATGACTGAAGGTTTTAGATAATGATTTGCCTACCCAGAAAAGCACAATGCAAATTGTTTCCATCAGCACAGAAATCAGCTTGTTTTGTGGTATTTTAATATCACCAGGAAAGCCTAGAATAACTTTAGTCAAAGTATTTTACAGCAACAAGTCTGCCCCTAGCGTCGTAATTTTCATAGTGACAAACTTCTGAGCAAACTCGCCATTTTTATACTGTTCTCTCCTTCACGTTGACGTCAAATGTGGCTCTAAACATATTCAACAGTTAACTTTACTGCTGGCATTGCCATTTAATTGTACAAGGAAGAAGAAATGATTGAAAGAAGTAAACATGACATGTTGCCATCTTTACTTTAAGTGTTTAGACCTGTGGTGGTCAGTTTTTTTTGATATAGGGGACCTATAGTGCGCCATTGACATCACAAAAGGGCCACACATAATATTAAATAAATGTTATGCTACTAAAAGCTGCCAGAGACTGCAGGCTTGCAACAGGAGATGGTCCGAAACTGTAGCTAATGCTATACTATAGAAAATGGTCGGTGACTGCAGAAATGCAAACCGTGATTCTGGCTCTCACGGTGAAGGCAGATAGTTCTGTTAAGTGGTCTGGGGCCAAATTTTATCAAATGAGGGATAAGATAGGTCCCATGTTAGCTCATAAATTATCCCCTAGATTCAAATCTAGAGTTATTCCCAAGATCAGATTAGCTGATGGCTCTCTTACACTAAACCCCCAGCGTATGATGACAGCCTTTCAAGATTTCTATTCTGATTTATATAGTTTTGAAGGACAATCTACCTCCAATAGAATAGAGGAGTTCCTAGATGGCTTACAATTACCCAAGTTAGCAGATATACATAGAGAGGAATTAGAAGCTCCCATATCTATGACAGAAGTTTCAGAAGTTATTAGAACATTGAAAACGAATAAAGCTCCCGGACCTGATGGTTTTTCTCCTACTTACTATAAAACATTCTTAGAGACCCTGACACCCTATCTTACACAATTTTTAATTTTCTGACAGAAGGTCATCCAATAGGTAAACAGCTCAACATGGCATATATATCCGTTATTCCAAAACCTGATAAGGACTCCAGCCTAGTCGAAAATTACAGGCCAATTTCTTTGATTAACAATGACTTAAAAATATTAACCAAAATTCTCTCTAATAGGTTATCTTCTTTCATTGGGCAATATATCCATAAAGATCAGGTGGGATTTATCCCTGGTAGACAGGGTCCAGATCAGGTGAGGAGAGCGGTAGATTTGGTGTCAATATTGCAAACCCAATGGGTAGGTAAACAAAAACAGGAAGGTATGCTCCTATCGTTGGACCTGCAAAATGCCTTCGATTCAGTTTCATGGCCATACATGTTTGAGGTCATGAAGCGCTGGGGTTTTGGTTTGAAAGTTTTAAGCATTTTATCTGCTCTATATTCTACACCTGAAGCTAAAGTCAGATTACAGGGGCTATTCTCTGACTCCATTAAGATTTGTAGAGGTACTAGGCAAGGTTGCCCTTTATCTCCCCTGATATTCGCTGTTATGATGGAAACATTAGCAATTGCAATCCGGAATAATCCGAATATCAGGGGGATCCAGTATGAAAAAGAAAATCATAAGTGTGCATTATTTGCAGATGACCTGTTGTTGTTTATTACTTCCCCAACGTCTTCTTTATCTGAAATTTACTCTCTGCTTCAAAATTTCTCCAAAATATCAGGTCTCAAGGGTAATATGGCCAAATCTAAAGCCCTTAATGTGTCTCTTCCAGACTCTGTGGTTTCCTACATACAAAATAACTACGAATTCAGTTGGAGTACTTGCTCCCTTAAATACTTAGGTATTAATCTCACTTCAAAATTTGAAGATTTATATCAGGCTAATTATCCACCTATGTATAGGAAACTTGAGGCTGATCTTAGCAACTGGAGAACACACAATATCGGTTGGATTGGCAGACTTAATAAGATCAAGTTGACCCTCCTACCCAGATTGTTGTATCTTTTTCGCTTGCTCCCTATTCCGATTAAAAAAATTCACCTAAAAGCCTTCCAAAGCAAAATCCTTAAATTTATTTGGAACAGAAAAGGTCCACGCCTTTCTTCCCGCAGCCTGTATAATCTCACTGAGCAGGGAGGCTTGGGACTTCCGAACCTTTGGTGGTATTTCCAAGCTGCTAGACTGGCACATTTGTCTGATATATACCTCAAAAATTAACAACCTGACTGGATTCGTATAGAAGAATTGGCTTCCCCTAAATTTTCTTTGGAAAATTTATTGTGGTGTCCTCCCAAAAACAGACCTTCTATTTTATCTCCTGCTCTATCACAATCTTTAGCTTTGTGGGACTCGCTTAGGAATCTCCCCTCTTTGGTCTCTAAGCTGCAACCATTGGCTGATCTGTTTCAGAATACATTATTTATCTCAAAAGGGGATGTTGGTTCCTTTAAGTGGTGGCATGATAAGGGGGTGTACCGCATTGGACGTTTTTTCTCAAGTTCAGGCCCTCTCTCTATACAATATTTCATTGATAATCTTGATTTTCCTTCTACTGAAAGATCAAGATTTCTTCAAATCTCTAATTTTACTATTAAATTATGGGAAAATAATCCTGGATCTAGAGAACCTATGCCATATGAAGTTAGATGTGAACAGGCTATTAATAGGAGAGGTGGGATTTCTGTTATATATAAGTCGCTTGCTTCCAACGATATTAAACTGCCTCATATGCTGGCTTGGGAGAAGGACCTCCAAAGTGATTGGGATCTGAAGGACTGGTGTGGAAATTTTATTAGATCAATAAAAGGCATTCTTAATGCTTCACTTATAGAAGCAAATGTTAAAATCTTTACTAGATGGTACCTAGTTCCTACAAGAGTAGCTGCTATGTATCCCACCTCATCCCTTCTCTGTTTAAGAGGTCGTCAGGGATTAGAACCTATGATTCATATTTGGTGGGAATGTCCCAAAATCCAAAGATTTTGGAATAAAATCTTCAATATTATACGAAAAATCACAGGATATACAATACATCAATCTCCAGCGATCGCTTTACTTAACGGATTTATACCACAGGTTCCCAAGGTTACCAGAAAACTGATTCTATTCATACTTACAGGGTCTAGAATAACCATTTCCAAAGCATGGAAAAAAACATCAGTTTCTCTTTTATGTATGAAGAGAAAAGTTACGTGGATAATGGAACAGGAAAAAATGATTAGTTCAATGTTGGACAGATCTACCCAATTTAACTCTATATGGGAACCTTGGATACAATTTTTGGGAATTCCTACACCCCTTAAGTAATTAGCAACACAAATCGCTGAATATTGATGTTTACATTGAGCAGGTAGGCTTTCTTTCTTCCTTTTTTTCCTACTGAACACTAAATATTTTCTCTTCTTTTCTCTCTTTCTCCCATTCTTATTTATTTTTGTTACATGGAATATAAAACAATAGGTATTTGTACTAGATTGTTTTAAGACTTCTCAGGTTTATACAACGTTCTCTTATTTTAGAGTCAGAACATTTGACTTTGATTTATTATTTTGAGAAGGATTTTTTACACCCAGTTAAACTTATAGTAGACTACTATATTTCCTATTATATATACTCGAATTAAGGTCATATGTTTTCTCAAACATGGGGGGTGGGGGAGCTCCTCTTGCCTTGCCAGTATGTTCCCTTTAGGGGTGTCTGGGGGAATGGAGGATCTCCTCATCTTCTGGCAACTATATACATATATTTTGAGATAATTATTGGCCATCATTGCTACTTACTTTCGAAGAAGGGAAGGTTAGAATGAGGGGGGTATAGAGGTAGGGGGTTACTCCTATTTTGATAAATATATCTCAATAATTTCCGTTTTTATGGTATTTTTGCATTGATGTATTCCAACATGGTAATATTGTATTTTGAGATCTACTGATATTTAACTTGTTCGCTTGCATATTATATTGTGATACTACATTGTAATTTTTTCTGTAAAGATTGTACTGACTCTATTCAGATAATAAACTTAAACTTGAATGAAAAAAAAAAGAAATGCAAACGGAAGTGACTATAGGGATGCTACAAGAGATGGTGAGACTTTGAGACTTCAGACAGACTGCAGAAGTTGTTGGAGACTATGGACACATTACACAAGACTACGAGAGATCATTGCTATTACTATTTATCTTAGAAAGAGCAAGCACCTAGGTAATGAAAACACCCAATACTGTCTACAGAGGGCCCGAGGGCTGCACAACAAGTGCTGTGTGCGGTCCTTGGGCCGCAACTTGGCCACCAGGGGTTTAGATATTACTAAAATTCTTTATTCTCATCCATTCTCTGTTTTATACAACTTAATACAATTTGCTGGAATATGCTGGATTAATTCTATATTGAACAGGCTGTACAATCAGACTAACATTTCGGGAATAGCTCTACAATGACTGTTACTCACTGTCTACTTTTATGAAGAAAATATAAAACAAAACTTTAGGTAAACAGCCTATACTGTATATGGTCCTGTCAGTGGCGGCTTGTTCATTAGGAGTGCACCGCTCCCCCTAATCTATACGCCCAGCCCCTAATCTCCATGCAGGGCGCTGGATGCATGGATTTCAATGTGGGTATTTTTTTTTTTAAGCACGCGTTTAGATCCGGAGGTTTTAATTGGCTTCAAAAAGGGTAGGCTCTGAGCCCCGAGCCCATCCACTTTCATATTATATATATATATATATATATATATATATATATATATTGTGGGGGGGTTAGCTCGGCAGCGTGTGTGTGTGATCCCCTGGATGGGCTCTCCACACAAAAACAGGCCCAGCAGACGGAGGTTGTGGTTTTCAAGATCAAAAAGGTGCGGTTTATTTCTCTATTTACAGTGACAAAAAAACACAGCAAAGCAAAAAGAAACATAAACAAAATAAACCCTGGTCAGCTTGACCTCTGACTAAACATGCAGGTTTCCTAACTAACAACTGGGATCAGCCTGGTGCTGTCCTAGTCCCTAAGTCCCTGGTTTAGTAAATGTCCAAACAAATAGCCACACAGGCTTTGTCTCACCGCACAGGGGTTCACTCTCCCTAGACAGTCCACACAGGTCTGGTTCCAGGCATGAGCAAACACCTAATGAAGCTGGGAGTTTTTATAGAGGCCTTAAACGAGCTGACAAGCTTCAGCTGGTCTCATCAACTCCCTGCCTGCACGACGCCCAGCACTCTCCCTAGAGGAATGAATCATCCATGAGCCCACTAGCCCCAGCTGGGCTTCATCAACTCCCTCCCTAGTTGTATAAGTCGGCATAAAGCCTGAATCTGGGAGAAATATATCTACCCCCCTGGATGCAACCAGGTGACTTTACCTTCCTGCTGTCACATACCCCCCCTCTTGTTTTAACCTTGGGGTTGGAACACCAGCAATCAGGCATTCATGTACTCGAGACAAAGCATCCACATTCCCCATTTGAACGCCAGGGCGATGCTTTACTGTGAAGTTGAATTCCTGTAGGGCCAGGAACCACCTATTCACTCTTCTATTTGTCTCCTTGTTTTGAGCCATCCACTTTAACGGAGCGTGATCCGTAACCATGTCAAAGTGCCTACCTAGCAGATAGTACCGAAGGGAATCTAGAGCCCACTTCACCGCTAAACACTCCTTTTCAACCGTGGCGTAATTTACCTCATGGGACTTCAACTTCCTGCTGAGGTAAATGACTGGGTGCTCTTCCCCGTTCCAGACCTGGGACAATACTGCTCCTAACCCCACATCTGACGCATCACTTTGTACGACAAAGTCTTTAGAGAAGTCGGGTGAGTACAACACTGGCTGGCTACATAAGGCTTGTTTCAAGAATTGGAATGCTGCCTCAGCCTCAGGGGTCCATTTAATCATGACCGACCCTTTCCCTTTCGTCAGGTTGGTTAGGGGCACAGCCTTAGAAGCAAAGTGGGGAATGAAGTGCCGATAATAACCCGCGATTCCCAGAAAGGCTCGTACCTGCTTCTTGCTGTTGGGACGTGGCCAACTCTGGATGGCCTCGACTTTGTTGAGTTGGGGTTTTATTACTCCCCTGCCAATGGTGTACCCAAGATATTTGGCCTCCTCCTGCCCAATGGTACACTTCTTGGGGTTAGCCGTAAACCCCGCTTCCCGGATAGAGTCTAGGACTGCTTGCACTTTTGGCAGATGTGAGGCCCAATCTGTGCTATGGACAATTACGTCATCCAGGTAAGCCGCAGCATACTTCCGATGGGGCCTCAGTATCTGGTCCATTTTCCGCTGGAATGTGGCCGGCGCATTCTGTAACCCGAACGGCATTCTCTTATATTGGAACGCCCCGTCTGGGGTTACAAATGCGGTTTTCTCTTTGGCCGACTTGGCCAGGGGAATTTGCCAATACCCTTTTGTGAGGTCAAGAGTCGTCATGTATCGGGCTGTTCCCAGCCGGTCGATCAACTCATCTATACGTGGCATGGGGTAGGTGTCAAATTTTGTAACTTTGTTCAACTGACGAAAATCGTTACAAAATCGCCAGCTCCCATCCGGTTTAGGCACCAACACAATGGGACTAGACCAATCACTTTGGGACTCCTCTATCACCCCTAAGTTCAGCATTTTCTGTACTTCCTCCCGTATTGCCTCCCGTCGGGCCTCTGGGATCCGATAGGGTTTTAACTTCACCCTTTCACCGGGCGGGGTAATAATATCATGCTCTACCCCAGATGTTTGTCCCGGCAGCTCAGAGAACACCTCCTTGTTGCGAAGCACAAACTCCTTCACCTCCTGTTGTTGGGGTTGTGACAAGGTGGCTGCTATTCCAACCTCCGGAATCACGCAACCAGTTTGAGCTGGTGACCAAGTTTCTGCGACTAGGGACTCTCTATCCCTCCAGGCTTTCAACAGATTAACGTGATAGATCTGTTCGGGCTTTCGCCTTCCTGGTTGTCTGACCTTGTAATTCACTTCGCTCACTTTTTCCATTATCTCGTAGGGGCCTTGCCATTTGGCAAGGAATTTACTTTCAACCGTAGGGACAAGTACCAATATCCTATCCCCCGGGGAAAAGGTACGGGTCTTGGCTCCACGGTTGTACACTCTCTGCTGTGCCAACTGCGCTTGGGCCAAATGTTCCTTCACGATGGGCATTACCTGTGCAATTCGATCTTGCATCAGGGCGACATGCTCAATCACACTCCTGTGGGGAGAACTCTCACTTTCCCAAGTTTCCTTGGCAATATCCAACAGTCCTCTTGGGTGTCTCCCATACAGTAACTCAAAGGGGGAGAATCCCGTAGAGGATTGGGGCACCTCCCTAATAGCAAACATCAAATAAGGAAGTAGACAGTCCCAATCCTTTCCATCTCTATCCACCACTTTCTTCAACATTTGTTTTAGGGTTTTGTTGAATCTTTCAACCAGCCCATCGGTTTGGGGGTGATACACAGACGTACGCAATTGCGTCACTTTGAACAATTTACACAGCTCTTTCATAACCCGGGACATAAAGGGTGTACCTTGGTCCGTAAGCAGTTCTTTACAAATACCACCCGGCTAAAAACAAGAGATAGCTCTTTGGCTATGGTTTTGGCCGAGGTATTTCGGAGAGGGATCGCTTCTGGATAACGGGTGGCATAGTCCATTATAACTAATATGTACTGGTGCCCCCTAGCGGACTTGATTATAGGACCTACCAAATCCATTGCGACCCTCTCAAACGGGACCTCAATGATGGGTAGAGGGACCAGCGGGCTACGGAAATGTGGCATCGGGGCCGACCTCTGACACACAGGGCAGGAGGAACAATAATTTTCTATGTCCTTCATCACCCCAGGCCAATAGAATCTCTGTAATACCCTCTCTCGGGTTTTCTCTGTCCCCAGATGACCTCCAAGAATGTGCCCATGGGCCAACTCCAACACCAACTTCCTGTAAGGTTTGGGCACCACAAGCTGCTCAACGGTTTCTTCTGCCCTTTTTGCCACCCGATACAGTAGGTCCTTCTCTACGCTGAAGTATGGGTAAGTGCAGGTATTATCTGGGTTCACTAACTCGCCATCTATTTCCACTACGTTTTCCCGTGCCTTTATTAGGGCGGGGTCTTTTAACTGTTCTGTGGCAAAATTTTCCCTGTGAACCTCAAGATCAGAAAACTCCACAGACGGTAGGTTTTCGTCTGAGGAGGTGGGCTCCTCTCCAGTTTCTTGAGTCTCGCCTGCCAATACTGACAAGGGAAATTCTGGAGAGTCCTCACCACTCTCAGAGGAGTTCTGGCTATCACCTTCCTGGTACATAGGGGCACCAGTGGGGGGCTCAGGATCATCCCACAGTTCCCAGAACTTCGGAAAATCCCTTCCCACAATGGCATCATGCGGTAATTGAGATACTAACCCCACTGGATGAGAGAGGGTACCTTTGGGGGTCTTGAAACACACTGTAGTCACTGGATACTCTCGGGTGTCCCCATGCACACAAATAACAGCTACCTTGCTATTCCCAGAGACCTCTGTTTTAACTAATTCAGCCTTTATCAGGGTCACAAGGCTACCTGAATCCAGTAATACCACAACATTTCTACCATTAATACACATTTTGCATAAATGTTTCTCAGTTCCCCGAATGGCAGTGCATGCGACTGTCGCACACAGCGACTGACGTCTGTCCGTCAGAAAGTCACATTGCATGGGTTCCTCCACAACCGGGCAATTTGCTGCAATATGTCCCGCTTGCCGGCAGCGGTAGCAAACAATCCATTTGGCTGCCTCTTGAGCCCCTGACTTCCCAGGCTGTTCTCGCCAAACTTTGGGTAGAGCTCCCACCCTCTCACTCTCTCCACCCTCACCCCTTGGAATCCTCTTATCCGCCCCTGGGGATGGTCTGGTCTTAGGGTGGAAAGTCCGAGAGTCTCTGGAAGAGGCCGTCAGGTTCTCTGTAGCCAAGTATTTCTCTACATGATCCACAAGACCACCGGCCGTCTCTGGGTCTCCATGGCTTACCCACTTTTGGATGGCAGTAGGAAGAGCTCTCAAAAACCGATCCATTACAACACGTTCCACAATCTCTGGTGCGGACAAAGTCTCTGGCTGTAGCCACTTCCTGCTCAGGTGAATGAGATCATACATTTGAGACCTGGGGGGTTTTCCAAGCTGGAAAGTCCAGTTATGCACACGCTGAGCCCGGACAGCCAGGGTGACACCCAGCCTTGCCAATATTTCAGCTTTTAGCATCACATAGTCTTTTGCTTGGTCAGGCTCTAGGTCATAGTAAGCCTTCTGCGATTCACCAGTTAACAGAGGAGCCACCAGTCCAGCCCACTGCTCCTCAGGCCACTTTTCTCTTTCAGCCGTCCTTTCAAATGTGGTCAAAAATACCTCTGGATCATCCTCTCCAGTCATTTTTGTCAATAAACGACTCACCCCAAAGGACGCGGTATTAGTGGGACGGCTTTCCTCACTGGTCTGCGGACGTTGCTGCATTACTGCTTCCATTTGTTGTAGTCTCTGCTCTTGCTTCTGTAACAGGTCTATGAAGCGGGCCTCAGATTGCTGCTGGGCTGCAAGGCTCTGTTGATGAGCTTGCTGCTGGGCTGCGAAGCTCTGTTGTTGAGCTGCAAGGCTCTTTTGCAAACCTGCATTTGTCTGCTGTTGATTGGCATTTGCTAGAGCCAGCTGTTTCAGTATCTCCTCCATGCTGGCTTAAAAAAAAACTGCCACTGGTTCTCCACCAACTGTGGGGGGGTTAGCTCGGCAGCGGGTGTGTGTGATCCCCTGGATGGGCTCCCCACACAAAAACAGGCCCAGCAGACGGAGGTTGTGGTTTTCAAGATCAAAAAGGTGCGGTTTATTTCTCTATTTACAGTGACAAAAAAACACAGCAAAGCAAAAAGAAACATAAACAAAATAAACCCTGGTCAGCTTGACCTCTGACTAAACATGCAGGTTTCCTAACTAACAACTGGGATCAGCCTGGTGATGTCCTAGTCCCTAAGTCCCTGGTTTAGTAAATGTCCAAACAAATAGCCACACAGGCTTTGTCTCACCGCACAGGGGTTCACTCTCCCTAGACAGTCCACACAGGTCTGGTTCCAGGCATGAGCAAACACCTAATGAAGCTGGGAGTTTTTATAGAGGCCTTAAACAAGCTGACAAGCTTCAGCTGGTCTCATCAACTCCCTGCCTGCACGACGCCCAGCACTCTCCCTAGAGGTATGAATCATCCATGAGCCCACTAGCCCCAGCTGGGCTTCATCAACTCCCTCCCTAGTTGTATAAGTCGGCATAAAGCCTGAATCTGGGAGAAATATATCTACCCCCCTGGATGCAACCAGGTGACTTTACCTTCCTGCTGTCACAATATATATAAATAATGTAGCACCCACCCCATTTAGGGGTGCTTCATACCCAAAAAAAACTTGTTACAGCCATGAGTCTTTTTGGGAAAGATGCATTAGATCAAAAGGGCGCTTCTACTAAATACTGAGCAAAGGGTCTGAATACTTAGGACCATGTGATATTTCAGTTTTTCTTTTTAAATAAATCTGCAAAAATGTCAACAATTCTGTGTTTTTCTATCAATATGGGGTGCTGTGTGTACATTAATGAGGAAAAAAAATGAACTTAAATGATTTTAGCAAATGGCTGCAATATAACAAAGAGTGAAAAATGTAATTGGGTCTGAATACTTTCCGTACCCACTGTATATATATTCATTAATGTCTTCCTGCTTCTCCTCCCGGCCAACAAGAGAGCGGGTCGGGAGTCCTAGGATGCCAGGTTGGGGATGTAGTGCGAGTGGATCGCCATTTTGATCAATCATTTGAAAGCCGCAAGGGGGGGGGGTTGGTAGTGCGAGCGAGGGGGCCAGGTTTGCTTGCCCCCCCCTCCAAAATATTGACCACCAGCCACCACTGTTCTCTGTTATAATTAAACTAGAACTAAAGGCAAACTTTTTTTTTTCCATTTGGATAGAGTAAATGAGGGCTATAAATCCTGTATTTTCGTCATCTGTGTCCCTTTGGGGAGCTTTCCCTTTACTTCCTGTCCTATTGTCATGTACCAAGTGTGACCAGAACTGTGTGGCTAGCAACAGAGGAACACCAAACACAAATAAGTGAAAATATAAAGATTTATTTAGGTGAGTGAATAATATAAGTATAACCACCTCCAATATGGTACAGTGCAGCAAACCAACCAACAGACAGAGACTCACAAACAACAACAGATATGTGCAATAAATGGGAAATGCCAGAATCATATACAATAGCCAGGCCAGGGTCATACACAGCAGGTAGGCAGATGGACAAAGGGATATTCCAGAAACATAAACGTTAGCCAGGCCAAGGTCATACACAGGGAGATCAGCAAATGGGGTAAGGAACACAGGACAGGGAGAGGATGGATGGATGGGTCAGGACAGGGAGACAGGATCAGGAACTCAGGAACTCAGGTAGCAGATACAGAAACAGGTTCAGGTAAACAGGCAGCAGGTACAGATCAGGGCACGAGGACGATACCAGGGCAGTGTGTGTGTGCACTTGCCGGGTATTTATATAATACCTGCTAACAGGCTCAGGTGACCCCTGATTGCAGGAAGTAACATCTGCCCCACACTGCCAGGATCCATCCGCTGGTGGACGCCAGTACTGCGGCCCAAGGATGACATAACACCAGCAGAGAGAAGTTCTCCTGACAGTTCAAAACTGCCAGGAGACACCTGCTGGTGGACCTCAGTACTGCACGCCAGATGATAAATATTACCAGCGGATGGAACCTTTCCTTACACCTATAGTCACATCAGGACAGTGAAACACAATCGCTGGTTGTTACTAGGGGCTCCAGAATGAATGTCCCTATTGGCAGATTTCTCCTCTTAGTACTTCCCCAACATCTCCCAGTCTGAGTTTTGGTATGTAAAACATGACAGAGGCCTATACCAAGATGGATTCAACTTATGCTAGTTGTATGCATATCATTATTTTTAAAGGAATATACTATTGCATATGTAGCGGTACCCTCAGTTTAAGAGGGCTGCTTGTTTGTTTTGGGCCCTGTAATGCACCGCTATCAACCCCTGACAATCGGCTCTAACCTCTCGTGACACAGTTAGGAAAGGGGGAAGAAGTGGTATAACTGTATTATCTCTATACTATTATACGGTACAACCCCCCTTTGGTATACCAGCACAGTAATTGACACTCACAACCAAATTACTTAACAATAACTTCTTTACTGTAAGTAAAAATATAACAAGGTAATTTGTATACAATATCTCATGCAGATCCCTGCAATATGGGTGTACACATTAAAAGGGTATAACATTCAATAATGCAATGAATATTGTGAGGGGGTTAACTCGGTAGCGGGTGTGTGTGACCCCCTGGATGGGCTCCCCACACAAAAACAGGCCCAGCAGACGGAGGTTGTGGTTTTCAAGATCAAAAGGTGCGGTTTATTTCTCTATTTACAGTGACAAAAACACAGCAAAACAAAAAGAAACATAAACAAAATAAATCCTGGTCAGCTTGACCTCTGACTAAACATGCAGGTTTCCCTAACTAACAACTGGGATCAGCCTGGTGCTGTCCTAGTCCCTAAGTCCCTGGTTTAGTAAATGTCCAAACAAATAGCCACACAGGCTTTGTCTCACCGCACAGGGGTTCACTCTCCCTAGACAGTCCACACAGGTCTGGTTCCAGGCATGAGCAAACACCTAATGAAGCTGGGAGTTTTTATAGAGGCCTTAAACGAGCTGACAAGCTTCAGCTGGTCTCATCAACTCCCTGCCTGCACGACGCCCAGCACTCTCCCTAGAGGTATGAATCATCCATGAGCCCACTAGCCTCAGCTGGGCTTCATCAACTCTCTCCCTAGTTGTATAAGTCGGCATAAAGCCTGAATCTGGGAGAAATATACCTACCCCCCTGGATGCAACCAGGTGACTTTACCTTCCTGCTGTCACATACCCCCCCCTCTTGTTTTAACCTTGGGGTTGGAACACCAGCAATCAGGCATTCATGTACTCGAGACAAAGCATCCACATTCCCCATTTGAATGCCAGGGCGATGCTTTACTGTGAAGTTGAATTCCTGTAGGGCCAGGAACCACCTATTTACTCTTCTATTTGTCTCCTTGTTTTGAGCCATCCACTTTAACGGAGCGTGATCCGTAACCATGTCAAAGTGCCTACCTAGCAGATAGTACCGAAGGGAATCTAGAGCCCACTTCACTGCAGAAACACTCCTTTTCAACCGTGGCGTAATTTACCTCATGGGACTTCAACTTCCTGCTGAGGTAAATGACTGGGTGCTCTTCCCCGTTCCAGACCTGGGACAATACTGCTCCTAACCCCACATCTGACGCATCACTTTGTACGACAAAGTCTTTAGAGAAGTCGGGTGAGTACAACACTGGCTGGCTACATAAGGCTTGTTTCAAGAATTGGAATGCTGCCTCAGCCTCGGGGGTCCATTTAATCATGACCGACCCTTTCCCTTTCGTCAGGTTGGTTAGGGGCACAGCCTTAGAAGCAAAGTGGGGAATGAAGCGCCGATAATAACCCGCGATTCCCAGAAAGGCTCGTACCTGCTTCTTGCTGTTGGGACGTGGCCAACTCTGGATGGCCTCGACTTTGTTGAGTTGGGGTTTTATTACTCCCCTGCCAATGGTGTACCCAAGATATTTGGCCTCCTCCTGCCCAATGGTACACTTCTTGGGGTTAGCCGTAAACCCCGCTTCCCGGATAGAGTCTAGGACTGCTTGCACTTTTGGCAGATGTGAGGCCCAATCTGTGCTATGGACAATTACGTCATCCAGGTAAGCCGCAGCATACTTCCGATGGGGCCTCAGTATCTGGTCCATTTTCCGCTGGAATGTGGCCGGCGCATTCTGTAACCCGAACGGCATTCTCTTATATTGGAACGCCCCGTCTGGGGTTACAAATGCGGTTTTCTCTTTGGCCGACTTGGCCAGGGGAATTTGCCAATACCCTTTTGTGAGGTCAAGAGTCGTCATGTATCGGGCTGTTCCCAGCCGGTCGATCAACTCATCTATACGTGGCATGGGGTAGGTGTCAAATTTTGTAACTTTGTTCAACTGACGAAAATCGTTACAAAATCGCCAGCTCCCATCCGGTTTAGGCACCAACACAATGGGACTAGACCAATCACTTTGGGACTCCTCTATCACCCCTAAGTTCAGCATTTTCTGTACTTCCTCCCGTATTGCCTCCCGTCGGGCCTCTGGGATCCGATAGGGTTTTAACTTCACCCTTTCACCGGGCGGGGTAATAATATCATGCTCTACCCCAGATGTTTGTCCCGGCAGCTCAGAGAACACCTCCTTGTTGCGAAGCACAAACTCCTTAACCTCCTGTTGTTGGGGTTGTGACAAGGTGGCTGCTATTCCAACCTCCGGAATCACGCAACCCGTTTGAGCTGGTGACCAAGTTTCTGCGACTAGGGACTCTCTATCCCTCCAGGCTTTCAACAGATTAACGTGATAGATCTGTTCGGGCTTTCGCCTTCCTGGTTGTCTGACCTTGTAATTCACTTCGCTCACTTTTTCCATTATCTCGTAGGGGCCTTGCCATTTGGCAAGGAATTTACTTTCAACCGTAGGGACAAGTACCAATATCCTATCCCCCGGGGAAAAGGTACGGGTCTTGGCTCCACGGTTGTACACTCTCTGCTGTGCCAACTGCGCTTGGGCCAAATGTTCCTTCACGATGGGCATTACCTGTGCAATTCGATCTTGCATCAGGGCGACATGCTCAATCACACTCCTGTGGGGAGAACTCTCACTTTCCCAAGTTTCCTTGGCAATATCCAACAGTCCTCTTGGGTGTCTCCCATACAGTAACTCAAAGGGGGAGAATCCCGTAGAGGATTGGGGCACCTCCCTAATAGCAAACATCAAATAAGGAAGTAGACAGTCCCAATCCTTTCCATCTCTATCCACCACTTTCTTCAACATTTGTTTTAGGGTTTTGTTGAATCTTTCAACCAGCCCATCGGTTTGGGGGTGATACACAGACGTACGCAATTGCGTCACTTTGAACAATTTACACAGCTCTTTCATAACCCGGGACATAAAGGGTGTACCTTGGTCCGTAAGCAGTTCTTTACAAATACCCACCCGGCTAAAAACAAGAGATAGCTCTTTGGCTATGGTTTTGGCCGAGGTATTTCGGAGAGGGATCGCTTCTGGATAACGGGTGGCATAGTCCATTATAACTAATATGTACTGGTGCCCCCTAGCGGACTTGATTATAGGACCTACCAAATCCATTGCGACCCTCTCAAACGGGACCTCAATGATGGGTAGAGGGACCAGCGGGCTACGGAAATGTGGCATCGGGGCCGACCTCTGACACACAGGGCAGGAGGAACAATAATTTTCTATGTCCTTCATCACCCCAGGCCAATAGAATCTCTGTAATACCCTCTCTCGGGTTTTCTCTGTCCCCAGATGACCTCCAAGAATGTGCCCATGGGCCAACTCCAACACCAACTTCATGTAAGGTTTGGGCACCACAAGCTGCTCAACGGTTTCTTCTGCCCTTTTTGCCACCCGATACAGTAGGTCCTTCTCTACGCTGAAGTATGGGTAAGTGGAGGTATTATCTGGGTTCACTAACTCGCCATCTATTTCCACTACGTTTTCCCGTGCCTTTATTAGGGCGGGGTCTTTTAACTGTTCTGTGGCAAAATTTTCCCTGTGAACCTCAAGATCAGAAAACTCCACAGACGGTAGGTTTTCGTCTGAGGAGGTGGGCTCCTCTCCAGTTTCTTGAGTCTCGCCTGCCAATACTGACAAGGGAAATTCTGGAGAGTCCTCACCACTCTCAGAGGAGTTCTGGCTATCACCTTCCTGGTACATAGGGGCACCAGTGGGGGGCTCAGGATCATCCCACAGTTCCCAGAACTTCGGAAAATCCCTTCCCACAATGGCATCATGCAGTAATTGAGATACTAACCCCACTGGATGAGAGAGGGTACCTTTGGGGGTCTTGAAACACACTGTAGTCACTGGATACTCTCGGGTGTCCCCATGCACACAAATAACAGCTACCTTGCTATTCCCAGAGACCTCTGTTTTAACTAATTCAGCCTTTATCAGGGTCACAAGGCTACCTGAATCCAGTAATACCACAACATTTCTACCATTAATACACATTTTGCATAAATGTTTCTCAGTTCCCCGAATGGCAGTGCATGCGACTGTCGCACACAGCGACTGACGTCTGTCCGTCAGAAAGTCACATTGCATGGGTTCCTCCACAACCGGGCAATTTGCTGCAATATGTCCCGCTTGCCGGCAGCGGTAGCAAACAATCCTTTTGGCTGCCTCTTGAGCCCCCGACTTCCCAGGCTGTTCTCGCCAAACCCTGGGCAGAGCTCCCACCCTCTCACTCTCTCCACCCTCACCCCTTGGAATCATCTTATCCGCCCCTGGGGATGGTCTGGTCTTAGGGTGGAAAGTCCGAGAGTCTCTGGAAGAGGCCGTCAGGTTCTCTGCAGCCAAGTATCTCTCTACACGATCCACAAGTTTACCGGCCGTTTCTGGGTCTCCATGGCTTACCCACTTTTGAATGGCGGTAGGAAGAGCTCTCAAGAAACGATCCATCACAACACGTTCCACAATCTCCGGTGCGGACAAAGTCTCTGGCTGTAGCCACTTCCTGCTCAGGTGAATGAGATCATACATTTGAGACCTGGGGGGTTTTCCAAGCTGGAAAGTCCAGTTATGCACACGCTGAGCCCGGACAGCCAGGGTGACACCCAGCCTTGCCAATATTTCAGCTTTTAGCATCCCATAGTCTTTTGCTTGGTCAGGCTCTAGGTCATAGTAAGCTTTCTGCGATTCACCAGTTAACAGAGGAGCCACCAGTCCAGCCCACTGCTCCTCAGGCCACTTTTCTCTTTCAGCAGTCCTTTCAAATGTGGTCAAAAATACCTCTGGATCATCCTCTCCAGTCATTTTTGTCAATAAACGACTCACCCCAAAGGACGCGGTATTAGTGGGACGGCTTTCCCCACTGGTCTGCGGACGTTGCTGCATTACTGCTTCCATTTGTTGTAGTCTCTGCTCTTGCTTCTGCAACAGGTCTATGAAGCGGGCCTCAGATTGCTGCTGGGCTTGTTGCTGGGCTGCGAAGCTCTTTTGCAAACCTGCATTTGTCTGCTGTTGATTGGCATTTGCTAGAGCCAGCTGTTTCAGTATCTCCTCCATGCTGGCTTAAAAAAAAACTGCCACTGGTTCTCCACCAACTGTGAGGGGGTTAACTCGGTAGCGGGTGTGTGTGACCCCCTGGATGGGCTCCCCACACAAAAACAGGCCCAGCAGACGGAGGTTGTGGTTTTCAAGATCAAAAGGTGCGGTTTATTTCTCTATTTACAGTGACAAAAACACAGCAAAACAAAAAGAAACATAAACAAAATAAATCCTGGTCAGCTTGACCTCTGACTAAACATGCAGGTTTCCCTAACTAACAACTGGGATCAGCCTGGTGCTGTCCTAGTCCCTAAGTCCCTGGTTTAGTAAATGTCCAAACAAATAGCCACACAGGCTTTGTCTCACCGCACAGGGGTTCACTCTCCCTAGACAGTCCACACAGGTCTGGTTCCAGGCATGAGCAAACACCTAATGAAGCTGGGAGTTTTTATAGAGGCCTTAAACAAGCTGACAAGCTTCAGCTGGTCTCATCAACTCCCTGCCTGCACGACGCCCAGCACTCTCCCTAGAGGTATGAATCATCCATGAGCCCACTAGCCTCAGCTGGGCTTTATCAACTCTCTCCCTAGTTGTATAAGTCGGCATAAAGCCTGAATCTGGGAGAAATATACCTACCCCCCTGGATGCAACCAGGTGACTTTACCTTCCTGCTGTCACAATATATATTAACCCTGCTGCAGCTATCCTCCCTCGTGAGCATAAAAATGGCGCCCAGCAATGTCCTATACTACCCAGTCAGGCCTGACTATAACTTGGGGTATAGTTTGTTGAAGAATCTTCGCTAGCAACTGTCGGTGGTGCACATGGAGAAACAAACTGTAATCCAATAGGGGTAGCAGATAATCGCTAACTTGGCAAAGCTGGAGAGACTGAACAAACTCAGTTCAGCAAACAGTCTCTCCAAAGTATAACTGTGGTCAATGATGGCCTAGGCAAAGTTAATAGGCAAACGAGTGACTTAGATGTGGTTCTGAGCTGGCGCTCTCTTACCCAGACCAGACCGACTCCTGTCCGGTTCCTCCGCTACTGGTAGTGGCTTCACAGTGCCCACGATGCACCGTGTTTTGGGTCCTCCAGAAGATGGTGGCACCTCAGGTGGATTGGATGCTTCGCAGGCTTCTCAGCGGAATGGAAGGCTCTCTGGAACAAAGTGCGAGGCCCAGGATTCAGGCCTAGCACGCGCAGCAGGTCAGTGCAGGGATCCTCTTGCAAGGAGGGCGGCGTTCCAAGAGAGAGAGCGAGGCCCCTCCTTCTCCTTTTAAAGTCCACCCCAGCAGTCCTTGCGCGGGGAAATTAACCCTGGGTGCCTCAAAGTGTGCTGGGAACTGTAGTCTTGCAGGTGAAACGATACCCCGCTACACATATTTGTCTGAAATTCAGCTTTCATGGATATTCATGTGAGCTGTCATCACCTAGCACAAAATATGACCATTGCTCTTCTTGCAACCAATTTCAGGATTGCCAAATTGCTAGCTCTGCTATGCACAATAGTTTACACTATGCCAGTTCATACACAGGGCATGAGGGGCATGAGGGGGAGAATGTTACAGCTGACATTTCTAATGAAAGTGTCAATAGTTTAGAAAGTACAAATACATTTCAGCATCAACTTGGTCGGTGGTAATACTGGTTATTGCCTCATTCTACATTAAAGAGAATCTGTCTCCAACAAAAATGTGAGCAGTTTAATCAGCTAGATAAAGTTCCTGCCATGTCGATAAATAGGTTTCAGCCAAGTCTGTCAGTCTCATGATTAAACCTGAACTACACACAAACTGCTAAATACTGTACATCCCACAGCAACTATAAAATATACAATTTCATCTAGTTATGTACTCACTAACCCAGGGTTAGGCAACCTTTTAAGTAGTGTGCCGAAAAATGTTTTCAAAGAACAGTGGGGCGCTTTTAACCCCCACTAGCGGCCGAATAAAGGGTTAAATGTGCCCGTGTAGCACTGCTGCCGAAGCACTTTGCAGGAGGAGCAGTGTATACACCGCTCCTCCACCGCCCCAAAGATGCTGCTTGCGGGACTTTTTTTAATGTCCTGCCAGCGCACCACCCCAGTGTGAAAGCACTCAGGCTTTCACATTGGGACTGCAGGGGAGGCATTTTTACAGCGCTTTACAGGCGCTATTTTTAGCCCAAAAGCACCTGAAAACGCCTCAGTGTGAAAGGGGTCTTACAGGAAAAAAGGTGTCATCTTCCTGGCTCTACTGTGTAATGGGGATGTTCAAATCTTGGTACTAGAGAAATACTAAATATTTTTTAGGTAAAACATCTCTCTTATATGTAATTAATCTATGTATTTAGTGTAATTAGAGTTCAGCTTTAAATAATTGTGAAAGTCTATCCCTAGATGTCACCATCCACCTAAGCCACACCTGACAATCATTTTTCCAGAATCAAAGCAAATAGATTTTACCTTTTTTTTTTTTTTTTTAAGTATTTGTATTACCACTAATAGAATCTTAAGGCCCATACACACGATCGGAGTTTTTGACAACAGCGGTCCGACGGACGTGTTTTATCGGACAATCCGACCGTGTGTATGCTCCATCGGACAATTGTTTTTGGTTTTTCAACGGACAAATGTTCGCTGTGCATGCTCTCAAACTTTCCGGCAACAAATGTCCGATGGAGGATAATCCAATCGTGTGTACACAAGGCCAATCGGAGTAAAGTCCAAAGTACAAACACGCATGCTCAGAACCAATGCTAAAGATCAGACAACAATAGCAGAAGTTGCCAAAAGGGTGGTGGTAAAGAGCTGAAAAACCACGTGATTTGGTGAATGTTGGCTGAGAAAGTTCTGCCGTGTGTATGCATACCAAGTTCACGGCCAACGCCCCTTCGGACCAAAATCCACAGAAAAGTCCGATGGAAGTCCAATCGTGTGTATGAGGCTTTAGTGAAAATTATCATGAAATGTAAAAACTATACAAGAATCTTTTGTTTTTTTTACTTCAAGTCTATGTTATAGAGTTGAAAATCCCAATGAAAATAAAGTGGTCATGTCTTGTTACTGCATGTGGATACTGTCTGTTGACACTTACCATTCTTCGTATATCATGTACATATGCACCTGCCCAGAAAAGTTCCTTAACTTGTTTTCAACTGTTGGCAAGTAAGTCTTACAAATAGTGCTGCCAAGAGATTCTGTATATATCAGCGTCTGTTTGGCAGCATGTTGAAGGAAATGCATGTGACCATGTTCAACACACTATTCAAAAATAAAAATAAAAAAATTAATTAAAAAAAAATTAATAGCAGAAATGATTGCTCTTACGTGTGTGTGTGTATATATATATATATATATATATATATATATATATATATATACTGTATATATAAAAATAAATAAGATGACCAGTATGCTGGCCTGAATTTATGGGGGGAGCCCAGAGGGTATTTAACCACTTGCTTCCCGCCGTACGACTATAGACGTCCTGGCTTTGAAGAGGAATACCGTTGTTATGGTAGCAGCTAGCTACCATAACCCCAGTATCCTCTTCAAGAGCCGGTGCCCTCCGCCACTTACCGTGGCCGTCGATAGCGGAGGAGGCGATCCGGACCTGTCCCTAGCCTGACATGGGGACGAGTGAGGGGGAAGATGGCCCACCCATCTCCATGTCATTGCAGGGCGGAAGCAACGTCAAAACGTCACTTCCACCCATAGGTCTTAAAGGGCCATTGTATTTTTTATTTTTTTTCAAAATGACAATTTTTTTTCTTCTATTGCATTTTTGTGTAAATATGCGATCTGAGGTCTTTTTGACCCCAGATCTCATATTTAAGAGGACCTGTCATGCTGTTTACATTCCTTGTAATAGGAATAAAATTTACACCATTATTTTTTTTTTTAAAGGACAGTGAAAAAATAAAAAGTAAAAGGTAAAATAAATAATATGAAAATGGTGTTCAAACCACACATGTGAGGTATCGCCGCGATTGGTAGAGCGAGAGCAATAATTCTAGCCCTAGACCTCCTCTGTAACTCAAAACATGCAACCTGTAGAATTTTTTAAACGTCGCCTATGGAGATTTTAAAGGGTAAAAGTTTGTCGCCATTCCATGAGCGGGCGCAATTTTGAAGCGTGACATGTTGGGTATCAATTTACTCTGCTTTATATTATCTTTCACAATATAAAAAAAATTGGGCTAACTTTACTGTTGTCTTATTTTTTATTTAAAAAAAGTGCGTTTGTAAGACCGCTGCGCAAATACGGTGTGACAGAAAGTATTGCAACAACGGCTATTGTATTCTCTAGGGTGTTAGAAAAAAAAAATATATATATATATATATATATATATATATATATATATATATATATATAATGTTTGGGCGTTCTAAGTAATTTTCTAGCAAAAAAAAAAGTTTTTATCTTGTAAACACCAAATCTCAGAAATAGGCTCGGTACTGTAGTGGTTAAGCAGCCCACTCACCCATGCACACAAACGACAGCAATGCTGACTCTTAAAGTGGAGCTCCACCCTAAATAGCAACTTTTGCTATTTGGAACCCTCCCCCCCTCCGGTGTCACAATTGACACCTTTCAGGGGGGAGGGGGGTGAAGATACCTGTCTAAGACAGGTATTTTCACCCACATCCGGGAGTCCTCTCTCCGGGAATCTGCGGGAGTTACGTCACTTCCCGCAGACTTCCCTTGGTGTTCTGGGAGACACTCGGCTCCCAGAACACAGGAGCACCAATCAGAACGGCGCAGCGCGACTCGCGCATGCGCCGTAGGGAACCGGGCATGAAGCCGCAGGGCTTCACTTCCTGGTTCCCTCAGCGAGGATGGCGGAGGGAGCAGCAGAGCGACGAGCGGTCGCTCGTCCTCTGCTGCGGACGTCGCTGGACTCCAGGACAGGTAAGTGTCCAAATATTAAAAGCCAGCAGCTGCTGTAGCTGTAGCTGCTGGCTTTAAAAAAAATTTTTCCGGTGGAGCAACCCCTTTAAGTACTGTATACATGGCCAAGAATCTCATCAGGAAAAAACCCGTTGTTTTTCCTGACGAGATTCTTGACAAGAATCTTGTCCCGGCCGAGTGTACACACGTACCTTTCAAAAGAACCGCCGTTCTTTTGAATGGCACAAACGCGGTGACATCATCGACTACGACGAGTGTGCGAAGAAAATATTGGGGAATTGAGCATATATTCGCTCAGGGATTTTTTAACGGTGTTCGTTAAAGATAACTCATTCGAGGAATTCAATAAAATATGAAAAAAGTTTATTAATAGATACATACAAAATATAATAATATGCAATTTTTTTTTTAGAAAAGAACCATTCACATTCATGAAAAACAAAATGGTTACAGCTAATGACAGACTAGTGCTTTACGTCACTCTACTAGTTTCGCTTTTAGCAAGCTTCTTCAGGAGTCTGATAATGCACGTAGGTCATGCTGAAAAATATGAATATTGAAAATTGCATATAATGTAAGAATAATTCAATAGAAACACATATCTATAAAATATTGGTGCCTAAGAGCAAAAGTTGCTAGACAACCATGTGAGTTCAAATATAATATTAGAATGATATACCAAAACGTATATATTACATATACAGATCATTTTTAATTGTAAACAAAACCCAAGCTGCAAGGCAGGACTCACCCGGGAACCACATAGTTGCACACACGTGTAGAGATCATATGAAATGCAATGAGTGTTATTAGATTCCCCAATTAGAACAGGACCGACCGCCGAGGAAGAAGAGACACATCATAAAAACAGTCCGGGCCATAGAGAGCATAAGGATAATAAAAACCTATTAAGTAGATAGAATAATTAATGGTGTCATAGAGCGCAAATCATGCATATCTGGCCAATGATCACTATTGGCTGGTTAGGCCAAACGTACCAGCTGCTTAATCAAAATGATGTAGATTGTGCCGACCAGATCGTTATAAGAAAGCAATGTTTCCCCGTTAAATCCAAATGCACGCAGTGCTGGATTGGGGTTGAATAAGCCAAGTTGTAAATAGTTACTGCGAGCGTGGGGGCAGATAAACCCAGCTGGAACCAAAAAGAAGCATATTCATTTAGTGTTGAAAAGATAATCAAAATTTCAAAGCTTGAAACAAGGTCAATGCAACTTTGAATGGCTTTAAAGTGCCATATATGAAAAAGGGGAAAGAAGTTTTACCTTACATAGAATTCGGTAAACGAAAGCCGCTGGCGTCCTTCCCCTATTAGCGGGAGTGTGTCACTGACAATAGTGGTCATACCAGACCATGCTCTTATGCTCTCCATACCCGGCGGCGTCTGACATCACCGCCGGGCAGTGGACGTATAGTGCCTCGATTGTGCGCAGGTCCAAGCGGCACGGAATCGAGGGCGGCGTCTGGCACAGGAGCGGCGCACAGTATGCGTGTCAAAAAATGACAACACACACTGGGCCGCAGCGTCCGAAGCCAACGTGGCCATCTTGGGTAAGGGAAAGCTGTTGTGAAGGAATTCAACAGTAAGGGAAAGACAGGAGGCAAATCAGAAGAGATGCCTGTAAATGTCCTCCAATTATAAACTAGTGCCAAAGATGAAAGGGCCCCTGACATTTGAGGAATTGGGCGCAAACGCTTCCCAGGTGACCGGCATAATCACCTATGGGAGAGATAGCGCCCCGGGCGTCCATATGGCCGGAACTGTTAGATGCAACCATCCCCTCAACAGGCAAGACCTGAACAGTAGGGGGACAACAAACAGGGACACGTAGTAAATATTTTAATGAATAAAATAATGCTTAAATAACGGTCAATGAATAAAGAATCAATAATAAAAATTATAAGTAATGGATCCACTTGGCCTCCCTTTGGAGAAGGACCTTGTCATAATCCCCTCCCCTTTCACTGGGGGGGAAATATTCCAAGGCAAAGAAGTGCATTTTAGATGCATCAAATGCTTGGTACAGGCCGATGTGGCGGCTGATGAGTGTCTCCATTTTTTTCTTCTTTATAAGGGCAACATGATCACGAATTCTGTGATAGAATGGCCTTTTGGTTTTGCCTATATAAAAGGCCTGGCACTCGCACTGCATGATATAAGCAATGCCAATTGACTGACATGTCACAGAGAAATGTGGTCTGTAGGTACGTCCATTCGGAAGGACCACTGACTGGGCGGAATGGACATATCTACAGAAATTACATCTGTGACATGAACTCGTCCCTCGCATAGCTTGAGGGGATGAGGATGGAGAAATATGATGACTGTGCACCAAGCCATCACGTAGGGAACGGGCCCTTTTGTACGTGATTTCGGGGTATGACTTAATATGTTTCGATATTGAATCATCACTTGTAAGCAGATACCAGTATTTATTCAAAATACTTCGAATTTGTTCATGTTGTCCCGTGAACTTGGTGATAAGTCGGACCCCCGAGATCGATTTGATGGTCTTGGGATCATGTAAGAGGGATTTCCTCTCAAATTGTTTAGCCCGTATATATGCCCTTTTGAGGCACTTATTACTGTAACCCCGTTCCTGGAACCTGGTCTTCAGCAGTTTGGCTTGATTCTCAAAATCACTTTTGATTCTCAAAATTCAATATCGAAACATATTAAGTCATACCCCGAAATCACGTACAAAAGGGCCCGTTCCCTACGTGATGGCTTGGTGCACAGTCATCATATTTCTCCATCCTCATCCCCTCAAGCTATGCGAGGGACGAGTTCATGTCACAGATGTCATTTCTGTAGATATGTCCATTCCGCCCAGTCAGTGGTCCTTCCGAATGCACGTACCTACAGACCACATTTCTCTGTGACATGTCAGTCAATTGGCATTGTTTATATCATGCAGTGCGAGTGCCAGGCCTTTTATATAGGCAAAACCAAAAGGCCATTCTATCACAGAATTCGTGATCATGTTGCCCTTATAAAGAAGAAAAAAATGGAGACACCCATCAGCCGCCACATCGGCCTGTACCATGCATTTGATGCATCTAAAATGCACTTCTTTGCCTTGGAATATTTCCCCCCCCCGGTGAAAGGGGAGGGGATTATGACAAGGTCCTTCTCCAAAGGGAGGCCAAGTGGATCCATAACTTATCGGCCTTAAAATCCCCAGGCCTAAATGAGGCTTTTAGTTTCAAACCTTTTCTTTAATTTCATTCTTTTGTCCTGTCTTTAATTCACTCTGTTTATCATTTGTTCTTCTATATTACAACATGTGAATTTATAGGTTGATCCTGCATGTTTTAAATGTATATCTGTTGTTTGTGATCTGGACCCAACTTGCTGGGGATCTCTCCCTGGGCCCCCAAAACTACAATATAATGCTTTTCAACGGGAATGTCCATCTAAGATATACTTTTTTGATATAATTTTTATTATTGATTCTTTATTCATTGACCGTTATTTAAGCATTATTTTATTCATTAAAATATTTACTACGTGTCCCTGTTTGTTGTCCCCCTACTGTTCAGGTCTTGCCTGTTGAGGGGATGGTTGCATCTAACAGTTCCGGCCATATGGACGCCCGGGGCGCTATCTCTCCCATAGGTGATTATGCCGGTCACCTGGGAAGCGTTTGCACCCAATTCCTCAAATGTCAGGGGCCCTTTCATCTTTGGCACTAGTTTATAATTGGAGGACATTTACAGGCATCTCTTCTGATTTGCCTCCTGTCTTTCCCTTACTGTTGAATTCCTTCACAACAGCTTTCCCTTACCCAAGATGGCCGCGTTGGCTTCGGACGCTGCGGCCCAGTGTGTGTTGTCATTTTTTGACACGCATACTGTGCGCCGCTCCTGTGCCAGACGCCGCCCTTGATTCCGTGCCGCTTGGACCTGCGCACTATCGAGGCACTATATGTCCACTGCCCGGCGGTGATGTCAGACGCCGCCGGGTATGGAGAGCATAAGAGCGTGGTCTGGTATGACCACTATTGTCAGTGACACACTCCCGCTAATAGGGGAAGGACGAGAGCGGCTTTCGTTTACCGAATTCTATGTAAGGTAAAACTTTTTTCCCCTTTTTCATATATGGCACTTTAAAGCCATTCAAAGTTGCATTGACCTTGTTTCAAGCTTTGAAATTTTGATTATCTTTTCAACACTAAATGAATATGCTTCTTTTTGGTTCCAGCTGGGTTTATCTGCCCCCACGCTCGCAGTAACTATTTACAACTTGGCTTATTCAACCCCAATCCAGCACTGCGTGCATTTGGATTTAACTGGGAAACATTGCTTTCTTATAACGATCTGGTCGGCACAATCTACATCATTTTGACTAAGCAGCTGGTACGTTTGGCCTAACCAGCCAATAGTGATCATTGGCCAGATATGCATGATTTGCGCTCTATGACACCATTAATTATTCTATCTACTTAATAGGTTTTTATTATCCTTATGCTTTCTATGGCCCGGACTGTTTTTATGATGTGTCTCTTCTTCCTCGGCGGTCTGTCCTGTTCTAATTGGGGAATCTAATAACACTCATTGCATTTCATATGATCTCTACACGTGTGTGCAACTATGTGGTTCCCGGGTGAGTCCTGCCTTGCAGCTTGGGTTTTGTTTACAATTAAAAATTATCTGTATATGTAATATATACGTTTTGGTATATCATTCTAATATTATATTTGAACTCACATGGTTGTCTAGCAACTTTTGCTCTTAGGCACCAATATTTTATAAATATGTGTTTCTATTGGATTATTCTTACATTATATGCAATTTTCAATATTCATATTCATATATCAGACTCCTGAAGAAGCTTGCTAAAAGTGAAACTAGTAGAGTGACGTAAAGCACTAGTCTGTCATTAGCTGTAACCATTTTGTTTTTCATGAATGTGAATGGTTCTTTTCTAAAAAAAAATTTGCATATTATTATATTTTGTATGTATCTATTAATAAACTTTTTTCATATTTTATTGAATTCCTCGAATGAGTTATCTTTAACGAACACCGTTAAAAAATCCCTGAGCGAATATATGCTCAATTCCCCAATATTTTCTTCACATATACAATTGGGATAAGGTGTTCAAATATCTGTATGTAGTGTGGCCCCTATTCTATGATAATACGACGAGTGTGCGTTTGTCACATTCGATGCCGTCACCGCCATCTTGCTACACCCTACCTATCCCTAGGAAGCTACCGCGCATGCGTCAAAGTCATTTCGAGCATGCGCTGGTTTCCATGGTGACAGGTAAGTACACACACACTCGGGTTTCTTGTCGGGAAACAGGCCGACGAGAATCCCGACGAGAAAAAAGAAAGCAGGTCTTCTTTTTTTCTCGTCGAGATTCTGGTCAGTTTTCCTGACGAGAAACCTGAAAGCCTCGTACACACGGCCGGTTTTCTCGGCAAGAAAGCTCTGCAAGCAGTTTTCTTGTCGGCTCTTGCCGAGAAAACCGGCCGTGTGTACGAAGCTTCATTAGACAACTCAAATCCATCAGAAAAGTAGTTGCTGGTCCAGTGTTTCCTCTGCAGCTAGAAGTCTCTATTGCTAGCAGAAGTCTGGCACAGACCTGCTTACAGCTGAGTAATGCCACGTGCACACGACCATTTTTGTCGTCGGGAAAAATTAAATTTTTTCTCTTTGACGAGAAAAACGACCGTGTGTGGGCTTTTTATAATTTTTCCTGACGAGAAAAACGGCATGAATAACGACGGGAAAAATTAGAACATGCTCCAATTTTTCTCGTCGTGATTCACGGCATTTTTTTACGCTGCAGTTTTCCCATAGGGAAACACTGCCGGGGAGCCTACACACGGTCGTTTTTCTCGACCAAGAGAAAAAATGTTGGGAAAACCGGCCGTGTGTAGGGGAACAAGCCGTTCCTCGTTTTTCCCGTCTATTTTCTCGACTGTGTTTTCACCGTCGAGAAAATCGATCGTGTGTACACGGCATCACACTTCTGCAGCCAGCTGCCTATGCTAAAATCTCTTTGATGCAGTAAGTCAGCATTAAATCAATTGGTCTTGCCAAATGAACACACGATTGAGAATGATTGTGTGGGCAATTACATGGTCAATTTTGACAGAGTATGAAGGACCCAGATGCACACAGGACTGTTTTAATAAACGTATAATGAGGTCATTTGCGGAGGACTGTCATAGACAAAAGAGCCCTTAGAGTTGCTGGAAAGGAGGTCACAGCCTAACTGTAAGTGACTTCTTTTTCTCCAAATATGTTTGCTACTTTTCATCTTTCAGATTGCTTTTCAGTATGCCATGAGTTACTCAATAGATCAGCAGTGGTTGCTTGTCTGGCTTTGTGTGTATAGTTTATTTTTTCCTTAACATAACATATGTAGCGCCCCTTTACTTTTTAGGGGTGTTATGTACCTAAATTTAGGGGTTGGTCTGAGCTGGTAGCCAGGCTCGGACCACTTTGATTGCTAGGTATTTGCTTCTGCCTATGTGATACTGCCTGGTGTATGGTTCCCTGTGGCCTGTAGGTGGCACTGCCATATCAGATCAGGGTTGAGCCATGGGTGGAATTACTGTGCCTTAGGGTGTCCTGTCTGGGCAGCGGTACAGTGGGCGTGGTCGGCCTGCTGTGCATGCCGGGAGAGGGTACATAAGGGGGCGGACGCCATCTTTAGGGGAGTCGAGGAGTGGTGGAGAGAAGAGTGGAGTGGAGGAGCCGGAGGGGTGTGCCCCTCGGGGGTGCGATGACTGGCCGAGAAGTCTCGGGCACCTTTGGCCCGAGGCTGCAACGTTCCAGGTAGGCCCAGTACCTTTAACTGGGTCTACAGTTCGCCCATTGGAGTCCCAGGGTGCCCAGGGGAGGGTACCCGCTCTGACCGTGAGGAAGCCAGGGGAGGATCGGTCCCACTGAGGAGATGAGTAATGGAAGATTGCTGTCTCTGGAGAGGCCTGGTGACCTGTCAGAGGGAAGGATTCCTTATTCAGGAAGGCTAACCTGTAGAGTGCCCATTGGCATTATCCTGTTCTTAAAAGTCTACAGAGGTTAGAGGATCTTCTGTACCCGTCCCTGGAGGGGATAGGGTGACAGAACTGTTCGAGCTCCACACCGGCTGCTAGGACTAGGACTAGAGGACTATCTGGGTGAGCTAAACCTACTCGGGATCGAGTGCCGACGAGGTTACTAGTTCTGCCTGGATCTAATCCCTCACACTTATCCCTTCTTTCATCCATCTGTCTCTGTCTACTACGCAGCAAATAGAAAATAAACTCTCTGTTGGAGTTAAAGTGTTTCTGGACATTGGCTTCTTTGGGGGAAGAAATAGAGACTTGACCCCATACTCTGGGGAAGAGAACCAGTGGAAGAAGGTAACTCGCTGCAGGACCCAAAATTTGTGAACACCGCTTAACCTCTTCAAACAGGAGGGTACGGGCATATAGCACGGTGTGCCTTGACTTGCAAGTGAGCCAGGCGAGAAAAAGGTTTGTGTGCTCCACATAAAAGAGGATAAAGGTAACATTCATTTCCAATCCTTAGGGCTATTAGAATAGTTTAAGTAAAGCAGTAAAGTCTGAAAATGAACAATATTAACAAAAAAAACCCTCCATAATGTGCTAGTATGCATCGCCTGTAACAAAAGGGATTCCTCCAGCAGCGCTCTATCACTATCGGGTGGGAAATTCAGGTACAATCATTAAACAGCCAATGGTCCCGTACACATAATCTTAAAGTAGAAGGACTGACTTCCCAATGGGGGTACCATCCATGCCAAATGTGAGTAAATCACCATAAAGACAGTATGTAGTTAAAATAGTTGTAGCGGGCATTTAAATTGGGGGGGAGCATCTGGGTTAGTTAACCCAGATGTACTAATTGTTAGGGAATCTGAGAATCCCTTTTGTGGTTCTTGGAGGACTCTGGTGGTGCAAGATTCCCTGTGGCCTGCAGGTGGCGTTGTCGCCCTGGGCCGGAGTTGAACCTGCACCGCAAGACTGTACCTTTTTGTCCTTTCCTGGCGCCGGTACAGCGGGGCGGGGAACCCGCTGTGACGCAAAAGGAGAGGAGATAAAAGGGGCGGACGCCCTGACCTCGGGGTTCAGAGTTGGAGGACGCGGCCGCACCCAGGCACCTTCGGCCTGGGTGCTGGCGTTCCGGAGATCCGGGCCCAGGTGCACTTGACCTGGCCGGAGCGAGAGATGGAGTCCATCCCAGGCACCTTAAGCCTGGGGTGAGGTACTACGGCCATGGCCTGAAGCCCAGGACTTCGACTGGGTTCAGCGAGGGTGGAGGAGTCCGAGGGGCCCTAAGGTGTTGGGACCCGTATCTGAGGCGAGGAGGCAGGGGAGTGTAACCCTTCCGGATAGCCCGGTACAGCATTAATCCGGTGACGGCGGGGCCTCTGGTAACTCCCTTGGAGGGATGTCTTCCCCCTGACAGAGGCTGCAATGTAGCGAAGGTAACGCCAGTTCCTGTTCTCTAGAGTCGCTGGAAGAGACTCTGAAGCCAAAAAGTCCATTTAACAGCCACTGTGCTTAGCAACCGTTGGTGAAACCTCAACGGTTTAGTTTCTTTGAGGATTGTGCCTTGACCTACTCCCCACCAATACTGGACTGTTCTATGGGTCTCAAACTGTCTGCTCGCAAAGGACTATTTGTTTGCCGTTATGGAATAAATAAGTGTTGGACCTTTTCAGTGTGTGGTACTCCAATTACTGGGAGCAAAGGGGGTTATCAGCAGAACAGACTTGGCTCTGAGCGTATTACACAGCCTGGGTGTAATTAGATGCTGGCCTTCACCTCTACATGCTGCACTCTAGAGGACATGGGCCGTGGCGCACCTCGCTCTCCCCTTCAAAGTACCCCTAGACCAAAGCCAAAGTATCCACCAAAGAAGAGAGAGAGGGTGAGGCCGCTACATAGTCAAGGCACATACACTTACCGACCACTTTATTAACACCTGTTCAATTGCTTAGTAACACAAATTGATAATCAGCCAATGACATGGCAGGAGCTCAATGCATTTAGGCATCTAGACGTGGTGAGAACAACTTGCTGAAGTTCAAACCCAAGCATCAGAATGGGGAAGAAAGGGGATTTAAGTTACTTTGAACGTGGCATGGTTGTTGGTGCCAGATGGGCTGGTCTGAGTATTTCAAAGACTGCTGATCTACTGGGATTTTCCCGCACAACAATCTCTAGGGTTTACAGAGAATGGTCAGAAAAAGAGAAAATATCCAGTAAGCGGCAGTTGTGTGGTTCGAGATGATAGAAAGTCAATAGTAACTCAAAAAAGCACTCTTTGCAACCAAGGTAAGCAAAATAGCATCTCTGAACGCACAACACATCGAACCTTGAAGTAGATGGACTACAGCAGCAGAAGACCACACCGGGGGCCACTCCTGTCAGCTAAGAACAGGAAACTGAGGCTACAATTCACACAGGCTCACCAAAATTGGACAAACAACATGAAAGCATAGATCCATCCTGCCTTGTATCAACGGTTTATGCTGGTGGTGGTGGTGTAATGGTGTGGTTGACAACTTCTTGGCACAGTTTGGGCCCCTTAGTACCTATTGAGCATCATTTAAACGCCACGGCCTACCTGAGTATTGTTGCTGACCATGTCCATCCCTTTATGACTACGGCATACCCATCTTCTGATGGCTACTTCCAGCAGGATAATGCAACAGGTCACAAAACTCAAATCATCTCAAACTTGTTTCTTGAACATGACAATGAGTTCACTGTACTCCAATGGCCTCCACAGTCACCAGATCCCAATCCAATGGAGCACCGTTGGGATGTGGTGGAACAAGAGATTCGCTGCCAACAAATCTGAAGCAATTGCATGATGCTATCATTTCAATATGGACCAAAAGCTCTGAAGAATGTTTCCAACACCTTGCTGAATTTATGCCACGAAGAATTAAGGCAATTCTGAAGGCAAAAGGTGATCCAACCCGGTACTAGTAAGCTGTACCTAATAAAGTGGCGGGTGAGTGTATATTCATAATATTCATATTCATAAGTATCTTAGAAACAAACTCAGTTCACATTAAACCAGCCTGAGTCGGTCCTTCTATTTTAAGATTATGTGTACAAAACCA
Organism: Rana muscosa; assembly: GCA_029206835.1. Classification (NCBI taxonomy): domain Eukaryota; kingdom Metazoa; phylum Chordata; class Amphibia; order Anura; family Ranidae; genus Rana; species Rana muscosa. The sequence goes on from CM055116.1 coordinate 576,608,709, forward strand.
TTGGCTGTTTATTGATTGTACCTGAAGCCTCCTTGGCTTACTCACTTGCACCTCTATGGGCAAAATACACATGCTACGAATTCCAGTCTACCCTACTAGCTGATATTACTCTATTAAAGATTAGCAGTGGGTTCCAGTGTACTGATTCTGTGTACTGATTCTGTCACATGTGCTCCTGAAGAAGGATTCCCGAAACTTGTCGAGTCCACATGTGAACTGTAATCAGAATCTTTGCATGTTGTGAGCCCCTAGGTGGAGAGTAGGGTTGCACCGATACCGTTTTTTTGCCGGCGAGTACCGACACTTTCGGTCAAGTACTCACTAATTCTGAGTACTGATACCTTTACGTGCGATTTGAACCCATACTGTAACGGGAAGGCCCGGGGAACCCAGAAGCTCTTAGAAAGTATGAGATACCCTTGCTTCAGCTTCCCCAATGCCTCTTATGTGTAAACCACCCTGTGTCTCACTTGGGGCACAGGGTGAATGAGATCACTATGATCTGTGATAATCAGATTCAATGCAGTATATATATTGTATATAAATTGGATATATACTGTGTGTGGGTTGTTTATGTAATACTTGAAGGTGGGGGGTTGATTTACATTCTACTGTCTAGTGTGGCTTGTGGTAATTAAGTCTGTAATTATAGGGGAGCTCGTTATGTTTCTATTGTGTAAAGTCTTTTGATACTGGGAATTAAGCCTATAATTATAGGTTGTGGAACTAGCAGACAGACAGGTTAATTGAAGAGATGCTGATGAGTCACCTGCCTACTTGTGTATGCTACAGATCCTTTCATTATGTGAAGTCGTTTGATAATGTGGATTGGGAAACAAAAGCTAACCTGTTGTCGTCTAAGAGGTGTCAAAATAATGTGTATTGGGCCTTGTTATGTTGTGGGTGGAGCTGGACCATTGTTCATTTAGATTAATGCAGTATTGGTTGAGTGTATAAAAAGTTACAGTGTTTCTCAATAAATGTCAGTCTATCCTGGAAAGATACAGAGTGCATCTCGTTCTTTTGAAAGGATTAATTCCTATGGGAAGTGGTCGTCTGACTGTGGAGGATCGACAGTGAATGTGTGTCCAGGAGAGGGATATCTATATCTAGATATCTATATCTAGATATCTATCTAAAAACGGCGTTAACCCCTTTCATATTTGGGGGTGTCGTTACATTGGTTGACAGCGGTGGGATTTTCCCTCAAGTTCCTGGGACACTCCAAACCACCACAGTGAATGACCAGCTATGCAGCCTGCAGGAAAGCCACGCTGAAAGACCTACTTGAGAGCTGTGGATGATATGGAGTTCCAGGGAGCTAGCCTGGCTGAAGAATCAGCAGTGGAAAACCTGAAGATTGCCATCCCTAAAGCCGAAGTGGATGATATGGAGTTCCAGGGAGCTAGGGCAGTTGGCTCATCTCCCCAGCCACAGATTACAGAAGGTATGGACTTAAGGGACTGTTCAGAGGATGTTATGGATTATGCATCGCCTGCTCAGGTACTGGCAGCAGGACAGAATACTGCAGACCCCTGCTCTACACCCGTGGCAGTTTTGGAGGCCCGAGGTGAGAAGGTGATGGTTCTTCTTTCCAAGTGGATTTCAGAGATGCAGGGAGGAGAAGCAGCCCTTTTCCCTCCCCAACAGTTAGCCAGAGCAGATGGTGTGGAGTCCCCAGCAGAAGTGCTGGCAACAGGACAGAGGGCTAGCAACCTCTGCCCAGCACCGGAAACAACTGTGGAGTTTCAGGAAGCTGGGGCAGTTGGCCCCTCTCTCCAGCAACAAGCTGAGGGGGTAAAGCTTTTACCCCCAGCTGAATCACGGGCAGCAGGGCAGAATGCTACTGGCCTCTGCACACAACTGCAACTTGAGCGGAGATCAGTGGATGGGACTGCGGTCTCCACTCACAGCAACCCAGCAGAAGAGCTGGCAACAGAGCAGAGTGCCGCGGGCCTCTGCTCTTAACTAACAGAAGAGGGAGTTCCTGTGGTACTGGATGGGACTTCGGTCCTCACTGACACAACCCCAGAAAATGGTGTGAAACTGAGACAAGAGGATGTCAGCCTTGCTTTTCAAGCACTGGGGGATTTTCACCTACCACAAGTGGATGGGACTTCAGTCTCCACTTGTATACCTCAGGGATGCTGGGCAGTCGGCCCAGATCCCCAACAGCATGACGGACTGAGCCCAGTCACCCTGCCTTCTCCCCAGCGGCGGGTATGTTCTCTGACAGAGGCAGAGGTTGGCTGGGTAAGTAATGCTCTGTTTGGAGCAATTTATTTGGGGTACTGTGTGGATACCGGCATTAGAAGAATGGAACTATGGACTAACTTCGGAATCAACCCGTCTGGGATCGCCTCCTGTGTTAGTCTCCTGCCGAAAGGGGAGAGATGTAACGGGAAGGCCCGGGGAACCCAGAAGCTCTTAGAAAGTATGAGATACCCTTGCTTCAGCTTCCCCAATGCCTCTTATGTGTAAACCACCCTGTGTCTCACTTGGGGCACAGGGTGAATGAGAACCCCACTATGATCTGTGATAATCAGATTAAATGCAGTATATATATTGTATATAAATTGGATATATACTGTGTGTGGGTTGTTTATGTAATACTTGAGGGGGGGGGTGATTTACATTCTACTGTCTAGTGTGGCTTGTGGTAATTAAGTCTGTAATTATAGGGAGCTCGTTATGTTTCTATTGTGTAAAGTCTTTTGATACTGGGAATTAAGCCTATAATTATAGGTTGTGGAACTAGCAGACAGACAGGTTAATTGAAGAGATGCTGATGAGTCACCTGCCTGCTTGTGTATGCTACAGATCCTTTCATTATGTGAAGTCGTTTGATAATGTGGATTGGGAAACAAAAGCTAACCTGTTGTCATCTAAGAGGTGTCAAAATAATGTGTATTGGGCCTTGTTATGTTGTGGGTGGAGCTGGACCATTGTTCATTTAGATTAATGCGGTATTAGTTGAGTGTATAAAAAGTTACAGTGTTTCTCAATAAATGTCAGTCTATCCTGGAAAGATACAGAGTGCGTCTCGTTCTTTTGGAAGGATTAATTCCTATGGGAAGTGGTCGTCTGACTGTGGAGGATCGACAGCGAATGTGTGTCCAGGAGAGGGAAGATATCTAAAATGGCGTTAACCCCTTTCATATTTGGGGGTGTCGTTACACATACAAAAATGAATGGACTCAAATCGCCTTTCAAATAATCGCTTGCAATTTGAACAGAAATGCAGTGCAATTCCTATCTGAATCGCATGCGGTTTTCACCCCTGGTCCTGTGTGAACCCAGGCTAAAATCACTATGACAAGCCTGGGTTCACACAGGAGTGGTGCCTGAAACCGCATGTGATTCGGACAGGAATTGCACCGCATTCCTGTTCAAATTGCATGCAAATCTTTGTAGTGGAATTTCAGCCCATTCATGTTGTATGGGTTCAAATCGGACCGCAAAGGTATTGGTTTCAGTTATCGAAGCATTTTCATGAGTATCAGTATCGGTGCAACCCTAGTGGAGAGTAATTTTTATTGCTGTGTAATAGATTTTTAATGGAACATAATAAAGTTGTTTTTATGGCACTCAGTTTCTCTTCTATATGTTCACACAAAGTCCATAACTACATACTATGTCCATAGTTGTAGAGAACCTGCCACGTGGAAAATTAGACGGATGTTAAAGACCAAGATTGCTAACCAGGGAAAGATTACTCAACACAGAAAGGAGCAATGACCCATAAGCCTAGCAGTGTTGCCAACCGTCAGTATTTTTAATGGCAGACAGAAAAAAATGGGCACTTTTCTCCAGCCAGTAAATACCAGTGACAGGAAAAGATTGGCAGTAAAAAATATGGCTGTGGCGCCCAGCTCTGAGCTGCGCATGCACAGTTCCGGTCTGGAGGCAGCCAAGACCATCTCAGTGCCTGCCATAGGTGTGCGCATAGGGTGTGCCAGGTGTGCCCAGGCACACCCTAATCACCCTGTACAGCACAGATTCCCCCTACAGCCCTGGTTCCCCCTCCTTCCCCCCGCAGCGCTTCTGGCTTCCCTACTCTCCTCTCCCTCCAGCTGTTGCTGCAGGGATGTTTTAGGATGAGTAGGGGGAGGGGCCGGTAAATATGTAACTTACCGGCCCCTTCCCTTTCATCGTGAGTGGTCGGTACTATGTGTTTGATCTTTGGGGTGCACACCCTAATGCAATAGGCTGCGCACACCTATGGTGCCTGCTATAGTGTGTTCGGGCACTGCTGTTGGGGGGGGGGGGGTGTCTGGCAGAGGCGGTGCCTGAGCATGTCGTGTGATGTCATGGTGCAAGTGGCTGAAGCCTCATGTGTGGGTCTGCAAGGCAAGCTAGGAACAGGACTGTCAGTGCTGTTTGGATTGGAGAGGACTGAAGGGCACTGGCTTGAAGAGAGACTGTCACTGTGACTCAGGGGGGGATGTGTTGTGTCAGTTAGGTGTCATCATTATCTGTGCTGCTGCACATTGCTGTCAGTGTCACTGTGAGAGTCAATTCCATGTGTGTCCGCCTGCCCATTCTATTTTTTTGCCCTCTTGAGTCTTGTTTGCTATTAAGGCAAAAAAACATATTTCTTATATTATTTTTGATATAGTAAGTAGGGATGAGCCGAACACCCCCCTGTTCGGTTCGCACCAGAACCTGCGAACAGACAGAATGTTTGCGTGAACTTTAGAACCCTATTAAATACAATGGACTCGAACGTTCAAAATCAAAAGTGCTAACTATAAAGGCTAATATGCAAGTTATTGTCCTAAAAAGTGTTTGGGGACCCGGGTCTTGCCCCAGGGGACATGTATCAATGCAAAAAAAAAGTTTTAAAGACGGGAGCAGTGATTTTAATAATGCTTAAAGTGAAACAATAAAAGTGAAATATTCCTTTAAATTTCGTACCTAGGGTGTGTGTATAGTATGCCTGTAAAGTCGTGCTTGTTTCCCGTGCTTAGAACTGTCCCTGCACAACGTGTCATTTCTGAAGGAAAAAAAGTAATTAAAACTCACTCGCGGCTATAATGAATTGTCGGCTCCCGGCAATACATAGAAAAGTCATTGGTAAAAAAAAAAATGCGTGGGGTTCCCTCAAATATCCATACCAGGCCCTACAGGTGTGGTATGGATTTTAAGTGGAACTCCACCCCAAATTAAAAAAAAAATGGCGTGAAGTTCCCCCAAAAATCCATATCAGACCCTTTATCCGAGCACGCAACCTGGCAGGCCGCAGGAAGAGAGGGGGGGACGTGAGAGCGTCCCCCCTCCTGAACCGTACCAGGCCACATGCCCTCAACATGGGGATGATGTCCCCATGTTGATGGGGACAAGGGCCTCATCCCCACAACCCTTGCCCGGTGATTGTGGGGGTCTGCGGGCAGGGGGCTTATCAGAATCTGGAAGACCCCTTTAACAAAGGGGACCCCCAGATCCCGGCCCCCCCAATGTGAATTGTTAATGGGGTACATTTTACCCCTACCATTTCACAAAGAAAGTGTAACAAATTGTAAAAAAAAACACAGACACCGTTGGGAAAGTCCTTTATTAAAAAAAAAAAAAAAAAAAAAACATTCCAGCTATGAAATCCAATGTCCCGCGGCGATTCGATGTCCAGCGCTGTCCACACGAAACGTCATTGGCTGAGCCTGAGCGGACCTGATGGGGAACTTCCTCCGCAGTGTAATAAATTAATAGATCAGGTCGGATCACCGCGGGACACTGGATTTCATCGCTGGAATGTTTTTTTTTATTTTTAATAAAGGACTTTCCCAACGGTGTCTGTGTTTTTTTTTACAATTTGTAAATTGTTACACTTTCTTTGTGAAATGGTAGGGGTACAATGTACCTCATTACCAATTCACATAGGGGGGGCGGGATCTGGGGGTCTTCCAGATTCTGATAAGCCCCCTGTCCGCAGACCCCCACAACCACCGGGCAAGGGTTGTGGGGATGAGGCCCTTGTCCCTGTGAAATGGCATGTTGAGGGCATGTGGCCTGGTACGGTTCAGGAGGGCGGGGCGCTCTCTCGTCCTGCCCTCTTTTCCTGCAGCCTGCCAGGTTGCGTGCTCGAATAAAGGGTCTGGTATGGATTTTTGGGGGAACTCCATGACATTTTTTTTTAAATTTGGGTTGGAGTTCCCCTTAAAATCCATACCAGACCTGAAGGGCCTGGTATGGACATTTGGGGGGAACCCCACGCTTTTTTTTTTAAATTTGCGGCAGGGTTCCCCTTAATATCCATACCAGACCTGAAGGGCCTGGTAATTGAATTTGGGGGGACCCCCACGCATTTTTTTACCAATGACTTTTCTATGTATTGCCGGGAGCCGACAATTCATTATAGCTGCAAGTGAGTTTTAAATGACTTTTTTTCCTTCAGAAATGACACTTTTTGCAGGGACAGTTCTAAGCACGGGAAACAAGCGCGACTTTACAGGCATACTATACACACACCCTAGGTACGAAATTTAAAGGAATATTTCACTTTTATTGTTTCACTTTAAGCATTATTAAAATCACTGCTCCCGAAAAAACTGCAATTTTTAAAACTTTTTTTGCATTGATACATGTCCCCTGGGGCAGGACCCGGGTCCCCAAACACTTTTTATGACAATAACTTGCATATAAGCCTTTAAAATTAGCACTTTAGATTTCTCCCATAGACTTTTCGAATTTGCAGCGAACACCCCAAATTGGGCGAACAGGCAATGTTCGAGTCGAACATGAGTTCGACTTGAACTCGAAGCTCATCCCTAATAGTAAGTAAGTATACTTACTATATCAAAAAAATAAAATAAGAAATATATATTTTTGCCTTACCTTAATCACATTGCTAATTGCATATTGTACTTGTCTGTAGCCTATATACCAAAAATTGCACTTAAAACTGTAATTTTGTAACTATGGGAAATGTCAGTAAAAACGTTGCTGTGCCAGTAAATTTTGGGTGTCGTGTCAGTAAATTTCAATATGGTAGGTTGACAACACTGAGGCCGAGCAAGGAGCTGGACAGCTTGAATCACTTAGAGGTATAATGATAACTAATTCCCATTTGGATCAAAAACAAACATCAAACAGCATGGTTAACAAGTAAAAAGAACCAGTCCCCTGGAAGAAACAGGTGCCAGCCAAGGGAACCTGGGAAAAGGTCCTTGAAAGACAAGATTAGCTGGTTTAGTAGGAAGGTCCTAAGCCCCTGTAGCGGGGGTGGCGGTTTGTAGCGTGATATACTGTAAGACTGTCATTAACAGTGTGAAGCAATGCATTGTGGAATCTACGGTACCAGGAGAATGGGACTCCATTGACATAAGTAGGTAATGTCACATGGATCTTCGCCTCCTTACTGCAAGACGTCTGTGTGAGGCCTGCTGCCCGGGGGACTAGGCCTGAAGCCTGGGCCTACAACCTTGCAGGGGACCACTGAGACAATTGGGCGACCTCTTCTGTGTGACCCCCTCGCGCTTCCTAAATTCCAGAGTCGTTCGTCTGCTGACATTTCCAGCTGCCGAGAGAGGGACCGGAGTCTGCACGTTGCGGAGAGGCCACGGATTGAATTACTTTCAGCCAAACAAAACAGGTGGACTAAGCCTGCTCTGGTGAAAGGGCACCTGCCTATATTCTACAACTGTTCTAGGCCCATTGACTCTTGAAGGCCCAACAGCAGCAGAATAGTACGCCACACGTATATCAGGACATAGTGCAGCGCGTGATTACTACGCAGACTGAGATAGAGTTATACTGACTGAACGTTCACTTCCATAAACATTGTGAAGCTTTAATTGCCTCCTCATTCCCTTGGATTACAATTTAAAGTGCACCAACGTTTGCTAGCCAAGACTCCCACCATTGAGGAATTTGTGTAGTGATCTTTGTCAGGCCTGACTGGAACTAACACTGCAGGACATAGGGTGGTATTGCCCACTAGGGGGAGCTCGCGAGCATTATACTTGTTTCTAGATCGCAAGTAGATTTCAACATTGTTTTAGAAATCCCTTTATCTTTATCCTTATTGACTCTTGCAGGGCCCTGCATAGTCAACTGTATATATATATATATATATATATATATATATATATATAAACGTGTAGCGTTACCTTCAACTAAGAGGGCCGCAGATTTAGTTTTGGGCCCTGAAGACAGCTCCGCCAACCCCCGGCAATTTACTCGACCCCCTACTGGCACAGTTAGTCTAGGGTAATATGTGTATATCTTATGCTCTATGATTAAATTAAAATACCAAGTCAGTGATAGAAGAATAACGAATTTACTTTCTATGGTAATAAAAATCAACAGTGATAACAGATCATATGAATCTATCTGCAGAGCCCTGCAGCAGCAGTCACACTATAACTATTAAGATATGGCACACACGCGCCACGTGTAACAGTACTTCACTATGCGCCCTATAGCGCAGCAACTAAATAAACTACCTAGATGGCCAGGCCTGACCATATAACTCAGTCTCTAGGGGGGTAAAATTCTTCGCATGCAAGTCTTTAAACGGTGGTGCACATTTCAGGAACACATTTGTAATCCAAGGGGGGGGGGGTAAAAATGCCAACACAGTACACTCCACTAGAGATCCGTTTGACTCAGTTCTGCTATGGATCTCAAGTGGGGGAAAATAACTAAAATAGGAACTGGTGGGCCACGGCAGTCTGTAGGCCTAACAATGGTATACAGTATTTGTGGATTGAGCATGTGCTCGCTCACCCCTCCGGACGCGATCCCAGTCCGGGAACTTCCACCTGCTGTGTCTCCTCACACAGCTCTGCAGCAGTCTGGTCTCCGGCTCAGCAGTGGTTGAAAAAAACCGAGTCAGATGCCACCCAGGCTCGCAATGGGGTAAAGGCTCTTTTGGGTAGCAGCACAAGGCCCCAGGCTTCAGGCCTTGCACCACAGCGGATCCGCACAGGAAGATCTCTCCCTTGAAGTCTTGTGTCCCAAAGAGGCCGAGCCCAGCCTCGCCTCCTCCTTTTATAACCCCTCCCATGAGTTTCTGGGGTGGAAACATTGCCAAAAGAGGTTCTGGGTAAGGTAGTCCTGGGAGTCTTAAAGGGGACCCTGCTACACACTCCCCCCACTTAAACTCTTTGGTCCCCAAAGACAATTCTAGCATACATTGCGTACAACCCTAGACAACATTGCGTATGATGTTGGCATAGGGAATTCCCACCAAAACAAAGGGGTTGAATTCCCTTGCCCACAGGTCACACTATCATGAGTGGCCTGCCTAACTGTGCCAGAGAGTGAGTGGGGGTTGCCCTCCACCAAATGAACAGTGGAGAGATCCGGATTCTCTACACTCCTTCTGGCAGTGACCACAGAATCTTCTGAGCTCTTCCCCATTTGTGGGTAAGTCAACTTTTTGGGAGGCCTTATGACTCTTCGAGCCCTTTGCTCTCTTTGGGTTTCTGGCTCTGGCGCCACAGGCTCTCCTTCCGTAGCAGGCTCGGGCAACACGGCAGGCTCTGTAACATCTGCTTCAGGAGCCGAGGGATACATAGAGTCTCTAGGGTCCTTTTCAGAGTAAGTATCACAAGCATCTTCCCAGTAATCTGATGAAGGACTAGATGGGATGAACTCAGGGGCTTCTGCATTCAGTTGCCCATCTATAGTGTCTTCAGTGGTTGGAAGATCTATAGGAGAAGTTCCTGAAGTTGGGGTAGGCCACAGCCAGTCAAGTTCTCTTCCTTCATCTCCACTGAGTTCAGAGGCCTCTCCATCTTCAGCCCGAGAGGTCTGGGACCGAGTGTTTGGCCTGGGGGTATCCAGAATAGAGACTGGTTCAGGGGAGTCCCTCAATGGAGGTATCCTGACCGCTTCAGCAAGTGGGAGCAGGTGGTTTCGATGCCACGTCTTCAGTGGTCCTACCTTTCCTTCTGGCTTCAACTTGTAGACAGGTAGGCCCGGCAGCTTCCTACAGATGACATAGGGTTCAGATCTCCATCTGTCTGCAAGTTTGTGTTTTCCAGGGACTCCCAGATTGCGTAGCAGTACTCGGTCCCCGGGCTGCAGGTCTTGCACCCGGACCTTCAAGTCGAAGTTTCTTTTGTTTCGAGCTCCCCTTTGATCTGAGGCCGCTTGAGCTTGTTCATAGGCTACTTTCAGGCTGTGTCTGAGCCTGTCCACATATCCTTTGTGGGATGTGGCTGAGGAATGGTCTAGAGAGGTGCCAAAGGCCAGGTCCACAGGTAACCTTGCTTCTCTTCCAAACATGAGTCGATATGGGGAGTAGCCTGTAGCATCACTGGTGGTGCAGTTGTAAGCGTGTACTATAGCTGCTATGTGTTTGCTCCAATGTTGTTTCTTCTCACTATCCAGAGTTCCCAACATGTTGAGCAGGGTTCGGTTAAACCTCTCCGGCTGAGCATCTCCCTGTGGGTGATAAGGTGTGGTTCAGGTTTTCTTGATTCCCAACGAATCCAGTAGTTTCCGGATCAGCCGACTCTCAAAGTCCCTTCCTTGATCTGAATGGAGTCGCTGTGGCAGCCCATAATGGACAAAATACTTCTCCATAAGTACCTTGGCTACTGTGGAAGCCTTCTGGTCTTTGGTTGGGAAAGCTTGGGCATACCGGGTGAAATGATCGGTTATCAACAGAACATTTCCTAGTCCACTCAGGTCGGGTTCGAGGCAGAGGAAATCAATGCATACCAGATCCATTGGGCCTTGACTTTGTAGATGGCCCATTGGGGCAGCTTGATGGGGTAAAGTCTTCCTCTGGATGCAGCGCGCACATGAATGGCAGTACTCTTCTACTTCTGCCCTCATGCAGGGCCAATAGAACCGACTTCTGACGAGTTGAAAGGTCCTTTCCGCCCCTAGGTGGCCGTGATTGTCATGTAGGGCAATCAGAACAGTCTCTCGATGTTTTTCCGGAAGAAACAATTGCCATTTATCTTCCAGGTCATCAGAGGGGCCCCTTCGGTAGACCACTCCCTGATGCACCTGCAACCTGTCCCACTCTTTCCTCAACAGGCGAGCTTCCTTTGAGGAGTGGCGCAGGAGTCTATTTGGATCCTGATTCTCCAGGGCTTCCAGAACCAATTTCCCCATGGGGTCTTCTAATTGGTCACATCTCAGTTCCTTCTTGGACAGTTTCGGCAGATTGTCTTCCTCCAGTTGGGTTACTCCACAGTATTGTTTGGGGGCTCCTACCATGGTAACTCCTATCTCTTCCGCCATTGAGCCTCCCCTGGCTTGTAATTCAGCCCCTTGACAAAGGGCCCGCACCCCGTCAGGTGCCACTTGAGTCCAGTCTTCTATGTCACTGGTGGGGGCATGAGATCTCCTGGACAAAGCATCTGTGTCTCGATTTCCAGCCCCTGGCCTGTACTTTAGGCTGAAATTGAATCCAGACAGTGCGGCCAGCCACCTATGTCCAGTAGCGTCCAGCTTTGCTGTGGTGAAAAGGTAGGTAAGGGGGTTGTTGTCGGTCTTCACAGTGAACTCCGCCCCATACAGGTAGTCTTTGAGCTTGTCTACTACCGCCCACTTAAGGGCCAGGAACTCCAGCTTGTGAGTGGGGTAGTTTTTCTCAGAGGGGGTCAGGCTCCTGCTCACGTAGGCAACAGGCCACAGTTGTCCTTCGTGTTCTTGGTAAAGTACTCCTCCCAGACCGTCATGACTAGCATCTACATGTAGTTCATAGGGTTTGGTTGGGTCTGCGTAGGCCAAGACTGGGGCAGTGGTTAGGCTCTTCTTCAATGCCTGGAAGGCCTCTTCACACTTCTGGTTCCACTGATCTCTGACTGACTCTCCCGGCTTCCTGGGCCCTGAGTTGTCCTATTCCCCCTCGGTCTTGAGTAGTTCATTCAATGGTCTAGCAATTCGGGCGAATCCTTCCACAAACCTCCTGTAATAGGTGCAGAACCCTAAGAAGGATCTGAGTTCTGTTACTGTGGTGGGTCGTGGCCAGGAGGTAACTGCCTCCAATTTCTCAGGGTCTGTGGCCACCCCTTCTTCAGACACTATGTGCCCAAGATAGTTCACAGAAGACTGATAGAACCGACACTTCTCAGGCGAAAGCTTGAGTCCCTCCTCACTGAGTCTTCTCAACACTTTTTCCAGCCTCTCCTCGTGTTCTTCCAAGGTTCTCCCAAAAACAATGACATCGTCCAGGTATACAAGGACTTCAATAAGGTTCATTTCTCCTACAGTCTTCTCCATGAGACGTTGGAAGGTAGCAGGAGCTCCAGACAGTCCCTGAGGCATTCGATCAAACTCAAAGAACCCCACTGGGGTTATGAAGGCTGTCTTCTCCTTGTCTTCTGGATGCATAGGGATCTGATAGTATCCACTCTTGAGATCCATAACGCTGAACCACTTGGCTCCAGACAAACTCTGTAAAGCGTCCTCTATCCTCGGAGTGGTGTACTGGTCGGGTATGGTTTTCCTGTTGAGAGTCCTGTAGTCTATACAGAGCCTCAATGACCCATTCTTCTTCCTGACCACCACTATCGGGGAGGCATAGGGGCTTCTAGACTCCCGGATCACACCAGTCCTCTTAAATTCTGCGAGTTGTTCCCTTAGATCCTCCAGATCTGCTAGTGGGACCCGCCTGACCCTCTCTCTGAAGGGCTTGTCTTCTTGGAGGCGGATTCGATGGGTGGCACTCCTTGCACACCCCACATCGAACTCATCTTTGGAGAAGATCTTCTCCCATCTGGTCAACTGGGCCTTGGCTCTCTCTTTCCAAGCCCTGGGCAGATTCGGGTTTTCCATGGACAGCTTCTCCCAAACGTCTCCTCCTTCACCCGTCCCCTTGACTTCTGACAGGGTAACCGGGGCAGCAGGGCTCCCCTGGCCCAGCAGCATCCTGGCTGGGATTTCCATGGGGCCACCTGTAGTGTTCCTAACACTCACCGGAACTCTACAATGGGCCTTCTTCAGGGCCTTCAGCGGAATCACTTCTGATATCACTTCCAGACCGGGGGACTCTTCCCTTGGGTCGGACTCCAGCATGACAAAGGGTCCAGGCTGCTCCCAAGTAAGCTTCACAGTGGCTCTGAGACAGGTTACTTCGCCGGCCTGCAACACTACCCCTTCTCTTCCAAGTCTCCACACCTTCCCTATCCCCTCTCCAGGGGTCTTCTGCTCTAGGACCAGCCATTGGTAGGCCGTCTTCAGCATGGGGTGGATCTTGGTGGCCGCTTGCCCCTTCTCTTTCACTAGAGGGGTCAGGAGTCTTCGGACCAGGTCCGGGTTTGTCCTTATTATAAGGGAACTCTTGTTGGCTCCTGGCGGTCGAGGGCACACAACTGCCAGGGTGTCAAACACTTCGGCCTTCCCAGCCACAGATGGGTCAAAGGTCATCTTGACGGGCAGATAGCCATCGTAGGGGAAACTCTGGGTTCCAATCCCACATATTTCCAGTTCCTCTATCTTCTGGATGGGCAGGTGACTCAAGTGCTTATCGTAGAAATCCCGGTATAATAGGGTCACTTGTGCCCCAGTATCCAAGATGGCTCTGGTGTAGACTCCCTCCACTTGAATGGGCACTATAGGAGATAAGCCTACCAGCTTCTCCGGATATGGCCTGGCAGGGGTCGCCTTCTTCTGGTCCTTTCCCTTCGGACTCTCTCTCGTCCGACTCACTTTGGCCTTTAGTCTTTCTTGAGCCTCGTATGCATTGATTTCCCTCCTTTCAATGGGTGTACAGAACCGCTGAGGGATATTATTGTTTTTCTTAGGCGTGCATCCCCTTTGGGGAATGCTGTGTCCCTTCTGAGGGGTCTTGCCCCCTTTCTCTGGGGTGTATCTCTGCTGAGGAATGTTGTGTTTCTTCTGAGGGGTTTTGTCTCCTCTTTTCTTCTGCTTCGCATTCAGCTTGGAGCTCACTGAAGATGATGGGCACCCGGTTGGCTCCTTCACCGGGGCCCTCTGGAGTTTCCCGCCGGCTTGCGGTTATCTGTTTTCTTCTTCTTGGGACTGGAACATGTAGCTGCAATATGGCCAATTCCTCCACAGTTAAAGCAGACTATATCTCCCCATTCTTGTAAAGATGCGGGTGCTGAGGCAATTGGGAATAGTTCCTTCCTTGGTACTTCTCTCCTGGGGCCTTCTTGGTCTTTTGCTATCAGAGAGGTCAACATCTCTAACACCTTGGACATTTGTGATTTTAAAGTGTCTACCTCTGAGTCTCTTTCAGGGGTCATTACTGGGTTGACTAACACCTGTGCGGGGGCAACAATTGTCTTAATCATTTGCTTGTCCTGTTGTAGTGCCTCCTCATCTCTGATGATTTTTATCAAATCAGAGTAAGTCAGTGACGTTCCTCCTCCCGAGGTTTTCAGGTGTAGCCAGACTGGATCCGAGCGCAACGCTCCCTTTAAGACTTGCTTCATTCTTGCCGCATCTGTATCTTGGGGCTTCATTCCCTTCTTCAACACAATCTTGCACAGCAACCTGTTCAGTCTCCTAACATACTCTGAAAGTTTCGCCTTCGGCTGTTGGAAAGTATGTTCAAATTGGTAGACCATCTCTGTCACCTTTTCTAACTGACTGAACTCTTCCTGTAGCATGGCTAGACAGTCTTGAGCCGTGCAGTCTGCATTCCCAAACCGAAAACTTTTCACTGCTTCTGCTGCTGCGCCTTTTAGGCTTTCTATCACTCGTTGCCTCTTCTGCGCTTCAGGCACCTCCCATGCCTCTACTGCTTGTAATGCCTGTTCCACCCAAGTATCAAAATCTTCTTCCCCTGCAGGGACAGGGAGCTTCCCTGAGAATATCTTTAGTCTCCGGTAGCTAGTCTCTACATGTACCGTGCTTGTCTTCTGACATTTGGTTAGTAGATCCCCTATGGCATTTATCAGCTCTGGTGATATGGCCGTGACGGGTGCAGGTGCCGCCGGAGGCGTCACCCTGTCTCTTCTTTCAGGCGAGACACGGGTTGCCCCTTCTGGTGATCCCATTGGTGATGGCTCCTTCTTTATAGTCATGGCGTGCGTTAACCTATAGGTTCTGTTGTCTGGCGTCCGCACACAGTTGTGCTTGAAAGTCTCTGGCATCCCGCCCCAGTACTCCACTAGTGCATACTGATACGAGGTATCTGGGTCTGGTTTTATCTCTGTCACCCTCGGTGTATAATCTGGGGACACGGACACCATTAGCTGCTCTACCGTCTCTGTCGACCACTCCTCTCCAGCGAGGCTGATGACTACCGACGTGTCCGGGTCTGCTCTGGATGTTTCACACCACGCTTTTACTGTTTGTGGGTCCATGCCGGTACCTCTGGGGTCTTCTTGCTGTATCAGGATCCCGGACGAGAACCCCCACGTGTAGCATTACCTTCAACTAAGAGGGCCGCAGATTTAGTTTTGGGCCCTGAAGACAGCTCCGCCAACCCCCGGCAATTTACTCGACCCCCTACTGGCACAGTTAGTCTAGGGTAATATATGTATATCTTATGCACTATGATTAAATTCAAACACCAAGGCAGTGATAGAAGAATAACAAATTTACTTTCTATGGTAATAAAAATCAACAGTGATAACAGATCATATGAATCTATCTGCAGAGCCCTGCAGCAGTAGTCACACTAGAACTATTAAGATATGGCGACGTGTAACAGTACTTCACTATGCACCCTATAGCGCAGTGTAACGGGAAGGCCCGGGGAACTCAGAATCGCTTAGAAAGTATGAGATACCCTTGCTTCAGCTCCCTCAATGCTCTTATGTGTCAACCACCCTGTGTCTCTATTAGGGGCACAGGGTGAATGAAAACCCCAATATGGTCTATGATAGCCATATTCACTGCTGCACATGCATTGTATCTAGATTGGATGTGTACTGCGGGGGGGGGGGGGGGGTTGTGTAATCATTGCTGTGAGGAGTTAAGGTGATTTGCATTCTATTGTCTATTGTGGCGTGTGGGAATTAAGCCTATAATTATAGGTTGTGGAACTAGCAGCAGACAGCTTAATCACCTGCCTGCTTGTGTTGTAAATGAGTCTAGGAGGGTCTGGAGACCCTTTTGGTGTGAAAGGGATAGTTAACTCTATGCCTGTGTGCATTATACTCGGCAGACGGACCGTCTACCAACCCTTTCATTATAAGATGTGTATTGAAGGTCGTTATGTTCTATTGTGTAAAGTCTTTTGAAGCCTAACAGACGTCAAAATAATGTGTATTGGGCCTTGTTATGTGTGGGTGGAGCTGGGCCATTGTTCATGTTAAACTAATGCAGTAGTAGATGTGTATAAAAGTTACAATATCTTCTTCAATAAAGAGACTTGATCCTGGAAGATACAGAGTACGTCTCGTTCTTCCAGAAGGATTAATTCCTAGGGGAAGTGGTCGGCTGGCTGTGGAGGATCGACAGCGAATGTGTGTCCAGGAGAGGGAACATCTTAAACGGCGTTAACCCCCTTTATATTTGGGGTGCCGTTACACGCAGCAACTAAATAAACTACCTAGATGGCCAGGCCTGACCATATAACTCAGTCTCTAGGGGGGTAAAATTCTTTGCATGCAAGTCTTTAAATGGTGGTGCACATTTCAGGAACACATTTGTAATCCAAGGGGGGGTAAAAATGCCAACACAATACACTCCACTAGAGATCCGTTTGACTCAGTTCTGCTATGGATCTCAAGTGGGGGAAAAGAACTAAAATAGGAACTGGTGGGCCACGGCAGTCTGTAGGCCTAACAATGGTATACAGTATTTGTGGATTGAGCATGTGCTCGCTCACCCCTCCGGACGCGATCCCAGTCCGGGAACTTCCACCTGCTGTGTCTCCTCACACAGCTCTGCAGCAGTCTGGTCTCCGGCTCAGCAGCGGTTGAAGAAAACTGAGTCAGATGCCACCCAGGCTCGCAATGGGGTGGAAGGCTCTTTTGGGTAGCAGCGCAAGGCCCCAGGCTTCAGGCCTTGCACCACAGCGGATCCACACAGGCAGATCTCTCCCTTGAAGTCTTGTGTACCAAAGACCCCCTCCCATGAGTCTCTGGGGTGGAAACATTGCCGAAAGAGGTTCTGGGTAAGGTAGTCCTGGGAGTCTTAAAGGGGACCTACATATATATAAGTGTATTACTGTGCTTGCTTCTCACACCAAGTAAAGTTGCCCTTGGTTAAGTGAAACATTTTGTTGAAGTATCTTTGTTTCCGGAGGGATTGCTACCAGAGAAAGGTAACTCTACTCATACATGTTATTGTGTTATACATGCCAAATTGTGTTCCCAGCATTCAGTGGGACTCACAATTACCATTTACACCAGTTGTGCCAAGGGAGGGTCTGAGCCAGTTAGAGGGGTTGCAAAACAGAGTACTGACCCAAACTAAATAAGCAGCTCCTCCGGGGGTAGTGCTACACCCCTACTTACCTGACTGGACTGAGAACAAGAACTTCATTAAGAACAAGAACTCCGTACCTTCCAAAAACATAAATCACCAGGGAAGAACCATAAATGACTACAATTCCAACCTGAAAGTGGTGTGAAAATGATTACTGAGTCTAGTAGAGAACCCATAATTTGATCCCGTAACAGAATATTTTGGCAAACAGGAAGTGCAGAGACGTGGCTTAAATCAGGAAGTTCATGAGAGGAGCAAAGAGTTCAAGGCTCACCAGAAACGAAATACAAGGCAAGGTTGTCTAACGAATCAGGCTGAGAGCTGTCCAGAATCTCAGGTAGCACAGCGAGAGAAGTTACAGACACTGCAGAGGTCCCATGTTCAGATCTGGACGCTGATAGTTGAGCTGTGGTTTTACCAACCCACGGCTGCCCACCAAAATCCTGCTGTTACAATACAACAGGGCTGTACACCTCCTGAAGCCCAGGAGAAATGTCAAAGACAGTCAGTGGGTTTTGTGGGACACTGGGTGTCTGCAGGCAGGATGTATCCCTGCTGCAATGCCTTTCATTGAAAAGGGATTACAGAGCAACACAGTTGTCCATCAAGCACCAGAAGCAGAAGTAAATGGGCTGAAAATGTACTGCCAGGGAAAATTTTGGTTTAGTTTTTGGTACCATATCCCAGTCTGTGTTCCTCTGGCAGAGATTTTCACTCATTTTGTGTCCCAGTGGATATTTAGTAAGTGAGACAAAATTTCCCCACGGCAAAACTGACAACAATACAAAACCTGACAGTTTCTGACCCTTCACCTCAAAAAAAATTTGTCCATGTCCTTTTTGGAAAGACTCTCACTTCCTGTCCCAGTGATCACACAGGAAGTGAGGGAAAATCTCTTAAAAAGGGGCCACATGTAACAATTAAAACCTATTTTATATTCTGTTCCAGTTTGGTCTGGATTTCCCCTTTAATATATTTACTTTGGAAAATATGAATGTACAGTATGTTTTTCTTTGCTTTTCTGCTTGATATGTTCTGCCTTAATAGCTAAAACTGCTTGAAGGAAAGAGAGATCTGTTGGTTGTTTACCTCTACAGAGCTGGGGATTTCTAGTCACTGAGAGAGGCTTGGATAATTTCCCCAGAAAATATTGATTCCAAAGCATATGATTGTTGCAGCTGTACTACTAGGGGTGGTTTAGGCATACTTCACAACATTCCTCACTGACAAATCAGAGCAACTTAGGCCACCCAAAGATCATCTTAGTACACACCCTACACTGTACATATAAATCATGCCTATTTATCATGGGAACACTTCTGAATTTTCAAACTTTCATATTCATGCAGTAAATTGGTTTATAACATTTAATATGATAATAATGAAGCAAAATCAATTGCATAATTAAATGTATTTACTATCACTGATAGTGTGCCTTATAAATAAGATCCTTTTTAGGCCCTGCTTAAAAATAAATCTTTAAATCAGTGCAGATTCAGACCAGTAAGTATCAAGTATGCCTGGATTTGTATGACTTCTCCATATAGACAACTACCTGTATATCTCTAGATACACTAACAAATTGCACATTTGGGTTTAGTAAAGGTAACCCCATACATTTTTACATCATATTCTCAGTTAAATTATGCAAAATGTATGTAAAATAACTTTTCTAATTTGAAGAGCTATGCCTTTCCGAATCAGCATGCCGTCTCCAAACTCTATGGCATCCTATTATCACACATTTACCCCAATTGACCTTTTTACATCCAAGACTGGGATGTTAGACACTTGTAATTGCTTCTTAGAATAGCACCAGGTCGACCCCCCGCCCTGTTAGGAACCCCCCTTCCCATCTTTTTTTCTCTCTTTTTTACCTTTGTGCTCTTTTCTCTTCCCACAACATGTACTGGAAAAAATGGCACCGATGGTAACTCTCTACACCAAATTTATTTAGGCGCCTCACTCTCACAGTAAATTGCATTTCCCCTAGTTCTGGTTGAGTCTGCTTCGGCACTTGGTTTGACTTTCTCCTCACTCCTTATACAGACCTCGTTAATGAAGTTGCCCAAGTGGACACCTGAGCCCGCAACTGCTGTGGGTTCTTATGCGCTATACACACGATCGGATTTCCGATGGAATAAAATCCGATGGAATTTTCCATCGGAATTCCAATGAAGCTGACTTCCATCAGTCTTGCATACACACTGTCAGTCTAAATTCCGACTGCCCAAAGCGCGGTGACGTAAAACACCACGATGAGCCGAGAAAAATGAAGTTCAATGCTTCCGAGCATGCGTCGACTTGATTTTGAGCATGCGTGGATTTTTCTCCGATGGAATTCCACACAGACGATCGGAATTTCCCATCGGAAAAATTTAAAACATGTTCTATTTTTTTACTCCGATGGAAATAGGTCAGATGGGGCCCACACACGATCGGAATTTCCGATGAAAAAAGTCCATAGGACTTTTTTTTAATCTGAAAAACCGGTCGTTGTACAGGGCATAAGTGTTTGTTTTACTTTCTCTTCTGAGCCATATCCATTCTGATGGCTACTCTAGTCTCTGCCATTGATTGTACCTTAGCCACTGCAGCATGCTTAATCGTTCTTATTTTTTTTGCTAGTGTGCCTTATTATTTAATAAAACTTTATTCTTTAAAAAATGAATTTTTCAGATTGGATAGTTTTTGATAGAGTAGGGAAGGGTTAGACCATTTGTCAAATTTTTCCTTTTGGCTGTGCCTCCACTGGGCACAGTTACCCCTCTGTTCATCCTGGTAACCATTGCAATTGAGGCAGAAAGTGAGGGGAAATCCAGAATTTAGGAGGCGTTACCAGAGCAAAAGTCAGAGAAAACCCCTCCATCAGGAATACCCAATCTTTCAATGATGGGACAAGGTCACCCAGTGCCCAGGGCGACCCATGTGTGCTCACAGTTTACATCTCAGCGCGTTCTGGGAATGAACGTTGTGGTGTCTCCTTCTTCCCCTCTCTGGTCCTGTAATATGTCACATAACAAGGGAAGTCAGGAAGAAGGGCAGTCTGCCTCATTCTCCAGTGGTGCCATGCTGAGACAGAGGTGTGTTCTCAGCAGATGTCCTCTCTCTCTCCTGTCCACAGTAGACTGCTATTGGAGAGAGGAGAGAGCAGAATCCTCCACCCATCAGCTATAGGGACCCCTGCTCCTTCTGACAGGAGTGACACTTTAGTCGCTCCTCTCAGCAGGGGTGTTGCTCGGTGTGCGGAGGACCTGAGGCACCAATGGGAACATTGAGTGGTGTAATGATGTGGGGTGCAGTGTTGTAGGTGTGGCCAAATTGTGGTAACACTGGGAGAGGTTTAAATGAGTATGGTTAAATAAAACCTGAGCCTACTCCTCTCACGGTCAAAAATGCATAACACAGGGGTTTAGAAGTGCAGACTAGTATACTTAAAAGTAATTTACTAACAATGCAGGAATCCTTAATTTCACAAAAAAAGGCAAACAAAAAAACTTTATAACGTCTGTGCTCCTATCGTTATAAAATAATCCTTAGCTACTGTATAAAAAACACAAATGATATAGACTACATAAAAAAATAAAGTGAAAAAAAACTAAAATACTAGTGATAACAATGTGTTTAACATATATATAATAATACTGTGCCGTAAAATGAGCGATGGTTTTATTGCACCCCTACTACCATACTGAACACTAAAGATACAGCTGCTCATGTCTATACACATTCCACCGCCACAATGCTGGGCTTTATGGAAACGGCAAAACTTAAACAACATGTTGCTTTCAGCGGGTGGTGCAGCCTGTCAAACGTGACTAACGCAGTTTTATGGAGCTGCACCGCAACTGTGTGCAATTATAAGGTTACATCAGGCGGTGAGAAGGCAACATATCACCAACTGCTTATCACTTTTCAGAGGGGTGGCAGAGCCTGCCTCACTTGTAAATGAGCCTTTAGGATGATGCGCCTCTTGGAAACAACACACCACATCGCAGTATGCCAATAATTGAATTGTATAGTGATTTTATATATGTTAAAGGACATTGTTATCACTAAAAGATAACACCTTATTGTCAAGTACAACCAAATCAGCACTAAGGGCTCAACACTTGTAACAAGGTCTGCTGTTCCACTAAAAAACAGTTGACACATTGATTGCTTTTCAGAGGTGTTGGACTGATGGTGAGGGGGAGGGGAGAGTTTACTCTAAACGGCACAGTACCATGCTTCAGCCATGTGCATTATGTGTGGTTGCAGGGTAGAGGCAGCTAGGCCCCATTCACTTGAATAAGTCGTGTTTAGTGGGCACTACTGACTGCCAAACACAACAGGGGGTATAAGCAAAGCACTGTGGCATGTGTACACTCTTGTCTGCTGTCATTCTTTGTTTTTGTTTTTGGGGGGGAGTGGCAGTTAAAATGTGGCTCAGCCGCATGTTTTTACCCCCCCTTCCCCCACTGCAAGTGTAAAGAAACCCTATTGCATAGAAAAAGAGAAAATGCATAAAGCACAGTGCCTCCAATAATCTATCAAATAGCAGATAATCATTTTAAGAATTCTTACAAGTACATGTGAGCAGTCACATGCACAATGTACAATGCTCAAATCCTCAATTAAGTACAATATAATATCCTTTCACTATACGTGTATTCTGCTTTACCACTTTAACATCTATTCAGGTCATGTTCTGGCATCTTTTAACGCAGAGCCAAGGAAGTGCTCCAAAATTCCCTCAGCTCTGTGCTACAAGTGGTGAGTGGGCCAGCGGACACAAAAGCCAGTAGCTTCAGTAGTGACAACAGGGCAACTCCCATAATCATCAGTAACGCACAGGAGAAGCCCGAAGCTCCCAGTGCACCCTTCCGCTTTCACACTGCACCCGGGGTAGGTGCCCCCTCGGCTCCCCCCTTGTCCTGGCCCTGAACAGGGCCACTAGTGTGGGTGGACCATCATATTGAGGAACATTTGTCAGAGTACTTCAAGTGGAAATCCAGGCTACAACTAACTAAGCTTAAAACTGCTCCTACCCCTTCTAACACCTATACTAACTACCTGTAGAAGGGCGCTCTGGTCTGGTTAAATGCTTGGCTCCCAGTAGCTGGCTTCAGGGGAGAGGAGGGACAACCGACAGCAGAAGCACCATAGTAAGCCTATGGGTGACGTCAACGCCCAGGCTCTCCAATGAAGCTAACCACTGGGGAGATCACATGGCCATACCAGAGAGCCCTGAGATTAGGTAAGTATAAGCATCCCTCTTATATACAGGTTAGTTAGAATAAGAGTTAGGAGGGCATGGGAGCAGTTTTAAGATTAATTAGGACTAGGCAGTCAAGGCTAGCCTCAATTTGGATTAAAAGAGATCATACTTAGCACTGGGTTGTGGAGGGGACAGGAGCGGCTGGCTCAGGCTCTCAGCGGCTTGTTGAGAGGCTGAGCCAGGTAGCAGTCCAGGCTTCTGAGTGAATACCGACTGTAAAGTCTGGATCTTTCCCCAGCCTGGACTGACTGAGTGACATTAGCCAACAGCGGACTTCAGCCCACTGTCTGCTGAAAACAGCTCACAGGATTGCAGGACGAACTGCACTCCTGTGATCCACAGTAGAAGTACAGCCAAATGAGCTTTGGCTGTACTTCTCCTTTAGGGTTTGGATTTAGAAATTCTAAGAGATTTAAAGTTTCCCTCCCGAGAGCTAAAGCGGTACTTGTAAGAACAAAAGAAAGGGGTGTTTTTCCATGCAGAAGACCTTGGTTTACTGTGAGAATTAGTGCTCTTTCTACCAGTCTATTACTTACTCAAGGGCAGAACCAGTGGTGAAAAACTTTAGTCTAGAAAAGACAACAATTTTTTCAATCAAATTCTTAAAGTAGTTCACAACTAGGGATGAGCCGAACACCCCCCGGTTCGGTTCGCCCCAGAACATGCGAACGGACCGAAATTTTGTACGAACATTCGAACACCGTTAAAGTCTATGGGACCCGATTGTGAAAAATCAAAAGTGTGAATTTTAAAGGCTAATATGCAAGTTATTGTCCTAAAAAGTGTTTGGGGACCCAGGCCCTGCCCCAGGGGACATCAATGCAATTTATTTATTTTTTAAAACGGCCGTTTTTTAGGGAGAAGTGATTTTAACCACTTGACCACTGGGCACTTAAACCCCCTTCCTAACCAGACCAACTTTCAGCTTTCGGTGCTCTCACATTTTGAACGACAATTACTCAGTCATACAACACTGTACCCATATGAAATTTTTGTCCTTTTTTTCACACAAATAGAGCTTTCTTTTAGTGGTATTTAATCACCATTGGGTTTTTTATTTTTTGTGCTATAAAAGAAAAAAGACTGAAAATTCTGTAAAAAAATGAATTTTTCTTGGTTTCGGTTATAAAATTTAGCAAATTTGTAATTTTTCTTCATAAATTCTGGCCAAAATTTATACTGCTACATATCTTTGGTAAAAAATAAGTACAAATTGGTGTATATTATTTGGTCTTTATGAAAGTTATAGAGTCCACAAGCTATGTTGCCAATATCTGAAAACTGATCACACCTGAAGTACTGAAGGCCTATCTCGTTTCTTGAGACCCTAACATGCCAGAAAAGTAAAAATACCCCCCAAATGACCCCTTTTTGGAAAGAAGACATTCCAAGGTATTTAGAAAGAGGCATTCTGAGTTTTTTGAAGTTGTAATTTTTTCCCACAATTCTTTGCAAAATCAAGATTTTTTTTTTTCCACTAAATTGTCATATTAGCAGGTTATTTTCCCCACACAGCATATGCATACCACAAATTACACCACAAAACACATTCTGCTATTCCTCCCGAGTATGGCGATACCACATGTGTGAGACTTTTACACAGCGTGGCCACATACAGAGGCCCAACATGCAGGGAGCACCATCAGGCGTTCTGGAGAACCCAGGTCAATTCTGACATTTCTCTCCTACATGTAAAAATCATCATTTATTTGCTAGAAAATTACATAGAACATCATATATTTTTTTTTTAGCAAAGAACCCAGAGAATACAATGGCGGTTGTTGCAACTTTTTATCTTGCACGGTATTTGTGCAGCAATTTTTCGAATGCGTTTTTAGAGAAAAAAAAAACAGTTTGGGGCTTTAAAAAAAAAAACGTAAAGTTAGCCCAATGTTTTTGCATAATGTGAAAGATGAAGTTACGCAGAGTAAATAGATACCTAACATGTCACCCTTCAAAATTGCACACGCTCGTGGAATGGCGCCAAACTTCGCTACTTAAAAATCCCCATAGGCTACGTTTTAAATTATTTTACTGCTTACATGTTTTGAGTTACAGAGGAGGTCTAGTGCCAAAATTATTGCTCTTGCTCTAACGTTCGCAGAGACACCTCACATGTGTGGTTTGAACACTGTTTTCATATGTGGGCGGGACTTACGTATGCGTTCGCTTCTGCATGCGAGCACACGGAGACAGGGGCGCATTAAAAAAAAATAATAATAATTTTATTGTTCATTTTACTTTATTTATTTTAGTTTGACACATTTTTCCCCAAAAATAAATTTTTTGAGCACTTTTATTCCTATTACAAGGAATGTAAACATCCCTTGTAATAGGGATATGGCATGACAGGTCCTCTTTACAGTGAGATATGGGGTCAATAAGACCCCACATCTCATCTCTAGGCTGGGAAGCCTGAAATAAAAAAAAAAAAACGATCCTGGCTTCGATCGTACCTGTGAGTCGGTAGAAGCACCGGAGGGCAGCGAGAGGGGAGGGGGGCGTCCCCTCTCACCTCCCGTTAGAACGATCAAGCAGTGGAACAGCCACTATGATTGTTCTTATGATGTAGGGAATCCGATATCTGAATGTTGCCTGTAGCTGCAAGCATCATTCAGATATCCCTGCACAAATTCAAGGATGTCATATGACGGCCGGTGGGCGGGAAGTAGTTAAAACACTTTTTTTTCAACACAAAGTTAAGCATGGCCGAGTATGGCTGAGCATGGCCGAGTATGGCTGAGTATGGCTGGGTATGGCGGGGTAGTGCAGAGTATGGCTGGGTATGGCTGGGTATGGCAGGGTATGGCTGGGCATGGCCGGGTATGGCTGGGTATTGCAGAGTATGGGCAGGGTATTGCAGAGTATTGCCGGGTATTGCCGTGTATAGGCAGAGTATTGCCGGGTATGGGCAGGGTATTGCCGGGTATGGGCAGGGTATTGTCGAGTATGGGCAGGGTATTGCCGAGTATGGGCAGAGTATTGCCGAGTATGGGCAGGGTATTGCAGAGCATGGGCAGAGTATGGACAGGGTATTGCAGAGTATGGGCAGGGTATTGCAGAGTATGGGCAGGGTATTGCAGAGTATGGGCAGGGTATTGGCAGGGTATTGCAGAGTATGGGCAGGGTATAGCAGAGTATGGGCATGGATGGCTGCACAGGGATGGATGGATCTGTGACTTCAGTTGTCACAGAGCAGCGCTGTGGGCACTACAGATCCAGCCCACAGCGCTGCTGCCATCCGCTCTCTCCCCTCTCCTCTCACAATGTACCGATCGGTACACAGAGGGGAGAGAGGAAACCGGCATCATCACATGACGCCGGTTTGTTTACAAGTGATCGCTCCGTCATTTGACTGAGTGATCAAGTGGTAAACGGCCGCGATTAGCGGCCATCTACCGCGATCCGTGATGCGCCGGGTCTTCCGGACCCGGCGGTCACGGATATTTCCGGGAGCGCGCCCCAGGGGGCGCGCGGGAGCAAGATTCTGGGAGGACATCCATGGACGCCCTCCCAGAATAACTCGACCGCGCTGTAGCCGTCTTTTGGCTATGGCGCGGTCGGCAAGTGGTTAATAATGTTTTTGAAAAATTATGTTTATTAAAGCATTTTTTATAAGACATACAAACAATGAAAAGGGTGGCCTTGGCAAGCCGCCAGGCCCCACTATGACCAACATGGTCGACAAACCACATATAGTAAATTCTACCTAACATAGGCAGCTGACTACGTGCATTAACTGAGAAAAACACCCCCACTACCAACTAACCCCAACTCAGTTTACCACATGTAGCGGCCTCACTCCCTTCTCTCGTGAATCGGTTATCCGATAGCTCTTGTCTAGGGGTATCTTGTATGCAAGAGTGAGATGCGCCACGCCCCATGTCCTCCTCATTGCAGCGGGTGAGGTGAAGGCCAGTACCTGTTGTTCTCCTCGGGCCTGTGTGTTTCTTTAAGAGCCAAGTCTGTCGTGCTGACACTTCCCTTCACTCCCATTAACCAGAGTACCACACACCGATAAGGGTCCAACACTTATTTATTATAGCACACGAATAAACAGTCCTTTGTCAGCCGACTGGTTGGGACCCATAAAACAGTTCAATATGGTAGGGTGAGCAGATCGAGGCACAGTCCTAACAATCAAACTAAACCACTGTGGTTTCACCAGCGGTTGCTACAGCCATCGGCTTGAGAGAGAACTTGAATCTTCGGAGTCTCTACCAGCGACTCTAGAGAACATGAACTGGAGTACCTTCGCTGCGTTGCGGCCCCTGTCAGGGGGAAGATGTCCCTCCAAGGGAGTTACCAGAGGCCCCTCTGTCACCGGGATGATGCTGCTCCGTGCTCTTCAGAAGGGTAACCTCTCTGGCCTCCTCGCCTCAGATACGGGCCCCATCCACCTCAGGGTCCCTCGGACTCCTCCACCCTTGCGGAGCCCAGTCAAAGTCACTGGGCCCCAGGCCTCCGGTGTAGTACCTCACCCCAGGCTTAAGGTGCCTGAGATGGATGCCAACACTGCTCCGACCAGGCCATGGGCACCTGGGCCGGAACTCCGGACCGCCAGCACCCAGGCCAAGGGTGCCTGGGCGCGGGATAGCAAGAAGATCTCATGGCGAGGGCGTCTACCCCCTTTTATGCCCTCCCCCCAGCCGGCACAACAGGTTCCCCGCCCCGCTGTACCACTGCCAGAGCAGGACAAAAAGGGTGTAGCACTACGGCAGTGGTTCTACCTCGACTCGGGACAACATCGCCACCCACAGGTCAAGGAGAACAGCACACTACCAAAGTCCTCCACGACTTAAATGGTCTAAACCCTCTCATGATTGGTACATCCTGGATCATACTACCACCCAGGTGCTCCCCCTAGATTTAGACCCCCGCTACACACATTTCTCAGGAGACAAGTACCTAATAATAGGGGGATACACAGTTAAACCAACTGCGGGTCTTCATTCAAGAATTATAAAATAAAACAGCAGATACATGACAATACACTCCCATCATCAGCAGAATGATACCATTACCATAGGACTGACCAGCATGCTTATATTCCACCCTTCAGTGTATCAGGGCACGCAGTATCAGCGAACCCTCAATATCAGGCCCAGGGGTCCGACTACTCAAAGCAGGCAAAACAACTATCTTGACTAGCCAACAGTAGTGTCAGAATTGAACCATGCCTGCCAAACGTTGTCAAACGTTTTCCCACACCCCCTGGAGATATACGTTGCCTTGTAATATGGCAGCATGGAGTTCACAAGCCCCTTCCAGAAAACAATCTCCGGGGGGCAGGCGATCTCCATTTGAGCAAAATGGCCTTTCTCCCATAAAAAAATTAAATGTTCAGTAACGTCCTGAGGGCACTGGAGGGGACCACCTCCTCTACCAGACCCAAAAAACATACCCAGACCGACAAAGGAACAGGCACCTTCAAAATGCCCTCTATGCAGGAAACCACCCCCTCCCAGAATACCTTAATCTGAGGGCATCCCCAGAAGATGTGTGTAGCATCAGCCGGGGAAAAAGAGCATCTCCAGCACTCCGAGGAGACAGACGGGTAAATTACTGAAAGTCTAGCAGGGGTAAAGTAAATCCTGTGCAGAAATTTAAAGTGGATCAGTCTATCTCTTGCAGAAACCAACTGCTTGATTTTAATAATGTTTAAGTGAAAAAATAAAAGTGAAATATTCCTTTAAATATCGTACCTGGGGGGTCTCTGTAGTATGCCTGTAAAGTGGCACATGTTTCCCGTGTTTAGAACAGTCCCTGCACAAAATGAAATTTCTAAAGGAATAAAATTAATTGAAAACTGCCTGCGGCTATAATGTAATGTCGGGTCCCTGCAATATCGATGAAAATTATTGAGAAAAACAGCATGGGTACCCACCCCCCCAGCCCATTACCAGGCCCTTTGGGTCTTGTATGGATATTAAGGGGAACCCCGCACCCAAATTAAAAAAAGAAAAAGCGTGGGGCCCCCAGGCCCTATATACTCTTAACAGCAGTATACAGGTGGTCCAAACAAGACAGGGACTGTAGGTTTGTTCTTAAGTTAAATCTGTTTGTAATTTGGAACAGGTACATTTTGTAAGTGTAGCTCCAGCCCATAAATAAATTTTTAAGCTTTTTGGATAACATAGGGAAGGGTTATCATCACCCCTGTAACATTTGTTTTGCTGTCTGTGCCCCTGTTCAAAAGATTTCACCTCACTTTCTGTCCCAATGACAATTAGATTTAGAAAATTTGGGGTTATTAG
This sequence comes from Rana muscosa, assembly GCA_029206835.1. Lineage (NCBI taxonomy): Eukaryota > Metazoa > Chordata > Amphibia > Anura > Ranidae > Rana > Rana muscosa. Next base: position 576,637,536 of record CM055116.1, read on the forward strand.
GGAAACAAGGATTGGTGATAAAGCATCAGTGGAGACACCTTTTTCCCATATTAACTCTTACAGGAAAGAATTTCCCTTCCTAGGGGTAGATTTCCCCTCACTTCCTGTTGTCTCCCTCCGTTTGTAAGTAGGAGTCGTTTGTAAGTCGGATGTTTGAAAGTAGGGGACCGCCTGTATATACTATACGGCCTTCCCTATATACTCTGCAAAAAATTAGGCCTTAGGTGTTGGTGGTACCAGAACACTGTAAGCCCTCACAGTTACTGTTGGTGGTCGCTGGAACGGGCCCTGCTGTGAAATATTATATCAAGAATTGTAATTACATGCCCCTGTTGAACAGGGGCAGAAAAATTGGGTCTTTGGTGGTGGTGGTGGTGCAACAACACTGTAAGCCCTCACAGTTACTCTTGGTGGGTGCAGAAACGGGCCTTGCTGTGAAATATTAGATCAAAAATTGTAATTACACGCCCCTGTTAAACAGGGGCAGAAAAATTGGGCCTTAGGCGATGGTGGTGGCACAACACTGTAAAGCCTCACAGATACTCTTGTTGAGCGCAGGAACGGGCCCTGCTGAGAAAAATTAGATCAAAAATTATAATTACGCGCCCCTGTTAAATAGGGGCAGAAAAATTGGGCCTTAGGCAGTGGTGGTGGTGCCACAACACTGCAACCCCTCACAGATACTCTAGTTGAGAGCAGGAACGAGCCCTGCTGAGAAATATTACAGCAAAAATTGTAATTACACGCCCCTGTTAAACAGGGGCAGAAAAATTGGGCCTTAGGCAGTGGTGGTGGTGCCACAACACTGCAACCCCTCACAGATACTCTAGTTGAGCGCAGGAACGAGCCCTGCTGAGAAATATTACAGCAAAAATTGTAATTACACGCCCCTGTTAAACAGGGGCAGAAAAATTGGGCCTTAGGGACTGGTGCCACAACACTGCAACCCCTCACAGATACTCTAGTTGAGCGCAGGAACGAGCCCTGCTGTGAAATATTACAGCAAAGCTTGTAATTATACGCCCCTGTTAAACAGGGGCAGAAAAATTGGGACTTAGGCACTGGTGGTGGTGCCACAACACTGCAACCCCTCACAGATACTCTAGTTGAGCGCAGGAACGAGCCCTGCTGCGAAATATTACAGCAACAATTTTAATTACACGCCCCTGTTGGACAGGGGCAGAAAAATTGGGCCTTAGGTGGTGCCCAGAAACAAAAAAGTTTTTAGAAGTTATCAACATGAACATTGAGGAGGAATAGGATAGTCACTCGGCATAACAGGATAGTCACATCACAGGATAGTCACATCAGCATAGGCAGTCATAAGGGATCTCACATTCATAGAAAAGTTCATCGGTTACATCAGCATCAGGTGCTTGGTAGCTGGTGATCCAAGACTGATTCATTTTTATGAAGGTGAGCCGATCAACTGAGTCTGTGGACAGGCACACTCTGTGATCGGTTACAAACACATCTCAGCATTGGACCCGCATTCTGTCTATTACAGGCGCGAGGTCAGGAGGAGGCAGGGCTGTAGGAGCGAGCAGAGCGAAGGAAATTTCAATGTAAGTGGTAACAGCATGCTATACCGCTCTGCGATCCTACGGCTCTCCTCTTCCTCCATGCTCTTTTCCATCGGGGCGATCACTGGGAGAACGGCTCCCGATCAACCCTGTCCACCGGTGGTGCTCTCCCCCCCCCCACTCCCAGGCAGCCCAGCTCCTCGCCAGACCTCATTTTCCAATCGCAAAATGCGAGTAGGCGAGTGGAAAATTTGGGGTCTGCTAAATACACTGCAGCTAACTGAATCACCTGCCTGCCTGAAGTATATTAGACACAGTACACCAGGAACGGCCTGCAGTCATATCTAGCTAAACTGGATACAGTGTGTATATATATATATATATATAAATGAATATAAGAGGGACGCTGACTCCAGTTGTATTTCAACAAGTTCTTCTTTATTGGTCAATCATGTGCAGACAAGGCATAAGATGAATGGCAGCCACTGTACAGTTCCGAGCATCCCTGCTCTTCGTCAGGCTATCAGGCTAAATGTGAAAATACAATCCAAAGAGAATTTCAATTTATCCCCACCCTGCGGGCGTCAACCCACAGGTGTGTCCCATCTCTCCAGACCAAGCAAACAATCCAATAGAAGTTCTAAAAACCTCATTAACCCCATATGAGCAACCGAATAAAGAAGTTGTATACATGAATTTCTTTTCCTGCATTTAAACCAACAATCTATGTTACAATGCAACATTGATAATGAAAAATAAAAAATACAGAATAGAGAATGAATAACTTCCAGAATAATTTCTTATTTAGCCCGTGCAACAAATGCACAAAATAGTATATAGTGTGAATCTATTACTTCAAAAAAAAAATCAACAACCCATCACTGAACCATCTCTTAATCATAACAAAGAAAACCTCCAATCTCCTTGTAACAGAAGTGAAATATTCCTTAAACAAAGGGATGATTTCCTTGATTTCTTTTCCGATCCAAACCAGATTAGATTAAATCATCATCTGTAAAAAAGATATATATACATCTGTATATGTATACATAAATGGAAAAGAATCTAAAATCCAAGATCATCAACATCATGTTACAAAAATAAATATAGGTCATAGTCCCTGTTCATCCCATTCGGATGCAGAGACTGTAGCCTATTAATCCACCAGACCTCCCTTTGTTTTAATCGTAATATCCGATCACCCCCCCGTTTATCTCGTGGGATTTCTTCCAAGATCATAAATCTTAGATCAGAATCTCGGTGTCCCCTCTCCAAAAAGTGTTTGGAGACAGGCAACCCAGGTTGTTTATGCCTTATGGTGCTTCGATGTTGTGCAATTCTGTCCTTAATTTTCTGAGTGGTCTCCCCAACATAGATCATATTGCATGGACAAATCAGAATGTATATAACATATGAGGACTGACAAGTGAGGAAATTATTTATCATAATTCTATCCCTATTAATCGGATTAATAAAGTGATTACCCTTAGCCATAAGACTACATTGAATACAATTTAAACACGGATAACATCCTTTCCTTTTCTTTCCCAAGAAAGTGGTCCTTGTTTCCTGTTCTCTGGATTTGTATTCAGATTTTACTAAGGAATCGCGCAAAGTTTTATTCCTTCTATAGGCTTTAATGGGAGTCTGCTGGAAAACCTCAATCTGCGGGTATGCACGCCTCAAAAGGGGCCAGTGTTTATTGATTATTTTAGATATATGATTACTGTAACTGTGAAACTGCATGGAGAAGGGTAATCGTGCCAATGGTGTTTTATTACGAAATATCTTTTTCTTCTCATTAAGTTGTATTTTATTTAATTCCTGAAGAATTATTTTTTTGGGATACCCCCGTTCATATAGTTTAAAGCACATCTCCTCAATTCTTGTCTCCTTAACATTCTCTTTACTAACTATGCGTTTTACTCGTAACAGCTGACTTTTAATAATAGATCTAAATACATGAGGGGGATGAAAACTATCAAACAATAGTAGTTGATTCCTATCAGTTGGTTTAGTATACAAGTCTGATTCTAAACAACCCTGTTCAAGATATATCCTAGTGTCCAAAAAGGGAACTGATATACCCCCAATATTAATTTGAAATTTTATGTCAGGATCAAAATTGTTCAACAAAGTATCAAACATATTTAATGATTGCATGTCACCTCGCCAGATCGCAAACACGTCGTCGATGAAGCGCCACCATGTAACGCAATGTTTCTCAAATAAATCATTGGAAAAAATATGTTTACGTTCAAATTCATCCATGAATGTGCATGCATATGGCGGTGCGACATTAGAACCCATCGCAACTCCCATTAATTGTATGTAGAAATGATCTTTGAATAGAAAATAATTGTTACACAACAACAACTGAAATAATTTCTCAAAGAGTGAGATCTGCGATTCCGAATACTGATGACTGTTCCTAATTAGATTAATAGCGGCATGAATGCCCGCTTGGTGGGGAATGGATGTATATATACTCATAACATCCCATGTAACTAAGATTTCATCCCCTTTACATATGCAATGTTTTTTAATTTTTAGCAAAAAGTCATCAGTATCCCTAATGTACGATCTCGTCTCTTTAACAAGGGGGGATAAAAAAAATCCAAAAATTGAGCAATGGGAACAAAAATTGAGTCCCGTCCCGATACTATCGGATGACCTGGTGGAGAACAACTGTCTTTATGAATTTTAGGCAAAATATCTAAAACCGGGATACGTGTGTGGGCAGGTAAAATAAATTCAAAAAGGTCATGGGTGATCACCCCATCTTTTAGTGCTGGCTTCAAGATGTTTTCCAACTGTTTTCTTATTTGCCAGGTGGGATCCAAGGATACTTTTTTGTACACAGATATATCTCCCAATTGGCGAAGGATCTCCTCCTCATATAGTTGGGGATCCATCACCACCACTTTGCCCCCTTTATCTGCTGGTTTGAATATCACATCATTCCTACGGCTAAGATTTTTAAGAGCAATCCTCTCTTTATGAGATAGATTATTGGGGATGTGATCCCTGTAATCTATTTGAGATACCAGTTGTTTAATTTCCTGGGTCACCGTCTGTACGAATGTTTCAACCGGGGCATATGTGGTGGGTGGCACCGATTTGGTTTTAACCCACAGACCTAAAGATAAAGATCTTAGTTACATGGGATGTTATGAGTTTATATACATCCATTCCCCACCAAGCGGGCATTCATGCCGCTATTAATCTAATTAGGAACAGTCATCAGTATTCGGAATCGCAGATCTCACTCTTTGAGAAATTATTTCAGTTGTTGTTGTGTAACAATTATTTTCTATTCAAAGATCATTTCTACATACAATTAATGGGAGTTGCGATGGGTTCTAATGTCGCACCGCCATATGCATGCACATTCATGGATGAATTTGAATGTAAACATATTTTTTCCAATGATTTATTTGAGAAACATTGCGTTACATGGTGGCGCTTCATCGATGACGTGTTTGCGATCTGGCGAGGTGACATGCAATCATTAAATATGTTTGATACTTTGTTGAACAATTTTGATCCTGACATAAAATTTCAAATTAATATTGGGGGTATATCAGTTCCCTTTTTGGACACTAGGATATATCTTGAACAGGGTTGTTTAGAATCAGACTTGTATACTAAACCAACTGATAGGAATCAACTACTATTGTTTGATAGTTTTCATCCCCCTCATGTATTTAGATCTATTATTAAAAGTCAGCTGTTACGAGTAAAACGCATAGTTAGTAAAGAGAATGTTAAGGAGACAAGAATTGAGGAGATGTGCTTTAAACTATATGAACGGGGGTATCCCAAAAAAATAATTCTTCAGGAATTAAATAAAATACAACTTAATGAGAAGAAAAAGATATTTCGTAATAAAACACCATTGGCACGATTACCCTTCTCCATGCAGTTTCACAGTTACAGTAATCATATATCTAAAATAATCAATAAACACTGGCCCCTTTTGAGGCGTGCATACCCGCAGATTGAGGTTTTCCAGCAGACTCCCATTAAAGCCTATAGAAGGAATAAAACTTTGCGCGATTCCTTAGTAAAATCTGAATACAAATCCAGAGAACAGGAAACAAGGACCACTTTCTTGGGAAAGAAAAGGAAAGGATGTTATCCGTGTTTAAATTGTATTCAATGTAGTCTTATGGCTAAGGGTAATCACTTTATTAATCCGATTAATAGGGATAGAATTATGATAAATAATTTCCTCACTTGTCAGTCCTCATATGTTATATACATTCTGATTTGTCCATGCAATATGATCTATGTTGGGGAGACCACTCAGAAAATTAAGGACAGAATTGCATAACATCGAAGCACCATAAGGCATAAACAACCTGGGTTGCCTGTCTCCAAACACTTTTTGGAGAGGGGACACCGAGATTCTGATCTAAGATTTATGATCTTGGAAGAAATCCCACGAGATAAACGGGGGGGTGATCGGATATTACGATTAAAACAAAGGGAGGTCTGGTGGATTAATAGGCTACAGTCTCTGCATCCGAATGGGATGAACAGGGACTATGACCTATATTTATTTTTGTAACATGATGTTGATGATCTTGGATTTTAGATTCTTTTCCATTTATGTATACATATACAGATGTATATATATCTTTTTTACAGATGATGATTTAATCTAATCTGGTTTGGATCGGAAAAGAAATCAAGGAAATCATCCCTTTGTTTAAGGAATATTTCACTTCTGTTACAAGGAGATTGGAGGTTTTCTTTGTTATGATTAAGAGATGGTTCAGTGATGGGTTGTTGATTTATTTTTTGAAGTAATAGATTCACACTATATACTATTTTGTGCATTTGTTGCACGGGCTAAATAAGAAATTATTCTGGAAGTTATTCATTCTCTATTCTGTATTTTTTATTTTTTCATTATCAATGTTGCATTGTAACATAGATTGTTGGTTTAAATGCAGGAAAAGAAATTCATGTATACAACTTCTTTATTCAGTTGCTCATATGGGGTTAATGAGGTTTTTAGAACTTCTATTGGATTGTTTGCTTGGTCTGGAGAGATGGGACACACCTGTGGGTTGACGCCCGCAGGGTGGGGATAAATTGAAATTCTCTTTGGATTGTATTTTCACATTTAGCCTGATAGCCTGACAAAGAGCAGGGATGCTCGGAACTGTACAGTGGCTGCCATTCATCTTATGCCTTGTCTGCACATGATTGACCAATAAAGAAGAACTTGTTGAAATACAACTGGAGTCAGCGTCCCTCTTATATTCATTTATTATTGATGGTGGAATTTGGGAGTCCACCCTGACGGCTCTACACTCCTTTCCAAAAAGAAAGGGAAGTAACCAACCCGAAGTTTTGTATATATATATATATACACACATATATATATATATATATATATATATATATATATCTCAAGCCCGTGTCCTCTAGTTTAGAGGTCAGGCGGTGTATATGTATTTGGGTCCCACAGCGAGTTACCTTCTTCCACTGGTTCCCATCTTCAGAATGTAGAGACAAGTCTGTACTTTCCCCTCTTTAATAAAGTCAATGTCCAAACCACTTAAACTCCAACGTTGAGTTTATTTTGTATCTTTGCTTGATAGGTAAGAGAGAGTAGATGAGAGAGATAATAGTTGAACCAAAGCAGATTCAGGCACAGAACTCCCAGATTTATCACCACTCGGTCCCGAGTGGGTACAGCTCACCCGGATAGTCCCTCAATGGTCCTAGCAGCCGATGTGGAGCTCGAACAAGCAATTTAAATCCTGCAAGGACAAGTTCAGTATGTCCTCGAAGAGCATCAGCACTCCGCAGGGTCAGTTCTGCGGAGCATAGGATCCTTCCCTCCAACAGGTCACCAGGCCTTTCCCGAGACAGCAATCTAACTATCACTCATCTCCTGTTATGGGACCGATCCTCCCCTGGCTTCCTATTGTTCAGAGAGGATACCCTCACCCAGGCATCCTAGGACTCCAAAGTTCTGCATGTAGACCCAGTTGAAGGTATTGGGCCTACCCGGAACTTTGCGGTCTCGGGCCGAAGGTGCCCGAGACTCTTCAGTCGGTGTACGCGCCCCCCTCCTTAGGGGGCACACTCCTCCAGGTACTTGTCCCCGGGTCTCTCCCTGAATAAATGGCGTCTGCCTCTTTTATATCCTCTCCCGGCATGCACAGCAGGCAGAACCAGCCCACTGCATGGTAGCCGAGAGAGGACATCCAATCGCGCCAATGCAACCCATGGTTCAACCCTGACCCAACATGGCAGCGCCACCTGCTGGCCACAGGGAACTCTACATAGGCACACAGCAACAAAGCAGGGTCCAGCAAAATTTCGAAGGCCTGAGCCATACTAGTGCTCGCGACCCCCTAAATTTGGAGTAGGTCTTGGCCTGTACCTCAATTTCTCTTACAAGTGACGCAGTTCAATTTTTCCCAAAATGGCCGGCCTCCACAGAATCACACTGGGGAAAAACTAAAGTCCAGCTTCAGGGGTAGCTGCAAATCCCAGACTCGAGCCCCCACGTGTAGCACACGGACCTTTTTCTCGCCTGGCTCACTTGCAAGTCAAGGCACACCGTGCTATATGCCTGTACCCTCCTGTTTAAAGAGGTTAAGCGGTGTTCACAAATTTTGGGTCCTGCAGCGAGTTACCTTCTTCCACTGGTTCTCTTCCCCAGAGTATGGGGTCAAGTCTCTATTTCTTCCCCCAAAGAAGCCAATGTCCAGAAACACTTTAACTCCAACAGAGAGTTTATTTTCTATTTGCTGCGTAGTAGACAGAGACAGATGGATGAAGAAGAATAAGTGTGAGGGATTAGATCCAGGCACAACTAGTAACCTCGTCGCCACTCGATCCTGAGTGGGTTTAGCTCACCCGGATAGTCCTCTCTCACAGTCCTAGCAGCCAGAGTGGAGCTCGAACAGTTCTACCACCCTATCCCCTCCAGGGACGGGTACAGGAGATCCTCTAACCTCTGTAGAAATTTAAGAACAGGATAATGCCTATGGGCACTCTACAGGTTAGCTTTCCAGAATAAAGAATCCTTCCCTCTGACAGGTCACCAGGCCTCTCCCGAGACAACAATCTTCCGTTACTCATCTCCTCAGTGGGACCGATCCTCCCCTGGCTTCCTCTCGGTCAGAGCGGGTACCCTCACCCGGGCACCCTGGGACTCCAATGGTTGGACTGTAGACCCAGTTAAAGGTACTGGGCCTACCTGGAACGCTGCAGCCTCGGGCCAAAGGTGCCCGAGACTTCTCGGCCAGTCATCGCACCCCCGAGGGGCACACCCCTCCGGTTCCTCCACTCCAACTCTCCTCTCCTCCAACTCCTCGACTCCAACTCCCCCTAAGGATGGCGTCCGCCCCTTATGTACCCTCTCCCGGCATGCACAACAGGCCGACCACGCCTACTGTACCGCTGCCGAGAGAGGACACACTAAGACACAGTAATGCCACCCATGGCTCAACCCTGACCTGACATGGCAGTGCCACCTACAGGCCACAGGGAACCATACACCAGGCAGCATCACATAGGCAGAAGCAAATACCTAGCAATCAAAGCAGTTCGAGCCTGGCTACCAGCTCAGACCAACCCCTAAATTTAGTCACATAACTTTCCTAAAAAGTAAAGGGGCGCTACATACACCCTCTCCTAAAATAGACACTGTCCCCAGTGTCTGCAATAAATGCAAAACCCCTCAAGCCTAAGCAAGCGTGAATTTATTCCCAAAACTTTGTACAAATTGTTGAGTTGTAGTGCCTGAACCAACATAAGGGAAAAAGGGACAAGAGGAAAGAAATAGAGAAGGAAAATATAGAGAACAAAACACAAACATCGACATCCTTTCTCAATGTCACATTTTCATATTACACTGTACATATTCCACCCCCTCCTAAATAACTACTCCACCCATTCTCTGGCAGAGTTGCTTGTAGTTCACCTGCAGAGGGAGAGAAAAAAACACAACACACAGAATCAAACATCCTAACTTCTAGAAAACAGAAGCGAACCATTCCCCCTAGAAGGAATGACTGGTTTCTGCAGCATAAATTCCTGCAGAACACCACCACCTAGTGGCAGCACACATTACTACACTGGCCTTGGTGCGCATAGGCACGTATCAATACAAAAGGACACCCCTTGATCATGACGGCTTCCTGATTTGGCCCTGACTAAAGCTACCCAGTGTTCAGTTATTTTCTTGGTAAGAAAAAAAACGTTCTCCTCTGCGGGACTGAAAAGGGAGAAAAACACAAACAGTCCTCCGATTCCTCACAGAGTAAATTCCCTCTTGAGCAGAGAGTCAGGTCAACAGTTCAAGGCAAGTTCCCTGAAGTGGAATAATAAAAAAAAAACAAGTTCCCACAGAGATAGTACTTGGGATCAGGGAGGACAAGGGTTTTCCACTGTTTGTCCAATGTTTCTATGTAGTAAACAGCATTGTCTCTGTCCTTGCTGCAAATGACTACATGGTCCGCGTGAATGTGCCGACCATAAGTCCAGTCCTTGCGGCAGCCTTTATAACGATCAGCCATTACAGCAGAGCACTTTAAATATCGGTAGCCTCTTGGTACTTTCACATGGTCCCATACAAAGTCAGCGTACTATCGTTCACGAGAGGCCTCAATCTTGTAGAGAAATTCTTTAGGAACATAGGGATATTCCCAACCATAGTCAGTGGCGACCTTTTTGTGTAGGAGCCGTTGCAACCGGTCTAGAGGTGGCATGGTGGCCCGATCTCCTGCTCCTGGGAAGACAATGGCATCCGGAGACCTTCTCAATGGTGCAGGCTCCAGCGGCGGCAAAGGTGGCTGCAATGGTGCCCGGACATCCGTAACAGCAGGCACAGAGGACACCGGAGATGGCAAAGCGGGAGTGGGATCAGTCTCCTCCCTTGCAGTAGAAACTTCCACTCGGGGTGTAGTTTCCCCAGAGTCCATTAACGAAACTCCACCTAAACTGCGGGGTGAAGTTGCCGGGATTCTATCCCAACCCTTTTTTTCAAACACTTCATCCACATCATGATCATCTCCCACATCTGAAGATGAGACCAACTCACAAGTATTATACTCCTCCACCGGTAGATAACTGGCGGTGGAGACAGACACAATATCCCTGAAAATGGAGGGTCTTTGCGGGTTGGTTGTCCACACATGCCCTGTAGCGTGGGGTGTGGGCTTCCCTTCCCTCTCCAACAAAGTCAATGTCCCATTTCTCCCAGCCTCCTTACCTTCCCCTGATGCGGATCTCTTGGAGGTCCCTCTGGCTTGAAGATCCGGTTCAGGAAGGCGCTGGGGAAGGCTTCGACCACGGCCGCGGGAGGCCTTTGCGTATCTCACCTTCTGCTTGGCGGGTGGGAGAGAGTTCTCCGTTGTAACGGAGACAGCATCCGCGATGACCTCCGCTGCAGGCTCCGCAATAGTCGGAACTCCATCCTCCACATCCGTGGCAGTCGGAGCGGTGCGCGTGGGCCTGGCCGTGGAAGTACTGGTTTCCTCTTCAAGAGTAGTGACACCTGTAAGGCAGTTGACCCGGTAACCCTTTGGTTTCTCAGTCGGCTGGTCCACCTCAAAAAGGAACTCTCCGCACGTAGCACACCTTCCAAAAGGCCGAAGCTGCACCACCAGTCCTTGGCACTTAGGACAGAGCATGCCCAGGGCCTCCGCATCCCTGCACGTATAAAGCGCAAAGCGGCCCCTAGGCTTGAGCCGAATCCATGTATCCGTCAGGGGGGCAGCGAAAGAAACAACGTCCATGGCTGTGGTAGGTGGGAACATCCGTGGTCCCGGTGAAACAGAAATCCAACGCCCTTTTCTTCTCTTTCTGCACGTAGCTCGCGGGCTTTTCTATACTTCAGACACGCCCACGAACTACACAGTTAGGAAATCCAGCATAGGTCTTGGCCTGTACCTCAATTTCTCTTACAAGTGACGCAGTTAAATTTTTCACAAAATGGCCGGCCTCCACAGAATCACACCGGGGAAAAACTAAAGTCCAGCTTCAGGGGTAGCTGCAAAACATATAATCCCGGACTTGAGCCCCCACGTGTAGCACACGGACCTTTTTCTCGCCTGGCTCACTTGCAAGTCAAGGCACACCGTGCTATATGCCCGTACCCTCCTGTTTGAAGAGGTTAAGCGGTGTTCACAAATTTTGGGTCCTGCAGCGAGTTACCTTCTTCCACTGGTTCTCTTCCCCAGAGTATGGGGTCAAGTCTCTATTTCTTCCCCCAAAGAAGCCAATGTCCAGAAATACTTTAACTCCAACAGAGAGTTTATTTTCTATTTGCTGCGTAGTAGATAGAGACAGGTGGATGAAGAAGAATAAGTGTGAGGGATTAGATCCAGGCACAACTAGTAACCTCGACGCCACTCGATCCCGAGTGGGTTTAGCTCACCCAGATAGTCCTCTCTCACAGTCCTAGCAGCCAGTGTGGAGCTCGAACAGTTCTGCCACCCTATCCTCTCCAGGGATGGGTACAGGAGATCCTCTAACCTCTGTAGAAATTTAAGAACAGGATAATGCCAATGGGCACTCTACAGGTTAGCTTTCCAGAATAAAGAATCCTTCCCTCTGACAGGTCACCAGGCCTCTCCTGAGACAGCAATCTTCCATTACTCATCTCCTCAGTGGGACCGATCCTCCCCTGGCTTCCTCTCGGTCAGAGCGGGTACCCTCACCCGGGCACCCTGGGACTCCAATGGGCGGACTATAGACCCAGTTAAAGGTACTGGGCCTACCTGGAACGCTGCAGCCTCGGGCCGAAGGTGCCCGAGACTTCTCGGTCAGTCATCGCACCCCCGAGGGGCACACCCCTCCGGCTCCTCCACTCCAACTGTCCTCTCCTCCAACTCCTCGACTCCAACTCCCCCTAAAGATGGCGTCCGCCCCTTATGTACCCTCTCCCGGCATGCACAGCAGGCGAGAGAGGACACACTAAGACGCAGTAATGCCATCCATGGCTCAACCCTGACCTGACATGGCAGTGCCACTTACAGGCCACAGGGAACCATACATCAGGCAGCATCACATAGGCAGAAGCAAATACCTAGCAATCAAAGCGGTCCGAGCCTGGCTACCAGCTCAGACCAACCCCTAAATTTAGGCACATAACACCCCTAAAAAGTAAAGGGGCGCTACATATATATATATATATATATATATATATATATATATAAACAAGCCGAGATGTATATATATATATACTAAATACACTGCAGCTAACTGAATCGCCTGCCTGCACAATCTAAATGAAATGACACTCTCTTTCAGTCAACGCCAGCAACACACTACACAAGGCCGACGTGCCTTATATAGTGTGGGGCGTGGACTAAACCCCCTGAGCCATAATTGGTCAAAGGCACCCTGCCTTTGGCCAATTATGGCTCTCTTTGCTGACGGCGCTATGATTGGCCAAAGCATGCGGGTCATAGTGCATGCTTGGCCAATCATAAGACAGCAATGCACAACAAATTTGGCGCGGACGCCCCATAATGTTCCTTTTTTTGATGAACGGGCGAACAGGCAATGTTCGAGTCCAACTCATGTTCGACCCAAACATAAAAGCTGATCCCTATACATAAATATATGCTGTGACAAACTTTTTGCCTGTACACACGATCGGATTTTCGATGGAATAAAATCTGATGGAATTTTCTGTCGGAATTCCGATGAAGCTGACTTCCATCAGTCTTACATTCACACCATCAGACAAAATTCCGACCATCCAAAACGCTGTGACGTACAACACGTACGACGGCACTATAAATGGGAAGTTCAAATCCAATGGCGCCACCCTTTGGGCTGCTTTTGCTGATTTCGTGTTACTTTGTGTTAGTAAAAGTTTGGTGTTCGCCGATTCGTGCTTTTCAGTCTCCGTGTTTTTCAGTCTGTTACAGCATGACGAATGTGCTATCTCCATTACGAACGCTAGTTTTACCAGAACGAACGCTCCCGTCTTCTGATTTAGTCTGAGCATCCGTGGATTTTACTCCGATGGAGTTCCACACAGACGATCGGAATTTCCTATGGGTTTTTTTTCCATCGGAAAAATTTAAAACATGTTCTACTTTTTTACACCGATGGAAAAAAGTCTGATGGGGCCCACACACGATCGTTTTTTCCGATTAAAAAAGTCCATCAGACTTTTTTCATCGAAAAACCGATCGTGTGTACAGGGCATAAGAGACCACAGGTAGTAGTCATAGACAGAGTGTACCTTGGGCCAAGGCTGTTGCAATTGAGCAGTCTCCAGAATAAGACAGTTGAGCAAACAGGCAAGTGGGGTCTTGTCTTTTTAGAATCCTAGCTTTGGTCAGGGAGATATTAGGTGGGCATTCTGGCCACCAATATTTATCGCTATGTCTTGGATCTGGCTGAGAGACCAGGTACCTGAATAAAGTAGAATTCTCAGTGTGTAAAGACAATGAGTATTGAAAGATATGTGTTTGGTTTAGTATACTCCTGCAAGAAAAGACTTTGGGTTTTATTTAATAAAGTTGGAGAGTGCAAACTCAGGCTCACTTCTGCATAGAAACCAATCAGCTTCTAACCTCAGATTGTTCAATTAAGCTTTGGCAATAAAACCTGGAAGCTGATTGGTTTCTATGCAGAAGTGAGCCTGGTTTTCAACTCTCTTTAGTAAATAAAACCCTTTAAGTTCAAGTCCAACTTTGGCAGCTTGACAATTATAAAATGTGTGCCCCCTCCACACCCACTAGTTGATGTATGATATATTGCTAATTTTTTCAAAGGGACTATATCAAGCATGAGTGTAGCTTACTTTACTCCACATGCCAGTTCCAGTAGTGAAGACTGGTCCCGCAAAGTCTCTCTTTGGGTCAATCTCTAAATGGTCATGTCACCACCCTCGCGTACAATGCAGAACCCACGGCCACATTGTACATGGAGATATCGGAGGCCCTGCTCACATTTTGGAGGGAGTGCAAGTAACCAGAAAGCTAACCCCTGCTGTACAGTGGAGAATGGTGAGTTTTGCTCTTTTACATCATCCTCTAGACAAAAAACAAGAATATAATTAGCATCAGCTGGGGGGCACTAAGTTTATAATTTATTGAGGGACCACATTAAGGCCCCTTTCACACAGGCGTTCTGTTTGTCCGTTTTTTATCCATCCGTTGACGGATTAAAAAAGGACACCAATGTATTTCTATGGGCAAGCAGATGATCATCCGCTCTCATGATTGGCTGGCAACCATTCAAGGGTATTCCCTATATCGCAGGGACAGAAAGGGTAAAAAAGGGGGAGGGGTATGCCTGTATATCAAAAATTATGTACAAGTGAATGTGAGAAATTATATCACTAAGGGAGCAAGGGAGGAGGTGGAATCCTTATGGGTAGAGCTACAAAGGGAGGAAACTAAGGGAAAACAAAACTGGGAGTATGCTATAGGCCCCCTAACCAGAGGGAAGAGGCGGAGGCAGACCTCCTATCACAATTTGGATTAGCGGCAAGAATTGGAAGTGTCATTATAATGGGGGACTTTAATTATCCAAACATAGACAGAGTGGAAGGAACCGCACATTCATCTAAGGCTCGCCAGTTCCTAAATGTCTTGCAGGACAATTTCATGGGTCAGATGGTAAATGCGCCAACTTGAAACAAATCATTACTAGACCTACTTATTACCAACAATACAGACCTGATCACGGATGTGGAAATACGGGGGAATTTAGGAAACAGCGATCACGGGTCAATTTGTTTTAGTATAAATCACATAAATAGGAAACATAAGGGGAATACAAAGACACTGAATTTCAAAAGAGCCAACTTCCATAATCTATGTTCCTTGCTAGAAGATAATAATTGGGATAAAATCTTAGGAACAAAGACCACGGAGGAAAAATGGGTATGCTTTGAGAGCATATTAAATAAGGGCATTAGCCAGTGCATCCCAAGGGAAATACATTTAAAAGATCTAATAAAAGTCCTGGGTGTCTTAACTCCAATGTAAAAATGCATATAAAATCAAAGGAAAAGGCCTTAAAGTGGATGTAAATCCACTTAGACAACTTGCACCTACAGGTAAGCCTAGATTAAGGCTTACCTGTAGGTGCAAGAAATATCTCCTTAACCTACACGGTTAAGGAGATATTTACTATTAAATGCATCGCCGATGACGTCACACGCATGCGCAATAGCGGGCCGGTGTCATTGCCGGTTTTCCGAATAGGAGCTTGCCGGCCCGAGCGCGCATGCGTGTGACGTCATCGCCGCTCTGGCCAATCACAGCACCGGAGCGGCGATACACTAACAGGAGGGATGGGACATCAAGGCAAGATGGCAGTGGAGGTGACCAAGAACCGCTGCGGGGGCTTCGATCTCAGGTAAGTCATTCATAATGAGCTAGTATGCTATGCATACTTGCTCATTATGCCTTTCTTTTGCAGGGTTTTTTTTTTTTTTTGTCTTTACTTCCTCTATAAAAAAATACAAGGCTGAGGAAACATCATCAGCATTCCAATTTTACAAAGAATGCAACAAGAAATGTAAGGGTGTAATCAGGGCGGCTAAGATAAAACACGAAAGGCACATAGCGGAGGAGAGTAAAAAAAAGTCCCAAAAAATTCTTTAAGTACATAAATAGTAAGAAAGGGAGGTCAGATCATTAAGTCCAATAAAGAATGATGAAGGGAATCTGGTTACTAAGGATGGAGAGATGGCGAAGGTATTACATTTATTCTTCTCCTCAGTCTTCACAAGGAAATTGGGGGGCTTCAGTAACCACAACTGCAATGTTTATCCTCATGACATGTCACAGGAAGCACCCTCATGGCTAACAGGATAGAATTAGAAATAGACTGGAAAAACTCAACATTAATAAGTCACCGGGACCAGATGGCTTGCACCCGAGGGTCTTTAAGGAACTCAGTCAAGTAATTGCCAGACCATTGTTCCTAATTTTTACGAACAGTCTACTGACTGGAATGGTACCAGCTGATTGGGAGAGAAAATCCAATGTAGCACCAATATTTAAAAAAGGGCCAAGATACATCCCTGGAAATTACAGACCAGTTAGCCTAACATCAATTGTATGCAAGCTCTTGGAGGGGATGATAAGGGACTATATACAAGATTTTAGTATTGACAACAGTATCATTAGCAGTAATCACCATGGATTCATGAAGAATCATTCTTGCCAAACCAATCTATTAACCTTCTATGAGGAGGTGAGCTGCCATCTAGATAAAGGAAGGCCCGTAGACGTGGTGATACAGTTCCCCATAAACATTTACTGTACACATTACGGTCCATTGGCATGGACCATAGGGTGAGTACATGGATTGAAAACTGGCTACAGGGGCGAGTTCAGAGGATAGTGATAAATAGGGAGTATTTGGAATGGTCCGGTGTGGAAAGTGGAGTCCCCCAGGGTTCTGTTCTGGGACCAATCCTATTTAATTTATTCATAAACGACCTGGAGGATGGAATAAACAGCTCAATCTCTGTATTTGCGGACGATATTAAGCTAAGCAGGGCAATAACTTCTCCGCAGGAGGTGGGAACTTTGCAAGAAGATCTGAACAAATTAATGGGGTGGGCAACTACATGGAAAATGAGGTTTAATGTAGAAAATTTTAAAATAATGCATTTGGATGGCAAAATTATGAATGCAATCTACTCACTAGGGGGAGAACCTCTGGGGGAATCTAGGATGGAAAAAGACCTGGTGGTCCTAGAAGATGATAGGAATAGCATGTAATGTGAAGCTGCTGCAAGCAAAGCAAACAGAATAGTGGCATGCATTAAAAAGGGGATTAACTCCAGAGATAAAACGATAATTCTCCTACTCTACAAGACTCTGGTGCAGCCTCACCTGGAGTATACTGTCCAGTTCTGGGCACCAGTCCTCAGGAAGGATGTACTGAAACTGGAGAGAGTCCAGAGAAGGGCAACAAAACGAATAAAGGGTCTGGAGGACCTTAGTTATTAAGAAAGGTTATGAGCACTGAACTTGTACTCTCTGGAGAGGAGACGCTTGAGAGGGGATATGATTTCAATGTACAAATACTGTACTGGTGACCCCACAATAGAGATAAAGCTTTTCCGCAAAAGGGAATTTAATAAGACACGCAGCCATTCGCTAAAATTAGAAGTAAAGCGGTTTTACCTTAAACTGCGTAGAGGGTTCTTTACTGTAAGAGTGGGGAACATCGATAATTTAAAAAAAAACGATTAAATAGGCACCAGAACGACCACAACATACAGGGCTATACAAGGTAATACTGACATATAATCACACACATAGGTTGGACTTGATGGACTTGTGTCTTTTTTCAACCTCGCCTACTATGTAACTATGTAACATCCGCCTCTGTCAACATCCGTTTTTTTTAAACAGAAGAAAGCCCTATGTTTACAAAACAGAACTGATGAAAAACAGATGTAATGCCCTGTACACACGATCGGTTTTTCCATCGGTGTAAAAAAATACATGTTTTAAATTTTTCCGATGGAAAAAAAAACAATAGGAAATTTCGATCGTTTGTGTGGAACTCCAACGGAGTAAAAACCCACGCATGCTCAGAATCAAGTCGACGCATGCTCAGAAGCATTGAACTTCATTTTTCTCGGCTCGTTGGAGTGTTTTACATCACCGCATTTTGGACAGTCGGAATTTTGTCTGATGTTGTGTATGCAAGACTGATGGAAGTCAGCTTCATCGGAATTCCGACAGAAAATTCCATCGGATTTTATTCCATCGGAAATCCGATCGTGTGTACAGGGCATAAATGGACAAACGGTCCGTTTTTGCATTGGTAGTGGATGTAAAATAACTGATGTAAAAACTGATAAAATATTGATGTAAACTGAATCTATTTTTCGGCAAAAAAAAAATATGAACTGATAAAACAAATGGAACACCGATGTGAAAGGGGCCTTTAGTCCCGGTTCACACATGTGCATGGTGCGAGATCGCATGTGATTAGAACCACACTGCAGTGCAAATGACATGCGATGTCCATGCGATGCAATTTCAGCCATACAGATAGTATGGCTGAGATTGCATCACATTTGGACCAAACTCACACAGGACCCTTTTTTGGTCCGCACTAGAATTGGATCGCATGGGTGTTCACACTTATGCAATCCGATTCATATCCGAAGTGTCAGTTCGCAGTGCAACGTTAAAGACAAGTATTCCTTTAAATAGTACTAAGGAACTAAGGGATATTAACTATTAGAATCTGAAATTACTTTTTCCTGACATGCTCCATGGCAGCATACGTGTGGGTTGGCTCCGCCTCCATAACTACCCAATAGGACCCCTCCCTATAAATTTCAGCTCTGGGCTCTCAGCCGTGTTCCTTTTTTGTCCTCCTCCGAAGGACTATATGTTTTAGTTCTCCTACCTGAAGACGATTGTTCCTACGATCAAGATCGGCCGACAATATGGTGTCTCATCCCTCCGATAAGCCTTGACTGTGAAGCAGGGTATGGAGTGTATGGCAGAGTAGCGCTGAAGTGCTGGATTATATCTTCCATTGGAGAGATGAGCGTGCACAGGCCTGATTACCTAGCAGTGTGCAGGTGGCCATTATCTGCTAAAAGCCCAGTGTGTGTATGGATGCGGTGTCCCTGGCCGAATCGATCGTAGATGGTGGTGGTAAGCCTGTATCGCCTTCATGGCAGCAGTGTTTATGTGTGTCGTTTTGTCTATGCCTTTGTTTTTTTCTTCCCTGTGTCATTATATGCCTATTAGCGTCTGGTTCCCTGTGCGTTCCAGCCGCTGCTCCCTCTTCCTGGTTCATCCGTGGTTTGCGCGTGCGCGACCCGGAGCGAAGACGAGGCCTGGTTCGCACATGCGGCACCAAATTTAAAGCCTGGGGAAGCCTGCAAAACGCTGGGAATGATCGTGGGCATAGTGGCGACTTCCCTGAGCACCTGCAGAAGCCTACCCAGGTAAGTGCTTATTCAGAAGGGTCTGAATTTTTCACTTGTTCCTTTTGCTGGAATCTGATTGTTTGCTGTTACCACCTGCAGTGTCTCCCTGAATTGTCATGGACTCTTTACTGCCTCCTGGTGGCCAACCCTCTTGCAGTAGGTATGACTAGTATTCTTCCTTTATACTGTCTCAGTGGTGGAATTTTCAGGGTCGCAGCAGTCGCAGGTGCGACTGGGCCCTGTAGTTCCGTGAAGTCCGGGGGGCCCGCCCGCCGCCCGTGTGAGGGGCCCGCCCACCGCCCGCCAGTATGAGGAGCCGTTCCGCCGCAGGGATCGGGTGCTGACAAGGCAGTGGATGCAGGGGCGGGTACCGTGGCAACCCCCCAAGACTCCCAAGACTTCTCCCCTGCCTGCACCTCTGGCTGGCCGTTTAGAGTGCAGTGGGGAGATGTGGGAGGAGGTGGAAGGCGGCGATCGGCAGCTCTATGGTGCCTGTGTGGGCAGCAAGATCTCCCTGGGGCTTGTAGTACTCGAGTGTCAGTGTGTATACAGAGGAGAGGGGAGGGGCCTCTGACCCGGGCAGGTATTAGTTTCACTTTCACTCTGCTTGTACAATGTTGCTGATGCCCGGGTCAGAGGCCCCTCCCCCCTCACATGGTTCGGATATAGAACTACTAGCCCCAGCAAGACCCCCCTGCTTGTGGACACCATAGAGCTGCCAATCGCCACCTCCACCAGCCAGGTACAGGGGAACCCCTGCAAGGGGGGAGTCAGCTGTTTGGGGACCCTGATGTAAGAGGGGTTTTTTTTTTCTGGGGACACTAATGTAGTAAGGAAGGGGGCCTCTGGGGACACTAATGTAAGGAAGGGGGCCTCTGGGGACACTGATCTTAGGGGGGGGGCTCTCTGGTGATCCTGGTGTAAGGGGGGGCTCTCTGGGGACCCAGGTGTAAGGGGGAGCTCTATGTGGACCCTGGTGTAAGGGGGGGCTCTCTGGGGACCCTGGTGTAATGTGGGGCTCTCTGGGGACTCTGGTGTAAGGGGGGGCTCTCTGGGGACCCTGGTGTAAGGGGGGGCTCTCTGGGGATTTTGGTGTAAGGGGGGCTCTCTGAGGACCCTGGTGTAAGGGGGGGGCTCTGGGGACTCTGGTGTAAGGGGGGCTCTCTGGGGACTCTGGTGTAAGGGGGGCTCTATGGGGACCCTGGTGTAAGGGGGGGCTCTATGGGGACCCTGGTGTAAGGGGGGGGGGCTCTATGGGGACCCGTGTGAGGGGGGGCTCTATGGGGACCCTAGTGTAAGGGGGGGCTCTATAGGGACCCTGGTGTAAGGGGGGCTCTCTAGGGACCCTGGTGTAAGGGGAGGCTCTCTGGGGACCCTGGTGTAAGGGGGGGGGGCTCTCTGGGGACCCTGGTGTAAGGGGGGCTCTCTGGGGACCCCGGTGTAAGGGGAGGCTCTCTGGGGACCCTGGTGTAAGGGGGGGCTCTCTGGGGACCCTGGTGTAAGGGGAGGCTCTCTGGGGACCCTGGTGTAAGGGGAGGCTCTCTGGGGACCCTGGTGTAACGGGGGGCTCTCTGAGGACCCTGGTGTAACGGGGGGCTCTCTGAGGACCCTGGTGTAAGGGGGGGCTCTCTGGAGATCTTGGTGTAAGGGGGGCTCTCTGAGGACCCTGGTGTAAGGGGGGGCTCTCTGGGGACCTGGTGTAAGGGGGGGGCTCTCTGGGGACCCTGGTGTAAGGGGGGCTCTATGGGGACCCTGGTGTAAGGGGGGGCTCTATGGGGACCCTGGTGTAAGGGGGGGCTCTATGGGGACCCTGGTGTAAGGGGGGCTCTCTAGGGACCCTGATGTAAGGGGAGGCTCTCTGGGGACCCTGGTGTAAGGGGGGGCTCTCTGAGGACCCTGGTGTAAGGGGGGCTCTCTGGGGACCCTGGTGTAAGGGGGGGGCTCTCTGGGGACCCTGATGTAGGGGGAGGCTCTCTGGGGACCCTGGTGTAAGGGGTGCTCTCTGAGGACCCTGGTGTAAGGGGGCCCCTCTGAGGACCCTGGTGTAAGGGGGCCCCTCTGAGGACCCTGGTGTAAGGGGAGGCACTCTGGGGACCCTGATGTAAGGGGGGCTCTATGTGGACCCTGGTGTAACGGGGGGCTCTATGTGGACCCTGGTGTAAGGGAGGCTCTCTGGGGACCCTGATGTAAGGAGAGGCTCTCTGGGGACCCTGGTGTAAGGGGGGTGGCTCTCTGAGGACCCTGGTGTAAGGGGGGCTCTCTGGGGACCCTGATGTAAGGGGAGGCTCTCTGGGGACCCTGGTGTAAGGGGAGGCTCTCTGAGGAACCTGGTGTAACGAGGGACTCTATGTGGACCCTGGTGTAAGGGGGGGCTCTCTGGGGACCCTGGTGTAAGGGGGGCTCTCTGGGGACCCTGGTGTATGGGGGGATCTCTGGGGACCCTGATGTAAGGGGGAGGCTCTCTGGGGGCCCTGGTGTAAGGGGGGGCTCTCTGGGGACCCTGGTGTAAGGGGGGGGCTCTCTGGGGACCCTGATGTAAGTAGGGAGGCTCTCTGGGGACCGTGATGTAAGGGGAGGTTCTCTGGGGACCGTGATGTAAGGGGAGGTTCTCTGGGGACCGTGATGTAAGGGGAGGTTCTCTAGGGACCCTGATGTAAGGGAAGGTTCTCTGGGGACCCTAATGTAGGAGGAGGCTCTCTAGGGACCCTGATGTAAGTAGGGAGGCTCTCTGGGGTCCCTGATGTAAGGGGGGCTCTCTGGGGAGTCCCCCTATGTGATGGTGTGTGTGGGGGGGGGGCGGTATTGAAGGACCTGGCCTTGGGGCGGCAAAGGGAGTAAATCTGGGCCTGGGCAGAGGCAGCAATGAGACTGGGGGCAGACACTGAAAAATTAAGTCAGCAGACCTGCTGACACCAATGAGAGAAGGCGAGGGAGGAGCTTTCCTCTCTGCGTGGAATACCTATACGGTCTACCCATGAGGCAAGAAGGCATCCTGGCGGGAGATTAGAAGGCACGGTGACCGTGACCGATCGAACGGAATTCCCGGGGAATCGATTGATTGATGGTAAGTGACATTTTGCAGAGCTAAGCAATCGATGCCAACCTCCACCACCTGTGCCTCTTACTGATCCCATCCCCCCACCACTCATCTCATCTCTATCCCCCCATTACTTCTACAACAGAGGTGATGGGGGGATAGGGATGAGATCAGTGGTGGGAGGATGGGATCAGTAAGAGGCACAGGTGGTGGTGGGAGAGGATGGCCACTGCAGCCACCCCCCTCAAGTACCACCACTGCCACCCCCCTCAAGTACCACAGCTGCCATCCCCCCTCAACTACCGCCGTTGCAACCCCCCTCAAAAAAAAGTATCAAAATCATGCTTTTTCAAGGGGGGGGGGGCCCTTTGTGATTTCTTGCACCGGGGCCCAGAGGTTTCTAGTTACGCCTCTGTACTGTCTGCTGAGGGGGGAATAGAGTGGAGTGTAGGGCTGTATTTGACTTTGTGCCTTGTGTCTCTCTCTCTCTCTCTCTATACTTTCTTTCCTTTCAGCCCTTCTAGGTCTGAACAACAGAGTAGTTCCCGCAGACGCAGCGGGTCCTCTAAATCACACCACCGGCACTCCTCTTCTGGCTCTAGACACCATGATTCTTCTAGATCCGGACGTCCCAGTAGAGACACTTCTCACCCCCCCCCCCCCTCATCTCACATCAAGAGGTCAGAGAGACCATGTTGGGGGTGCAGGGCTCCGGTTCCTGCCAGCAAGTCCCTTTCTGACCATCCAAAGGGCTTACAAAGCAAAAGGTTTGGCTCCTCCGGAGGCAGTAACTGCGCACTCAACCCAGAGCATCTCTACTTCTTGGGCAGCCTCTCGTCATGTCGCACCTGACGTTATATGCAGAGCGGCCTCTTGGTCGTCTATTAATACTTTTGTTTCCCACTATTGTGTCGAACCAGCTGCCTTATCATCACTGAATTTTCGTTTACAAGTTCTGTCGGTTGACAGTGTTAAATACATTTATTTTTCTTGCCTCAGCATTTTGCCCACCCGGGTGTGTTTGGCGAGTTATTTCCCACACGTATGCTGCCATGGAGCATGTCAGGAAAACTGAAAATTTACTATCAAATACTTACTGTAATTTTCCTTTCCTGATAGGCTCCATGGCAGCAGGAGTCCCTCCCAATGCTTGGAGTAGGCTAGTTATGGAATACGGCTGAGAGCCCAGAGCTGAAATTTATAGGGAGGGGTCCTATTGGGTAGTTATGGAAGCGGGGCCAACCCACACGTATGCTGCCATGGAGCCCATCAGGAAAGGAAAATTACGGTAAGTATTTGATAGTAAATTTTCAGTTTTTTGCACTCTTATTCCATCTTCAGATATGAAGCTTCAGATATGAAAAAAAAAAAAAACATGCCTACAGACAAAATCAATCCAAAGGTAAAATGTAAGGATATAGCCATGACCAGACCAGGGGATTAGTAGCGCTGGATTTATAGAAAACAGAAGTCACAGGTAGCCATGGAGGAACACCTTGCTGGTTACCAATGCTATAGATAAAAACAGATACCGTAAAAATCTAAGTCAGTCAGTAGCCTAGGGTTCTTGACAAAACTGTGTTGCTGCAGTTCCAGTAAATAACAAGGACATGCTTTTGTTGTATGCCAGGGGTGCTTGACTGACAACAGGACTAGCTGGACACAATTGCAACTCTTTTTGTAAGTAAGGGAGAAAAAGCTTGATTCATTAAATTACCTTTATGTCTGTTACGTAAGAACAAGCATACACAATATGGCATCCAACTGTCAAATAATTCCCTTATTTGCAGATTGTATGCTTCCTGAAATCAATCACTGCCAGAGAACACTATGTGCTGTTTGACATGCTAATAAAAGATTTTGTAAAGCACAAGAAACCTGCCCTTACTAACATATTAATGAATTATTTCAAAACTGTACTCTCACACATTGACATATAAAACATTTACAGCTGAAATGCAAACCATTAGAGATCATCATACAATGCTTAAGTGTTATTCCAGCAGTATGTTAAACCTTTTAGCCTTGTTCACACAGGCCAATATGATATGCGATTTGACATGTCAAATCGCATGCCTAATCCGTGCCTATTGCCGGCAACAGCTACGTCCGAATCGGTGCGACGCCGACTTTTCAAACGTAGTTCCTGCACTAATTTTGGCGACTTAGGGGGAGATTTCAATAGACATCTGTGCATGAACCTGCACAGATGTTACTCAAATCGCCCCCGAAGTCAGGCAGAAATGCCGGTTTGGAATCGTGCAAGTTCAACTGAAACCTGCATTCAATGTGAACCTAGGCTCTGTTCACACCCATGCAGGTGCGATGAAGCACTTGCGCATTTCCGTGTGTCCTGTTTAGGGCATCCTATTCATTTCAAAGCGATGAAATGAAAAACACGCTAAAGATATACATGGCCCTTTTGAATATTGGCACACATTAGCTGCATGCATGGGGGTGCCATTAATTAATGGCACCACTGTGTGTCTGCAAAAGGGCTACATGAAGGAAAGCATGTCGTTTTGCACGCAATCTGGAAATGCACAAATGTGAATTCAGCCTTAAGGGCCAGTTCACACCATGAAAACACAGTTCAGATGCGTTCCAGATGCTTTTCTGCATATGCGTTTTTGACAGACGTTTTCAATGCGCTTCAGTACATTTTTCCCTCCTCTTTTTTATTTACCGAAATAAGGATTTGTGTGTTCCAGTACGTTTTTGGTGCATTTAGGTGTGTCCGGTGCATTTTTGATGCATTTTTCTGTGTTACAGTACAGTTCAATGCAGATTTTTTTTTTCTTTTTTCTGGAACTGGAATGCACTGGAACTAACCGCACTGGTGTGAACTATGCCATTGAAAACCACATGACCTACTATCCATGTGTTTTGATGCAGAAAAAATATGCACTGAACTGCATGTGGTGTGAACTGGCCCTAAGGCTCGATTCACATCTATGCATGTTGCTTTTGAGCATTTTTGCAGTGCTTTTTGCCACGATTTGCATTTTTTTTACACTGTATATAGCTGGTTGCCGTCACGTCCTTAACAACTGATGAGTCATCAGCTGTCAGCGGGCTTCCCCGCTATATGCAAAAAAAAAGAACTGCCGGCTAAAAAAAAAAATTGAAACAAAACAGCGTGGGGTACCCCCCCAAGGCCTTTGGGTCTAGTATGCATTCGGAGGGGACCCCCACGCCAAAATCTTTTTAAAAAATGGCGTGGGGTCCCCTCCAAAATCCATACCAGACCCTTATCCGAGCATACAGCCCGGCAGGTCAGGTAAAAGAGGGGACAAGCGAGCACCCCCCCCTCCTGAACCAGGTCGCATGCCCAAAACATGGGGGGTGGGTGCTTTGGGGCTCTGTCCCCCCATCCCTAAGCACCTTGCCCCCATGTTAATGGGGACAAGGGCCTCTTCTGGACAACCCTTGCCCGGTGGTTGTTGGGGTCTGCGGGCAGAGGGCTTATCGGAATCTGGAAGCCCCCTTTAACAAGGGGACCCCCAGATCAAGGCCTTCCCCTAATGTGAATGAGTATGGAGGGCTTCCAGATTCCAATAACCCCCCCCCCCCGCAGACCCTGACAACCACCAGGCAAGGGTTGTCGGGAAGAGGCACTTGACCCTATGAACATGGGGGCAAGGTGCTTTGGGGTGGTGGACGCAGAGCACCCACCCCCCCATGTTGAGGGCATGCGGCCTGGTATGGTTTGGGGGGGTGGTCGCTCGTCCCCTCCCTTTCCTGACCTGCCATGCTGCATGCTCGTGTAGCGACCTCTCCCCTCTCACCCCTTCTTCTTCTCGGCATGTTGTCTCGTCTAGGGGGGAGTATGGGGGAGGGATGCGATACACCACAGCCCATGTCCTCTTTTAGATAGAGGTGAAGGCCAGAACCTTTTTTACCATCGGGTCGTGTGCATAACCCAGAGCCAAGTCTTTTTCTGTAAATGACCCCCTCTGCTCCCAGTAACTGTAGTTCGTCGAGTAGGTCGAGGCACAATCCTTAGATAGAACCAACCATTGTGGTGTCACCAACGGTTATGGCGTACAGTCGCTGCCACCGACTGTGTATAACAGAGAGTGAAGCGCAGCCCCTGTCAGAGGGAAGACATCCGTCCAAGAGAGTTACCAGAGGCCCCGCCGTCACCAGCAATGCTGCGCTGGACTGTTCGGAGGGGTTACGCTCCCTGGCCTCCTCATCTCAGACTCGGGCACCCAAGGCTTTAGAGCCCCCTCGGATTCCTCCACCCTTGCGGGACCCAGTCGAAGGCACCGGGCCCCAGGCCTCCTCAATAGTACCTCACCCCAGGCTAAAGGTGCCTGGGATGGACTCCATCTCCCGCTCCGGCCAGGTCAAGGGCACCTGGGCCCGGAACTCTGGAACTCCGGCACCCAGGCTGAAGGTGCCTGGGCGTGACTATGCCCTCTGACTCTGAACCCTGTGTTCCGGGCGTCCGCCCCCTTTTATCTCTTCTTCCTCAGCGTCACCGCAGGTTCCCCACCCAGATGCCTCCCCTAAATTCAAATACCTGCTACACTCGGATAAGGGTCTGGTATGGATTTGGGGGGCCCACTCCATTTTTTTTATTTAGATTTTGGGGGGGGGGGTTCCCTCTTAACCCATACTAGACCCAAGGGCCTTTTTTTTTTTAGCCGGCAATTCCTTTTTTTTACATTCAGCGGGGAAGCCCGCTGACAGCTGATGACTCATTGGTTGTGGCCTCCCGGCCCCCTCCTTAGCAACCAGTTATATACAGTGAATGTACATCTAAAAAAAAGAAAGACATAAATCGCAAAACGCAAATCGCCGCAAAAACGCGGTACTTGCGTTTTGGATGTGGGTCCATTGAATTCTATTACATGCAAAACGCTGCATTTTGCAGGAAAAAAAGTCCCCGACCCTTTCCAAAAATGCAGACGCACAAAAATGCATTGATATGAACATGTTCCATAGGAACCCATGTTAAAAAATTTCCCTGCATTTCTGCAAAATGCATCAAAAAACGCATTAGTGTAAATAGAGCCTCAGGGAGATTTCAATTTACTTCCTGTCCTTTAGCCAAAAAAGAAGTGAGAGGAAATCCATTCAAAGAGATGGAATCCGTGGCTGTCACCTGGGTCACTAGAGCTGGTGTCCCTATGTAAAGATCCCCCCCACATTACTGTTCTGCTGACAGCGCACAATTTGGGATGTTCTTTCACCTTCACTCTCCATGATAGCAGTTACCAGGACAAATAGAGAGGATGAATCTCCCTAACGGGGGAGCAAATAGCAATAAGAACCTGACAGGTGTTCTATTTCCTCTCCACACTATCTGAAACAAAAAAAAAAAAAGTTTTGCCTTTATACTTTAAGCACAGGGTTCAGTTAATATTTCCTCAAATTGCTCATCTTCTTTCTGGGAACACTTGTATTTTCTTTTATTTACTTCACTTATATTTATTTCTTTCCTCTTTTTTAGTCATGTTGGTTCTTTGGCTGTAATGGTTATTTTCTAACATTTCTAGACTGCTGACCTATTAAAAATGAATATATTGTATGTATAGAATTGTATTACCCTAAAACTGTAGACACGGAACTGTAGTGGGAATTACAGCACATAAGTTGTTTCTTGGGAAAACAAAAAGAGTTTTGTGCAATAATGTACAATTGAAAGCATTATTCAAGATATCCTGAAGGTGTTTTCCTGTATTACATATGTTTTACTATTGTCTTGGCCACACTGAATGTCTGGTATGTTGGTATTCATTTAGTAGGTGGTGTGGTATGCAACTCCTCGTTGAGTGCAAGCAACTAAATTAAGTGCGTCATTTCATATTATGTCTTTGTTCAAACTTGAAAGTAAGCAAGGAGACAGTGTTTCACCTTGCTGGGAAATTGACTTAACCAGTGATTGCCACACTGGAAGTATTATGTGTTGTTTTTTTTTAAAACGAAATCACTTGAACAATTTCTGAGCAGGTCTGATGACAAAACACTTGCCCAATCACTCTGACAGTGTTGCTCACCAACTGCACCTTGTGGTCTGCAAGCTTTTTCGAACGCTGTGACACACTCTCCTACAGTTATAGTAGAATTTAAATCGGTAGAAAAAAATAAATACATTTTAAAAAACTGGGGTTTATTTATCCCAAGCTTAACTGGTTAATAACAAGATACCCTGAGCGTTACACAACTGTAAAAAGCCAGAATTATCTAGTGGTTCTCCACTGGTTAGACATTCTCAAAGAACTCAGGGAAACACCATTTCTGCTGTATCGGTATAATATGCAAGTTCAACTTAGCTTTGTGGTGGCCCTTACTAAATTTGCTACTGTGAATATCAGCAATTATCAACATTCCCCTGCTGACCTAGCCAGTTCACATGCTAAAAAAATGCATAACCCTAATTTACCGTCATGAAAACCACATTAATACACCCAGAGATGTAGGTAGCTGAAGGTATGGTGACCACATGTCCCGGATTACCCGGGACAGTCCCGCATTTTACAGGTCTGTCCCGTGCACATTCATTCCAGGACAATACAGTGTCCCGGAATGAAACTGATACAGCCACCCCCCTGGCCAATCTCATGCCCCCAAAAAAGGCCGCAACATCACCGCTTTACTCACAGTACTTGTCCTGCCCGGGAATGCCTGGAGGAGCACAATCCCGCCCCCTGTTTATTATAAATTATAAATCCCGCCTCTTGTGTCCAATCACTGTGCTGTCATTCGTTGCAGCACAAGCTGATTTTTGGGAAGGGAGGGTGTCCCTGAATGGTAGTTTGGAAATGTGGTCACCCTAGCTGAAGGTCATGCATATCTTGACTTTTCATATAAAATCTAAGCATGTCTCTGCCTTCTCCTGCTTCCCAAACCCTGCAATTTGTTTTTTTATTGAGATTAGCAGTATCCCTGAGTAATAAAGGGGGATTGAAAAGTGTGTGTGTGGGGGGGGGGGGGAGCTTGACTCTTGCAAATAACATTGAAATCTGCATCATTTTGGCTGCTTAGGTTTATGATTATTCTGATTGTTTTGACTTACATTCTTCACTGAATCAAATCTTTCACATTTTTAACTCTGCCCCATTTTAACTGGCTAGATTTGAAACAAGCACAGACAAATATGCCCATAAAGAAAAAAATGTGCTTGAATGTGTTTTTAGTCTCACTGCAAAGTCCCAAAAATACCAATTGATCCTGCCAGTGAAGTCCACCTTGTGCTGTATGTAGCTGGGTGTCCAGTGGGTTCCAATACCTTTTTTTTAACAGAAAGTTTTTTTAACAGAAAGGGTTCCAATACCTTTAAAGAGGGGTGGGCTCCCTCCAGGCATACCTGCCCTCAATCTATTCATTATTATATATGAGCTCCAAATTTAGAGGCTCTGAAATTTTATAGATTTAGAACTGCAGTACACTGGGGTGGCGTGAAGTGGCCCTGCAGCTTACGCATTTATATTTTCAAATGTGTGCAAACTAAACCCCTGGTTTTAACATGAACTGTTAGACAGGACAATTTGGTTTCTTTCTTGGAATTCTGCTTTGTTGTTTTTTGAAATGCGCCACCCTTCTATGTGCTCCTTGCTGCCAAGGCCAGTTATGGGTTGGGGTGGTTGCCATTTGTTTGTACCTAATGCAGCTTCCTGCAATGGTGTGGCAATGATGCTACACTGCTATTGAATTCAGAGCAGAGTTGCCACTCTCGTGTAGGCTGTGCCTGCTTGCACTAAAGTAGAAAGAAAAAATGTTAAGGGAGAGCGTGGCTATTATCTTTGTCACTTTTGCTTCACAAGTTTGTAACTTGTCGATCAACGCCTGGATACACCCAGTCCTGACCACTGCTCTCTGGATTGGAAAAAGTGACTTTTCTGCTGAACCTGCTGTTACCTGCAGTGTCTCAGAGGAGGAGTATGTGAGATACAAATGAAGGAACTGACTTAGGGAAGGTAAAAGATTTTTTTGTGTTTATTTTATGATTTATTAAGAGAAGTATGGGTTTCTGTTTTTTGTTTTTTTTTAATCATACTTACCTAGGTGATTGCAGCTTCGGTCCAATGCTGCATCTGTCCCCCGGCGCCTCTACACTGAGAACCGAGTGATCGAACATCGGTGATCACTTGGTTCTCACAGCTCCGTGAGCAGAGAGCTGCTGACTGTCAGTCACAGCTCTCTGCTGCGGAGGGGATGAGGGGCGGCCGGCTCAGACTCTCAGGGGCACACTGAGAGGCTGAGCCAGGTGTCAGTCCAGGGATCTGGCGGATCCTGACTCCATGGTTGTGATTAGGGATGAGCTTTGAGTTTGACGAATAGCGAACAATTTGGGGTGTTCGCAGCAAATTCGAAAAGCCTCGGAACACCCTGTAAAAGTCTATGGGAGAAATCTAAAGTGCTAATTTTAAAGGCTTATATGCAAGTTATTGTCATAAAAAGTGTTTAGGGACCCGGGTCCTGCCCCAGGGGACATGTATTAATGCAAAAAAAAGTTTTAAAAACTGACTTTTTTCGGGAGCAGTGGTTTTAATAATGCTTAAAGTGAAACAATAAAAGTGAAATATTCCTTTAAATTTCATACCTAGGGTCTGTGTGTATAGTATGCCTGTAAAGTCACGCTTGTTTCCCGTGCTTAGAACTGTCCCTGCACAAAGTGTCATTTCTGAAGGAAAAAAAGTCATTTAAAACTCACTCGCGGCTATAATGAATTGTCGGCTCCCGGCAATACATAGAAAAGTCATTGATAAAAAAAAAAATGCGTGGGGGTCCCCCCAAATTCAATTACCAGGCCCTTCAGGTCTGGTATGGATATTAAGGGGAACCGTGCGGCAAATTAAAAAAAAAATGTGTTGGATTCCCACCAAATATCCATACCAGGCCCTTCAGGTCATACCAGACCCTTTATCCGAGCACGCAACCTGGCAGCCCGCAGGAAAAGAGGGGGGGAGACGAGAGAGCGGCCCCCCTCCCCTCCTGAACCGTACCAGGCCACATGCCCTCAACATGGGGAGGACGTCCCCATGTTGATGGGGACAAGGGCCTCATCCCCACACCCCTTGCCAGGTGGTTGTGGGGGTCTGTGGGCAGGGGGCTTATCGGAATCTGGAAGACCCCTTTAACAAAGGGGGCCCCCAGATCCCGGCCCTCCCCTATGTGAATTGGTAAGGGGTACATTGTACCCCTACTATTTCAAAAGAAAGTGTAAAAAAAACACACAGACACCTTGGAAAAGTCCTTTATTAAAATTAAAAAATTAAAAAAATAAAAACACATTCCATTGATGTAATCCGATGTCCAGTGCTGTAGTCTCCACTCGAAACGTCATTGGCTGAGCGGACCTACACTGCAGAGGAAGTTCCCCATCAGGTCCGCTCAGCCAATGACGTAGGCGGGGTCTGAGGTACGAGGGGGCGGGGTGCCCTCATATCTCAGACCCCGCCTACGTCATTGGCTAAGCGGACCTGATGGGGAACTTCCTCTTCAGTGTAAAAAAATGAATAGACCCACCCCTTCTGACATTCCCCATCAGGAGCGGACCTGATGGGGAACGTGAGACATCCTCCCCATGTTGAGGGCATGTGGCCTGGTACGGTTCAGGTGGGGGGGGCGCTCTCTCGTCCCCCCCTCTTTCATTTTTTTTTTTAATTTAATGCAGTGTTCCCCTTAATATCCATACCAGACCTGAAGGGCCTGGTAATTGAATTTGGGGGGACCCCCACGCATTTATTTATGTTTTTTATCAATGACTTTTCTCTGTATTGCCGGGAGCCGACAATTCATTATATCCGCGAGTGGTTTTAAATGGCTTTTTTTCCTTCAGAAATTACATTTTGTGCAGGGACAGTTCTAAGCAAGGGAAACAAGCGCTGCTTTACAGGCATACTATACACCCCCTTCAGGTATGAAATTTAAAGGAATATTTCACTTTTTATTGTTTCATTTTATGCATTATTAAAATCACTGCTCCCAAAAAAACAGCAGTTTTTAAAACTTTTTTTGCATTGATACATGTCCCCTGGGGCAGGACTCGGGTCCCCAAACCCTTTTTAGGACAATAACTTGCATATTAGCCTTTATAATTAGCACTTTAGATTTCAAACATTCGAGTCCATTGTATTTAATAGTTTTCTAAAGTTCACGCGAACTTTAGGTCTGTTCGCAGGTTCTGGTGCGAACCGAACAGGGGGAAGTTCGACTCATCCCTAGTTGTGATGACGCCGCGCCTGGACCGACTTCTGTGATGTCAGCAGAGAGCGGACTTCAGCCCGCTGTCTGCTAAAAACGGGTCACAGGAGTGCAAAACGAACTGCATTCCTGTGATCCACAGAAAAAGTACAACCAAAACGAGCTTTGGTTGTACGTCTCTTTTAACCACTTAACAACCCCTTCACGCCGATATACGTCGGCAGAATGGCACGGCTGGGCATAAGCACGTACCTGTACGTCCTCTTTAAAAGCCCAGCCGTGAGGTCGTGAGCGCGCCGCCGGTGGCACGCTCGCGACCTTGTCCTGTGCTCTGTGACCACACCCGCGGGACCCACGGACCTGATCGCCGCCGGTGTCCCACGATCGGGTCACAGAGCTGAAGAACGGGGAGAGGTAAGTGTAAGCAAACCTTTCCCCGTTCTTCCTAGTGTGACTGCCACTGATCGTCTGTTCCCTGTCATAGGGAACGACGATCAGTGACATCACACGGCAAGCCACGCCCCCTAACAGTAGTAATCACTCCCTAGAAAACACGTAATCCCTTCAGCGCCCCTACAGGTTAACCCCTTCACTGCCAGTGTCATTTTCACAGTAATCAGTGCATTTTTATAGCACTTTTCGCTGTAAAAATTACAA
This sequence comes from Rana muscosa, assembly GCA_029206835.1. NCBI lineage: Eukaryota > Metazoa > Chordata > Amphibia > Anura > Ranidae > Rana > Rana muscosa. Next base: position 576,670,831 of record CM055116.1, read on the forward strand.
TGACCCAAAAATAGTGTCAAAAGTGTCCGATGTGTCCGCCATAATGTCGCAGTCATGAAAAAAATCACTGATCGCCGCCATTACTAGTAAAAAAAAAAAATCATAAAAATGCCATAAAACTACCCCCTATTTTGTATAACTTTTGCGCAAACCAATCAATAAACGCAGATTGCGATTTTTTTTTCACAAAAATATGTAGAAGAATACATATCGACCTAAACTGAGGAAAAAACATTTTTTTTATATATATATTTTTGGGGGATATTTATTATAGCAAAAAGTTAAAAATATTGAATTTTTTTCAAAATTGTCGCTCTATTTTTGTTTATAGAGCAAAAAATTAAAACCGCAGAGGTGATCAAATACCACCAAAAGAAAGCTCTATTTGTGGGCAAAAAAGGACGCCAATTTTGTTTGGGAGCCACGTCGCATGACAATTGTTAGTTAAAGTGACGCAGTGCCGAATCGCAAAAAGGGGCCTGGTCTTTATGCTGCATATTGGTTCGGGGCTTAAGTGGTTAAGCTTGTACATCGTATTAACTGAATTTGGGACTTAAGACTATCATACAGGAGCTTTTAAGTAAATTTATGTATATACTGTGGTGATACAACAAACCAAAACTTCCTCAAATTTCTGAGCCATGGTTTGTAAATGACAGGGCTGTGGTCATATATTATTGACAAACCTTCCTCTATTTCAGATGGTTAAAACCAAGCAACTGTACAAATCATTAGTAAGACCTCATCTGGTATATCCAGTTCAGTTTTGGGCACCAGTTCTCCAAAAGGATATTGGGGAACTGGAGAAAGTACAGAGAAGGGCAATCAAACTGATAAGATGCATGGAGGAGCTCAGCTATGAGGAAAGATTAGAGGAACTGAATTTATTCTCTCTTAAGAGAGGAGATTAAGGGTGGGGGGAATATGATCAACATGTATAAATACTGTACATAGGCGGTCCATATAGTGAACTTGGTGTTGATAAAGGATTGTGTATATAGGATTGTATGGTTTTTTTCCCTTATTTTGGTTAAACAAGATGGACGCTTTTTTAAACCAGACTAACTGTGTAACAATGTAACTGGAGAAATAATACAAATACAACAATCTGTTTTGCAATTCACATATACCAGCAGAAGGTGAGAGATGAGTTGGCAAGAAAAAAATATTTGACTGTTTTGACCTTAACCACTTGCCGACTGGCTAACGCCGATATACATTGGCAGAATGGCGCGGCTGCGCAAAGCAGAATATGACTAGTTTGTATATTACTGAAAAGCATTGCTTTAAATGTGCCGACGTGCAGGCGCGCGCTGCGTGCTCCGTGAGCGTACCCGTGGGAGCGGTGAACTCGATGCTCGCTGGCAGCCCGCGATCGTCTCACGGAGAGGCAGAACGGGGAGATGCCTATGTAAACAAGGCATTTCCCTGTTCTACCTAGTGACAGGGGGGCGATGAAGGGGTTAAGTGCGTCCTAGGGAGTGATTCTAACTGTGGGGGGGATGGGCTACAAGTGACATGGCAGTGATCACTGCTCCCGTGGTTAAGTGCGTCCTAGGGAGTGATTCTAACTGTGGGGGGGATGGGCTACAAGTGACACGGCAGTGATCACTGCTCCCTGTGATCGGGAGCAGTGATCACTGCCGTGTCACTTGTAGCCCATCCCCCCACAGTTAGAATCACTCCCTAGGACACACTTAACCCCTTCATCGCCCCCTAGTGCTTAACCCCTTCCCTGCCAGTGTCATTTACACAGTAATCAGTGCATTTTTATAGCACTGATGGCTGTATAAATGACAATGGTCCCAAAATAGTGTCAAAAGTGTCCGATGTATCCGCCTTAAAGTCGCAGTCATGATAAAAACTGCTGATCGCTGCCATTACTAATAAAACATTTTTTTTTAAAATAAAAATGCTATAAAACTACTCCCTATTTTGTAGACGCTATAACTTTTGTGAAAACAAACAATATAAGCTTATTGCGATTTTTTTTTTAACAAAAATATGTAGAAGAATACATATCGGCCTAAACTGAGAAATTTGTTTTTTTTATATATTTTTTGAGGATATTTATTATAGCAAAAAGTTTAAAATATTGCTTTTTTTTCAGAATTGTCACTCTTTTTTTGTTTATAGCGCAAAAAATAAAAACCGCAGAGGTGATCAAATACCACCAAAAGAAATCTCTATTTGTGGGAAAAAAAAGGACATCAATTTTGTTTGGGTGCAACATCGCACGACCGCGCAATTGTCAGTTAAAGCGACAAGTGCCGAATCGCAAAAAGTGCTCTGGTCAGGAAGGGGGTAAATTCTTCCGGGGTTCAAGTGGTTAAGACAGGGGTGTCCAACCTTTTGACCTTCCTGGGCCACATTTAAAGAAGAATATTTGTCTTAGGCCACACATAAAATACACTACCAATAAGGATAGCTGATAAGCAGAAAAAGTTGGGCAGATCGCTAATTAAAGTTATTTTAAAGGAAAAGATAATAAAAAAAAATGTTTTTATACTTTTCTACTCTGTGTAATGGTTTTGCACAGGGCAGTCCTGATCTTCTTCTTTTTGGGTCCCCCAACAACAGTCCTGACACCTCTCCTCTGTCAAGTGCCCCTATTAGGAAGCCTCTTGCAATGGGGACACGCTCTGTGTGTCCATTCACACGGAGCACAGCTCAGGCCTTCCTTTCCTCTCTCCTCTTTGGCTGTGAATGACAGCAGCAGCAGCCAATGGCTCCCGCTGCTGTGTGGGCCAATGAGAGAGACCCCAGAGAGCTGCTGCTTTCATCCACATCGCTGGATCAAGATGGTGGATATAAGCTAGTATAAGGGAGGGCTGGGGGAGCTGCACCCAAAAGGTTTTCTACCTTAAAGCATAGAATGAATTAAGTTAAAAAAGACTTTCAGTCTTCAGAACCACTTTAACAATCACTGATAAAGATAATGTACCTATCTGAATAATAAAACTTATTTTTTTTGTAATATTTTTTATTATAAAAGTAAAAGAGGGCAATATAAAACTAGTGCTATATTTGACACTGTTTTTGATTAACTGACGCATCAATATCTGATTTGGAAGATGTAGTAGCAATTTTTAAAGTTCTCATCAAATATTTTGGCTCTAATTTGCGCTTTCTCTGCTTCATCCTCGAAAATCGTTGCTCATAAATGTAGTTGCTGCCGAAAAAAGACATGAATAAGGCGTGATTGTGAAGAGTTAGTGCCGTAATTCTTCCTAAGAAAACGTCTTCTTTGTGTCCCAATATTTGGGCTTGCGTCTGCTGCTGCCAAAGTATCCTGCTACTAATCAATATTTGAATAGCATGGACACAAAAAGTGGCAGATGAAAAAAGGTCCTGCATGTCTTTGACATTTGGTGTTCGATGTCCATTCTAATTAAAGTGTTACTAAACCCTCGTTTTTTTTTTGTTTAAAATAACAAACATATCATACTTACCTCCACTGTGCAGTTCGTTTTGCACAGAGTGGCCCCAAACCTAGTCTTCTGGGGTCCCCCTGGCGGCGCTCACGGCTCCTCCTGGCATCTGTAAACCCCCTAGGATAAGATCTCTCCCAGGGGTTTACCGTGCGGGAGTGCTCCAGAGTCCAGCATTTAAGTCTATAGACACAGAATAGCGGACTCGGCCCCGCCTCCCACGTCATTGGATTTGATTGACAGCAGCAGGAGCCAATAGCTGCGCTGCTATTAATTTATCCAATCAAGAGCCTGAGAGCTAGAGCGCATCTCCGCCGTAGGAACAAATGGGCTCAGGTGAGTAAAATGGGGGGGCTGGGGGGCTGCTCAGTGTCAGAAGTTTTTTCACCTTAATGCATAGGATGCATTAAGGTGAAAAAAACACAAGGGTTTATAACCCCTTTAAAGTGGTAGTAAACTGCTGAATTTGATTATAATTCAGCTAACCTGTAGGTAAAATAAATATCTCCTAAACACGCACCGTTTAGGAGATATTCCAGTAAGCAGCAGCCTATGACATCACCGACACACCAATCTTTTTTCAGCAGCCTATAAAGGTTGCTGAAGAAGCTCTTTTCAGTAATATACAAACTAGTCATATTCCACTAGGAGCTAATTTACCCCCCAAAAAAAAACAGCAAGCGCTGTCTTGTCAATCAGGCTCTATAGGAGGGGTCGAGGAAGATAGGTATTATTGTCACTGCAAGGTCTGGCCTCCAGTGCATATTCTGAGCCATGGTGGCAATGAAAGTGGCAGAATTACCAGCATTTTATTGCAGTGCCACCACAACAGATCACAGGAACTGTTGTCTATTTTGGGACCAATATTTAAGGCCAAAAAATCTTAAAGTGGAATTCCAGTCAGAACCTGATGCCAAACCTATTCTTGGCCACATTCTTAGCCTAATCCAACTAGCCCTGTAAAGAAAAATTTGCTTTACTTACCTGTTCTGCATCTGCTCCGATTGGGTCCCACGCTGAGCTGTCAGCGGTGGCTTCAATGTGTAGGCGTGTGCAGGAGGGGCAGCCAACAACGATAGCCTCATAGTAACTCTATAGGTGACGTCACTTCCCAGCCGTTGTCGGTTCTCTCCTGCACATAGCATCTGCCAATGGAGACTGGACCATATCGGCTTCAGAAAGTTAAGTACAGCAATTTTTGCTTTACAGGGTTAGATAGATTAGGCTTAGAATGTGTCGGAGAGTAGGTTTAGCGTTAGTTAGGTTTTGACTGGAATTCCACTTTAAGAATGCTGGCAGGAAACCAATAACGTAAAAGGTAAGGAATATTGAAGAGGGGTAAAGATTACCACAACTGTAATGATTTTGCTTCTGCATCAGCATTTACCCACTAATGCGCGTATGATGTTTTTCCCCAAATGCGAAAATAGAGCTTTAGGGAAATATTCCATAAACTGTATGTGGCACCTGCTGTTCTTGTTCTTCACAATATGTAAATGGGCATTTGTGTTTTTACTGAAGAATGCTGCAGTGTGCAAGAGGCCTTCTGCCGCGAACACACGATTGTGATAGAACAAACACTTTACTGAAGAACCTCTGAGTTCAACTCTGACATAGATCTCCAGTGAGAGTATCAGATATAAACTTGTGGGCCACGGCAGTCTATAGGCACATCAGCAATAAACAGTATATGGTCTGAGCATACGCTCGCTCACCCCTCCGGACGCGATCCCAGTCCGGGCACTTCCACCGACTGTGTCCTCACACACAGTGTCTCCAGCGATCGGGTCCCCGATCCAACCAAGGCTGTGGATAAGCGAAGTCAGATGCCACCCAGGCTCGCAGTAGGGTGGAAGGCTCTTTGGTGCTGCACAAGGCCTCAGGATTCAGGCCTTGCACACCAGCACATCCGCACAGGAGGATCAGTCGCTGAAGTCTCGTGTCCCAAAGAGGCCGAGCCCAGCCTCGCCTCCTCCTTTTATCACCCCTCCCATGAGTCTCTGGGGTGAAAACATTGCCGAAAGGGGTTCTGGATAAGGTAGTCCTGGGAGTCTTAAAGGGGACCCCGCTACACCCGTTTATCACCACCCTCCGAACTCACCCTTGTAGCCAGTTTTCAATCCATGTACTCACCCTATGGTCCATGCCAATGGACATTACTATGTATAGTAAATGTTTATAGGGACCTGTGTCAAATGCTTTTGCAAAATCCAGATACACCACGTCTATGGGCCTTCCTTTATCTATATGGCAGCGCATCTCCTCATAGAAGGTGTGGCAGTGGGACCCCGTGCTATCTGAAAGATTGCAGGGTTACGTCATATTTTGGAGAGAAAGGCACGCTGATTGCACAGCTGTGTGTTGGGCTATTTAATTGTGACCTGACTATGGCTCAGGGCCCCACCCAACAGGAAGTCTGTGCATGGGAGTCAGGTGGACTCCCATTCCTCTGAGAGGAGTCAGAGGCTGCATGGGTGCAGCCAGAGCATGCGTGTCTGCAGGAGGCAGATATCCTTGGTGATAGAGCAGCAAGGCGCTGACCAGGAGTAAGCTTAACTCTAGGAAACTCTTTTGTTCTGAGGCGCAGCCCTAAGGCCCAGGCTAAAGGCCTGAAGCGGCCGTATGGCAAGAATGTAAGCCAGGAGGCTAAAGTATTGAGTCTGCAAGATACAGTAATGGTGGAACCCCCCTGTGTGTGCTACTGATGTCTTTGTGAACTTTTCTGTGCTTTTAAATAAAAGTGGGCTACCAGGCCCTTAAAAATTCAGTTTTGGACTGGCGTTCTGACTGAAAACGCACCTACCGCTTAAGTCTGATCACCCCAATCTTACACGTGGTGGAGGTATTGCTTCAGGTAGATTTGGAAGAGTTCCAGATCCTCGCATACTAAAAACAGTGAGTAGCAAGAAACTGTGTGTTTTGCAGAAATGCTGTGAGGAGCAGCTAATGTGAACCAGTGGAGTCTGCATGTGAACGTGTGCTGCTTGCAAGTCTTAAGCCCCGTACACACGACCGGTTTTCCGGCCAAGAAAACTGCCAAGAGAGCTTTTGGCTGGGAAAACTGGACGTGTGTATGCTTCCTCGCAGTTTTCCCGACAGGAAAACAGCCAGGAATCCTGGCGGGAAAATCGAGAACCTGCTCTCTATTTTCCCGTCGGGATTCCCGGCCTTTTTTTTTCCGCCAGATTTACTACTACTTTACTATGGGAAACACTGCGAGGACACTGGGGGACACAGGCTGAATATGGGGGACAAACTGGCTGAATATGGGGGGAACTGGCTGAATATGGGTGACAAACTGGCTGAATATGGGGGGAACTGGCTGAATATGGGGGACAAACTGGCTGAATATGGGGGGAACTGGCTGTATATGGGGGACAAACTGGCTGAATATGGGGGGAACTGGCTGTATATGGGGGACACGCTGGCTGCATTTGGGGGGAACTGGCTGTATATGGGGGACAAACTGGCTGCATTTGGGGGGAACTGGCTGTATAAGGGGGACACGTTGGCTGCATTTGGGGGGAACTGGCTGTATATGGGGGACAAACTGGCTGCATTTGGGGGAACTGGCTGTATATGGGGGACAAACTGGCTGAATATGGGGCACAAACTGGCTGAATATGGGGCACAAACTGGCTGCATTTGGGGGGAACTGGCTGAATATGGGGCACAAACTGGCTGCATTTGGGGGGAACTGGCTGAATATGGGGCACAAACTGGCTGAATATGGGGGACAAACTGTCTGAATATGGGGGACAAACTGGCTGAATATGGGGGACAAACTGGCTGAATATGGGGGTAACTGGCTGAATATGGGGGACAAACTGGCTGAATATGGGGGGAACTGGCTGAATATGGGGGACAAACTGGCTGAATATGGGGGGAACTGGTTGAATATGGGGGACAAACTGGCTGAATATGGGGGGAACTGGCTGAATATGGGGGACAAACTGGCTGAATATGGGGGGAACTGGCTGTATATGGGGGACAAACTGGCTGAATATGGGGGGGTGGAACTGGCTGAATATGGGGGGGTGGAACTGGCTGAATATGGGGGAACTGGCTGAATATGGGGGGGGGAACTGGCTGAATATGGGGGACAAACTGGCTGAATATGGGGGGAACTGGCTGTATATGGGGGAAAACTGGCTGAATATGGGGGGGGAACTGGCTGTATATGGGGGACACGCTGGCTGCATTTGGGGGGAACTGGCTGTATATGGGGGACATGCTGGCTGCATTTGGGGGGAACTGGCTGTATATGGGGGACAAACTGGCTGCATTTGGGGGGAACTGGCTGTATATGGGGACAAACTGGCTGCATTTGGGGGGAACTGGCTGTATATGGGGACAAACTGGCTGTATATGGGGGCACACTGGCTGTATATGGGGGCACACTGGCTGTATATATATGGGGGCACACTGGCTGTATATGGAAACAAACTGGCTGTATTTGAGGGGGCAAACTGGTGGCGTTTGGGCACAGTGGCTGCGTTTAATGGGCACAGTGGCGGCAATTGATTTATTTTTTTTTTCAGTTTTTTTGCGCCCCCCCCCCAAAAATTTTGAGCACCAGCCGCCACTGGCAAGATGCACTTGGCCACACTGGAGCAAAAAAAAAAGGAAAGCAAACCGTCACTTAGTGCAAAGAGTGAGCAGATGGGTGCGGTCGCCCATGGCAACAAAGCAGAAATCCGTACAGCTGACTGCGATGACTGCTTCCTACAGAGGATGGCCCAAAGGTCGCTGGGTTGAGTTGGTGCAACCTTTTCTGATGGAGGAGTACCAAGAAGTGTACCGCAGGATGTGTCATAACCGAGATGACTACGACAATTTCCTAGGAGCAATCCAATCTAGAGAGCACTGGAAAAGATCAGCGGGGAGAATGTGGTCTCCCATAGCAACAGGAGAAAGTATGTTTTCAGAAAGGAGGAGCTACAGCAGAGATTTGGCTCAAATTTTGAGTGAAGATGGTGCAAAAGCGTCTGTTGACGCACCTGACAACTGTGGTGAAAATTTTGTTCAGCCCACAGGGGTGACAGAGAGCACAAGAAACCAGTGCTTTCATCTTATGGCTGCTTGTGTGAAGTGGTCAGCCCAGAGAAAAGGGCACCGTATCCAGCATCCTGCAAGGGGTGTGACTAGGGTTGCCACCTCATCCCTTTAAACCCGAACACATATGAATTACACAGATTCTGAGGCTAATTTAATGCAGATGAGGCACCAAGTGAGTTTAATTACCACCTTAATCAGCCACAGAACCTGTGTAATTCATATGTGTTCGGGTTTAAAGGGATGAGGTGGCAACCCTAGGTGTGACCATGTGTGTGGGTCTGCTGTCACCCCTGGCAACAGGAAACCTGTTTGGCCTGCAGGGGATGTTGGAAAATCCAAGAAGGATGCAATGTTGCCCCGTGTCCATGTGGGGGTATTGGCTTGTGAGAGCACAGCAAAGAAGGGACAACGCCCTCAATTGAAGCTTTCAACACCTGCCAAATGGAATGATAAGACTGCTGCAGTTACAAATGTGAGAGAGACTGGTCATGCGACTATTCCCTGTGAAGTGGGAGTAAGGCTCGATTCACACCTATGCATGTTGCTTTTGAGCGTTCTTGCCTTGCTTTTTGCAGTGCTTGCCGTGTTTTTCAAAATGCGTTTTTACCGCATTTTCACAGCGATTTGCGTTTTTTTTTTTTTTTTTTTATATATTTTTAATTTTTATTATACAGTATTTTTATTTTTTTTTACATTTCATTTAAAAAAAAAAAACGCAAATCGCGGTAAAAACACGGCAAAAACGCGGCACTTGCGTTTTGGATGCAGGTCCATTGACTTCTATTACATGCAAAACGCTGCTTTTTGCAGGAAAAAAAGTCCCCGACCCTTTCCAAAAATGCAGAGGCACAAAAATGCATTGATGTGAACATGTTCCATAGGAACCCATGTTAAAAAATTTCCATGCATTTCTGCAAAATGCAAAATGCACCAAAAAACGCATTAGTGTGAATGGAGCCTATGTCCAGTGAGAGAAAATCTGCTTTCAGAGACTTGCTGAAAGTGAATACTCTGTAGCCTCGTACACGCGTACGAGTTTCTCGGCAAAAAACAGCAAAAAAATTGCTGGCAGAGATTTTTTGCCGAGAAATTCGTTCGTGTGTATGGTTTCTCGTCAAGAAAAGCGACAAGTATCTCGACGAGAAAATAGAGATCCTGCTCTCTATTTTCTCGTCGAGATTCTCGTCGGCATGTTTCTCGACGAGAAAATTGAGTGTGTGTACACTTACCTGTCCTCCCGGAAGCCCGCGCATGTTCGAAATGAATTCGACGCATGCGCGGTAGCTTCCTAGGCATACGTAGGGTATACCAAGATGGCGGCCACGGCATCGAATGTGACGAGCGCATGCTCGTCGTATTTGATGCCGTCACCGCGTACGCTCCATTCAAAGGTTCTTTGAATCGAGCGTCTGTACACTCGGCCGGGACAAGTTTCTTGTCCAAGAATCTCGTCGAAAAAAAACGACATGTTTTTTTCGACGAGAATCTCGGCCGTGTGTACGAGGCCTGTGTAGTAGCAAAGTACAGTTTGAAGCTGAACCTGCAGCAAGCTTGAGGACTGGTAAGGACTTGTCTTCAGGCAGTGTACTCTGTAGCAAGAAGACAAGTGTTAAAAATGACTATAATGTGTTGCTCGCTAATGCGATTAAAAATGTGATATTGCATCCAGAAATGTCAGGGGTGACCACTGAGAAATGCATACCTCCCAACAGGCACGGATCCTGCGGGTTTTTCCTGCAAGCCCCCCGCCCCCCCCCCCCCCCCCGTGATTAGCGAAAATTGTTCTGCGAACCCCCCCCCCCGCGCAATCGGCGGCAGCGACGAAAAATGCAACACCACCCCCCTCAACAACTTTCGTTGGCAGGGGCGAATTTTTTTTTAAAGGGACTTTTCGTTGGCAGGGAAGAGGGGCGATCTGAATGTCTCCCGCTGTGGGACTTTCAAAAGTTGGGAGGTATGAGAAATGTGTGCCGTTGCCCCTGACAACCATGGCAGGTGTAGCAGAGGTGTCCCTGGAGATCGCCCAGGAGCTCATGGTGTCTGAGCTCAGGGTTTCCCAGGACAATTGTGTCGCTGCCCCAACTGACAAGTGTGTTTCATGCGAGGTGAAAAGCGATGTACTAAGTATCCTACAATCTCAAACTGTTAATGTGCTAACGCAGCCTATACAAGGCAAGAACGTGGATAATGATGATGTTGAAAAGTGTATTACTGACAATGTTGATGGTTTGGTGTCTCCCATGGTAACCACAGGCAATGCCGCAGAGTTGTTCCAGGAAATCTCCCTGTGTTGGAGCCAGCGGTGGTCCAGGATGGCTCTGATACTGCTCAGGTGGAACTCAATGGGAAAACGGCTCAAATGATGGAGCGTGAATTATCACAGTCTGATGTGGTTGACAGTGACTGGTGCAGGATGTCTGCTGCTAAACCACTCTGTCCACCTGTGTCTCCTTGGGCAGAGGGAGCAGTGCTGATGATTGGAGCACAAACAAGAAAGACTGGGATAGTCTCGCCATAAAGGTGTTAGCGTGGTGGAAAGAAATTTCTGAAGGTGGACACTATTGCTGCTGTGATAAATAAAGAGGCTGCAGGGCCAGTAGACACGGGTGCGTTGGCTTTTGCAGAAGTTAACCCTCTCCAGTTGGAAGGATCTGAAATGGGCGCATACATAGCAGAGGTTTTGTCCACAGCAAAAGAGATGAGTAATGTTAAGCGTCAGGATGATGGGATAATGGATAGGGACTTGGAAGGGCTCAGTGTTGCTGAAAATGAGAGGATGAGTGTGACACATGCGATTTGCAGTGCTCATGGGGAGCCGCGAGTTGTCAGTTGCCTCTGAGGTGGAGGTCTCTTTGAGTGTCTCAGCCTCTCAAGCTTTAGCAAATGAGTCCCTCCACGTCGTTAGTAAAGGAAAAGTCCTTGGAGTTCTGGGTTTAGATAGGCATGTCTAGAAATAACTGAGATGTTGTTGGAATTGGTGAAAATCTTTCTGTAGCACTTACCCCCATTTAAGGGACCGGCTGGTTTTGTTGGGTCTGCAAACTACCTCCAAGGCTTCCGTTGTCAGGGTGTGAGAAAAGTCTTTAGAAGGGCCAATGTCCACACAATGTAAAACCCAAACAGTCAGGCTTTATTTTACTTTGCTGAAGTGGAAAACTTTAGAGGAAAGTAGGAAACGAGAGAAACACAGGGGAGGGTTCAGGCACGCAACACTAAAGTCTCAATCGTCGCCACTCAAGCCTGAGTGGGTATTGCTCACCCGGATAGTCCCGTTTAGTGGTCCTAGCAGCCAGGATGGAACACAAATCAATCTTTCTAGGGATACGATCAGGAATCCTCTGCCACAGGATTGTCAAAATGTCCCGAACCTCCCACCCAAGCAATAGTGAAGAACCTTTAAGCCGGATTGGCATATTGCAGGGCTTGTAATGATGGATCCCTCCTTAGGTGAGCTCCAGGCCTCCTCCCGAGACAGCAGTACCGTCGCTAGTCTCCTCCGGGGCAGATCCTCCCCTGGTCTCCTTCCCTAAGCGTGAGCTTCCCGCAGGTGGGTAGCCTGGGATCCCTTCCTGAGGTGTAGGCCCAGGTTTTAGAGCTGGGCCTAACAGGTAATGATGCAGCCTCGGGCTGCAGGTGCCCGGGGCCAGAACACACACGCACCCTGCGCCATGCAGGCCACGAGGTGGGCACACACAGGACCCCAATTAACGGCGTCTGCCCCTTATGTACCCTCTCCCAGCATGCTCAGCGGGTAGACCACGCCCACTGCACAGCTGCCGAGAAAGGACACCCAAGGTGTTGTGATACCTCCTGCAGTTCAACCTATGCCGGTGGTGACAGTGCCACCTACAGGCAAACAGGGAACACCACTGCCAGGTAGTATCACACCCAGAGCAGAAGCAAATCCAGAATAATCAATTGGTCTGAGCCCAATTACTGGCTCAGACTACCCTTAAATTTACACATAGCGCCCCCAAATATGGGGGGGGGGGGCGCTACACACACCACCTCCTAGAAAAAGACACTGTCCCCAGTGGCTGGGGAAATCAAAATCCTTCAATCCTGAAGGCTGTTGATTTACACAAAAAAAAAACTGGTGCCTGAACCAAAAATATTTTGGGAAAGGAGAAAGAAAAGAAGAGAGAAAACACACAGATGACATTACAATCTCCAGACATGTCAAAAAAAAATACACTCCACCCATTACTGACTATCTATCCCACCCTATTCTCCGGTGGTCTTGACAGTAGCTTCTGGTACCTGCAAGAAATCACAAATACACATGGGAACAGTAAACATCCTAACCATTACTCACATCCTATCCTACAAAAGAAGCAGACTGTTTCCCCCGAGAGGAAGCAGTTTCCTTCTATAAAAGTTTTCTTAATGCTAAGTCTATCATAAAAAGGTTTTCTAATTCTAAGTGCCATATTATCACTACAGTCTCTTCATTCCTGCAGACCACTCCCACCTAGTGTTAGCAGAGTCTCAACATCCTTTAATGGCTACGCAGGGGTTTGCAATAAAACACACTGAGCATCCCACTGTTGATCACGGCGTTTCCTCACCATAACATACTAATTATCTAACCCAAAACTGTCCTTTTCCGGAGAGAAGGAAAAAAACAAACAAACAAACTCTCCGTCTTTTCCTCCTTAGGAGCAGACATCCTCTTTTTAGCAAAGGGCAAAGTCACTTTGATCCAAGATTCAGTTCACCCGTGAAGGGACAGGATACAAAAGCAAACAAAATCAAGGTCCTGTCTTTTTTTTTAAAGGTAAAACCTTGGATCCGGGAGAGTAACTGCTTTCCACTGCTTGTCCAAAGTTGTTACAAAATAAGTCATATCATCTCTTCCCAGGCAGCAAATTACCACTCGGTCAGCGTGGATGTGCCGACCATAGTTCCAGTCCCTGCGGCAACACTTGAACCGATCTGTCATGGCAGCCGAGTGGGCAAAGTTCCTGTATGGCTTGAGCACTTTAAGGTTTTAAGGTAGTCCCAGATAGCTTCCCCGTACCACCGCTCACGACAGGCCTCAATTTCAAATAATAGTTCTTTGGGTACATAGGGGTACTCCAAGCCGTACTCACCAGCCACTATTTTCATAAGGATCCGCTGCAGGCGAGCAAGTTTAGGCAGAGTTGCAGGGTCTCCTGCTCCAGGCATTACGTACAAATCCGGGGACTTCCGGACCAAAGCCGTAACAGGCTCCGGTGAGAGTCTTTCATTTGTCACAGCGATAGCCTTCTCTGTCAAAGTGGGGACTTCCACCCGGGGTGTGGTTTCCCCAGAGCTCATGGGCGATACCTCTCGAAGGCTGCGGATTGAGACAACATTTTTCCTCTTGTCCCATCCCTTTGCGAGGAAGAACTCGTCTATCTCCACATCATCCCCAACATCGGATGACGAGTCAATATCCGAGGAATCTACTTCTTCAGCAGGCAGGTAATTCCTGGCATTTACAGACACTTTTCCCCCAGCCTCCTTACCGTCCCCTGACGTGGACTTCTCGGGCATCGCCTTGCTTTTAAAGTCCGGTTCTGGCAGGCCCTGGGGCAGGCTTCGACCACGGCCACGAGAGGCCTTGGCATATCCCACCTTCCACAGCCCTCAAAATTTTCACTCGCATTTGGCGAGTGAAAAAATGTTGAGGGCGAGTGTACTTGCATGGCAGGTCACTTGGCTCGGACAGAAGGCAGGTCAGCTTGCTTGGCTCGGGCCGGCTAATCTCGGCTTGGCTGGGGTGGGTCCAGGCGGGGAGGCTTGGCTTGAGCGGGGGGAGGGTCCACTCGGCTCGGGCAGGGGGGCGTGTTCCCTCGGCTCAGGCGGGCCGGCTCAGCTTGGCTTGACTCGAGCGGGGGGAGTATCTGCCCAAGGGAGGAGGTGGGCAGGGGGCGTGTCTGCTCAGGCGGGCGGCTCAGCTTGGCTTGACTTGAGCGGGGGGCGTGTCTGCTCAGCTCGCCTTGACTCGAGGAGGGGCGGGTCCGCTCGGCTCGGGCAGGGAGGCGGGGAGGTGAACGCACCGCAACTCAGACTGACCGCCGCTCTACCCATGGCAACCAGATACTAATAAGGTTTCTCCAAAGCTACCATTCATTGGAACTTTATCAGTGACATGACAGGAAATGTTAGCGGCTTCCTGTGTGAGTGGTAGAGTCCTTAGAGGTCAGTTATGTGGCATGTCCTCATTCAGAGCTGTGTTTGCAATCTTGTTCCAGGTCAGGGATTTCTTCCTCTGCACTCCAACCTCTCATGTCAGTGGCAAACTTTACATCCAGTCTGATGATAGCTGAATCAGAAAGGGCAACTCACTTCTATGGCAACTCACAAAACTATTTAAGCAACAGACAGCATGGATTCATGAAAGACAGAAGTTGTCAGACAAACCTGATTTCTTTTTATGAAGAGGTAAGTAAAACCTTGGACAGAGGCGTGGCTGTGGACGTGGTATACTTGGATTTTGCAAAAGCGTTTGATACAGTTCCCCACACACGGCTCATGTGTAAGGTAAAGTCTACAGGATTGGAAATATCAATTTGTAAATGGATAGAAAACTGGCTAAAAGACAGAATTCAGAGAGTAGTAGTTAATGATTCTTACTCTGAATGGTCTAAGGTTATCAGTGGTGTACCCCAAGGTTCAGTGCTGGGACCCTTACTTTTTAATATCTTTATAAATGATATTGGGTCTGAGATCAAAAGTAACATTTCTGTCTTTGCAGATGACACCAAGCTATGCAGTGGAATAACGTCCTTACAAGATGTCTCCAATTTACAAGCCGACCTCGATGCCCTGTCTAATTGGGCGACTATGTGGCAGATGAGGTTTAATGTTGATAAATGTAAAGTTATGCACTTGGGGGCTAAGAATATGAATGCATCATACATACTAGGGGGAATACAACTGGGGGGATCCGTAGTGGAGAAGGATCTGGGGGTTTTGGTAGATCATAAGCTCAATAATGGCATGCAATGCCAAGCTGTGGTTTCCAAGGCGAGCAAAGTCCTTTCTTGTATTAAGAGAGGTATGGACTCCAGAGAGAGAGATATAATTTTGCCCCTGTACAAATCATTAGTAAGGCCTCATCTGGAATACGCAGTTCAGTTTTGGGCACCAGTTCTCAAAAAGCATATCGGGGAACTGGAAAAAGTGCAGAGAAGGGCAACCAAACTGATAAGAGGCATGGAGGAGCTCAGCTATGAAGAAAGATTAGAGGAACTGAATTTATTCACTCTTGAGAAGAGGAGAATAAGGGGGGATATGATTAACATGTACAAATATATAAGGGGTCCATATAGTGAACTTGGTGATGAGTTATTCACTTTACGGTCAACACAGAGAACAAGGGGGCACTCTTTACGTCTAGAAGAAAAAAGATTTCATCTCCAAATGCGGAAAGGTTTCTTCACAGTAAGAGCTGTGAAAATGTGGAACAGACTCCCTGCAGAGGTGGTTCTGGCCAGCTCAGTAGATTGCTTTAAGAAAGGCCTGGATACTTTCCTAAATGTACATAATATAACTGAGTACTAACAGTTCTTGGTAAAGTTGATCCAGGGTAAATCCGATTGCCTCTCGGGGGATCAGGAAGGAATTTTTTCCCCTGCTGTAGCAAATTGTATCATGCTCTGCTGGGGTTTTTTGCCTTCTTCTGGATCAACTGTGGGTATAGAAGTGGGTATATGGGAGTGCACGATATTTTTTTTTTATTTTTTTTTTTATTTTTTTTATTTTTTTTTTATGGTTGAACTGGATGGACTTTGTCTTTTTTCAACCTGACTAACTATGTAACTATGTAACTTCTGTGCAGTAAAAGTGTCTTTTTGTCAGTGAAACTCCCCCTCTCCTTCTGCCTTTCTATTTGTGACACTGCGCAGCTTGCTAAATTAGTGTTGGGCCAGTTAACACTAGAACGCGTCGCGGCAAAATCGCACTTCATGCTGGTTTCCTGTACCACGCGTTAATGCACTGCCCTTGAGAGATGCACGCAGAACCATTCATTTGTAATGGCACCCAAAACACATCAGTTGCAGCCACCAAGGCCGTATGGTAACTGCAGTAGCATGCGGTTTGGTGCGGCACAATTTGAGAAAGTTGTGCTTGCGCTACTTTTTGCATATTCTCATGCGCTCTGTCAAAATGGGAATGCATGTATTCTATTGTGAACCAGTGCGTTTTTGTGGTGCGACATTGTGCATTTGTTATTCATTTTTCATGCTGATGCTTTTTTTTAGGAGGAGGTAGCTCGATTTAAGTCCTGAATTACACCACAAAAGCAACCTCCAGATCCATTCCAAATGCATTTCTGCATGCTAATTTTTTATGCGTTTCCGGATGCATTGCAGGTGCGTTTTTTTTTTCTTGTTTTTTTTTCCCACTGTACTGGGGTAGAGTACCTTTTTAATAGCCAATCATATTTTGTCCTTATTTTATTTATCACAGTCAGATCAATGAAATATGCTTTATGTTAATATTGTTAAAGTTGTTGTTGTTAAAGGGGTGTTCCAGGCAACCCCGTGCAAAAAAATAATAATTAAAAGCCAGCAGCTACACATACTGCAGCTGCTGGCTTTTAATAAATGGAGACTTACCTGTCCTGGTGTCCCTCGATGTCGGCACCACAGCTGATGTTTCACATCAGCTGTCGGTGCTTCCGTCACCATTGCGGGAAAGCTTCACGCCGGGAACCCTACTGCGCATGCGTGAGGCCCGCTCCTCTCTCCTATTAGCCCAGCGGCCAGGGGAGGAGGAGGAGGGAGCCTTGCGCGACTTCACCGCCGCGGCCGGACTCCAGTAAGTGGGTAAGGATACCCACTTACCTGTCCCCCCTCCCCCCCGAAAGGTGCCAATTGTGGCACCGGAGGGGGGGGAGGAATCCGATAAGCGGAAGTTCCACTTTAGGGTGGAGCTCCGCTTTAATATTTATTTTTTGTAGCCTAATTCTGCATAAAACATTTAACAGTGTAATTTCATGAGATAATTTGCGAGGGCGTGTTTAGGGGCGGACTTAGGAGCGAGGTAGGGGAGGGGTTGGGTGGGGAAAATGGTGGCGAGTAACTCTTAAGTCCTGGCTAGTAGCTCGGGACTTGAAATTTTGAGCCCTGCCTTCCGTTTTGCTGGCGGGATATGAACGTCATTAGTAGCGGAGGCAGCGTCCGCTGCGGTGTTCGCTGACGGCTTTGCAGCAGCAGAGGCATCTTCTCCGGTTACATCCTCAGCAGCCGATGCGATGCGCGTGGGATTGGCTGTAGGGGCATAGGCGTCTTCCTCTGAAGTAACAACGTCTGTAACACATATGACCCGGTGGGCCCGGGGCGATTCGGTGGGCTGGTCCACTTCAAACAAGAATTCCCTACAGGACAAAGATCGTCCAACGGCCGTAGCTGCACAGCCAGTCCACCTCATCTAGGACAGAGCATGCCCAGGGCCTCCGCATCTTGGCATGTGTACAATGCGAAGCGGCCCCGGGGCTTGAGCCGGATCCCCATATCCATGAGTGGGGCTGTAAGTGGAGCAATGTCCATGGTAGTAGGCGTTGGGAACATCCGGGGTCCCGATACAGTTGAGGTCCATGGGAACGCAGACATGTTGCTCCTCTCACTTGATCCCATCTCTCTCTGTTCCTTGGCGCCAATGCACCCACGTGTAACACGCAGGTGGCGGGAACGCCTCCCCTTTTTTTCTCTTCCTGCACGTAACTCGCGGGCTTTTCTTCCTTTGGATCCGCCCACAAACTACTCAGTTAGAAAAACACAGTTCTGTGCCCCTTAACCCCTTCTATCGTTCCAAAAGAAAACCACAGTTCAATTTCCTCAATGGCCGACTTTTCCAAACATATAGAGAATAATTCAATTGCGAGAGGTAGCCGCAAATCCCAGACTCGAGCCCCCACGTGTAGCACTTACCCCCATTTAAGGGACCGGCTGGTTTTCGTTGGGTCTGCAAACTACCTTCAAGGCTTCCGTTGTCAGGGTGTGAGAAAAGTCTTTAGAAAGGCCAATGTCCACACAATGTAAAACCCAAACAGTCAGGCTTTATTTTACTTTACTGAAGTGGAAAACTTTAGAGGAAAGTAGGAAATGAGAGTAACACAGGGGAAGGTTCAGGCACGCAACACTAAAGTCCCAATCGTCGCCACTCAAGCCTGAGTGGGTATCGCTCACCCGGATAGTCCCGTTTAGTGGTCCTTGCAGCCGGGATGAAACACAAATCAATCTTTCTAGGGATACGATCAGGAATCCTCTGCCACAGGAATGTCCCGAACCTCCCAGCCAAGCAATAGTGAAGAACCTTTAAGCCGG
Source organism: Rana muscosa (assembly GCA_029206835.1). Lineage (NCBI taxonomy): Eukaryota > Metazoa > Chordata > Amphibia > Anura > Ranidae > Rana > Rana muscosa. The sequence goes on from CM055116.1 coordinate 576,689,621, forward strand.
ATTGGCGTATTGCAGGGCTTGTAATGATGGATCCCTCCTTAGGTGAGCTCCAGGCCTCCTCCCGAGACAGCAGTACAATCGCTAGTCTCCTCCGGGGCAGATCCTCCCCTGGTCTCCTTCCCTAAGCGTGAGCTTCCCGCAGGTGGGTAGCTTGGGATCCCTTCCTGAGGTGTAGGCCCAGGTTTTAGAGCTGGGCCTAACAGGTAACGATGCGGCCTCGGGCTGAATGTGCCCGGGGCCAGAATACACACGCACCCCGTGCCATGCGGGCCACGAGGTGCGCACACACAGGACCCCAATTAATGGCGTTTGCCCCTTATGTACCCTCTCCCAGCATGCACAGCGGGTAGACCACGCCCACTGCACGGCTGCCGAGAAAGGACACCCAAGGTGTTGTGATACCCCCTGTAGTTCAACCTATGCCGGTGGTGACAGTGCCACCTACAGGCAAACAGGGAACACCACTGCCAGGCAGTATCACACCCAGAGCAGAAGCAAATCCAGAACAATCAATCGGTCTGAGCCCAATTACTGGCTCAGACTACCCTTAAATTTACACATAGCGCCCCCAAATATGGGGGGGGCGCTACATTTTCAATGTACACCTGCATGTATCCACAGCAGAGGGGCGACCTGGTACTGCATAGTACCAATCAGTGGAGATAGGTGGTACAGGCGATGTTAAGCAATGTTGATAAAAATTGTTACTGCACTGTTGGTTACTTTTTTGGAAAGTGGTCTCACAGTTCTCTGCGAGAATGCTTCCAGCAGCAGTTATGTGCAGAAGGCGCTCAGGGGAACTGCTAGAGGAATCAGAAATGATAGACATAGTCGAAGTCTCTCCATATGCTGGTGTGTTGAGGTGCGGCTGAGCAGTGGTTGGTACATGGCGCGTATACTGTCTCACCCGCTAGACCCCATCTAAAGGAAGGGCCCGGAACAGACGTGGCAGTAGTGGGAATTCCGTCCATCATCAGGGAGGTGCAGTTTGGGGTACCCAGAGACACTCTGACAGTAAATAACAACAGTGTTGGTAACTGTAACGGAAAAAAGTGTATGAGAAGCACTGTCGGACAACTCGGAGGTATTGGTTGAGGTACCAATCGACACAGAAATGGTTAAAGAGATTGGTGTGGAAAAATGTGGCAAAAAATGTGCGTTGGTAGGACAGTTGCTATTGGAGTGTTGGACAATAGGGGACCATGTGAAACTGCGGGACTGTCCCATAGGGAGTAACTGCTTGCCTGTAGGTGGTCCCTCCATAGACACTGTCCTAGCAAACAAGTGGACAAGAGGTCCTAATGACAATATTGAGTAGAATAACCCCTTGTAGAACATTGCTATTAAAGTTAAACAGAAGGATGTGGTGTTGATATCAGATGGTTTGGTTGCCAAGGGTAACCACACAGGGGTTAGTGAACCTAAGAAACTGATGTTTTTGGTTAGTGTTGGGTCGGGTAGTGAGAGGGGTCAGTCCCTGACAGATTTCATGGAAGTGGGTTCCCAACAGTCCCGGGAGAGTAGGTCTGTGGGAGAAAAAAAAGGAGGATCCTGAGGCCAGAAGGTAGAAGGGATAGAGAGATTAGTATGAGCCCACGGTTCAGGAAGAAGTGCTGGTGAAAGCACACCTGGAAGAAGATGTGGGTGGAGTGCCCCTTTAGAAAAAAGGTTGGGCAGATTAGGACTCCTGCTGCTAATAGTTGGCACAGAGGTGCCAAGGTGAAGTGCTGGTGGAAACATACCCGGAAAAAGAAATGGGCCTACGCAGCTAATGGCTGGCACAGAGGTGTGCCATCCATGGTGACGGGTTTATGTGTTCCTCCCTCCGGTTCAAAACAAGGGGGGAGGATAGGTGGCAGTGGGACCCCGTGCTATCTGAAAGATTACAGGTTTACGCCAGATTTTGGAGAGAAAGGCACGCTGATTGCACAGCTGTGTGATGGGCTATTTAGTTGTGACCTGACTGGCTCAGGGCCCCACCCAACAGACAGGAAGTCTGTTAATGGGAGTCAAGTGGACTCCCATTCCTCTGAGAGGAGTCAGAGGCTGCATGGGTGCAGCCAGAGCATGTGTGTCTGCAGGAGGCAGATATCCTTGGTAACAGAGCAGCAAGGTGCTGACCAGGAGTAAGCTTAACTCTAGGAAACTCTTTTGTTCTGAGGAGAAGACTTAAGGCCTAGGCCAGTGATGGCGAACCTTGGTACTACAGATGTTTTGGAACTACATTTCCCATGATGCTCAACTACACTGAAGAGTGCATGAGCATCATGGGAAATGTAGTTCCAAAACATCTGGGGTGCCAAGGTTCGCCATCACTGGCCTAGGCTAAAGGCCTGAAGCAGCTGTATGCCAATAATGTAAGCCAGGAGGCTAAAGTATTGAGTCTGCAAGTAGGGATGAGCTTCGAGTTCGAGTCGAACTCATGTTCGACTCGAACATTACCTGTTCGCATGAACAGCGAACAATTTGGGGTGTTCGCGGCAAATTCGAAAAGCCGCAGAACACCCTGTAAAAGTCTATGGGAGAAATCTAAAGTGCTAATTTTAAAGGCTTATATGCAAGTTATTGTCTTAAAAAGGGTTTGGGGACCTGGGTCCTGCCCCAGGGGACATGTATCAATGCAAAGTTTTAAAAACGGCAGTTTTTTCAGGAGCAGTGATTTTAATAATGCTTAAAGTGAAACAAAAAAAGTGAAATATTCCTTTAAATTTCGTACCTGGGGGGGGGGGGGGGGTGTATAGTATGCCTGTAAAGCAGCGCTTGTTTCCCTTGCTTAGAACTGTCCCTGCACAATGTGTCATTTCTGAAGGAAAAAAAGTCATTTAAAACCACTCGCGGCTATAATGAATTGTCGGCTCCCGGCAATACAGAGAAAAGTCTTTGATAAAAAATAAAAATAAATGCGTGGGGGTCCCTTCAGGTCTGGTATGGATATTAAGGGGAACCCTGCATCAAATTTAAAAAAAAAATGACGTGGGGTTCCCCCCAAATATCCATACTAGACCCTTAATTTCTTTTATGGATTTTAAGGGGAACTCCACCCCAAATTAAAAAAAAAATGGCGTAGAGTTCTCCCAAAAATCCACAGGAAAAAAGGGGGAGGAGACGAGAGAGCGGCCCCCCTCCATTGGGGAACGCTCCTGATGGGGAACGTGAGAAGGGGCGGGTCTATTCATTTTTTTTACACTGAAAAGGAAGTTCCCCATCAGGTCCGCTCAGCCAAGACGTAGGCGGGGTCTGAGATATGAGAGCGCCCCCGCCCCCTTGTACCTCAGACCCCGCCTACATCATTGGCTGAGCGGACCTGATGGGGAACTTCCTCCGCAGTGTAGGTCCGCTCAGCCAATGATGTTTCGAGTGGAGACTGCAGCGCTAGACATCGGATCGCCGCGGGACATTGGATTACATTGTTGGAATGGGTTTTTTATTTTTTATTTTTAATAAAGGACTTTTCCAAGGTGTTTACATTTTTTTTTTTTTTTTACACTTTCTTCGTGAAATGGTAGGGGTACAATGTACCCTTTACCAATTCACATGGGGGGGCGGGATCTGGGGGTCCCCTTTGTTAAAAGGTTCTTCCAGATTCCGATAAGCCTCCTGCCCGCAGACCCCCACAACCACCGGGCAAGGTTTGTGGGTATGAGGCCCTTGTCCCCATCAACATGGGGACATCCTCCCCATGATGAGGGCATGTGGCCTGGTACGGTTCAGGAGGGGGGCGCTCTCTTGTCCCCCCCTCTTTTCCTGCGGCCTGCCAGGTTGCGTGCTCGGATAAAGGGTCTGGTATGAATTTTTGGGGGAACCCCACGTCATTTTATTTTTAAATTTGATGCAGGGTTCCCCTTAATATCCATACCAGACCTGAAGGGCCTGGTAATTGAATTTGGGGGGACCCCCACCAGGGTTGCCAACTTTCAGTAAATTTACGAACAGTTTGTAAAATCTGTACTTTTTGCATCTGTCCTTGAATGTCCATTACGTACATGTAGGCTGCATGTCCGTAACATTTATGGATTTTACAAACTGTTCATAAATTTACTGAAAGTTGGCAACCCTGACCCCCACGCATTTATTTTTTTTATCAATGACTTTTCCCTGTATTGCCGGGAGCCGACAATTTATTATAGCCGCGAGTGGTTTTAAATGGCTTTTTTTCCTTCAGAAATGACATTTTGTGCAGGGACAGTTCTAAGCAAGGGAAACAAGCGCTGCTTTACAGGCATACTATACACCCCCCCAGGTACGAAATTTAAAGGAATATTTCACTTTTTATTGTTTCACTTTATGCATTATTAAAATCACTGACCCCGAAAAAACGTCAGTTTTTAAAACTTTTTTTTGCATTGATACATGTCCCCTGGGGCAGGACCCGAGTCCCCAGACCATTTTTAGGACAATAACTTGCATATTAGCCTTTATAATTAGCACTTTAGATTTTGAACGTTCGAGTATATTGTATTTAATAGGGTTCTAAAGTTCACGCAAACTTTAGGTCTGTTCGCAGGTTCTGGTGCAAACCGAACAGGGGGGTGTTCGGCTCATCCCTATCTGCAAGATACAGTAATGATGTAACCCCCCTGTGTGGGCTACTGATGTTTTTGTGAACTTTTCCGTCCTTTTAAATAAAAGTGGGCTACCAGGCCCTTAAAAATTCAGTTCTGGACTGGCGTACTCACTGAAAACACACCTACCGCTTGAGTCTGATCACCCCAATCTTACAAAGATTAATAGATTGGTTTGGCAAGAACGATCTTTAGGAATCCATGCTGATTACTGCTAATGATACAGTTTTCATTACTAAAATCCTGTATATAGTCCCTTATCCTCCTCTCCAAGAGCTTGCATACTGTTGATGTTGGGCTAACTGGTCTGTAATTCCCAGGGATGTATTTTGGCCCCTTTTTAAATATTGGTGCTATATTTGAGAAAAAACAATCAGCTGGTACCATTTCAGTCAGTAGACTGTCAGTAAAAATTAGAAACAATGGTCTGGAAATTACTTGACTGTGTTCCCTAAGTACCCTCGGGTTAAGTTTTCCAAGTCTAATTCTGTCCTCCTGTTCATGAGGGTACTTCCTGTTATGTGTTATGAGGACAAACACTAAAGTTTTGGTTACTGAAGCCCCCCAATTCCCTCATGAAGACTGAGAAGAAGAATAAAGTCAATACCTCCGCCATTTCCCCATCCTTTGTAACCAGATGTCCTTCCTCATTCTTTATGGGGCCAATATGGTCTGTCCTCACTTTTTTACCGTTTATATACTTAAAGAATTTCTTGGATTTTTTTTTGCTCTCCTCCGCTATGTGTCTTTCGTGTTCTGTCTTAGCCACCCTTACATATCTTGTTGCATTCTTTGTAAATTCTGAATGCTGATGATGATCCCTCGGCCTTGTATTTTTTGAAGGTCTTCTCCTTTGCTTTTATATGCATTTTTACATTGGAGTTAAGCCCTCCAGGACTTTTGTTCGCTCTTTTAAATTTATTTCCCAATGGGATGCACTGGCTAATGCCCTTATTTAATATGCTCTTAAAGCAAACCCATCTCTTCTCCGTATTCTTTGTTTCTAAGATTTTATCACAATTTATATCTTCTACCAAGGTTCGTAGTTTAGGGAAGTTGGCTCTTTTGAAATTCAGTGTCTTTGTGTTCCTTTTGTTTCCTATTTGTGTGATTTATACTGAAGTCAATTGACCTGTGATCGCTGTTTCCTAAATTACCCCTTATTTCCACATCCGTGATCAGGTCTGTATTGTTGGTAATCAGTAGATCTACTAATGCCTTGTTTCTAATTGTTGCGTCTACCATCTGACCCATGAAATTGTCCTGCAAAACATTTAGGAACTGGCGAGCCTTAGATGAATGCATTGTTCCCTCTGCCCAGTCTATGTCTGGATAATTAAAATCCCCCATTATGATAACACTTCCCATCCTTGCTGCTTCTCCAAATTGCAATATGAGGTCCGTCTCCCCCCTCCTCCCTTATGTGCACCTTAAGCACTTGTGATTTTTGCAAGAGGGCTCCTGCACTGCTTTATTAAGGACACTCAAATCTGCCGCATCTTGCCCATTTACAGTATCTCACAAAAGTGAGTACACCCCTCACATTTTTGTAAATATTTTATTATATCTTTTCATGGGACAACACTGAAGAAATTACACTTTACTACAATGAAAAGTAGTTATAGTACAGCTTGTATAACAGTGTAAATGTAATGTCTAAACCGCTGGCAACAAAAGTGAGTACACCCCTAAGTGAAAATGTCCAAATTGGGCTCAAAGTGTCAATATTTTGTGTGGGCACCATTATTTTCCAGCACTGCCTTAACCCTCTTGGGCATGGAGTTCACAAGAAGTTCACAGGTTGCCAATGGAGTCTTCTTCCACTCCTCCATGACAACATCACGGAGCTGGTGGATGTTAGAGACCTTGCACTCCTCCACCTTCCGTTTGAGGATGCCCCACAGATGCTCAATAGGGTTTAGGTCTGGAGGCATGCTTGGCTAGTCACCTTTACCCTCAGCTTCTTTAGCAAGGCAGTGGTCATCTTGGAGGTGTGCTTGGGGTCGTTATCATGTTGGAATACTGCCCTGCGGCCCAGTCTCTGAAAGGAGGGGATCATGCTCTGATTCTGTATGTCACAGTACATGTTGGCATTCATGGTTCCCTCAATGAACTGTGGCTCCCCAGTGTCAGGAGCACTCATGCAGCCCCAGACCATGACACTCCCACCACCATGGTTGACTGCAGGCAAGACACACTTGTCTTTGCACTCCTCACCTGGTTGCCACCACACACGCTTGACACCATCTGAACCAAATAAGTTCATCTTGGTCTCATCAGACCACAGGACATGGTTCCAGTAATCCATGACCTTAGTCTGCTTGTCTTCAGCAAACTGTTTGTGGGCTTTCTTATGCATCATCTTTAGAAGAGGCTTCCTTCTGGGACGACAGCCATGCAGACCAATTTGATGCAGTGTGCGGCACATGGTCTGAGCACTGACAGGCTGACCCCCAACCCTTCAACCTCTGTAGCTATGCTAGCAGCACTCATACGTCTATTTCCCAAAGACAACCTCTGGATATGACACTGAGCATGTGCACTCAACTTCTTTGGTTGCCAATGGCGAGGCTTGTTCTGAGTGGAACCTGTCCTGTTAAACCACTGTATGGTCTTGGCCACCGTGCTGCAGCTCAGTTTCAGAGTCTTGGCAATCTTCTTATAGCCTGGGCCATCTTTATGTAGAGCAACAATATTTTTTCTTTTCAGATTTTCAGAGAGTTCTTTGCCATGAGGTGCCATGTTGAACTTCCAGTGACCAGTATGAAGCCCTGTACACACGGCCAGTTTTCGCGTCGGATAGAAAACCGTCGGTTTTCCCAACGGGATTCCTGCCAAGCTTGACGGGATTCCTGCCAAGCTTGTCTTGCATACAGACTGTCAGACAAAATCCCGCCGGTCCAAAGCACGGTGACGTACAACACGTACGACGGCACTATAAAGGGGAAGTTCAAATCCAACGGCGCCACCCTTTGGGCAGCTTTTTGCTGATCTCGTGTTAACGCGTGTTAGTAAAAGTTTGGTGAGAGACGATTTACGCTTTTTAGTCTTCGTGCTTTCAGATCGTTTTCTGCTGTTCAGAATGTTGACGAATATGCTATCTCTATTACGAACGCTAGTTTTACCTGAACGAGCGCTCCTGTCTCATACTTGATTCTGAGCATGTGCGTTTTTTTGCCCTCGGAAAAGCATATACACGACCGGTATAACGAGAAAAAGTCTGCCGGGAATCCCGGCAGGAAAAAAGAGAATCCCGGCCAAAAGCTCTCATGGCAGTTTTCCTGCCAGAAAAAATGGTCGTGTGTACAGGGTTTGAGAGATTGAGAGCAATAACACCAAATTTAGCACACCTGCTCCCCATTCACACCCGAGACCTTGTAAGACTAATGAGTCACATGACACTGGAGAGGGAAAATGGCTAATTGGGCCCAATTTGTACATTTTAACTTAGGGGGTGTACTCACTTTTGTTGCCAGCGGTTTAGACATTAATGACTGCGTGTTGAGTTATTTTGGGGGGACAGCAAATCTTTTGTGAGTTACTGTATTATTACCCCAAGGGTGCTTTATAGACATTAGAGAATGTTTGCCCAATCTTTCCATGTACGTTTAGCCCCCACTCCAACAACCCTGGCTGAACCTGCTCAAGGGGCAGTGGAGTGGCAGGAATAGATTATTCTGGCCAATAAAATTTCACTCCCCCTCTCAAGCCTGCATGGACATGCAAGTTCATCCAATGCGTAATTGCATGCTCCTAGAATTATCTGTCACTAATTGCTCAGCAGACAGGTGGTACATACTTTGCCAACAGCCATCTAATGTGTTTAGGCTGTTTTACGCTTCCAATTTGTTTACAATACAGAGCCAGCATTTTGTGATATTCAAAGCTAGAAGATACCCAAAAAAGAAATATACTGATGATTGAAAGCTAATAATAAATATGTGATGATGAAGGTGATGTGGCTGACTGAGCCCTAGCAAAAAAAAATACAGTATCTCACAAAAGTGAGTACACAGCTCCCATTTTTGTAAATATTTTATTATATCTTTTCATGTGACAACACTGAAGAAATGACACTTTGACTTTGCTACAATGTAAAGTAGTGAGTGTACAGCTTGTAAATTTGCTGTCCCCTCAAAATAACTCAACACACAGTCATTAATGTCTAAACCGCTGGCAACAAAATTATGTTTAGCCCTAAAGCTTCATGTACACGGGACGTTGTTCAACCACTCCTTTACGATTTAACTTGACAGCTAGAAATCGGCGTGTAAAAACGTCCGTTTAGCCGCGTTTACATGCCGCGTTTACCTGCGTTTGTGTCTAGAAGCGTTTGATTTATTTTTTTGGGTTAAAATTAAAAACGTCTGTAAACTAAACGCGAGTTACCGCGTTCGTCGCTTGAAATGCCTCTAAACACAGCTTCTGAACGCATTTTTTTGGGGTTCCAGAAAAAGCCTCTAAACTCAACTGCCTAGAAACGACTATAAACGACCCTGTGCACATGTACTGATAAGATAACATAGAGGAGAGTTCAGGAGCAGTTGAAAAAAATGCCCAACTGTGCCTAAACGTCCGTTTACCAGCAGCAGTGTACATGAGGCCTTAGTGGAAATGTCCAAATTGGGCTCAAAGTGTCAATATTTTGTGTGGCCACCATTATTTTCCAGCACTTCCTTAACCCTCTTGGGCATGGGAATAGCATAAGGGGTCGCAGGGGTCACAATTGCAATCCCGCCCCTAGCTCCAGGGGGCCCCTGCAGCCCCCCTGTGATATTATTATCATATCCTCCACAAAGTCTAGCTCCGAACTGCCCTAGGGCACCACAGCCATGCTCCAGTACTGGGCTTCCACTTTGCCTTCCACAGTCCACACCTCTCCATTATCATTTTCTGGGGAGAAGCTGTGAACCATTTCCTGACTGGAGAGGTGCACGGGGTGAGAACAGCCCAGCATGGGAAAGTGTCTGTGCTGTGTGTTAGCAACATGGAATGGTAACCGAGTTCAGCGAGTTAAGAGGAGGAGAGTTCCATCCTGTAGCTACGATGGGACCCCTCTCACTGGTGAGGTAAGACACCGCTCAGTGTCTCCTAGTCACAGCTGGGATTCTCTGTACCCCCCCCCCCCACCTGGGGATATCTGCTTACACCACTTCCCTGACAACTGGGGAAAAGACACACACCTCCAGGAGGTGACCTTCCCTCAACACCTGCCAACACTGACAGAGAAACCTTCAGAAATTGCTAAAAAAATCCCTTAACACCTCCTGAGGGGCTGCAGGCTCCAGATTTTGTGTCACATGGCTTTGCCCCACAGATCTAAGTTTCCCCCTGACCACCCCCTCCGCCCTGAATGCTATGCCTAGCTGCTGATCTCCTTTTCCCCCAGTCGTCTTCCAGGTCAGCCCTTGAGAGATGGAGCTCCTCCTCACACACAGGAAACACATTGCCATTGATTTTTTCCCCCTTAAGAGGCGGTCCCTCGGGTCCCTGGTCAGTCAAAAGCCCTGTACACACGATCGGTTTAACCGATGAAAACCGTCCGATGGATTGTTTTCATCAGACAAACCGATCATGTATGGGACCCATCGGTCTTTTTTCCATCGGTTTTAAAAAATAGAACATGTTTTAAATTTATAATTTATAAATTTAAATTTGGGATAAAAAACCCACGCATGCTCAGAATCAAGTCGACGCATGCTCAGAAGCATTGAACTTCATTTTTCTCGGCTCATCGGAGTGTTTTACGTCACCGCGTTTGGAACGGTCGGTTTTTTGACTGATGGTGTGTAGGCAAGACTGATGATAGTCAGCTTCATCGGATTTCCGATGGACAAAACCATCGGATTATAATCCATAGGATATCCGATCGTGTGTACGAGGCTAAAGTGTTTCCTCTGTCCGGAGGAGACATGTTGCCAGAGGACCTGAGGGGCTCCATCTCTCAAAGGCTGAGCTCAGGCAGGGGTCTCAGGCTGCAGCAGGGAGAATGTTATGGGAGCCTCTGGACTGAGGGGTGAGTGCACCCTTACCATGATTGTTGGAGGAGGAGGAGGTCGGGTTACAGGCCACGGGCAACCCTCTTTTGGCAGCGGCGGGAGGTGTCCTGGATCCATCCCCCCTCTGAGCCCAGGCGTGGAGAAAGGTGGTGATGCGGCGTCCCCTTGGCAAGCTCCGGCGGGGGGCGTGTACCCAATTGGAAATTGAAGATGAAAAAGAACTGCTTTCCAAACATGACCTGATGTACCAAGGTCTAAGGAAGAAAAAATCCAAAGTCTTCCCAGTTCATCCAGTGATGTCAGACACCGTGAAAAATTAATGGACAAGCCCAGAAAAGAAACCATTCTTTGCGGCCAATCACAAGAAGCGGTTTCCTTTCAGTGACGATCCACAGGAAGTGTGAAACAAAAATCCTAAATTGGATGCACCACTATCAAAGGTTTCTAAAAAATCTTCATTGGCTTTTAAAGATATGGGACACCTTAAAGATGGTATGGATAAGAGGGGTGACATTATCCTAAAGAGAGCCTGGGAGACAAGTGTCTCCAGCCTCAAGCCAGCGCTTGCTACCACTTGTGTGGCAAGAAACCTTGAATTCTGTCTCTCCCAACTACAAGACCATATTAGAAATGGAACGCCTAGGGAGAAGATTCTGAAGACTCCTCCAGTTCTCTCCAAAGCAGTTGGCTACATTGCGGATGCATCCGCAGAGTCCGTCAAGCTGGCAGCAAGGTCAGGAGGGCTAGCTGTCGCAGCCAGACGTGCGATTTGGATGAAAACCTGGACAGGGGACTCTGCATCCAAAATGAGGTTATGCAATCTTCCATTTACTGGGGATTTTCTCTTCGGATCAGGCCTAGAGGAAGCCTTGGAAAGAACAGCAGACAGGAAGAAAACCTTTCCTGCTGAAAAACTTAAGCCTCCACAAAAGTTTTTTTTTCGTGGACGAAGAGAATGTCCGCAAGAAGAGAAGAAAGATTACTCTAAGAAAAACTGGACGGGTCACAAAGGGAAACCAAAGTGTAACTGTCTCTTTGGCTCTTCTAACCAAACCACCAAACAATGACAACAGAGTGCCAGTAGGGGGAAGACTGACTACCTTCCTACCTAATGGCAGAAGACAACAGCCAATCAATTTATTTTAGACATCATCGCAAGGGGCTACTCCCTGGGATTCAATTGTCATCCTCCAGAGAGATTTCTATTAACTAAACTTCCCTGGGATCCACAAAAAGCCAAGGCTCTTCCACTGTTGCTGGGGGAGATGGTGGACCAGAAGGTCCTTACTCCAGTTCCAGAGAAGAAAAAAAGAAAGGGTTTTTACTCTCATGTATTCGTGATCAAAAAACCTTCCGAGAAGTGTCGATTTATACTAAATCTAAAGCCCTTAAATCAAGTGATACAATTCAAAAAATTTTGCATGGAATCCATATTCTCGGTCAAAAACATCCTGCAACCAGAAACGTTCATGGCGACCATGGATCTCAGGGATGCCTATCTCCACATTCCCATCCGAGAAGAGTCCCAGAGATATCTAAGGTTAGCGGTGGAAATAGAGGGAAAGAATACCACTTCCAGAGCAGAGCTCTTCCTTTTTGGGCTATCTTCCTCACCAAGGATATTCACCAAAGTATTAGCAGAAGCTCTGGCCCCTCTAAGGTTGAAAAAGTTGACCGTAGTACCATACCTGGACAACCTACTGTTCGCAGCACCATCAGAAGCACAGCTGGTAAAAGATCTTACAGAAGCTCAACTATGGTTAAAGTCGCTGGACTGGATTCTAAATAGAAAAGTCAAACCTGTGTCCAACTCACAACATCCGGTTCCTGGGGTATATGCTCAACTCCATAGAGCAGAAGACGTCCCTACCAGAGGACAAGATTCAAGGCTTCAGCAAGAGGGTGAGTTCTATACAGAACAACCTCCCGATATCCATCAGGGAGCTGATGTTTGTTCTGGGTCTGATGACATCATTGATACCAGCAGTCCAATGGGCAAAGTACCATCTAAGACCCCTACAAACATTTCTCTTAAGAAATCAAAGAGAAGATTTGGACAGCACGTTGTTACTCCCAACATCTGTGAAGAGGTTGCTGTGGTGGTGGAGGATCCACACAAATTTAAATCAGGGTCTGGCTTGGTCATTTCCGATCTCATGGAAATTGACCACAGACGCAAGCAGTTGGGGATGGGGAGTTCCCTAGCATGGCGACCTGCTAAGGGGAGATGGTCCCTGGAAGAAGCCCAGGCATCTTCAAACTGCAGAGAGCTTATGGCGATAGCCAAAGCCATAGAATTCTTCCAAAACCAGCTAAGAAGCCGTCACATCCTGATACTCTCGGACAACGCCAAAGCAGTGGCTTATGTGAACAAACAAGGGGGCACAAGGAGCCCCTCACTAAGCCACATCTCCAATCAGATATGCCGATGGGCAGAAGGGAACCTACTGTCACAGTCCATTTAAAAGGGGAGTACAACCAAGTAGCGGACTTTCTCAGCCGCCAGGAGATCTCCCAAGAGGAATGGGTAACACACCCGGAGGTGTTCAGGGAAATTACAGCCCGCTGGGGAGTTCCAAACACAGATCTGTTTGTCTCTCGGAAGAACACTCAGGTGAAGCGTTTCTTCTCGCTAAACCAGCAAGATCAGCCTCTAGGGATAGACGCTCTCCAAAATCCTTGGAATTTCAATATATGCTATGCCTTCCCTCCGGTTCATCTGATTCCGCGGTTGGTAAAGAAGTTCCTACAGGAGCAGACCAAACTTATATTGATCGCACCATACTGGCCCAAGAGAGCCTGGTTCTCTCAACTCCTCAGTCTCTCGGCAGAAGAGCCGTGGCTTCTACCTCACAGGAAAGACCTGATGTGTCAGGGACCCCTGACAGGCCTAAAACAAGAAAGTTTCAAATGGGCAGCCTGGTTACTGAGGAAGACATCTTGAGATCAAAAGGACTCTCAGATAAAGTGGTGGCAACGCTTCTGAACACCAGGAAGCCAAACACCAGAGCCATCTACAGAAAGACCTGGAGGAAGTTTAACAGTTGGTGCACTGAAAACAAAAGACAAAAGATGGATACACCGACCATTCTTGAGTTTTTACAGCAGGGCACTGATAAAGGGCTAGCGCTCAGTACACTGAAGGTTCAGATAGCAGCGCTGTCGGTGTATCTGGAACGGACACTACAAGAGGACCCGTTGGTCTCTCATTTTTGCAGGGCGTTAGCAAAGTACAAACCGCCCAAGACACAAAAATGTCCCACATGGGATTTGTCGGTGGTACTCAGGGGGATCATCAAACAACCCCTTCGAGCCACTACAAGATACATCCTTGCGAATAAACAGTTTTCCTCGTAGCCATCACAACGGCACGTAGGATAGGAGAAATACAGGCTCTATTTGTCAGAGGGCCTTTTCTAAAGATCCATGACAATCGAATTGTCCTTCAAACAGATCCGGGATTTACTCCAAAAGTGACATCAACTTTTTTATAAGTCCCAGGATATAGTCCTACCTTCTTTTTGCAATTCACCAAATAACAACAAAGAACAGGATCTAAGTCTTCTTGATGTTAGAAGGTGTCTACTTCAGTATCTAGAAGTTACTAATGAATTCAGAACATCTGATGCTCTATTTGTCTTGTACGCAGGCCAGCTAAAGGGGTAAACAAGCATCCAAAAAGACAATAGCCGGATGGATCAAGGCAGCCATACTAGAGTGCTACAGTGTTATAGAGATAACACCGCCAAAAGACCTAAAGGCTCATTTAACAAGGGCTTCAGCAGCCTCATGGGCAGAGAGGGTAGGAGCCACTCCAGATCAAATCTGCAGGGCAGCAACCTGGTCAAGATTCTCAACCTTTGTTCAGCATTACAGGCTGGATCTGATTTCCAGCCAGGACCAGGCTTTTGGTAGGAAAGTCCTCCAAGCCATTGTCCCACCCTAAATCTGGTGAGTTCTTGGTTATCCTCTCAAGGGCTGACCTGGAAGACTACTGGGGGAAAAGCAGAGTTAGTTTCTTACCGGTAACTCTGTTTCCAGTAGTCTTCCAGGGCAGCACGATCCCACCCTAAAATGTCTAGCCTTGTGGGGTTGTGTTGTGTATTATGTTGTTTCAGATTCCGGCCTTCGCTTCTCATGGATGACTGACCAGGGACCTGAGGGACCGCCTCTTAAGGGGGAAAAAATCAATGGCAATGTGTTTCCTGTGTGTGAGGAGGAGCTCCATCTCTCAAGGGCTGCCCTGGAAGACTACTGGAAACAGAGTTACCGGTAAGAAACTAACTCTGCTTTTCTATTACATCACTCTATACTGCGCCTCCTCCGCAGGGCTGAAATCACATTCCTTTACAACACAGCCAGTTAGCCATGATCTGCACAGGGTGTATCTGCCTACTGCAACTACACTGCTGTTCCGACCAGAGAATTTCACAGGTCAGAACGGGAACATAAAAGCCAGAAACACCCTGTGTATATTTTGGCTGACAGACTTGTGTAAAGGAATGTGATTTCAGTCCTGTGTAGTGTGGGGGGAGGAGCTGTATACAGTGCTGGGATGGGAAAGAAGCTCTGCCAAGTGACCTGCCAGCGGTGATCCCTGTCCTCTGATTCTCCAGCGGTGATCCCTGTCCTCTGATTCTCCAGCGGTGATCCCTGTCCTCTGATTCTCCAGCGGTGATCCCTGTCCTCTGATGTAAGGAGGAACTCAAAACTCTTAAGCAACTTTGAGTATCTTTCTGTGCAGTGAGTGTATCTGCATGCACAGTGGTAGTGGGGGGGGGGCTCAGGTCAACTTTTGCATCGGGGCCCACAAACTTCAATCTATGCCTCTGCTCTTGGGTATGGAGTTCACCAGAGCTTCACAGTTAGCCACTGGAGTCCTCTTCCACTCCTCCATGACAACATCACGGAGCTGGTGGATGTTAGAAAACTTGCGCTCCTCCCCCTTCCATTTGAGGATTCCCCACAGATGCTCAATAGGGTTTAGGTCTGGAGGCATGCTTGGCCAGTCCATCAACTTTACCCTCAGCTTCTTTAGCGAGGCAGTAATCATCTTGGGGGTGTGTTTTGGGTCGTTATGTTGGAAAACTGCCCTGCAGCCCAGTCTCTGAAGGGAGGGGATCATGCTCTGCTTCAGTATGTCACAGTACATGTTGGCATTCATGGTTCCCTCAATGGACTGTAGCTCCCCAGTTCCGGCAGCACTCATGCAGCCCCAGACCATGACACTCCCACCACCATGCTTGTCTGTAGGCAAGACACACTTGTCTTTGTACTCCTCATCTGGTTGTCGCCACACACGCTTGACACCATCTGAACCAAATACGTTTATCTTGGTCTCATCAGACCATAGGACATGGTTCCAGTAATTAAAGTCCTAAGTCTGCTTGTCTTCAGCAAACTGTTTGCAGGCTTTCTTGTGCATCATCTTTAGAAGAGGCTTCCTTCTGGGACGACAGCCATGTAGACCAATTTGATGCAGTGTGCGGCGTATGGTCTGAGCACTGACAGGCTGACCCCCACCCCTTCAACCTCTGCAGCTATGCTGGCAGCACTCATACGTCTATTTCCCAAAGACAACCTCTGGATATGACACAGAGCATGTGCACTCAACTTCTTTGGTTGACCATGGTGAGGCCTGTTCTGAGTGGAACCTGTCCTGTTAAACTGCTGTATGGTCTTGGCCACAGTGCTGCAATTCAGTTTCAGGGTCTTGGCATTCTTCTTATAGCCTAGACCATCTTTATGTAAAGCAACCATTTTTTTTTTTCAGATCCTCAGAGTTGAACTTCCAGTGACCAGTATGAGAGAGTGAGAGCGATAACACCAAATTTAACACACCTGCTCCCTATTCACATTTTAAGGGGGCAGCAAATTTACACTGTTATACAAGCTGTACACTCACTACTTTACATTGAAGCAAAGTGTAATTTCTTCAGTGTTGTCACATGAAAAGATATAATAAAATATTTTCAAAAATGTGAGGGGTGGAGTGTGCATGCACGGGATCTCGGAGGTGGACGCGTTCTAGCCGGGCTCCGCTCGCTCCGACCCTATACAGCGATAATCAGCGTGGGCAGCGGGTAGAGCAGCCTGGAAGTGCCGTGGCCGGGTCCCCGGGGAGGTGATGAATAGGCGGACACAGGGCCAGCCAAAAAGAGGTCAGGGCAGACGGCCCAGATCCAACGGCGGAGCGGGGCCTTCCCCGGCCATTACAGAGCGATCCAAGATGGCGTCTGGGTGGCATGACACACGAGGCAGCACAGCCTCAAGGAGTAACACCGCGGTGCAGAGGAGGGATAAAGTTGACCATCCGGAGCAGATGAAGGACCCGTTCTCATCCCAGTCATCAGGGGACTATGAAGCTGACCAGAGGGGTGAGTCCACGCTGCAGTCCCAGTCCCGGTCCCCGGGCACCTATCCTGACCTGCAGAAATCAGCAGACTCCCCTGTATCCTCCATGGGTGGGGATATGGCGGGGATTGCAGAGGCTTTGTTCAGCCAGACCAGCCAGGACATAGCAGCGGACCCCCAGCTAGCCCCTTATTCCCCTGACTCAGTGCTTTTGGCACGCTTTGCCACTATACTACAGCAGGAGCTCTCTAAAGCCTGCATTTTAATTACAACTGATCTCAAGAGAGACATTCACAGCCTGGGGGAACGTTTTGATCACATAGAGACTAAGGTGGACAATACAGTTAAAAAGGTCAACCAGAATGCTCGCATGATAACTGACCTTCAGGACAGGCTGGATGAGGCAAACACTAAAATTGAAGATTTAGAGAACCGTTCTCGTAGGTACAATATACGCATACGGGGCCTCCCTGAAACATGTACCGACCTGGAAGAAGCCATGTGCGAGTTGATGAAAGAATTGATCCCTGATATTGCACCTCACCACATGGAGATTGACCGCATACACAGGGCGCTGACTGCCCCTAGATCAGATGGTCTGCCGCATGATGTTATAGTTAAACCGCACTTTTACCGTGTTAAGGAGAAAATGATGTTAATAGCCCGCAACAGACAGGATCTACAAATCAATGGGACCTCAATCCAACTCTTTACAGATTTGACCCCTTCTACGGTCCAGAAACGCAGAAATTTGAGACCTCTACTCCAGCAGCTGACAGCAAAACAGATTAAATACAGATGGGCATTCCCCTTTAAATTATCCTTTACCTATAAAGGACGATCCCATTCATTCTCTACATTCCAAACGGGCGAAGAACTCCTGATGGAACTTGGCATTGTGACTTATGATCCACAGGCGCTGTCCCCCCAAAGTGAGGAACATCGCCCTCTCTCTCTGCTCTGGCAGGATCGCAAGCAATCTCAGTCCAGGAAATCGCAACGAAAGACATGATCACTACCTGGGCCTCCAAAGCCCCTTTTGGGGACTTGTTAAAGTCTTATTGCAGGGCGGGGACTCCTGTTCATTCCCTCCCTGGGCCCTCGATGGGCCACATTGGTTGCACCCCTGTGGTGCTGTTCATCGAAATCTTAACATGCTTAGGACGGCTACTTAGTCGTTAGTTTAGCAGTTTAGCTGGTGCCTTTTGGAAAATTTGGGCTGCGGATGCTGCTTGATAAATTTTAGCCGGTTGAGGGGACTGATTGGTCCCACTGGGGTGGGGACACCGGGACAGGAGTAACCGATGGGGAACCTGCCTGTCCCGGGGTCTCGACCCTGACCGGGATTGGAGAATGCAGCCAGCCTACATAAATGTTCATAAACGGTACTTGTATTTAGGCCTTCTGTTTATCTCCAGCTGCCTACACATGGAGACTTATATGTTCTGGGTCGGGGTGGCAATACATGCTGCTCACTAGCAAGACTGCTTATCCTTCAAGGAGGATGGTACCCTTGCTAACTTTGGTCCGGAGATTTAATCCGGTGGGGGTTATTCCCCATGCAGTTATTACTTTACTCAGGAACTTTGAGTTTGAGTGTTACAGCCTATGGCCGATTTGTTGTTGTTATATTCTTTATTTGTGTCTTACTTTCTCTTGTTTTGTCCTTCCCCTTCCCTCCCAACGAGCCCCGGTCCAGGGTCCCTCACTTTCTGCACGGTTCAGACAACTAAGGATGTGGCTAACCCCAATCTCAATAGCCTTTTTGAATCATCTTGTGATACAAGGTAAGAGTGCTCTGCCCCACCACGATGGCTAAGACATATATTCTACTGATTATTCGGTTATTACGCACAATGTCCACGGTTTTAATTCCCCTATCAAGAGGACGAAAGCCTTTCAATTCTATCATAGACAGAGAGCTGACCAACTCTTGATACAGGAAACTCATTACTCTAAGACCTCAGCTCCCCGATATCTAAACGTGAAGTACCCTCAGTTTTTTTCTTGCTTGTGTCCCCCAAAAAAAGGGGGGGTGGCGATCTGCTTTTTTAAGAGGACCCCCTTCACACCCATCTCAATAGTTAAAGACAAGGGGGGTAGATACCTAATGGCGGTGGGTCGTCTCCATGATCAATTAGTTTCATTTGTTTCATACTATGCCCCAAACACAGGTCAGCCCGAATTCTTTAAGAACATGCTCGAGATACTCATGCCTAAGGTCCAGGGGCAGATAGTCATGGGGGGTGATAGTAATATCCCTATGGATAGGACAATGGACAAGTCAGATCGTATGAAACCGCTTTTAAAGCGCCCACCTAATGACAGCAGTAAGGTTTTACGCCTATTTCACTTTCATGATCTGATTGACACCTGGCGGGAATACAACCCCACAGCTAGAGATTTCAAGCACTTCTCACAGGTACATCACACCTACTCTAGGATAGACCATCTCTTAGTACGTACCCCCCTGCTCCCGTACATAACGTCGGTAAAAATACTGATTACCCCCTGGTCTGATCATTCCCCGGTGAAACTCGTTACCAAAGGGCTTTGGACTAAAGCCACCCCCTCCCCATGGTGACTTAATGTTAGCCTACTGAACGATCCTATTATATATGTGGAAATTCAGAAAGAACTCCAGGCGTACTTTGAGACTAATAAATCCGCGGACACCTCACCTACCATTAACTGGGCCGCCCACAAAGCAACGATTCATGGTAAGTTAATACAAATAGCGGCTAGACTAAAACGGGAGCGAGGGCAGGTAATTAAAGACCTAGAGGCTGATCTGGAGGCGTTAATGGCGGAACAGCAAAAAAATCCCCTGATAGATATTAGCCATAAAATTGATGAAGCACGACTAACATTAAACCTTAGCCTAACCACGCAAGCTGAAAAACACATCAGCTGGTCTAAACATAGATTTTATACCATGGGTGATAAGCCCACCACTATGTTGGCTAGGAAGCTGATACCCCGACCCTATGTGTCAACGTTGCCTAAATTGAGATTGCCGACTGGTCACCTTACTCAAAATCCCGAATTAATCAAAGAATTCCATGCATTTTATGTCAAATTATATAGCCATCAGACAGAATCTGACCCGTCGAGGACTGAGGCGTTTTTCCATGACGTCCAATTGCCCAAATTGACTCAAGACCATGCTGACTTGATGGACGGGGTCTTTACAGAATCTGAGATTAGGGCAGCCATAAAGATTCTCCACCCTTCTAAGGCTCCTGGACCAGATGGCTACCCCGGTCATTATTATAGGAAATACATAGATATTCTCTCACCTCATATGTGCGCGTATTTAAATGATCTGAGAAGGGGTAATAAACCTCCGGGTCAGGAAAATGCGGCCTTTATAAATGTTATACCGAAACCGGGTAAAGATCATGGAGATTGCGCTAATTACAGCCCAATCTCCCTGATCAATACTGATTTAAAGATTTTAACCAAAATCCTGGCCCTTAGATTGAACACATTCCTCCCACTTTATATTCACCCGACCAGACTGGGTTTATTCCTAATAGGCAGGCGTCAGATCAAACCCGCAGATTAATAAACCTGATATCAGCAGTGCAGTCTAACTGGGATGGTGGGGGTAGCAGATTAAGTATGTTACTATCGTTGGACGTCCAGAAAGCGTTCGATTCCCCATCTTGGGAGTATTTGTTTGACGTGCTAGGTCGCTATGGCTTTGGAGGGCGCTTTCTGGCTCTCCTACGGGGGTTGTATGATTCTCCAACTGCCTCATTAATACTAAGGGGATACTCCTCTCAACCCATTACTATTAGGTGGGGAACTAGACAGGGGTGCCCGCTATCACCAATTTTGTTCGCTCTAGCAATAGAGCCGCTGGCGATCAAGATTCGTGCGTGCCAGGATATCAAGGGGATTGTTAGCGGAGATTACGAACATAAGTGCCTGCTTTTTGCAAATGATTTACTGCTCACCTTGACTTCCCCGATAACTTCGCTCCCTAACCTCTACGCGGTATTACACCCATTTTCTGATATCTTGGGGCTGTACATTAATCATGGTAAATCTAGGGCATTGAATTTAACACTACCAAGCAATATTCAGAAAACAATTGAGCAGTCCCACCAATTCTTATGGGAAGCTGAGGCTCTTCCTTACTTGGGTATCAATTTGACCTCTTCCATCCAAACTCTATATAAGAGGAACTACCCAGCTCTTATTAAAAGATTAACAGATGATATGGCTAAATGGCAGATTCACCCCCCTTCGTGGTTTGGCAGACTACACTCGATAAAAATGAATATCCTACCTAGGCTGTTGTACTTTTTTCGCACCATACCTATAGCATTGCAATACAGCGATCTGCAAATGTTTCAACAGAAAGTTCTCCAATTTGTATGGGGAGATAAGAGGCCTAGAGTGAACAAAGCCACAATGTACGCCCCTAAACGAAAGGGTGGACTTGGGCTGCCTGATTTCCAGAAATACTTTTATGCGGCTCAGATGGCCCACCTAGCTAGGTCTCATTCAAAATCACCACCCGCAATATGGATGGACATGGAATCCTATTCCTGTCACCCAGATCCTGTATCCCACTTGATGTGGCTTCCGCATCCAGAAAGGCCGACGATATTATGTCCATCCTTATCTTTCTCACTGGATATTTGGGACAGATTGTCCAGGTCCAAGAAATTTAAATCACCCCATACTCCATTGGCACCTATTTTGAAGAATGGCTTGTTCGCCCCGGGCCTCGCTCCTCTTGCATTTTCATGGTGGACCAATAAGGGATTACTACGTATTTCTGATTTATGTGATCATAAGGGTATGATATCCGAACGCTTTATGATTGAAAAGTACCAAATGCCGCCAATAGAACACTATAGATATACTCAAATACAGCATTTTGTCCAAACATTAGCTCGTAAGAGTGACCTAGCGACGTTGACCCCCATGGAACATTTGTGTAAGCATTATGATAGACTTAGGGGATTTATATCTACTATATATACAATATTGATGACTGTTTCAACTAAACTGAAATATATGCTTCAATGGGAAAAAGATTTCCAGGAAACTTTAGACCTGGACAATTGGTTGGCAATTACAGATACAGCGTCCCGATCACTCCTAAATACCTCAATTATAGAAGCAAACTACAAGGTTTTGTTACGTTGGTATATGGTACCGGCCAGACTGGCCACCTTTGTGCAGGGGACCACCTCCAGGTGTTTTAGAGGATGTGGTCAGGTGGGTACCACCTATCATGTCTGGTGGTCATGCCCTAAGGTTAGGAGGTTCTGGATCAGGGTCTACAATTTCATATATACCCTTACTCGGATCAATTTAAAGAAATCGCCTAGACAGGCCCTTTTGGGTGACAGGGTGGCGGATATCTCCAAGTCCCAAAGGAGGCTACTAAATTTCATATTCGTATCGGCTAGAATACCTATAGCCAGGAGTTGGAGGTCCACTGCCCTGCCATTCGGCCAGCTTAAAGGCAAATTATCCTAGCTGATGTTAAACGAGAGATTGACGGCCCTGGTCCAGGACAAGATGGGGATATTTCATAAAGTTTGGGACCCATGGCTCGATTATCTTACCAATGACCCGAGGACGTGTGCAACTTAGTTGTTCTCACATATACTGGGTAATTGGGCTCTGGACCGCGGCTCCTCCTTGTCCCCTTCCCCTGATCCTCCCATCCCAACTCCCCTCTATATTATTTCGCCTTGCTCCTTTTCTTTCTTTCCTTCTTTCTATGTTATTCTCTCTTCTCTCCTATGTCTTCTTTCCCCTTTATGTTCTCACGTTAGAGTACTTAATTGAATGTTGCAGTATATATCTTTGTACGGGCTCGAGAGTTTTAGACTGCGGGTGGTCTGGCCCTCGGGGGATTTGCTCCCTTGTGGGGGGAGGCTGCCCCCCCGATAGTAGGATGGGGGGTGGGCTCTTCCTGGGGGGTGGTTCGCCTGGTGGGCCGGTACTATGTGTCACAGCGTGAGAGCCCATGTTAGGGGAGGCTTAAACATGACCGGTTGGCCTGGTTTAGACTACTGCTGCCCATAATGGGATATTACTTGTTAATGTATATACGACAGGAGTGGTCTGTGTTATGTGATGATCAATGGCAAGTTTCCCTCAAGATGTTTCTATTTCTGTACAATAATGCACTGTGATACTTTTGTTCTATTTCTGAAAATTCTTTAATAAACATCATTGAAACACAAAAATGTGAGGGGTGTACTCACTTTTGTGAGATACTGTATCTAGAAGCCTACATATATGTTGCCAAAGCAACTTCAGAGAGTGTGCCCAGACTAAAGTGATAGAATAATATATAAAAAAATACACTATAATAATAATACAAAATATCTAGACTGTAAGCTCTAACGAGCAGGGCCCTCTGATCCCTCTGTATTGAATTGTATTGTGATTGTACTGTCTTCCCTGATGTTATAAAATGCGCGCAAACTGTTGGCGCTATATAAATCCTGTATAATAATAAGTGTGCATATGAATCTATATACATCTACATCAGTGGTTCTCAAACTGGGGGTCGAATGACGATTTTCCAGGGGTCACCAAAACCTGGGCTGTTCCTGAAGCCTGTGCTGCTCTCCCAGACTTTTTGCAGCCGCCCAGCAGAGCTGGCCCTGGAGCCTGTGGCCGGCCAGCTGGGCTGTTCCTGGAGCCCGCAGCCACCCATTGAGTTCACGGCATGGCTGGGGGGGCAGAGACAAGAGGTCAGCTGACTGGTGAGGAATGTAAAGTGGGAGGGGCTGGAGGTGACCCTATCTCATTATTTCGGCATAGGTGTCACTGCTATGAGACACCACAAAGCCGGAGACACAGTGAAGCCAGAGACACTGAGTAACACTACCTCTGATTATAGTTGCCATTAAAAGTCCCCACTACAGTTCTCAGATCAGCAGATGACATTGATCAAGAGCACCTAAGTTGGCTGATCAGAACTCCCCCCAGCACTGCCACTCATCCCATCCCCCCCCCCACCAAGTAGTAAGAGAAGAAAAAAAATTGAGAATACATGGAAGGGAGAGGAAAGGAGGGGGAGGAACAAAGAAAAAGGGAGAGAAAGAATAAGAGAAAGAACAAGAAAGATGACTAGAGGCAGGGATGGGAATAGAAAAAAGGGAAAGAAAGGAGAACAAAGAGAGTGGTACATCCTAAAATGTACCATAAGGGGTGTAGCGGGGTCCTCAATTTAGGGGTAGTGTTGGAGTGGTAGTTATGCTCAAACACCTAAATTGTTAGGACATTATCAACCATTTTGTCTGCAGGAAGAGTATTGGTGTATTTTTCCCTGTGGCCTGCAGGTGGCGCTGCCATAGTGGGCCAGGGTTGAACTGCTGATACAGTGCTGTGCCTTGTGTGTCCCCTCTCGGCAACCATACAGTGGGAGTGGTCGTCCTGCTGTGTATGCTGGGAGAGGATATAAAAAGGGGCAGACGCTGCCTGTTCAGGTTCGGTCGGTCGTTGTCGGGAGTCTTACTCCCAGGGAGTGTGTGTTCCTGTCCGCCCTGGGCGCCTTTGGCCCAAGGGCGGAGGTCGGTGAATCAGTCCCAGGCACCTTTAGCCCTGGGGCTGCAACTAAAGGCCTTGGGCCCAGCACCTTCGGCTGGGGCCCGTCAAGGATCGAGGAATCTCAGGGTGCCGCCTTGCGAGGGGACACGCATCTTAGATGAGGAGGCCGGGGGAGGACCGTTCCGAGGGACTGGTGAGAAGTCACAGTGAAGGAAGGGGCCCGGTAACTCTCTGGAGGGATGTCTTCTCCTTACAAAGAGGCCAAGTTTTAAAGGAACCAAGTTCACCAGGTCTGTGGCAGAGACCAAGTTCACCGGATCTGTGGCAGAGACTAAGTGTACCAGTTTGTGGTGATTGTGCAGTTTGTTCGTGTACCACTTTGGCTGCTAGTCCTTATCTAGGGAGACTATCCAAATGGGCTAAGTCTGCTTGAGAAGCCAAGCAGTGAAGTGTATTGCGTTTGTGCCTGGACCTCTCCCACACCTTATGCTGTCCTGTACTTTCTCCAACCTTTCCTATCAGAGACTGTCGTTTAAGAGAAATAAACTCTATGTTGGAGTTACAGCTGGTGTGGACATTGAAGTCATTGGGGGAAATAGAGACTTGTCTTTATTGGCTATAGAGATAAGAATTTTAAGTGAAAAAATAGTAGCGCTCTGTTTATGCAAAAACAGTCCTAACCAGTGATATACAAATCAAAAATACTATAATGTGTATATAAATAATATTCCACCAAGTGAAAGTGGACAAATGATAAATTTAGAAGTCCTATGTATCCAAAACGTATAATCAAGCAACAAAAGTAATGAAATATACTGTATGTGCAGTGAATCATAAATAAAAGTCCATAAAACAATATTCATGAATAAAAAGTTCATAAAGCAAAGTACAAGTGATAAAGAAATCCAGGTGATGAAAACTTGAGTGCTTCCAACAAATATGCTTAATCTTGAAAATTTTATTATGCTCCTTCACCACACCACTTGTGTCTGTGAATCCACTCCCAAAGGAAAAAAACTCACCAGATAGATATGCCTCACACTCTCATGTTCGGCATAAAAGTTTGATACCCCACCAGGGTTAATAGACAAATCCACCGGAATTTTTACAAGAGAATCCACTTCACATGTAAAAAATGAATAAGTGCTTCCAATGGTGAAGTAAGTAAAAACTATTTATTTTAAAATTGCACACACATCTTCAACCATCATACTCACATTGTTCAAAATTCAAACAGGCACTTCAAATAAAAAGCAACAGAAATGAATGAAGGAGGCTTGCAATGGCGTACTAGGAATTGCGGTCACGGCGGACCCAGAATAACCAGCAGATCTCACCCTCCAATTTCTCGCATACTCTGTGTCTCCAGACGCTATGAAAAAAAGTCCATAATGCATTAGGGATGGACTATAAAAAGGACGCTGTCATACCGTGCAGCCAATCCCATTGATAAAGTCTTTAACGACGAAACATGTCTGGTTGTGGCCTGCACGGTAACTTTTTGTGAACTCTGAACGTAGACACCACCATCGAGGCTGATATGACTCTGGCCGGGAAGGAGAGCGAGCAATTGGAGGGTGAGATCTGCTGGTTATTCTGGGTCCGCCGTGACCACAATTCCTAGTACGCCATTGCAAGCCTCCTTCATTCATTTCTGTTGCTTTTTATTTGAAGTGCCTGTTTGAATTTTGAACAATGTGAGTACGATGGTTGAAGATGTGTGTGCAATTTTAAAATAAATTGTTTTTACTTACTTCACCATTGGAAGCACTTATTCATTTTTTACATGTGGAGTGGATTCTCTTGTAAAAATTCCGGTGGATTTGTCTATTAACCCCGGTGGGGTATCAAGCTTTTATGCCGAACATGAGAGTGTGAGGCATATCTATCTGGTGAGTTTTTTTCCTTTGGGAGTGGATTCACAGACACAAGTGGTGTGGTGAAGGAGCATAATTACATTTTCAAGATTAAGCATATTTGTTGGAAGCACTCAAGTTTTCATCACCTGGATTTCTTTATCACTTGTACTTTGCTTTATGAACTTTTTATTCATGAATATTGTTTTATGGACTTTTATTTATGATTCACTGCACATATATTTCATTACTTTTGTTGCTTGATTATATGTTTTGGATACATAGGACTACTATATTTATCATTTGCCCACTTTCACTTGGTGGAATATTATTTATATACACATTATAGTATTTTTGATTTGTATATCACTTGTTAGGACTGTTTTTGCATAAACAGAGCGCTACTATTTTTTTCACTTAAAATTCACATACCACATTGTTTCCATTTTTAAGTAGCAGCTTCAGGATTATTTGTTCTAATTCCATCTGGGCGCAGTGGTGGTTTGGGGAGTTAATTAGGGGGCGTGTTTAGCCCTCCTTACCAGCTTTTACATATAGAGATAAGAACCATTCTGTGGGAGAATCTGGCTGCGGAGACTCATAACACCGCTCAACCTCCTCACACAGGAGGGTACGGGCATGTGGGGCTGGGTGTGCCTTCTTCCTCCTGCTAGGAGCCGAAATACAAGAAGGAGAGGGTGGTAAGCGCTTCAGGGGTTTTAATACCTTTGCATTTTTAGTGCTTTTTGCATTTTGCAGATTTGCACTACAATCCATTTAATATGGTTTCCTATGGAACATGTTCTGTAATGCAAATCTGCAAAATGCAGAAAGCACAAAAAATGCATAGGTGTGAATCCAGCCTAAATGTCTGTGGGTTAGGGGCGCAAATTACTTGTCTTGCCTTGGGTGCTGACAATCCACGCTACGAAAATAATTTTACTGTTAGGCTGGTGGCGTAACTAGAGACTTCAGGGCCCCGGTGCAAGACAAGAAATCATGAAGGGCCCCCCCACCGAAAAGCCTAATATTGATACTTATTTTTTTTACACTGTACAACAAAGGGGGTCTTTGTTGTACAAAGAGGGACTGGCCATATCACCAGGGATTTCACATAAATTAAGCAATACATCAGTTGCTGATCCTATGAAGCAATCATAGGATCAATTAAATCTGACCTGGGGAATGGGATCAGTAACAGTGCTGTTGGGGAGGAGGGATGGGATTAGGGTTGCCACCTTTTCTTCAAGCCAAACCCGAACACTTTTGCGGTGCACGGCAATTTTTTTGTACTACGCGCTATAGGATTGTAAAATACCTGGGACACCTTTTGGGTTACCCAAAGAGAGTAGTAATGAGGTGTGCTACAATGAACAGTGGCTGTGGCCAAATTGCATTAACAGTGGGGGGGGGGGGGGCTTAAAGAGGCATGGTTAAATAAAATAAAAAAAGGATTAGCGTACCCATAAAATATGATTCAATTAATAAAAGAAATGTCAGTTAAAATATGAAATTAGTCTACCTTAAAAGTGGACACTGTCAGCCAGTAGGGCACAGGACGGTTTCAGTAGGGCAGTGGACGGTGTCAGTAGGGCAGTGGACGGTGTCACCCGGTGAGAACTGTATATATGGATGGTATATGGGGGGGGTGGAGAACTGTATTTATGGATGGTGTATGGGGGGGGGAGAATTGTATATACGGGGGGGAAGTGTATATATGGATGGTGTATAGGGGGGGGAACTGTATATATGGGGGGGCTGTATATATGGATGGTGTATGGGGGGGGG
Organism: Rana muscosa; assembly: GCA_029206835.1. Taxonomy (NCBI): domain Eukaryota; kingdom Metazoa; phylum Chordata; class Amphibia; order Anura; family Ranidae; genus Rana; species Rana muscosa. Next base: position 576,717,713 of record CM055116.1, read on the forward strand.
GGAGAACTGTATATATGGGGGGACTGTATATATGGATGGTGTATGGGGGGAGAAGTGGTAAGGCTGGCCGCAGGCCAGCCTGTATTTGTGGGAGGAGACTGAGAGGGCTACTTAAGCCTCCTCCCCTGTCGGGTCTGGGTTGCCGTCATTTCTGGGCGACGCCGCCGACGCACGTCATGTCCGGCCTCCTTACAGCACGGTGGTCGGCCGTTTCATGGTATCGTTCCTCTACCCCTGGGTTCCTTTAGCTTCGTGGGGGCAGCCGCCCCCCCCTCCCTTGCAGGCCATGTTCCATCCTGCACCATGGGGGCCTCCCCGTCCGCTTCTCCCAGCGCCGGGGGGTCTCGTCTGTCTCCACATCCACCTTCCTTGCTATCCTTCCTTCCACCCACCACTTCCGCAGGGCTTCATCTGGCCTCTCTCTGGCTGGGTGCCGCCCGCTTCCCACGGTGCGCTCGCCGGTGGGGGCGGCGTCTGTCCATCCATCCATCCACCTTCCTTGCTGGGCTAATCCCGCATGGTCGGGTGGGGAGGGGGGCCCCACCACTCCTCGCTGCTCAATCTTCTGAGGGACCGCCTGTTGTCTTCTCAATCTTCCCCCCCAGTATTCTAGTGAGGGGGGACCGCCAGAGGGGGGGGGCTCGCCACGTGTCATGCCCGCTCTTCACTGTTCTTACGGCCGGACACACGCCAGCTTCGGGTGCAGGGCCGCCCGCTTGTTACCTGCTCCTCCTTCCGGGCTCAGACTCAGGGGAGGGCCACTCCATCCTGCCTCCCACTCCTCCGGGCTCGCACAGTGAGGGGGGGGGTCCGTCCGTCCGTCCTCCCTCCCACTCCTCTGATCGCACTGGGTCATCCTTCGTTGGGCTCATGCCGGCTTCAGAGGGGGGGTCACCCGCCCGCTCATCCGTCCTTCCACACGTTGGGACTCATGCAGGCTGCCCGCCCTCCACCCACTCCCTCCTCCGAGCGCACGCCGCCATCTTTTGCAGGGCCGCCCGCTCCTCCACCCTGTCTGTTTGGGCGCCCACCCACCCACTCACTCCTCTAAACTCACGCTGGCATCTTGTCAGGCCGCCCACTCAGCTGTTTCATCCTTCCCGGGGCTCGGAGTATGGGAGGGGGGGCGTCGTCCATGCTGATGTTGAGAGGGGGGGAGCCGTCCATGCTGGTATAGAGAGGGGGGGCGTCCATGCTGGTATAGAGAGAGGGGGGGCGTCCATGCTGGTATTGTGAGGGGGGGGGCCGTCCATGCTGGTATAGAGGGGGACTGTCCATGCTGGTATAGAGGGGGACTGTCCATGCTGGTATAGAGTGGGGGGGCGTCCATGCTGTTGTCTAAGGATGGGGGGGGCTGTCTATGCTGGTGTCAAGAGATGGGGGGCCATCCGTTTGGTGTCCGGCATTTCTGTCATTGCGTTTCTACCCCGGCATTTCTGTCATTGCGTTTCTACCCCGGCATTTCTGTCATTGCGTTTCTACCCCGGCATTTCTGTCATTGCGTTTCTACCCCGGCATTTCTGTCATTGAGTTTCTACCCCGGCATTTCTGTCATTGCATTTCTGCCCCAGCATTTCTGTCTTTGCGTTTCTACCCCGGCCTTTCTGTCATTGCGTTTCTGCCCTAGCATTTCTGTCATTGCGTTTCTCCCCCAGCGTTTTGTCATTGCGTTTTCTGCCCTAGCATTTCTGTCATTGCGTTTCTGCCCCAGCATTTCTGTCATTGCGTTTCTGCCCCAGCATTTCTGTCATTGCGTTTCTGCCCCAGCATTTCTGTCATTGCGTTTCTGCCCCGGCATTTTCTGTCATTGCGTTTCTGCCCCGGCATTTTCTGTCATTGCGTTTCTGCCCCGGCATTTTCTGTCATTGCGTTTCTGCCCGGCATTTCTGTCATTGCGTTTCTGCCCCGTCATTTCTGTCATTGCGTTTCTGCCCCGTCATTTCTGTCATTGCGTTTCTGCCCCGTCATTTCTGTCATTGCGTTTCTGCCCCGGCATTTCTGTCATTGCGTTTCTGCCCCGGCATTTCTGTCATTGCGTTTCTGCCCCGGCATTTCTGTCATTGCGTTTCTGCCCCAGCATTTCTGTCATTGCGTTTCTGCCCCAGCATTTCTGTCATTGCGTTTCTGCCCCGGCATTTTCTGTCATTGCGTTTCTGCCCCGGCATTTTCTGTCATTGCGTTTCTGCCCCGGCATTTTCTGTCATTGCGTTTCTGCCCCGTCATTTCTGTCATTGCGTTTCTGCCCCGGCATTTCTGTCATTGCGTTTCTGCCCCGTCATTTCTGTCATTGCGTTTCTGCCCCGTCATTTCTGTCATTGCGTTTCTGCCCCGGCATTTCTGTCATTGCGTTTCTGCCCCGGCATTTCTGCCCCGGCGTTTCTGTCATTGCGTCTCTGCCCCGGCGTTTCCGTCATTGCGTCTCTGCCCTGGCGTTTCTGTCATTGCGTTTTCTGCCCGGCGTTCCTGTCATAGCTTTTCTGCCCAAGTATTGCTGTCTGCGTTTTTTGCCTCAGCATTTCTGCCCCGAGATTTCTGTCTACGTTTTTCTGCCCCAGGATTTCTATCTGCGTTTTCTGCCCCAGGATTTCTATCTGCGTTTTCTGCCCCAGGATTTCTATCTGCGTTTTCTGCCCCAGGATTTCTGTCTGCGTTTTCTGCCCCAGGATTTCTGTCTGGGTTTTCTGCCCCAGGATTTCTGTCTGCGTTTTCTGCCCCAGGATTTCTGTCTGCGTTTTCTGCCCCAGGATTTCTGTCTGCGTTTTCTGCCCCAGGATTTCTGTCTGCGTTTTCTGCCCCAGGATTTCTGTCTGCGTTTTTCTGCCCCAGGATTTCTGTCTGCGTTTTTCTGCCCCAGGATTTCTGTCTGCGTTTTTCTGCCCCAGGATTTCTGTCTGCGTTTTTCTGCCCCAGGATTTCTGTCTGCGTTTTCTGCCCCAGGATTTCTGTCTGCGTTTTCTGCCCCAGGATTTCTGTCTGCGTTTTCTGCCCCAGGATTTCTGTCTGCGTTTTCTGCCCCAGGATTTCTGTCATAGCGTCTCTGCCCCAGGATTTCTGTTGCTGCGTGTCCGTCGTAGCATTCTGCCCCAGTATTTCTGTCTCCATGTCCAGTCTCAGCATTTCCATCATAGCGTATCTGCCGCTGGGTTTTTCTGTCATGGTGTTTCTGCTCGGCGTTCTGCCTCAGGATTCTGGCATTGCGTTTCTGCCTCAGCATTCCTGTCTTAGCGTTCTGCCTCCAGGATTTCCGTCTTTCCATTTCTGCCTCAGCGTTGCAGTCTCAGCGTTTCCGTCTTCACATTTCTGCCTCAAACGTTTCCGTTTCAGCATTTCTGTCCTTGCATTTCTGCCCCTAGATTTCTGTCGTAGCATTTCCGCCTCAGCATTCAGTCTCAGCATTTCCGTTGCAACGTTTCAGTCTTAGCGTTCCAGAGGGGTGTTGTGGTCCAGTCACGGCATACTCCCGTAGCTGTTCTCTTCTTTGTTGGTTACTATGTATCATGTTATCTTCGTCCATGTTTGTACCTGGGTTAGTTAGGGCACACATTTCCGGATCTGTCACGTCTACAGATCCATACGGGCTGAGGTTTCGTTTTTAATGATTGTTGACCACAATCTTCTCGCCCGTATACCATACGTCATACGATGCACGTTCATTCTTACACCTACACGATCACCCACCACGGTCCGTGGGTACACCAGCCCTGAGTGTTCAGTTAATTGCCTGTCTCTGCGCTACAGGTTACTCGGGCTCCCTCGCCACTCACACAAGGTGGGGGGGGGTCATCCGTCATCAGGTTCATGTACGCGCAGTGGTCTTGTCACTTCTGCATGTTCTCTTCTTAGGTAGGCTCGTTGTTGTTCTCATGTCTGGTTGTCTGTCATTTCTCTGGTTTGTGTTCTCAGGTTGGGCTGCGCTGGCATCTTCGCCTTCATCAAACATTGCTTGCACTCGCTTCCATCAGTCCTGCCCGTTGCCAGGGCTAGTTGATTGGTGCGGATGTCATTCATCACTGGGTTCACCCTTGGGTAGGAAGCAGTCTTCATTTTACTAAAATCATTGTTCTGTTGCTGAGGCCCTGGTCACCACCTAGGGTTTCAGTCTTTCTCGGGGTGTGTGCTGAGCCACGGCCCCTTGTCGACCACAGGGGTGGGTTTGGGGTTCCGCTAGCGGCTCTGATCTTTGGTCTAGGCATGTCTGCATCATGCCATGAGACTTCTTGCCCGGGATGGAGTCTGACCTTCCTTTCTCGGTTCAGGATTCAGTCGCTTGTCAGGTCACAGGCGGTGGCACGACCCGATTGAGTCAGGTGGGACCAGTGTTCTGTGTCTGGCATGTTTCTCCCATGCTTGACGATGCTCATTGCCGTAGCGCTTGGCCTTTTCCGCCTACTCTGGCAACCCATCCTCCAGGTATCCAGTCCTACAACTCCTGCCAGTTGTCAATTTTTGCCCTCTCCCTCTCTTCCCCATACCTAGTATGGGTAGGCCGGAGGCACATCTTTGATGTCCGGTTGGAGTATTACGATCTACTCGCCCATCGGTTGCAGAGGCTCCTCGGGCCAGCCTTTGCTTCCTTTCCCCCACGTATCCTCTCATTTGCTAGCAGGTCATTCTCATGTTTGGATTGTGCCGGGCATCAGGCTTATTCCATTCTTGCACGGGACCGGGTTCAGATACTGTTGCCGCCTGGGTGCGTGCTACTTCTCTGTTCGTTACCTTCCCTTCTTCACCTAGAGTTGTCTCTTTTTGCCCACTTTTCAGGCATACTGACCAGCTAGGCCAAGGCACACCTCAGGCCTTGGTGCATTAGGGTTATCACTGTCACACTCGAGGACTCGAAGACTCTGACGACAAGTGGTAAGGCTGGCCGCAGGCCAGCCTGTATTTGTGGGAGGAGACTGAGAGGGCTACTTAAGCCTCCTCCCCTGTCGGGTCTGGGTTGCCGTCATTTCTGGGCTCCCACCCACCCGTTCCCCCAGATTCATGCATACTCATTCTATTTTCTTTATTCTTATTCTTACATTCAGGGTATGCCCACTTTTCAGGCATACTGACCAGCTAGGCCAAGGCACACCTCAGGCCTTGGTGCATTAGGGTTATCACTGTCACACTCGAGGACTCGAAGACTCTGACGACAACTATATATATATGGGGGGGACTGTATATAAGGATGGTGTATGGAGGGGATGATAAATGTGTGTATGAGGAAGAGAGGGAAAACTGGATGGATGGATGGTGTATGGGAGGGGGTGGCAGAACTGTATGGTAGTGTATGGGGAGGGGGACCAGAGGAGAGTCGCCGGCAACATGGAGGCTCCGTCTCTGCCTCTGTGTCCCGTCTGCAGCACACAGAGCGGACGGAGGTGAACCGACAATGCGGGGGGGGTAGATAGGAAGGCAGAAGTTGCAGAATAAAGCGCACCGAACTCGAGACGGTGGCGGCACAGCTTCGGCACAGGCACAGGGACTCAGGGAGAAACTGGCGGGTCTGAATAATGTGCCTGGGTCTCAGGCGGGCAGAGACCCGGGCACATGTTTCAAAACCCGTACTGTCCAGGTGAATCCCGGACAGGTGGCAACCCTAGATGGGATCAGTGAAGTGCTGGTGTTGAGGCGGGGTGGCAGCGGTTGTACTTAAGGGGGGTGGCTGCGGTGGCAGTGGTGGTGCCATCCTCTCCCACCACCACCTGTGCCTCTTACTGATCCCATCCCTATCCCCCCCCATCACCTCTGTTGTAGAAGTAATGGGGGGGGATAGAGATGAGATCAGTGGTGGGGGGATGGGATCAGTAAGGAGGCACAGGTGCTGGTGGTGGGAGAGGATGGCACCACCACTGCCACCTCCCTCAAGTACAACCGCAGCCACCCCCCTCAAGTACCACCGCAGCCACCCCCCAAGTACCACTGCAGCCACCCCCCTCAAGTACCACTGCAGCCACCTCCCCTCAAGTACCACCGCAGCCACCCCCCTCAAGTACCACCGCAGCCACCCCCCTCAAGTACCACCGCAGCCACCCCCCTCAAGTACCACCACAGCCACCCCCCAAGTACCACCGCAGCCACCCCCCCTCAAGTACCACTGCAGCCACCCCCCTCAAGTACCACCGCAGCCACCCCCCCTCAAGTACCACCGCTATCACCCCCCCTCAAGTACCACCGCAGCCACCCCCCTCAAGTACCACCGCATCCACCCCCCCTCAAGTACCACCGCTGCCACCCCCCCTCAAGTACCACCGCTGCCACCCCCCTCAAGTACCACCGCTACCACCCCCCCTCAAGTACCAGCGGTGGTACTTGAGGGGGGGTGGCTGTGGTGGTACTTGAGGGGGGGTGGCTGCGGTGGTACTTGAGGGGGGTGGCTGTGGTGGTACTTGAGGGGGGGTGGATGTGGTGGTACTTGAGGGGGGTGGCTGCGGTGGTACTTGGGGGGGTGGCTGCGGTGGTGCCATCCTCTCCCACACAACCTGTGCCTCCTTACTGATCCCATCCCCCACCACTGATCTCATCCCTATCCCCCCCCCATCACCTCTGTTGTAGAAGTAATGGGTGGGGATAGGGATGATGAGATCAGTGGTGGGGGGGATGGGATCAGTAAGACGAGGCACAGGTGGTGGCGGTTGGCATTGATTGCTGAGCTGAGCTCTGTCACTTGATTGACTTACCGTCAATCAATCGATTCCCCCGGGAATTCGGTTCTGTGGGTCACTCTGACAGATGTCACTGTGTGTGCCTTCTCTCGCCAGGCGCCAGGATGAAAAATTTGCCACTCTGCCTTGCCTCATGCCTGGGTAGACTCCGGGAAGGTACTCCACGCTGCCATAGAGGGGAAAGCTTCTCCCCGCCTTCTCTCATTTTTCAGAGTTCGCCCCGCCTCCCTACATCTCTGTGTCTCTGGATAGGCGGAGGTGGGGGCGGAGGCGGGGGCGGAGGCGGTCCACAATCCCAGGCAGTGAGAGTGAGTGCTGCCTCAGCTGCCCTGCTCTCTTGAATTATCTCAGTCTGTCTTCAGTGAGCGGCGGCCCCGCGGCCGAACGAATAGCACGCAGTGTGCGCCGCACACGTCAGTGAGTGACAGTCAGGTGGGCGGCGCCGGTGGAGTACACGGACGGGTTGCGGCCCCCCGGACTTGGCGGAATTACAGGGCCCTGCGACTGCGACTGTCGCGACCCTGAAAATTCCGCCACTGCTGTTAGGGGTCCCCACAACTTGGGAAATTTTATCAATGGGTCACGCCACTAGAAAGGTTGAGAACCACTGATCTACATGTTCATATGTGTGTTCTACCAGCAGCAATTATAAAACAGATTTCATGTATGGACACGATATAGTGTTATGGTGTTTAAGTCCTTCTGTCACCATTTTTTTTTTATTCAGCACTTGTAAAATGTTTAAGCTTTTCTAACAGCTCTACTTTCTTTCTCGTACATCACGGGACACAGAGCGACATAGTCATTACTAATGTGTTATATAGATACCGTCAGGTGCTGGCACTGGCAACTTCCAAAACCGGAAGTACCCTCCCCTATATAAGCCCCTCCCATCCGGGAGCACCTCAGTTTTTTGCCAGTGTCTAAGGTGTTGGCCAAGAAGAAACATGTGTTTTTCACTGAGCTTGCGTACAGGTTCTTTTGGGCCTCAGTAAGCTATTCCGGATCCGACCAAAAAAGCTTCATAGCTAAACGGTCGGTACCCGGGCCTTGCAGAGAAGAGCAAGGTTTTGCCTGTAATGCTTCTCTTAGGAGAGCTGGACCCTGGGATCCAGAGCTCTGGTCATACCCACGACCAAGATGTTTTCTGTGCAGGGTGCTATACAGGTCCAGGGGAGTGGAATCCTTGGGAACCCGGTCCCTGAAGGTTTGATTACAATGCCTGCCGTGATAGGTGAAGTTTGGGCTTTTGTGGACCAAACAAAGTCCTGCGGCGGGGAACAGGTAAGTGGGGGCCCCCAGGAACTTGGTTCTATTGGGGGACCCCCAAGCCTAATTTGTCTTTCTGTCTGTTACCTAATGGTATGCCCGCAAAATTCTGTGCATGCCTGTAACTACTAAAAAAATGTAATAATTTTTAATGGTGGTCAAGAAAAAAAAAAAAAAATTTTATATATATATTTAATATATTAGACTGCGGTACCTGTGTTTGTCCACTAGAGGCCGCTGTGGAATGTTTTCTTGTCATGTGGACTAGCTTCTTCTCAGCAGAGCAAAGTCCAGGCAGATGGTGAGTTCTCTTATAGGAAACTGCTTCCTCTGCCATGTTGCAGTGCTCGTCCATCCCCCGGCCTGCGGCAAAGAGGGGCCCTGGCTCCTGTCCCTTGTTACCATTTTTTGAAATTAGCGCCGAAGGCGCACGTGGCCGCGCGCGTGCACGCGCCTCTATATATAGAGGTGAGCCGGGAAAGGGGGTGGAGCCTGGGGGATGACGCTCTGTGCGCGCCGCAGCGCTTCTGCGCATGTGCGGGCGTCCCAGCAGTTTAAAAAAAACACAATATTGTAGTGAGCTGGCTATGAAGTACAGAGACAGAGCTGGCAACATTTAAAGGCATACAGCAAGCGGTTGATACAGGCATCCCCTAGAAAGGCACATTAGTAGACACCAACTGTTTCTTATAGCAGCATTTATGCTAGACTATTATCAGTAACTGGTGTATTTCGGCTGGAATACCTCAGCTTTGTGGCTTAGGAATATGCCGTCTAAAAACTCCGGGACTAGAAATTCCAGGAGGAATAGGGGGTCTCCATCGGGCTCTGAGGATCTTGGGCATGCTTTGGCTGCACCAGTCTCCCCTGAAGAATCAGAGGTTAGTGACCGTAGAGCACCCTCAGGAGTACCTGGTACTGTGGCTGTCCTCAGTTCACCTGCTCCTGTGTATGTAACAGAGGAGGTTTTTTCCTCAGCTCTGGGAGGGCTGGAAGAGAGATTGTCAGCATTGATCGCTGCTTCCCTGTCACAGGAGAAAAGCGCTCGATCTCCGTCTCCCCCCTCAGAGTGCCTGTTAACAGAGCAACAGTCCCATACAGAGGTCGACCTACCTGAGGGGGATCAGGAGGAGGTCGATTCGGTTGCAGAGGAATCAACAGTGGAAGAGCCGTTCTCAGCATCACATGCTGAAAGGTTATGGGTTCAGTCCCTGACTAATATGGTCCGATCAGCATTTAAAATGCCACTTGCGGAGCCATCCTCCACTTCTGTCTCCTCGTTGGGGTCGCTAAAAGCTCCCCAGACTGTTTGTTCCTTTCCGATCCATCCTTTACTGGAGGGGCTCATTTACCAGGATTGGGAGCATCCTGACAAAATATTTACTCCCCCCAAGAGATTTCCAGTGGTCTATCCCATGGAGGATAAGTTCATCAGAAAATGGAGGGTCCCTACAGTGGACGCAGCCATCTCTTGTGTGAATAAATCACTGACATGTCCGGTGGAAAATGTCCAAATGTTCAAGGACCCAATAGATAAAAAATTGGAGTCCTTATTAAAATCTGCTTTTTCTACAGCAGGATTGGTGACACAACCAGCAGTGGCAGCTATTGGGGTCTGCCAAGCAGTGAAGGATCAGTTGAAACAGGTCTTAAGGGACTTGCCGGATCAGCAGGCTCTTGCCCTAGCTGATCTACCTAGAGCCTTATGCTTTGCGGTGGACGCTATAAAGGATTCAATCCATCAGGCCTCCCGCCTTACGCTGTCTGTAGTACATATGCGCAGGCTTCTATGGCTCAAAAACTGGTCTGCTGAAGCTCCCTGTAAAAAATTGCTGGTTAGCTTCCCATTTCATGGGGAGCGCTTATTCGGGGAAGACCTGGACAAGTATATCCAGAGAATTTCCAGCGGTAAAAGTACACTTTTGCCGGTTAAAAATAGAGTTAGAGGTCCCTCTTTTAAGAGGCCGGCTTCTCCAGTCCCTAGGACATCGGCTGTGAAACAGTTCCGACGGCCTCCTCGGTCAAATCCCGGAGGTAGAAATCAGGGACAGTTGCAGGGTAACAAAAAGCCCTGGAGCAGGAGAGGTACAAAACCTCCCCCAAAGTCAAATGCATGAAGGGTTGCCCCCACCCAATCGGGTGGGGGGAAGACTTCAGTTGTTCACAGAGACCTGGCGGGACACGATCCGAGACAGATGGGTGCTCTCCGCAGTAAATCTGGGATACAAATTGGAGTTAAAAAACTCCCCTTCTTCCCGCTTTATAAGGTCAAACGTGCCAAGGGATCCCCAGAAGAGAGGATCCCTCCTGTTGGCACTAGAACAATTATTGCTTCAAGCAGTAATTATAGAGGTTCCCCTGGAAGAGTGGGGGTTCGGGTTTTACTCAAACCTCTTTACAGTTCCGAAGCCAAACGGGGACGTGAGGCCCATACTAAATCTAAAAGGGCTAAACAAATTCCTGCATATCAGGACTTTCCGGATGGAGTCGATCCGATCGGTAGCCACTGCCCTACAAGGGGAGGAATGGTTAGCCTCGATCGACATCAAGGATGCTTATTTGCACATTCCCATCTTTCCAGCCCACCAAAAATTTCTACGCTTTGCGGTAGAAGGCCGCCATTTTCAGTTCAGAGCCTTACCCTTCGGTCTGGCCACAGCACCAAGAGTGTTCACAAAAATTTTGGCCCCATTATTGGCCAATTTAAGAACACGAGGTGTAACGATAATGGCATATCTAGACGACTTGTTGCTGATAGACCACTCAGTGGAAAAACTAGAAGTGGTTGTTCACGAGACAATCAAGTATCTGGAATATCACGGTTGGATTATCAACCGAGACAAGTCAGCCCTAAAGCCAGTCAAAAGTCTGGAATACTTGGGGCTAAGGCTGGATTCAGACCAGAGAAAAATTTTCTTGCCTCAAGAAAAGGGGTCGTCTTTGAGAGATTTGATCCACTTAGTGGGCTCAAAAAGACAGCCATCCATACGACTGTGCATGAGGCTGCTAGGAAAGATGGTGGCATCATTCGAAGCAGTACCCTACGGTCAATTCCATTCAAGGAAGTTGCAAAGGGCCATACTGTCAGCCTGGAACAAAAAAGTTCAGGCTCTGGACTTACCAATGTCCTTGTCCCCTTCCGTTCGCAGGAGCCTCCGCTGGTGGTTGGTTCCCCAGAATCTGGAAAGAGGGAAATCCTTCAGTCCGATTTCCTGGAAGGTGGTCACTACAGATGCCAGCCTTGTAGGCTGGGGAGCAGTACTGGAGCAATGGTCTCTCCAGGCGAAGTGGTCAGAAGCAGAAAAGGCCCTGCCCATCAATCTCTTAGAGATACGAGCAGCCCGGTATGCCCTAGTAGCATGGACATCCAAACTCCAAGGGTCCCCTGTCAGAGTTCAGTCAGACAATGCCACAGCAGTGGCATATATCAATCGTCAGGGGGGCACCAGGAGTCGTGCAGCCCAAAGGGAGGTAAATTACATCCTGAGATGGGCAGAAAGATATGTCCCAGCCATATCTGCGGTATTCATTCCAGGGGTGGAGAATTGGAAGGCGGACTTTCTAAGTCGCCAACAATTATGCCCAGGGGAATGGTCCCTTCATCCCGAGGTTTTCCGGACAATATGTCAGCGGTGGGGAACACCGGATGTAGATCTGCTAGCATCCAGATTCAACGCAAAGGTGGACAGGTTTGTCTCTTGGACAAGGGATCCCCTAGCTTGCGGCTCGGATGCCCTAGTGTTCCCTTGGGATCAGTTCAAGCTGATATATGCATTCCCACCGCCACAATTGTTACCTCGATTACTCCGCAGAATCAGGGTAGAAAAGAAACCAGTGATTCTGGTGGCTCCAGCGTGGCCCCGAAGAGCATGGTACGCGGAGATTGTAAAAATGTCTGTGGGGAGTCCTTGGACCCTCCCACATCGTCCGGACCTGCTTTCGCAGGGACCGATATACCACCCTTCCTTACCAGCCCTAGGTTTGACGGCCTGGCTATTGAAGCCCACATTCTAAAAAAGAGAGGGCTCTCTAATGCTGTGGTGTCTACCATGATCAATGCCAGGAAGCCGGTATCCAGGCAGATCTACTATAGAATCTGGTGTGAGGCCAGGAAATGGCATCCACGTAAATACGTAATAGGTAGGATTCTGGACTTCCTACAATGGGCTGTAGATAGGAAGCTTGCCTTGAGTACTATCAAGGGTCAGATTTCGGCCTTGTCAATATTTTTTCAAAGGCCCTTGGCTTCGCATTCACTAGTCAAAGCCTTTATACAAGGAGTGATGCGTATTAGTCCTCCGGTTAATATTCCCATATGTCCATGGGATCTAAACTTGGTTCTGTCGGTTCTACAGAAACAACCATTTGAACCATTACAGCATATTTCCTTGGTGCTTCTCACCAGGAAATTGATTTTTCTAGTAGCCATTTGTTCGGCTAAAAGAGTATCGGAATTAGCAGCTATGTCCTGTAAGGAGCCATATCTGGTTATCCATAAGGACAGAGTAGTGTTACGTCCTCATCCAGCCTTTCTTCCTAAGGTGGTATCGAGTTTTCATTTGAACCAAGATGTGGTTCTTCCTTCTTTTTTCCCCAAACCTACTTCGGTAGAGGAAAAGTTATTGCATTCTTTGGATGTAGTAAGAGCAGTTAAAGCTTATCTAAAAGCCACTGCTCAGATTCGCAGAACGGATACTTTGTTTATTCTGCCGGAAGGCCCCAGAAAGGGTCAGGCAGCGTCAAAATCTACTTTAGCCAAGTGGATTCGACAGGTCATAATACAAGCCTATGGCTTGAGAAGTAGACCGCCTCCGTTCAAAGTTAGGGCGCACTCCACGAGAGCAGTTGGAACTTCATGGGCAGTGCATCACCAGGCCTCCCTGGCTCAAATCTGTAAGGCCGCAACATGGTCTTCGGTACACACGTTTACTAGGTTCTACCAGGTGGACGTTAGAAGTCAGGAGGATGTCGCCTTTGGGCGCAGTGTGTTGCAGGCCGCAAAAGATCCTCATGTCTGATAGCGCTCAGCTTATATATGGTGTATCCCCCCCCCTCATTTGGCATTGCTTTAGGACATCCCATTAGTAATGACTATGTCGCTCTGTGTCCCGTGATGTACGAGAAAGAAAATAGGATTTTTATAACAGCTTACCTGTAAAATCCTTTTCTTGGAGTACATCACGGGACACAGAGCTCCCGCCCCTCTTTAGGGACACTTATTGCTTTGCTACAAAACTGAGGTGCTCCCGGATGGGAGGGGCTTATATAGGGGAGGGTACTTCCGGTTTTGGAAGTTGCCAGTGCCAGCACCTGACGGTATCTATATAACCCATTAGTAATGACTATGTCGCTCTGTGTCCCGTGATGTACTCCAAGAAAAGGATTTTACAGGTAAGCTGTTATAAAAATCCTATTTTTTATTGCTATTAATGGAGTAATCGGAAGCTGTGTTTGGCTTCTGTGTGGCTGAAAACATTCCTGTGCGCACCAGCGGCTTGATGTGTGTGTGTCAGCTGAAACATAGCAGCTGCCAAAAGAAATTGTTGATTTCAGAGAGAGATTCACGTGGCAATAGGTTAGTAAATAAATGTTTAACTGTCTCCTGTGATTTGTCACTATCTTTACAGATCTTATTATGAATGTGTTAACACCAATCAGCAAAAAGCTACAGAAATTAAAGTAATTCTCACAGCTTCTGATGGACAGAAGGCTCATTCCAAAGTTGTTGCTATTCTCTTTTTCACATTTTATTTGACTATTTATGAGTTGGTAAGCTATATTCTACAGTAGGCACTCATATATTGGGGTGGATTTACTAAAGGCAAATACAGTAAAACCTTGGTTTGAGAGTAACTTGGTTTGAGAGAAATTTTTACATTTGGGGTGGAGTTCCCCTTAAAAATCCAGACCTGAAGGGCCTGGTATGGATATTTGGGGGGAACCCCACACATTTTTTTTTATTTGCGGCAGGGTATCCCTTAATATCCATACCAGACCTGAAGGGCCTGGTAATTGAATTTGGGGGGACCCGCACGCATTTTTTTTTATTTTTTATCAATGACTTTTCTATGTATTGCCGGGAGCCGACAATTCATTATAGCCGCAAGTGAGTTTTAAATGCCTTTTTTCTTCAGAAATGACACTTTGTTCAGGGACCGTTCTAAGCACGGGAAACAAGCGCTGCTTTACTATACTATACACACACCCTAGTTACGAAATTTAAAGGAATATTTCACTTTTATTGTTTCACTTTAAGCATTATTAAAATCACTGCTCCCGAAAAAACGTTAGTTTTTAAAACTTTTTTTTGCATTGATACATGTCCCCTGGGGCAGGACCCGGGTCCCCAAACCCTTTTTTGGACAATAACTTGCATATTAGCCCTTATAATTAGCACTTTAGATTTCGAACGTTGTATTTAATAGGGTTCTAAAGTTCACAAGAACTTTAGGTCTGTTCGCAGGTTCTGGTGCGAACCGAACAGGGGGGTGTTTGGCTCATCCCTAATTTACTGCATTTATTTTGGTTAATTTCAATTTCCCCAATTTTTGTAGCACCAAATTGTGCCTCCTGGGGGTATTCGATAATGTTGAGCTTACTACTAGGGCCAAGCGATTTCTACGTTTACTGCTTTATTATGCCAGGAAGACCACTGTGTTATATTGGATATGCTCTGACCCCCTGCATATTGGATTATAGAAACAATTCATTAACCAAACTTCCCACTCTATAAACTGACTTATAAAGCAAGAGTGTACAGGAAAGTTCACAGTACAACTGTAATCTGTTGGGACAACAGCGGTAACTGTGTCTTTAGTGACATTTTGTTCTGGGGGGTACTTCAGGTGAACAAGCTAATACTACCTACGTACTAGAGTAGTTATTGTATTCAACATTGCTTACTCTGGTCTTTTCGTTCTATGAAAGCTTTGTTTTCTGTGTGGTTCTTTATGATGCATGTGCACACATGTATTTATCTGGTGATTCTGGCACGTTTGCTGTTCTTATAATCTCAGATATTTGCGTGCTTTTTCATCTGCTTTTGTATCTTTTGTCAGTTAAGAGTCTGGACTACAATATGCCTTTGTAATGATATAACATGCGTAGCTTGTATATGCATCTTTTGTTTAAAAAAAAAAAAGAAGGCAAATAGAGTGCTAGCTTAGTAAGGGAAGTTTCACTTTCCATGAGAATTTTTTCCAAAGCTTAGAGAATGAGTTGAAGCTCTTCTCATTTCTATCATCAAACCATGTGCAAGCAAAAATTTAGTTTTTTATTTTCCTTAAACATGATTAGGTAATCTTTTTAAAATTATATTTCACCACATTCACTAAGCTCAGGGTAAAATTTCCTTGCAAAGTGCATCTTTGCTTGCAAAAGTAAACAGCATATTTGAATTTAGGAAATCAACCCCAATAACTCTTATAAACCATATAAAGGTCAATGTCCACTGCCCCACGTGCTATACAAAACATCCCTTGTGGCCGGTCGTTAAAAAAAAACGACATGAGGGAGGACGTGTTTCTGCTGAGCTCCAGGGATCCTCCGTGAATCCACAGCCATCCTTAGCAGGCATCGCCGTTTTGAGGCCCGGATTCAGCCATACTAACCCCTGGTCGCACGCTATAGCTGCCCCCGGGGACCTGCAAGTAAATAGCGCGGAGAGATCCGCGACGGGCCTGTGACCAGATCTACAACACTGAGGCCCGTCGCCATCTTGGGGCCTGCGCATCCGCGGCCTCTCCAGTCTCCAGCGTCCGAGATCTGGGACATCCTCCGTCCCCCGACACCCGTGGAACACCAGGCGGAAGCTACCCCGCAGGGATCCTTCTGTGGGCTCTGGGCAAAGCGATCGGTAGTCCTGAGGCCTTCATTCGCGGACGCGGCCTCAACCCAATCCACAGTGAGTACCGCTCCGCCCGCTCCAAGATACCCCCCCAGACTGCTTACCTTCAGGCCTGGTCACTACCTGTCCGGCCACCAAGCACCCACCAAGCCACCTATAGCCTCCGGTGTTGATCTCCTCCTTCCCCAGCACTCGAGGCCGCGGCTTCGGCCTACTCCGGGAGGACGGCGGCCATCTTGGTACACCTGGAGCCCCCTTTTGTGCTCTCCTCCAAGCTGATCCTTGATACATTAACCCCATCTAGATGCTGACTGGGCTTGTATACCTCCCTGGGAGGGGTAGAGGAGTCCAGACCTGTAAGGATCACCTTTTAAAGTTCACTGTCTGTCCTACCCTCATAGATCGGCGGCCATCTTGCTACACCCAAAAGCCATAACATCCCAAACCTACTAGAACCTGGTCTCCCTTCCAATATAACAAAATTCCTGCAAATTTAACCTCCCCCCCACAACAAACACAGAGATCCCCATTACGGGTTGTTGCAGTACACAACCAGTGGATTAATAAAGCCTCAGTACCTCCTTCCTATTTGACATATATGTCTCCCCCCCTTTCTATTATTGGGGCACGTCAACTCACACGGCTTCCTCCCTTACTGAACCGGTACAGTACACAAGATCACGCCGTGCACACAGCCCGTCAGCTCCCCCAGAGTGACTACACTCACTCAAGATAGACTGGCACTCCACTAACCTACGCTTCGCTAATAGGATGTAAGTGACCAAAGCCTTACCTCACCCATATAAAGCAGGCCAGATACCCACGGCTATATCACTCGATTATCAGCACAAATACCTTAAACCCCCGTGGGAACAATCCGTGCATGCAGACGAGAAAGAATACTCGCTCCGGACGATCTATCCACAACCTAACAAACTTTCTTCTAGAAGCCGAGAATAAATACCACATGATGTCTCAGAGCGGCACTGACACCAACAAACAAGAAATTATTGGACCCCCCCCCCCTCGGAACCTAACTGTGAGTACACCTTACCCCTTTCTAAAGCCGATTTAGATGCAAGTCTAACATCCATGTTTGACAAATTGGTTGATAAAATAGAAAGAGAAGTGCATAAGTCCACTACCGCTCTATCTCAGGAGATTGCTTGCATAGGCAACAGAACTGATCTACTAGAAACAAAACATGACGAACTTTCACTAGCCCATAATGACTTGAGAAAGGACTATGAAACATTGGCGGATGGTTTTGCGTTTATGCAGGCACAAGTGGAAGACCTTGATAATAGAAATCGTAGACAGAACATCAGAGTACGCGGAGTACCAGAATCGGTCACCGATCTCATGCCTACTATATCGAGGGTCTTTCATAATCTCCTTCCTGACAGACCCCTGTCAGCGTTCACCTGTGACAGAATCCATAGAGCCCTTCGCCCCAAACCTACACCTGATAAACCGCCTAGAGATATCATCATGTGTATGAAGGATTTCCTCGTTAAGGAAGACATCATGCGGGCGGCTAGGAACTCTCCTAATATTGACCTAGATGGTAAAAGACTTCAATTATTCCCTGACATCTCCCCAGCCACATTGGACAGGAGACGAAGGATGAAGGAAGTCACCAAAGTCCTACAGGAAGCAAGGATTAGATACAGATGGGGCTTTCCTTTCAAACTCACCGTTCCACATAATGGCTCTACATACACGGTTCATAACGTAATAGAAGGAAAATAACTACTGGTGAAATTGGGCCTCCTGGAACCGGAACCTCCTGGCCGACCACCAGCAACCCCCAGTTCTTCCCCGATATGGTCCACACCATCTTCACGCCGCAACCAGAGAGACCAAAGAGACCAAAGACGCTGGAGGCAATCACACCAAGAATAGAACTTCCCATCTACGCTTTCACTCCAGTTCTCGGTGAATTTGACGTACCCAGTGGATATGATAAGAGAATCAAACAATCCGAAACATTCTCTCCATAGTCTTCACATTCTACAATGATCCCGGGGATATTGTGTTAATCACACAAATCCCTTCTCCACATAATTCCAGTGGTTCGGCGGATAGAAGAATCAACAGACTATCTGAACAGTACTGTAATATACTCCTCAAAGAAGACCTAGGGGACTTAAGTTCGTGGTTCGGCTATCATCCTATTCAACTCTCCTAGCAGTCTGAACTTTCATAATGGGAAAAATGTAGAATTGAGAAAGGAGGAAAAGAGGAGAGAAGGGGAGAGGGGAGGGAAGAGGGAAGGAGAAAAAGATGTTTTTATTTTATTTTATTTTTTCTCTCTCTATCCCCCTTTTCATAGGTTATCTGGAGAACAGTCTTTTCGAACAATGTGGTAGCTATACTGAACATATAAGTACTATCATTTACCCTTACCTCCATAACTTCAGAAATGTTTCTCTCCACTGTAGATTGCTGTTATTGTCTCCCTTACATAGCGAGCTTTTTATGTCACAATACCTCTCTACCCCCCGAGTGGTAGACACGCACTTTCAAGTTTTTCTAGGGTGCCTGCTACATCCATTGTTGCTTAGTTTATTTCTCAGACCTGCCCTCCGGGATGGAACCACAGCTCTCATCTTTAGAGACGTGGTTCCCCTCCAGGTTCGCAGGATTTGGACTTATTTGTCCTAATGTTGTTTATTCAAGTTTTCTTGACAGGTTTTATCCTGTCCCATTGTTATTTTTGTTTTTGTTTCTCATTTTTGAAATCCTAGCCCATAAGGCTTCTACTGTGTTCAATGTACAAAAAGGAAGCAATGATAAGTACATACCAAAAACGTTGTTTGACATAGATTTCATAGCTCTAGACTACTCTGGTAACTGCATAAGATACAATGCCCATCTCCCTGCTTGTATACCAATCCCCGTTCTATCTACACCGCTGATCATAATCTTAGCATCAGACCCAAACACTAACTCTATCCATAAAGTATTGTATACTTCTGATACTTCTCTATTTTTCCCCCATCACGAAAATATTAACCCCCACACCCTAGACCCCACCAATGGGTATTAAAATAATATCGCACAATGTGCAGGGATTTAATTCCCCCCACAAACGTAAAAAAGCTTTTGAGCACTACAAGAGAATAGGGGCTGATATCATACTCATCCAGGAATCCCACTTTTGCGCATCCAACCACCCTAAATACTTCAATAAGACATACAACCAAGTATTCTATACAACATACAACAATAAGACAAGAGGAGTCGCAGTCTTTATACGCAATTCGATTATATTCGATGTACAAAGTATTTTCAGAGATACTGAAAGCCGATATATTATCTTAAAAGGCATCATTGATAATAGGGCCATAACAATAGCTTCAGTATACGCTCCCAATGAATCCCAGTCCTCCTTTTTCACTAACTTTTTTGAGACTCTAGACCGATATGCCTCCCCCCATATTATCCTTGGAGGGGATTTCAATCTAACCTCACACCCGGCCCTGGACAGGAGCAGGGTCGCACCATCTTCTAGGGCATTTCCGAAGTCCCTAAACCGTTCCCTCAATCACTTTCAACTTATAGACTCATGGAGGGCCCACAATGTTGGCGTCAAAGCTTACACTCACTACTCACATCCCCATAATGTTTATGCCAGATTAGACTATATCTACTGCACCCCTGTCCTGTTGGCGAACTCTTTTAAAGCGATCATTCACCCCTGTCCATGGTCGGATCATGATATCACATCTCTTGAGACAGCATATATTGGTCTTAAACCATCCCCCTTCAACTGGAGGCTAAACGACTCCTTATTCTTGGACCCCACAATCACTCAATCGGTCTCTACTCATATAGAGAACTATTTCAACGAAAATATTAATGACGAAACCCCTCCCTCCTCCGTCTGGGTTGCCCATAAAGCAGTCTTACGTGGGCAACTGATTTCTCTCGCTGCAAAAAGAAACAAAGACAGGCTCTCAGACATTAGATGTCTCACTAAGGACCTAAATAGACTGTACAATAAACTTCAACAAGCCCCTTCCCAGGCTTTAACTGATCAAATCAAATCCAAACGCCTGGCCTTAGATCAAATTTTATCAGCTAACACTGAGAGATCCCTCAGATTCTCTAAGGCTAAATTCTTCCTTCATAGCAACTCCACCTCCACCATGTTTGCTAGAAAACTAAATCAAGCTAATAACCCACCCCATGTCTACAAACTTAGAGATAATGCGGGGAACATCGTCACTCATCCACAAGAGGTGTTGAACATCTTCTCCTCCTTTTATAAAGACCTCCTCTCGGGACCTCAACCCCAACCTAAACAACCCTCCCAAATCTGGCTGGAGGATATCCCATTACCCTCCCTCAACCCCCAACAAATAGAATCTCTTAGCGCACCATGTACAGATTTAGAAATAATTAACATAATTAAATCCCTGAAGACCTCTACAGCCCCAGGCCCGGACGGGTTCTCCTCAGCATACTACAAAAAATTTGCGTCTCTTTTAGCCCCCAACCTATCTAAACTCTTCAATTACGTGCTAGATGGTCATCAATTCCCAGAAGAAATGCTCCTAGCAAACTTATCGTTAATACCTAAACCACTCAAGGACCATTCTCTTCCACAAAATTTCCGCCCCATTTCAGTTCTTAACAATGACTTAAAGATCTTTGGGAGACTTCTTGCTGACAGGTTAGCAGCAGTTATTACTAATATAGTGCACATAGCTCAAACAGGATTCATACCTGGACGCCAAATAACTGACAATATTAGGCTGGTAACCAATATCGTACAAGATGCCAACATACACTACAAAGAGCTATGCCTCCTCAGCCTGGATATTCATAAAGCCTTTGATAGTGTATCCTGGTCTTACCTCAATCACATCCTTCCTAAATTTGGCATCCCTAATAAATTCATGTGTGGCTTTAATGCCCTATACCACTCCCCCCAGACCCGTATTAAAATTCCAGGTCATAACTCGGAATTCTTTCCTCTAAGTAGGGGTACTAGACAAGGCTGCCCACTTTCCCCATTAATGTTCGCACTAGCAATGGAGCCTCTTGCCCACAAAATTAGGAACAGCCCGGATATAAAGGGAGTTGTCAAAGGTGAAGATGAGTTTAAGATAAGCCTCTACGCAGATGATGCGTTAATCTTTCTTACCGAACCTCACGTTTCCATTCCCTCCCTTCTTAAGGAACTAAAACTGTTTCACGACATATCAGGTCTAAAAATTAACATGAACAAATGCTCGGCTCTACCCATCAATCTCCCCGATCACCTAAAGACCATGTTGAAAAACAATTTCCCATTTATATGGTGCTCTCAATCATTTAAATATCTGGGCATCTCTATCACCCCAGCACACAACCTACTTTTCAAAACCAATTATATTCCCTTATTCAATAATATATCCTCACTCCTTAAGACCTGGTCAACCTTCCATATATCATTCCTAGGCAGAATTTGCGCAATTAAAATGACAATCCTCCCCAAACTGCTATACTACTTCCGATCCCTCCCCATTAACATCCCCAAATCCAAACTAGCTTCGCTCCAAAGGGAAATCAACAAATTTATATGGTTCAACAAGAAACCCAGATGCAGCTATGCATATATGCACAGATCTCAATCCAATTTAATTTTGATTACCTTTATAAACACTCTATGTAACTGTACATCTGAACTTCCTAATAAAATATTTTTGTAATCAAAACATCCCTTGCACCAATGATATACTGTCAGCTGTGAACTACATTTGTGTCCCGCCAGCTGCTGTCTCCACATCCATCTCTGTCTGCTGACTGTCGGCACTGTGTGTGGCTGTCTGAGGCAGTGGTACAGTTTCACAGACTTCCTCAGTGAACAGGTGTTATTGCAAGAGAAGTCTGCTGCTGATGGGACCCTGACAGAGTTCACACCAGCTGACAGGTAAATATTTCTGCAGTGCAAGTGAAAATTTGAGGTTTACTCATATTGCTGCAGGAAAATCTGTAAATGTCATCACACTGTACAGTAAGCAAATCTTATACCACCAACGAACTTGATGGGCAGGATACGAGCTTTGTGCTGATGTCACCCTCCATTGCTCGACTTCCACGGACGTGTGTGTGCCAGCGCCAATTGACCGGTCGGCGCTGTGATACTTTAAAGCTGTCTTTTTAACTGCTCTTGTGAGTATGTTTTCATTATTTTAATAAATGTTCACCAAGGATTTTACACTATCTAGTGTCCCCCCTTTTTTTCATGGTCCACGTTGAATACCTGTATGATGCTTTATGAGCTGTCGGGCTATTAAAACAACTGAGGTTTACCACTGGCTACACTCTGGAGGCTTAACTGAGCATTACTTAAGGCTGTTTGAGGTCCTCCGTCATAGGGGACCATCGCTGTTCGGTAAGCAGTAACTTCTACTGGTGGTGGTGAAAGTCACGAATTTAAGTCCAAGAAGATTTGAATCCTTTCCTTCTTCTTTTCTTTATTAATTTTGGATATCGTCTCACGGGTGTTTTTTTCATTATGGATTTTTGAATATGAACTTTGAAGGGTTTTTCCGCTCTACAGTATTTTTGGACAATAACCAATTTTTTATTCACAGTCAATTCTCTGTTAACTATCTGTTCACATAGATTATATATTGCTTTTCACTTAGCTTTTTATATGTTATCACTGTTGATATTTGGATTTTTTCAGTCACCCAGTGATGGGCTTATGTTTAAATTCATAAGTTAGCGCGACTATATATTTTTTCTTAACGAACTTAAAGTATGCAATGGCTATAGAAAAAACAGGAAACTTGACAGTGTAGGGACTTAGGGACAGGGCCGTCGGAACAGGACAGGCAAACCAAGCAACTGCTTGTGGCCCCCAGCAAAGATGCCTCCCCTCCCACGATTGGCGGCCCCCCCCACCAGTGATTGGCGGCCCCCTTCTCCCGCAATTTGGTGGCCCCTCCCACCCGCGATTGGCGGCCCCCCCACCCGCGATTGGCGGCCCCCCTCCCGCTGCCCCCTCCTTCCGCGATTTGGTGGCCCCCCACCCGCGATTGGCGGCCCCCCCCACCCGTGACCCCCCCACCCGCGATTGGCGGCCCCCCTCCCACGATTGGCCTCCCCCCTCCCGCGATTGGCGGCCCCCCTCCCACGATCGGCGTCAATGTCCCACGTTAGCACCCCCCCTTCTTTCTGAATTAAAAAAAAAAGTAAAAAAATTGTGTAGCACCCCCCGCTTCTCCAAAAAAAATCAGTTGCACCCCCCCGCTTGGGGGCCCCAAATTCTCAATCTGCTTGGGGCCCCCAAATTCCTTCAAACGGCCCTGCTTAGGGGTGTAAAGGCTGTTAAAGTGCAGTAGCTGAGGAAATGGGGTAGAATGTACAGAAGCAGTTGCACAGTTACATAGTTAAACTGGTTGAAGAAAAATACAAGTATATCCATGTAGCGGCCTCCTCTCTCCCCTCTCTTCTATCAGCTCATCTGTCTCTTGCCTAGGGGTACTTTAGAGGAGAGAGAGCGGGGTCACCATGCCAAGCCCTCACCGCAGATGTTTGTGTGGTGGAAGCAAAGTTCTTGTTTTACCTTCGGGTCAGTGTTCTGCACCTAGAACCTCCAATGAGAGTTACCTTGAACAATGTCTGCCAGAAAATGAGCCCCACACCATTAAAGTCCAACACTCCTTTATTCTTCCTGAATACAATGAACTCTCCACTTTCCTTCCTGAAAGTGGGTTGCGGTCTCCGAGTGAGGGGGAATCTCCTTCCTGGCGGTCTCCGATGGGAGGCTCACCTGTCACTGGAAATATGCTGCACCGGGTCTTCAAGCAAGTATCTCCCACCGGTCCATTACGCCTTCCGGATTCGGGTACCCACTCCCGGGGTTCCCTAGGACCTCCTTCCCTCGTGGAACTCAGGGGTGGGCACTGAGCTCCAGACCTCCTCCCGAGTACCTCACCCCAGGCTAAAGGTGCCTGGGATGGAACACGACCTCCGAACGTCCTCTAGGCCTAGGCCACCTAGGGGACCGCCACGAACCACCGCCCTCAGGCGGAAGGTGCCCGGGACTCGACTCCCGCCACCAAAAATGGCCGCCCCCTTTATACCCCCTCCCAGCAAGCACGGTGGGTTCCCCGCCCCACCATACAACCGCTGAGAGAGACCAAAAGAGGTACGCCACCGCAATGATGGCTCAACCCCGGGCCCAAAGCGACAGTGCCACCTGGTGGGCCCCAGGGAACCATACATCAGTTTCCCCACCAGATTCAAAAAAATAGAAAGCATATACCCACTACATCCATTTTAACAAACAAATAAAAAAACAACACACTCAAATAGAAAACTTCCATATACACTATCCAATACTCACAGTTGATCCAGAGGAAGGAAGAAAAAAAAACAATAAAGCATGATCCAATTTGCTCCAGCAGGGGAACAACTTCCTTCCTGATACCCCAAGTAGCAATCGGATATTCCTTGTATCAACTTTATCTATAAATATTAGTATCCATGCATTTAGTAAAGAACCCAGGCCTTTCCTAAAACAATCTACTGAGTTGGCCAGAAAGGCAATCTACTAAAGGTACGAAATTTAAAGGAATATTTCACTTTTATTGTTTCACTTTAAGCATTCTTAAAATCACTGCCCCCGAAAAAAAACGCAGTTTTTAAAACTTTTTTGCATTGATACAGGTCCCCTGGGGCAGGACCCAGGTCCCCAAACACTTTTTATGACAATAACTTGCATATTAACCTTTAAAATGAGCACTTTTGATTTTTCATGTTCGTGTCCCATAGACTTTAACGGTGTTCGCATGTTCGAACAAATTTTTTGCCTGTTCGCATGTTCTGGTGCGAACCGAACCGGGGAGTGTTCGGCTCATCCCTAATCACCAGCCTATATGAGAAAATATAACCTTTTTCAGCCTGAAGGCCTGGTTCACACCTATGCATTTTTTTGTGCGTTTTCAGTTTTGCAGAAACACACTACAGTCCCTTTAACATGGTTTTCTATGGATGTAGTTCACATCTGTGCATTTTATGAAAAGGGCCAGGGAGATTTTTTTTTCTGGTTTTTGGTTCCATAGACTTCAATGGATCAAAAACGTGTATTGAAAAAGGCAAAATGCACCCGCAATATGCAAACTGCAACCTGCAAAGGTGTGAATCAGGCCTTAGGGACATAAAAACAAAAAAAAATGCAAAATACATGAAAAATGCATGCAAAAAACCCACCAAAAACATTGGTTTAAAAACACAAAACGTTGCTGAAAAACGCATCAACTGCAACCGCATAGATGTGAACCTAGACTTATTGTGTTGCTTAAGTGCTACATGCTTAAACAGCTCCATTCCTAAACAAAGGGAGGAATTAAAATGCACCATGCATCGTAAAAAACCAGAGAGAACACATAAGACTAAATAAGCCCTAAATTAGTCCTTTCACAGTTCAAAGACAATCACTTAGTTATAAATAAACATGCCTACCTACATAGATATTTTCTGTATTATTATCACTAGTATAGAAAGACATGCAAAGACAACAGTATAAGGGAAATAAATGGGTTACATACTTTTGCATTTTCCATAGTACATGACCTCCAGGTCTGGCTGTCCACGACATTTGTGGGTGATAAGTTCACATTCATCCTGGTAAGTGTTCCCATCAGAGCCACATACAGGAATATCACTGTTGAGTCCTGAACAGTCAGGGGCACATTCGCACTGAGGACGCCCATCCTTCAGAATACATGTCTTTCCAGGGGGGCACTGGACCCCATCACAGCTGTCTGCATTAAGAAGATAACATTAAAAAATCCTTGAGCTAAAGGCCATATAGGCCATGCATTTTACAGACACTGTAATCACGTTTTGTTAAATGTGATGTCAATTGCAGCCCTTCTCTGTCTCTGGGAAGGAGTTACGAGGGGCCCTATGTTTGTTGTGTAGCGGGGTCCCCTTTAAGACTCCCGGAACTACCTTGCCCAGAATCCCTTTCGGCAATGTTCCACCGCAGAGACTGATGGGAGGGGTTATAAAAGGAGGAGGCGAGGCTGGGCTCGGTCTCTTTGGGACACGAGACTTCAGTGACTGATCCTCCTGTGCGGATGTGCCGGAGTGCGGGGCCTGAAGCCTGAGGCCTTGCGCAGCACCAAAGAGCCTTCCACCCCACTGCGAGCCTGGGTGGCATCTGACTTCGATTGTCTACAGCCTTGGTTGGATCGGGGACCCGATCGCTGGAGACACTGTGTGTGTGAGGACACAGTCGGTGGAAGTTCCCGGACTGGGATCGCGTCCGGAGGGGTGAGCGAGCGTATGCTCAGACCATATATACTGATTATTGCTGATGTGCCTATAGACTGCCGTGTCCCACAAGTTTATATCTGATACTCTCACTGGAGACCCATATCAGAGCTGAACTCAGAGGAGTCTTCAGTAAAGTGTTTATTTCATCACAAACTTCCCACTGGATTACAAATGTTATTCTGTTATGTGCACCACCTTTAAGGAATTGCCGGTGAAGAAACCATCATCCCCTATAGACTGAGTTTTAGATATCTGAGCCAGGCCTGGCCAGCTAGTTAGTTCATTTAGTTACTGCGCCACAGGGTGCCTAGTTAATGGTCGCCCACGCGGCGCACCTTTAATGTACATCTAATGCATAGTATGTTCATTGCTGCAGGGCTCTGCAACTTATTACCTGTACACTGCTACCACTGTTAACCTTTTTTTACCATAAGCTTAAAGTAAATTTGATACCCCTTTCATTATTGCCTTGGTGTCTGAGATTTCTCATACAGTATAAGAAATATATATTGCTGCCATAACTAACTGTGCCAGTAGGGGGTCGAGTACATTGCCGGGGGTTGGCGGAGCTGTCTTCAGGGCCCAAACTAAATCTGCGGCCTTCTTAGTTGAAGGTATCGCTACATGTGGGGGTTCTCGTCCGGGATCCTGATACAGCAATTAAACGCCAGAGGTGCCGGCATGGACCCACAAGGAATCAGAGCGTGGTGCGAAGTGGCTAAGACAGACCCAAGCCAGTCAGTGGTCATTAACCTACCAGGGGAGGAATGGTCAATTGAAACGATAGAGGAGTTAATGAAGTCAGTGACCCCAGATCACACACTGTGGGTGATGGGAGTAAAGTCAGACCCAGACATCTCATACCAGTATGCACTAGTGGAGTACTTGGACGGGATGCCAGAGGCTTGTAAGCGCAGCTGTGTACAGATGCCAGATAATAGATCCTATAGGTTGGCGCACGCAATTAAGAAGGAGCCATCACCAACGGGATCACCGCAGGCTGTGGCCCGTACCCCACCTGAAAGAGGAGATAGGGCGATGCCTCCGGTGGCGCCGGCACCTGTCACTGCTATATCACCAGAACTGATAAATGTAATAGGGGATCTGCTAACCAACTGTCAGAAGACAAGCACGGTGCATGTAGAGACTAGCTACCGGAGACTGAAGACATTCTCAGGGAAGCTCCCTGTCCCTGCAGGGGAAGAAGATTTTGATACCTGGGTGGAGCAGGCATTACAAGCAGTGGAGGCATGGGAGGTGCCTGAAGCGCAGAAGAGGCAACGAGTGATAGAAAGCCTTGAAGGCGCAGCAGCAGAAGCAGTGAAAAGTTTTCGGTTTGGGAATGCAGACTGCACGGCTCAAGACTGTCTAGCCATGCTACAGGAAGAGTTTGGTCAATTGGAAAAGGTGACAGAGATGGTCTATTAATTTGAACATACTTTCCAACAACCAAAGGAGAAACTTTCAGAGTATGTTAGAAGACTGAACAGGTTGCTGTGCAAGATTGTGTTGAAGAAGGGAATGAAGCCCCAAGATACAGATGCGGCAAGAATGAAACAAGTTTTAAAGGGAGCGTTATGCTCGGATCCAGTCTGGCTGCACCTGAAAACCTTGGGTGGAGGAACGTTACTGACTTATGCTGACTTGATAAAAATCATCAGAGATGAGGAGGCGCTGCAACAGGACCAGCAAATGATAAAGACAAATGTTGTACCCGCACAGGTGTTAGTCAATCCAATGATGACCCCTGAAAGAGACTCAGAGGTAGACACCCTAAAAGCTCAAATGTCCAAGGTGTTAGAGATGTTGACCTCTCTGATGGCAAAAGACCCAGAGGGTCCCAAGAGAGAAGTACCAAGGAAGGAATTATTCCCAATTGCCTCAGCACCCGCATCTTTACAAGAATGGGGAGATGTAGTCTGCTTTAACTGTGGAGGAATTGGCCATATTGCAGCTACATGTTCCAGTCCCAAGAAGAAGAAACCAGATAACCGCAAGCCGGCGGGAAACTCCAGAGGGCCCCGGTGAAGGAGTCAACCGGGTGCCCATCACCTTCAGTGAGCTCCAAGCTGAATGCGAAGCAGAAGAAAAGAGGAAATAAAACACCTCAGAAGAAACACAACATTCCTCAACAGAGACGCACCCCAGAGAAAGGGGCAAGACCCCTCAGAACAGGCACAGCATTCCCCATTCTGGATGCACAACTAAGAAAAACAATAATGACCCTCAATGGGTCCCTACACCCATTGAAAGGAGGGAAATCAATGCATACCAGGCTCAAGAAAGATTAAAGTCCAAAGGGAATTGGACGAGAGAGAGTCCGAAAGGAAAGGGTCAGAAGAAGGCGACCCCTGCCAGGCCATATCTGAAGAAGCTGGTAGGCCCATCTCCTATAGTGCCCATTCAAGTGGAGGGAGTCTACACCAGAGCCATCTTGGATACTGGGGCACAAGTGACCCTGTTATACCGAGATTTCTACGATAAGCACTTGAGTCACCTGCCCATCCAGAAGATAGAGGAACTAGAAATATGTGGGATTGGAACCCAGAATTTCCCCTATGATGGCTATCTGCCCGTCAAGATGATCTTTGACCCATCTGTGGCTGGAAAAGCCAAAGTGTTTGACACCCTGGCAGTTGTGTGCCCTCGGCCGCCAGGAGCCAACAAGAGTTCCCTTATAATAGGGACGAACACGGACCTGGTCCGAAGACTTCTGACCCCTCTAGTGAAAGAAAAGGGGCAAGCGGCCACCAAGATCCACCCCATGCTGAAGACGGCCTACCAACTGCTGGTCCTAGAGCAGAAGACCCCTGGAGAGGGGATAGGGAAGGTGTGGAGATTTGGAAGAGAAGGGGTAGTGTTGCAACCGGGTGAAGTAACCTGTCTCAGAGCCACTGTGAAGCTTACTTGGGAGCAGCCTGGACCCTTTGTCATGTTGGAGTCTGACCCAAGGGAAGAGTCCCCTGGTCTGGAAGTGATACCAGAAGTGATTCCACTAAAGGCTCTGAAGAAGGCCCATTGTAGAGTTCCGGTGAGTGTCAGGAACAATACAGATGGAAATCCCAGCTAGGATGCTGCTGGGCCAGGTGAGCCCTGCTGCCCTTGTTACCCTGTCGGAAGTCAAGGGGATGGGTGAAGGAGGAGATGCTTGGGAGAGGCTATCCATGGAAAACCCGAATCTGCCCAGGGCTTGGAAAGAGAGAGCCAAGGCCCAGTTGACCAGATGGGAGAAGATCTTCTCTAAAGATGAGTTCGATGTGGGGTGTGCAAGGAGTGCCACCCATCGGATCCGCCTCCAAGAAGATAAGCCCTTCAGAGAGAGGGTCAGGCGGGTCCCACTAGCAGATCTGGAGGATCTAAGGGAACAACTTGCAGAACTCAAGAGGACTGGTGTGATACGGGAGTCCAGGAGCCCCTATGCCTCCCAGATAGTGGTGGTCAGGAAGAAGAATGGGTCGTTGAGGCTCTGTATTGACTACAGGACTCTTAACAGGAGAACCATACCCGACCAGTACACCACTCCGAGGATAGAGTATGCCCTACAGAGCTTGTCTGGAGCCAAGTGGTTCAGCGTTATGGATCTCAAGAGCGGGTACTATCAGATCCCTATGCACCCAGAAGACAAGGAGAAGACAGCTTTTATAACCCCAGTGGGGTTCTTTGAATTTGACCGGATGCCCCAAGGTCTGTCTGGAGCCCCAGCTACTTTCCAACGTCTCATGGAGAAGACTGTAGGAGACATGAACCTTATTGAAGTCCTTGTATACCTGGACGATGTCATTGTCTTTGGAAGAACCCTGGAGGAACACGAGGGGAGGCTGGAAAAAGTCTTGAGGAGACTCAGTGAGGAGGGACTCAAGCTTTCGCCTGAGAAGTGTCGGTTCTACCAGTCTTCTGTGAACTACCTGGGGCACATAGTGTCTGAAGAAGGGGTGGCCACAGACCCTGAGAAATTGGAGGCAGTTACCTCCTGGCCACGACCCACCACAGTAACAGAGCTCAGATCCTTCTTAGGGTTCTGCACCTATTACAGGAGGTTTGTGGAGGGATTCGCCCGAATTGCTAGACCATTGAATGAACTACTCAAGACTGAGGGAGAAGAGGATAACTCAGGGCCTAGGAAGCCGGGAGAGTCCATCAGAGATCAGTGGAATCAGAAGTGTGAAGAGGCCTTCCAGGCATTGAAGAAGAGCCTGACCACTGCTCCAGTCTTGGCCTATGCAGACCCAACCAAACCCTATGAACTACACGTAGATGCTAGTCATGACGGTCTGGGAGGAGTACTTTATCAAGAACATGAAGGGCAACAACAGCCTGTTGCCTACGTGAGCAGGAGCCTGACCCCCTCTGAGAAAAACTACCCCACTCACAAGCTGGAGTTCCTGGCCCTTAAGTGGGCGGTAGTAGACAAGCTCAAAGACTACCTGTATGGGGCGGAGTTCACTGTGAAGACCGACAACACCCCCCTGACCTACCTTTTCACTACAGCAAAGCTGGACGCCACTGGACACAGGTGGCTGGCCGCATTGTCTGGATTCAATTCCAGCCTAAAGTACAGGCCGGGGATTGGGAATCGAGATGCAGACGCTTTGTCCAGAAGATCTCATGGTCCCACCCATGACATGGAAGACTGGACTCAAGTGGCACCGGACGGGTTGCGGGCCCTATGTCAGGGGGCTGAATTGCAAGCCAGAGGGGGCTCAAGGGCGGGAGAGATAGGAGTTACCATGGTAGGAGTCCCCAAACAGTACTGTGGAGTAACTCAACTGGAGGAAGACCATCTGCCAAAGCTGTTTAAAAAGGAGCTAAGATGTGACCAATTAGAAGACCCCATGGGGAAATTAGTTCTGGAAGCCCTGGAGAATGAGGATCCAAGCAGACTTATGAGTCACTCCTCAAAGGAAGCTCGCCTGTTGAGGAAAGAGTGGGACAGGTTACAGGTGCATCAGGGAGTGGTCTACCGAAGGGGCCCCTCTGATGACCTGGAAGATAAATGGCAATTGTTTCTTCCGGAAAAACACAGAGAGACTGTTCTGATTGCCCTACAAGACAATCATGGCCACTTAGGGGTGGAAAGGACCTTTCAGCTTGTCAGAAGTCGGTTTTATTGGCCCTGCATGAGGGCAGAAGTAGAAGAGTACTGCCATTCGTGTGCACGCTGCATCCAGAGGAAGACTTTACCCCATCAAGCTGCCCCAATGGGCCATCTACAGAGTCAAGGCCCAATGGATCTGGTATGCATTGATTTCCTCTGCCTCGAACCCGATCTGAGTGGACTAGGAAATGTTCTGGTGATAACCGATCATTTCACCCGGTATGCCCAAGCTTTCCCAACCAAAGATCAGAAGGCTTCCACAGTAGCCAAGGTACTTATGGAGAAGTATTTTGTCCATTATGGGCTGCCCCAGCGACTTCATTCAGATCAAGGAAGGGACTTTGAGAGTCGACTGATCCGGAAACTCCTGGATTCGTTGGGAATCAAGAAGACTCGAACTACACCTTACCACCCACACGGAGATGCTCAGCCGGAGAGGTTTAACCGAACCTTGCTCAACATGTTGGGGACTCTGGAAAGTGAGAAGAAACAACATTGGAGCAAACACATAGCTGCTATAGTACATGCTTACAACTGCACCACCAGTGATGCTACAGGCTACTCCCCATATCGACTCTTGTTTGGGAGAGAAGCGAGATTACCTGTAGACTTGGCCTTTGGCACCTCTTTAGACCATTCCTCAGCCACATCCCACAAAGGATATGTGGACAGGCTCAGACACAGCCTGAAAGTAGCCTATGAACAAGCTCAAGCGGCCTCAGATCAAAGGGGAGCTCGAAACAAAAGAAACTTCGACTTGAAGGTCCGGGTACAAGACCTGCAGCCTGGGGACCGAGTACTGCTACGCAATCTGGGGGTCCCTGGAAAACACAAACTTGCAGACAGATGGAGATCTGAACGCTATGTCATCTGTAGGATGTTGCCGGGCCTACCTGTCTACAAGTTGAAGCCAGAAGGAAAGGTAGGCCCACTGAAGATGTGGCATCGAAACCACCTGCTCCCACTTGCTGAAGCAGTCAGGATACCTCCCGTGAGAGACTCCCCTGAACAAGTTTCTATTCTGGATACCCCCAGGCCAAACACTCGGTCCCAGACCTCTCGGACTGAAGATACAGAAGCTTCTGAACTCAGTGGAGATGAAGAGAGAGCTTGACTGGCTGTGGCCTTCCCCAACTCAAGGGACTTCTGCTATAGATCTTCCAACTACTGAAGACACTATAGATACACAACTGAATGCAGAAGCCGCTGAATTCATCCCATCTAGTCCTTCATTTGATTACTGGGAAGATGCCCGTGATGTTTACCCTGAACAGGACCCTGGAGACTCTCTATGTATCCCTCGGCTCCTGAAGCAGATGTTACAGAGCCTGCCGAGTTGCCTGAGCCTGTTACAGAAGAAGAGCCTGTGGCGCCAGAGCCAGAAACCCCAAGGGAACAAAGGGCTTGCAGAGTCATAAGGCCTCCCAGAAAGTTGACCTACCCACAAATGGGGAAGAGCTCAGAAGATTCTGTGATCACTGCCAGAAGGAGTGTAGAGAATCCGGACCCCTCCACTGTACATTTGGTAGAGGGCAACCCCCACTCACTCTCTGGCACAGTTAGGCAGGCCACTCAGGATAGTGTGACCTGTGGAAAAGGGAATCCAACCCCTCGGTTTTGGTGGGAATTCCCTATGCCAACCTCTTATGCAATGTTGTCTGGGGTTGTACGCAGTGTATGCTAAAGTTTCTTTGGGGACCAAAGAATTTAAGTGGGGGGAGTGTGTAGCGGGGTCCCCTTTAAGACTCCCGGATCTACTGTGTGATTGAGGACACAGTCGGTGGAAGTTTCCGGACTGGGATCGCGTCCGGAGGGGTGAGCGAGCGTATGCTCAGACCATATATACTGATTATTGCTGATGTGCCTATAGACTGCCATGGCCCACAAGTTTATATCTGATACTCTCACTGGAGACCCATATCAGAGCTGAACTCAGAGGAGTCTTCAGTAAAGTGTTTATTTCATCATAATCTTCCCACTGGATTACAAATGTTATTCTGTTATGTGCACCACCTTTAAGGAATTGCCGGTGAAGAAACCATCATCCCCTATAGACTGAGTTTTAGATATCTGAGCCAGGCCTGGCCAGCTAGTTAGTTCATTTAGTTACTGCGCCACAGGGCGCCTAGTTAACGGTCGCCCACGCGGTGCACCTTTAATGTACATCTAATGCATAGTATGTTCATTGCTGCAGGGCTCTGCAACTTATTACCTGTACACTGTTACCACTGTTAACCTTTTTTTACCATAAGCTTAAAGTAAATTTGATACCCCTTTCATTATTGCCTTGGTGTCTGAGATTTCTCATACAGTATAAGAAATATATATTGCTGCCATAACTAACTGTGCCAGTAGGGGGTCGAGTACATTGCCGGGGGTTGGCGGAGCTGTCTTCAGGGCCCAAACTAAATCTGCGGCCTTCTTAGTTGAAGGTATCGCTACAGTTGTCAGAAAGCCTGTTTTTAACATATAGCTCTTAAAAGCCATGTGCCCGACTGAATTGGTTGAGTCTAAAGGTAGTGCAATAGTCATTATCGGTGGTTATGAGTATGTCCCAATAAGAAACTGTGCTTATTTAAAGCACAGCCTGCCTGCTATTAAAACGGGGCAGTGCCAGATGGAGGCCTGATCTTGATCATGGCAAGGATGTTCGACAGCAGACACCCCTAATGTGATCACATCCACACTGCCTCAATAAACTGAGTATGTTTGGGTGACGTCTTCCAATAACATGAAACTTCTCATGAAAACCAGTTTCCAGAGCTGAAATAACTAGTTTCTGGACAAAGACACAGATTTCTCATATGAGATACATTAGTCTAGGTAAGACACAGCATTTGCTACCCACAACATTGTTAGTATAACTACACAGGGTTTAGGTGTAAAAATACATCTGTCCATATTATTCATCTTTGCATAGAAACTATAAGGCTCATGATCTAATTTCAAGAAATACATTTTATTTTTTTACTTTATATTAAGGGGTTTATTTACAAAAAAATAAAAATTGCTGAGAATCTCTCAAGCATTTGCTCAGCTGTTACAAACAACCCCTTAATTTGCCTAACATATGTATTTCCTATGAACATCAGCTCCATC
Organism: Rana muscosa; assembly: GCA_029206835.1. Lineage (NCBI taxonomy): Eukaryota > Metazoa > Chordata > Amphibia > Anura > Ranidae > Rana > Rana muscosa. Next base: position 576,751,956 of record CM055116.1, read on the forward strand.
TAGTGGCTTGACATTTCTTTATCATAAAAATACTCCTTTATGGCCACTAGATGGAGCTGAAGATCTCAGGAAATAAACATATTAGGTAAAAATACAGGGGTTTATTTGTGACAGCTGAGAGAATGCATAGAAGATCTGAACAACTGTTTGTTTTTTATTTTTTTATAAATTTACCCCTTAGTGTAGATTTTTTATATGGAAGTGGTATACCGTGCTAATTAATCAAAATGTGCAAACAGCAGCGACAAAAACATGAGATATATTTATGCAAACGGAAATAAAAACAAAAAAAGTCACGCTTATTTTATTGAACCACTAAAAATGAATAAAATGGGAATGTGGATCAAAAATGGCAATCCAATGGGTATTGAACCCAAGAGAAGTGAGTATTACTAAATGTGAAAAGTCAATTGCATATATAAATAAAAAAAATTGTACAAATGTGAACGTCTCTGAAAGGTGAAGAAATAATCTTAAATGCAACAATGTTCTCAAATAAGAAAGATGAAATGTTCAGGGACTTTTACCACCACCAAGGAAAATGGAGATCTCTGTGTGATAATCACTCAATAAGTGGGGACCCATCTCGAGGATTCACTGACAGTCTGGGGCAGTCTTCCTCGATATCCTGCTACCGTCCAGCTCTCCTCCTAGAGATCCCGGTCCTCCAAATATCACAGAGCGTATGAAAGAATAGGAGTATTAATGTAAAAAAAAATATTTTATTACTTTAAATTTATTGCTTGATATACTGTACATACAGCATAAAAAATGTTTGCTGGGCAAAAATTTTTTTCAAACACCCTCACTTCTGGGGTCACGTGGGGCGTGATGACGTCATGTTTCGTCATACGTGATGCCTTCCAGGGGCACGGGCGACGCGCTGAGCCATCAATTTATAGCACAACAAAGCCTAATTTTCACCTGGCCACCATATTGCAACTGGTGTATATCGAATTAACACTCATTACATAGAGCGGAATAGAACCAAGCCTCAATGTGACTTCAGGATATGGGAACCAATTGGGCTGTCTCATAAATCAAGGACACAAAATATGAAGAATAAAATTGTCAATAGACAAATGGATCAAGTCCGCAGATGAGATAGATATAAATAAGAATAAAAAGAAAAATATAGTGATGCAAAAAAGTCTGAAACCTAATTCCAGTTAGTCTCCAGTTGTCACATTGAGACGAGGACCTCTAGTGGAAGTATCAGAAAAAGCAAATTAGATCTGTCTCAAAGACAAAATCCCAACTCATAATTGCAATCTAAAGTCAAAAATACGGTTATGAGCAAAAATAAATAATATTAGGCATTATCAATAAAAGCATTAATTTACATGTCTGCATTAAGGCCCAAAGGCCCAAGGCATTTAACCCTGTATATCCAACTAATTTTGGGTTTAAAGATGGCACGTCTCTTCGGTCCTCCTCTCCAGTGTGACTTTAACCTATAAGGGAGGTACCTCTAGGGTTTTGATTATGGACCTCAAGGTAATGCCTAGAGACTGGATGACCTTTAAACCCTCTCCTAATATTCCCAATATGCTCATTGAGTCTTACTTGGAGAGGTTGTATTGTGCGTCCAACGTATTGCAATCCGCAAGGACAAGTTAGAAGGTAAGTTACCTGGGAATTCGAACATGTAATAATGGATTTTATCTGAAATTCTTGGGAAGTGCTAGTGGAAATAAATTTAGTAGTTTTCCTGTCTCTAACATTATTAATGGAGTATACAGTAAACTTTTTAAATTCTGGAAGAACATTAATTTATTGTTGTTAGGGGGATCGCAAGCACTAGGGGCTAGTGAGTCCTTAAGGGAAAAAGCTCTTCTAAACACCACCTGTGGTCTATCAGGAAGAATGGGGCCAAGTATGTGATAATTTTTCAGTATATGCCAGTGTTTACGCACACGTTTTTTAATCGAGAAATGTTGGTGGGAATATCCAGTGACAAAAGGCATAGAAAAATCGTTTTTTTCACTGGTCACTTTGGGTTTCTCGACCAGAGGTCGGTCCCTACTTAATTCTTGAACTTCCAACAGTCTTTGATCTAGGACTTGAGCTGAGTAACCTTTCTCGATAAACCTGTTAGTTAAAACACTGGCCTGTACCTTAAAATCTTCTATTTTAGTACAATTGCGCATTAGGCGCATATATTTGCTTTTTGGAACTGAGTCTAACCATGAATGTTGGTGACAGCTATCACAAGGAATGAAGGAATTCCTATCTGTGGGTTTGAAGTAGGTGGAAGTTAGGAGCTGGCCTCCCTCCGCCCATATTTTTAGATCTAAAAAATTGATGGCATGTAGATCTGCCTCATACTTAAATTCGATACCCCTATCATAATCATTTAAGTCCTCCATGAAAGTGTGCAAAGACTCCCTAGTCCAATTCCATAGGAGGAGGATGTCATCGATGTACCTAGCCCACAAGACCAATTCAGGTCTATGGTTGACATAAACAACATCCCCCTCCCATTTACCCATAAATAGATTTGCTAGGCTGGGGGGAAAATTTGTCCCCATAGCCACACCTCTATTCTAGAGATAATACTTATTATTGAACCAGAAAAAATTGTGCGTAGTAGCAAATTTTAAAAGTTCCATGATGAACATTTTCTGCTTGACAGGTATGAGAGGGTTTAAAGGTCGTCCAGTTTCTAGGCATAACCTTGAGGTCCATAATCAAAACCCTAGAGGTACCTCCCTTATAGATATAGATAAGTTGAAGTCACACTGGAGAGGAGGACCTAAGAGTCGTGCCATCTCTAAACTTGAAATGAGTTGGATATACAGGGTTAAATGTCTCAGGCCTTTGGGCCTTAATGCAGACGTGGAAATTAATGCTTTTATTGATAATGCCTATGTAACGGCACCCCAAGTATGAAAGGGGTTAACACCGTTAGGATATTCCCTTTCCAACCACACGACAGCCACCAGACACTCCAACCAGCTGAATAAGACCCCATACGAATGATTCTCCCCCCAGATACGAGACAACGCTCTGTATTCAAGTTCCAAAACAGGGAATGCCTTTATTTTCAAAACACATGGTAACACATTTCTCTTCAAAACCCTCCCCTCCCATCCTTTGGGGAACAGGGCGGGTTAAACTGTCCAATGACAATGGTAATACAGGTCAGGTGTGTTCAAACTTCTCCTTTGATAAACAGTCTTAGGCAGGAGGGTTGATCCCCCCCCCCCTCCTCACAGAAGACACTTCCACATCCCATAATATGGAGCCAGACGCTTTACCAAGCTCCAATCCACATCAACACAATGAAAGGGCCTGTAACATAGGTGGGGCTCATTAGCATTACACAAGGAGACAGGAGACACATCAGCCTCTCTTAATTTAACCTGTTGAGTTCATAAAACAGTAGATAGTTCTTTGCAGGTAAATGGGGAATATGGTGGATAAATATTACAGACCCATTTTAAGCAATCCAAGCCATATATATTCTCAATGTCCATTGTTTCCTGGCTAACCCTGTGTCCAAAGTGACCCCCTGTCACAGCCTAATATTATTATTTATTTTTGCTCATAACCGTATGTAGCGGCCTCCTCTCTCCCCTCTCTTCTATCAGCTCGTCTGTCTCTTGTCTAGGGGTACTTTAGAGGAGAGAGAGCGGGGTCACCACGCCAAGCCCTCACCGCAGATGTCTGTGCGGTGTAAGCAAAGTTCTTTCTCTACCTTCGGGTCAGTGTTGTGCACCTAGAGTTACCTTGAACAATGTCCACCAGAAAAGAGCCTCACACCATTAAAGTGCAACACTCCTTTATTCTTCTCGATTGAACAGCACAATCAGTTAGACTCCCTTAAAGAACAGAACAAACAAGGAGGTGTGGATGCGAGTAGGCCCAGACACAATGAACTCTCCACTTTCCTCCCTGAAAGTGGGCTGAGGTCTCCGAGCGGGGGGGGGGTTTCCTTCCAGGCGGTCTCCGATGGGAGGCTCACCTGTCACTGGCAATCTGCTGCACCCGGTCTTCAGGTGAGTATCTCCCCCCGGTCCATTACGCCTTCCGGATTCGGGTACCCAATCCCTGGGTTCCCTAGGACCTCCTTCCCTCGCGGAACTCAGTGTTGGGCACTGAGCTCCAGACCTCCATCCGAGTACCTCACCCCAGGCTAAAGGTGCCTGGGATGGAACACGACCTCCGGACGTCCTCTAGGCCTAGGCCGCCTAGAGGACCGACACGAACCACCGCCCTCAGGCTGAAGGTGCCTGGGACTCGACCCCGTGACAAAGATGGCCGGCCCCTTTATACCCTCTCCCAGCAAGCACGGCGGGTTCCCCGCCCCACCATACCGCTGCCGAGGGAGGACAAAAAGGAGGCACGGCACACAGCAATGGCTCAACCCCAGCCCAGGGCGACAGCGCCACCTGCTGGACTGCAAGGAACTGCACATCACTGGTGTCTCTGCCAGTTTTAAATGGAGAGAAAAGTGTATACCCGCTACACTCTCCCCCTGGTGGTTTGACACTGGTCCCCAGTGTCTGGAGCAAACTATGCCCTCAACGGCTGACATAGTCCAGTCCAGAAACCAACTATAAATTGTACAAAAATAAAACTTTTTTGAAAAACTTGATCAACTGGAGCAATTGTGTCTGAGCCCTATATAAAAGGGAAGGGAAACAACAACATTTAACCATAACTTTTGAATCACATATTCATATTATACTTTTCCCACCCATCCTGGCTAAGACCCACCCCATACTCAGTGGTCTTGATGGGATGCTCTCCTGCAGAGGGAAAAGAAAGAAAATTAACACACATAAACCCTGACACATGTATTCGTGTGAGAGAAAAGAAACTTCTCCGGGAAGAAATCCCTTTTCTCCAAAGAGTGAGTGTGTGAAAAGTGTTAACGATGCGCAACACTGCCACCTGGTGACAGCATCGCGGTAACTGCACTCGTGGAACTCTTCTTCTTCTCTTGAGCCCTATCTACCCCAGAGTCCATGATCTCTTGCTGGAAAGTGAAGAACAAACAGGAACAGTCCTTCATTCCTCTGGGTAACAAGGACAACGGGCCCCCGAAAGTTCAGCAGCATACAACAAGAACGGAGTCTTTTCTCTCCTACAGGTAGAAGCAGGGATGCAGCAGAACAAGTGGCTTCAAGTGCTGGTCCATGGTCTCCAGATGATATTCTACATCTTCCCCTTCCTTGCGCCGGATCAGCACCTTGTCTGCATGGATGTGCCGTCCCAACATCCACTCTGCCTTGCAGTCCTTAAAACGCTGAGAGGCCTTGGGAGAGCATGCCAGGTACCTGCGAGCGTGTGGAATCTGAAGGTGAGTCCACACAAAGTCATTGTACCAGCGCTCCCGGAACACTTCCACCTCATAGAGCAACTCTGTAAGAGAACTACGTATTCTCGTATGGCGCATATGCGTGCGCCAATGCGCATGCGCGTGCGCAATGAACGGCGTGCACGCGCAGGAGCGCGTCCCTAACGCCAGTTGGCGCCAGACGGCCTATTTAAAGGGTGCTCTGACTCCCTACAAGTGCTGACTGGTCTTCAGCTTGTCCTGTGAAACTTCCTGCTATCCGTATGATTAACCTGATACCCGTTGCTGACTCTGGCTTGCCCTGACGCTTCTCTGGACTCTGATTATTTGCTGACTTATGGTTCCTGATCCCGGCTTCCTTGACCCTGCTACTGCTTTATCCTTGAACTGCGCTGCCTGCCCGTTGCTGAACCCGGCTACCCTTGACCTCTGTTCCACTTTGCTACGTTCCAGAATCTGCATGTGGGTTGGAGTTCCCCTTTACACCTGCTCTTCCATAAAAGTGCCTGGAACCTGTCTACCCATCGGGATCTCCAAGTTTCACCTGCCCTGCAACTTCTGCTAGCAACCTCTACTGGCACTCGTGTTCCTCCTAGCCTTGCCACCATCTGTTCCACCCTCAGTGGGGCTTGGACTGGAGATACAAGAGAGGCCGACCTCGTCATGTCAGACTCCTACCAGGTACGTGACAGTACCAGTCAGCCAGGGATGGAGTCTGAAAGGGAGGCCTCTCCATCTAAGGACTTGCTCGAGACAATCTCTGCTCTCACCCATGTTGTGCAGAGCTTACAGAGCGATTTCAGTCGCATGGAAGAGCAACTCTTGGACAAGAAAGGAGTCGCATCTGCTTGCGTTTCTCCTCCTCCGGAACCCAGAGTGCCTATCCCTGAACGGTTTTCCGGAGATCGTAAAATGTTCAGGACTTTCCGGAACTCCTGTGAGCTCTACTTCTCCCTGCTACCCAGGACCTTTGTAGCCGAAGACATTAAAGTGGGGTTTGTGATTACTCTTCTCCTGAACGAACCGCTGTCCTGGGCCCTTCTCCTTCGGGAGCAGCATGATCCTGTTCTGGCAACCACTGTTTCCTTCTTCTCGGCCATGGCCCAGCTGTACGCTGACCCTTTCCGCCAGCAGTCTGCAGAATCTAAACTTGGCAGGCTCCAACAAGGGTCAAGGCCGGTTGAGGATTACATCTCAGACTTTCGTGTCCTGTGTGCGGACACCCTATGGAATGATCCTGCTCTTCGCTACCAGTTTCGTCTTGGTCTTTCAGACCCTTTAAAAGATGAAATAGCCAGAATTGCTACTCCTACGTCCCTGGAAGGTCTGATTAGCGCAAGCACCCTGATCGACCGGCGATTGCGTGAAAGGCAATCTGAAAGGACTAAAAAGACTCTTTCTGTGGCTTCTTGCCCCGACACGCCTGCTGCCACATTTGATGTGTCTCCCAGAGGGAAGAATCAGCACAGGACATACCACAGAAGTTTCTTCAGATCACCTCTTTCCCCAGCCGAACGGCTCCGACGACAACATGCCAGTCTGTGCCTCTACTGTGGAGAAGCGGGTCACTTTATACAGACTTGTCCAGCAAAATCTTGTAGAACCTGCCCTCCACAGCCCCCTGTGGAGCTTCCTTCTGGAGATGCCCGGTCTCACATTTCCCTCTCTGTCATTCTCCACTTAACCGGGAAGTCACTTCCAGTATTAGCCATTATAGATTCTGGTGCTTGTAGCTGCTTTGTGGACTCCACATTTGTTTCCCTTCATCAGCTTCCTGTATGTACCAAGAGACAGGGGTTCCGGGTCCACTTGGCCGATGGCTCTGGAATTAAATCTGGCCCGGTCACTCAAGAAACTATACCTATTTCTTGTCAAACCTCCTCTGGTCACCATGAATTCCTGCGGTTGGATGTCATTACCTCGCCTATGTTCCCCATCATCCTGGGCATCCCCTGGTTAAAAGCACATAACCCGCACATCAATTGGCTTACAGGAGACGTCACCTTTTCTTCCAGCTATTGCCAGATGCACTGTTACCCCGAAAGGACTGCTTGTACCACTCCTCTCCTAAGTCTACAATCCGACCCAGAAACCATTAAGTTGGTCCCGGCTGCCTACCACGAATACCTTGATGTGTTTAATAAAAAGAGTGCAGACACCCTTCCACCTCATAGGACTTATGATTGCCCTATTGATCTCCTACCTGGGGCAGAGATCCCCTTTGGGCGGATCTATCCTCTCTCCGAACCAGAACTGGAAGCCCTCCGTGCTTATATCGATGAAAGTCTGGCAAAGAAGTTCATTCGGCCCTCCACATCACCAGCAGGTGCCGGTATCATCTTTGTAGAGAAAAAAGATCACTCCTTAAGACCTTGTATTGACTACCGGGACCTTAACAAAGTCACAGTCAAGAACCGGTACCCCCTTCCCTTGATTCCTGAACTTTTCCAGAGGCTGCGGGGGGGCACGAATATTTTCCAAACTGGATCTAAGGGGTGCATACAACCTCGTCAGAATCAGGGAGGGGGACGAATGGAAGGCGGCTTTTCGAACACGCTTCGGCCATTTCGAGTACCTGGTCATGCCATTTGGACTCTGCAATGCTCCAGCCACATTCCAGCACCTGGTGAATGATGTCTTTCGGGACTACCTGGACTTGTTCGTTATAATTTACTTGGATGACATCCTGATATTCTCCGAATCCTTGGAAGCACATCAATCTCATGTCCAGAAGGTACTGGCCCGACTCCGGAAACACTCCCTCTATGCAAAGGCCGAGAAATGCGACTTTGAGAAAAGGACGGTACATTTCCTGGGACTGGTCATCTCTGCCGATGGAATCTCCATGGACCCACAAAAGGTCACTTCGGTTCTGGAATGGCCTGCCCCTACCGACAAAAAAGCTGTTCAGAGGTTTGTGGGGTTCGCCAACTTCTACAGGAAGTTTATCAAGAACTTTTCCGGTATCCTTTCTCCCATTACTCAACTAACCAAGCAACACATTCCTTTCCGTTGGACACCTGAAGCTCAAGAGGCTTTTGAGCAATTGAAACTTTTATTCACCTCAGCTCCCATCCTGAAGCATCCTGACCCATCCTTGGCCTATGTGTTAGAGGTTGATGCTTCTGAGAGTGCAGTCGGGGCTATATTGTCTCAACGTCAAGGCCCTAAGTCCTTACTCTACCCTGTGGCCTTTTTCTCCAAAAGACTAAACCCGTCCGAGAGAAATTATGACGTGGGAGACCGGGAGCTACTGGCCATCAAGGCTGCACTTGAGAAATGGCGCTATCTCCTGGAGGGAGCTGCCCACCCGATCCTCATATTTACGGACCACAAGAACCTTGAGTACCTGCGAACAGCTAAGCGTCTAAGACCTCGACAAGCAAGATGGGCACTGTTCTTTTCTCAGTTCTCATTCCATATAACCTTCCGTCCTGGTTCTAAAAATGGCAAACCAGATGCCTTGTCCCGCATGTTCAATGATCCTGTAAATCCCCTGGAGCCTGATACCATTCTCCCGGCCAAGAATTTTCTGTTCCTTCAAACGGACCTGATATCTCAAATAAAGACCAGTGTGGTTAATCATCCACCTCCCCAGGATTTGGCTCTTCAATTAAGGGACGGTCTTTTCTTCCATAAGGAACAAATCTTTGTCCCGGAGCAATTCAGAGTGTCCATTCTAAGACGCTGCCACGATCATCCTCTAGCAGGACATTACAGAATCCGCAAGACTGCCGATTTGGTCTCCCGTACCTTCTGGTGGCCTGACCTGATGCAGGACTGTAAGAGTTATGTTGGATCCTGTACAACGTGCCTTCAGAATAAAACCGCCAGAACAAAGACTTGGGGTCTCTTGGAGCCTCTCCCCATACCTCAGAAACCGTGGAGCATGATCTCAATGGACTTCATTGTGGAGCTACCCCCATCCGAAGACTTCACTACCATCTTTGTCGTGGTAGACCGCCTGACCAAAATGGCTCACTTTATTCCTCTGCAAGGGACCCCTTCCGCCTCTGAGACTGCCTCTGCCTTCATCAAAGAGATTGTCAGACTGCATGGTATTCCAGATAGCATCATCTCCGATCGTGGCGTGCAGTTCACCTCTAGATTCTGGAGGGCCTTATGTGAAGCACTTAATATTGAGCTCTGCCTCTCCACAGCGTACCATCCTCAAACTAACGGACAGACCGAGAGGACTAACCAAACCCTCGAACAATACTTACGATGTTTTTCCTCTTTCACGCAGGACGATTGGCTATCTCTCCTTCCGCTGGCAGAGTTCTCTTACAACAATAGTATCCACTCAGCAACCAAGCAGTCACCTTTTTTTGCCAATTTTGGATATCATCCCTCTTTTCTGCCTGAAATATCTGTGGAATCTTCTCTACCTGCGGTACAGGATCGATTAAGCTTCTTCAGCACCAACAATCAAATCCTACAAGAAACGATCTCTAAGACCCAGGTTAGCAACAAGAAGTTCTTCGACAGAAAGAGGAGGGGTAACCTGAATCTAGAACCAGGGGACAAGGTCTGGCTGTCCACAGCGAACCTGAAATTGAGCTGTCCTTCTAAAAAACTTGGCCCTAAGTTTTTGGGACCTTTTCCTGTCAAACGGAGGGTCAATGCAGTAGCTTTTGAACTGGCGTTACCCAAAAGCCTGAAAATACATCCGGTTTTCCATGTTTCTTTATTGAAACCCACCGTGCCCAACCCCTTTCCTGATCGGGTGTCTGGGACCCCTCCTCCGATTCTTGTTGAAGGAAATTAGGAATTTGAAGTGGAGGCCTTGCTGGACTGTAGACGGAGGAATAATCAGATGCAGTTCCTTGTCAAATGGAAGGGCTACGGTCCTGAGGAAAATTCTTGGGAACCAGCCTCCAATGTACATGCCCCAAGACTGGTACAAGCTTTCTTTCAGCGACACCCTGAAAAAAGAGCCCTAAAGGGCATCCGGAGGCTGCCCTTAAGGGGGGGCAATGTAAGAGAACTACGTATTCTCATATGGCGCATATGTGTGCGCCAATGCACATGCGCGTGCGCAATGAACGGCGTGCACGCGCAGGAACGCGTCCCTAACGCCAGTTGGCGCCAGACGGCCTATTTAAAGGGTGCTCTGATTCCCTACAAGTGCTGACTGGTCTTCAGCTTGTCCTGTGAAACTTCCTGCTGTCCGTATGATTAACCTGATACCCGTTGCTGACTCTGGCTTGCCCTGACGCTTCTCTGGACTCTGATTATTTGCTGACTTATGGTTCCTGATCCCGGCTTCCTTGACCCTGCTGCTGCTTTCTCCTTGAACTGCGCTGCCTGCCCGTTGCTGAACCCGGCTACCCTTGACCTCTGTTCCAGTTTGCTACGTTCCAGAATCTGCATGTGGGTTGGAGTTCCCCTTTACACCTGCTCTTCCATAAAAGTGCCTGGAACCTGTCTACCCATCGGGATCTCCAAGTTTCACCTGCCCCTGCAACTTCTGCTAGCAAACTCTACTGGCACTCGTGTTCCTCCTAGCCTTACCACCATCTGTTCCACCCTCAGTGGGGCTTGGACTGGAGATACAAGAGAGGCCGACCTCGTCATGTCAGACTCCTACCAGGTACGTGACAAACTCCTTGGACAAGTATGGATACTCCCATCCGTACTCTGCAGCAACCTTCTGGCCAAATGGGCGTTGTAGTCTGGCCAAAGGAGGCATAGTAGCTCTGTCCCCTTCGCAAGGCAAAACTATTGAGTCCGGGTGGCGAGGGACCTTGATCACATCTGATCTGGGCATAGGTGCCTGCAACAGCAGTCTCTTTTCTCCGGTCTTGGGTGTAGGTGATACCGGGGATGTAGAGGCAGGCTGGGGACGGGACCCCTCTTCAGGCACTGGTGCCTCCACCCGGGGTGTACTATCCCCTGTAGACATGGGTGGATCCCTGGTTCTGCGGGATGAGGCGAGAGGTACTTTGTCCCAGCCCTTTTCTGCAAACAGTTCGTCAACAGCAACGTCGTCTCCCATATCCGAGAGCGACTGCAGGTCAGAGGTGTCACACTCCTCCTCGGGCAAGTACCCTTTAGTGGAGACTGAGTTTTCACCTCTTCCCACACACCAAATCTCTCCGCCTGGCTTACCTTGGACTTTACTTGAAGCGGGACATCCGGGACTCCTGCCGACGGACCCATCCAGGCCGGGCGTAAGCGGGCGAGATGGTCCACCACAACCGCTGGTCTGGGCTACCATACCGGTCTTTCTCTTCGGTAGTGGACGCTGTGAGACAGTGGTGACCGAGTCAGCATCCTCGGATTTCTCCCGTTGAGTTTTCACAACCTCCTCCGCGGTTGCTGCAGTGTGCGCAGGGATGGCTGTCAAAGCAGTGATTCCTCCCCTTTGAGTGGTGTTGCCTGCAGCACGGCCAGGGTAAATGGTTCTCGGCTTCTCAACCGCTGGATCCACTTCAAAAAGGAACTCCCCACAGGCCTCGCATCGCCCGAACGGCTTCAGTTGGCACACCAGTCCCGAACAGCTGGGACAAATCACACCCAGGGCCTCAATGTCCATGCATGAATACAGGGCGAAGCGACCCCTTGGCTTTAGCCGGATCCCCGTATCTGTTACCGGAGCAGCAGCAGTCAGTGTCGTGGTAGAAGGGTGAACCGGAATCCACGATGTATGTCCAAACATGGTGACCTGTTGCTGATCCATCGCACACTGCAAGGTTTTTGCGCCAACGTCCCACATGTAGTCCTTCACACATATTGGACTCCTCCCCTTTGCTCCAGTTCGCAGGCTTTTCTTCTTTTTTCCTTCTGAGTCACGCCCACGAACTAAGCGGTGAGGGTGTGCCTGGTGGCGCAGTGCAAATAGAAGCCCCCACGTGTAGTTCTTCACACGGCTGAGCTCCCCCCTTTCCTTGCTCTTCTGCGCGGGCCTTTCCCTTCATTGGGTCATGTCCACGACTTCGAGCAGGGATGCACTTCGGCCAATGAAGGCCTGCCTACTCGTAACTCCTCCGGGCAGACACGTTCAATTCCGTAGTACACAAACACTATACCGGACCCGAGCCCCCACGTGTAGCGGCCTCCTCTCTCCCCTCTCTTCTATCAGCTCGTCTGTCTCTTGTCTAGGGGTACTTTAGAGGAGAGAGAGTGGGGTCACCATGCCAAGCCCTCACCGCAGATGTCTGTGTGGTGTAAGCAAAGTTCTTTCTCTACCTTCGGGTCAGTGTTGTGCACCTAGAGTTACCTTGAACAATGTCCACCAGAAAAGAGCCTCACACCATTAAAGTCCAACACTCCTTTATTCTTCTCGATTGAACAGCACAATCAGTTAGACTCCCTTAAAGAACAGAACAAACAAGGAGGTGTGGATGCGAGTAGGCCCAGACACAATGAACTCTCCACTTTCCTCCCTGAAAGTGGGCTGAGGTCTCCGAGCGGGGGGGGGGTTTCCTTCCAGGCGGTCTCCGATGGGAGGCTCACCTGTCACTGGCAATCTGCTGCACCCGGTCTTCAAGTGAGTATCTCCCCCCGGTCCATTACGCCTTCCGGATTCGGGTACCCAATCCCTGGGTTCCCTAGGACCTCCTTCCCTCGCGGAACTCAGTGTTGGGCACTGAGCTCCAGACCTCCATCCGAGTACCTCACCCCAGGCTAAAGGTGCCTGGGATGGAACACGACCTCCGGACGTCCTCTAGGCCTAGGCCGCCTAGAGGACTGACACGAACCACCGCTCCTCAGGCTAGGCTGAAGGTGCCTGGGACTCGACCCCGTGACAAAGATGGCCGGCCCCTTTATACCCTCTCCCAGCAAGCACGGCGGAGTCCCCGCCCCACCATACCGCTGCCGAGGGAGGACAAAAAGGAGGCACGGCACACAGCAATGGTTCAACCCCAGCCCAGGGCGACAGTGCCACCTGCTGGACCGCAAGGAACTGCACATCACTGGTGTTTCTGCCAGTTTTAAATGGAGAGAAAAGTGTATACCCGCTACACGTATTTTTGACTTTAGATTGTAATTATGAGTTGGGATTTAGTCGTTGAGACAGATCTAATGTCCTTTTTCTGATACATCCACTAGAGGTCCTCGTCTTAATGTGACGACTGGAGACTAACTGGAATTAGGTTTCAGACTTTTTTTGCATCACAATATTTTTATTCTTATGATGTCATCACGCCTCACGTGACCCCAGAGGTGAGGGTGTTCGAATTTTTTGTTTTGCCGGCAAACGTTTTTTATGCAGTATGTATATCCAGTCATAGATTTTAAGTAATACATTTTTTTTTTACGTTGAGACACTATTGAAGCTTCTATTCTTTCATATGCTCCATGATATTTGGAGGGTCGGCATCTCTAGGAGGAGAGCTGGACGGTAACGGGATATTGAGGAAGACTGCCCCAGACTGTCAGTGAATCCTCGAGACGGATCCACACTTATTGAGTGATTATCACACAGAGATCTCCATTTTCCTTGGTGGAGGTAAAAGTTCTGGAACATTTCATCTTTCTTATTTGAGAACATTGTTGCATTTAAGATTATTTCTTCACCTTTCAGAGACGTTCAGATTTGTAACGTTTTTTTTAATTTATATGTGCAATTGACTTTTCACATTACTCTTTTAGTATTACACACTTCTCTTGGGTTGAATACCCTTTGGATTGCCATTTTTGATCCACATTCCCATTTTATTAATTTTTAGTGGTCCAATCAAATAAGCGCAACTTTTTTCATTTTTATTCAATTTTTTATATAACTGTTAAGTTCCTGTTCTAAATAATTATTTATGCTTCACTGTCAAAATTCCTTATGCATATTCTTTTACATGCAGCTTGTCAGGGGAGCTAAAAATGAAAGAAGTACTGTAAGATTATTACTGTCTGAGAGGACTTCATTTAGCTGTCAGGAAGGACAAATTTGCAGTTAATTTCTCTAATCTAGAGTTTATGGAATTTACAAGGCTGTTCCTCTGTGTTTTCTGTCTTTTGAGCTAATATGTCAAATGTTTGCATTTGGGTATCCTTTTCTAAATTAAAAATATGCAATAATGAGGAAAAGGAGGCTGGTGGCACTTTCAGGAATAAAATCACTTTTTTATTTCAAATCCATTAGAACAGCAATATGACACACGGTACATACTGGTCAGCAGACACGTTTCACACTCCAGTGCTTAATAATTGCTGATTACTCCCAATAAGCACGCTTATTCCTGAAAGTGCAACCAGCCTCCTTTTTCCTTTTCCACGTTTCTCTGGCTGCGGACGAGGCAGGCATCCAGGTTCACATAGCAGCCAGTGATCTCCACAGGCTGCTTAAAGTGGTTTTACCCTACACGGCTTTGTATGCCACAATGAGCTTTAGGGCAACCAGCGCTCCATGATTTTATTACAGTTATTTAAATAACTAATTATTTTACTCTCACAAAGCTTCTCCATGGGCCTACCTGCTTTTCTGAATAGCCCTGCTACTAATTCTGTTAGTGTGTAAAAAAATTCTCATTGATGTCTTCGCAGAGACTTGCAATAGTTGGGTTCTGAAGGTTAATTTTCCTTAACACACCACATGCTTTAATCACATGCCACTTCAAATAAATTTAACAGTTTTTGTTTATTGTTTATTTATGCTTTTCCTTTAAACCAAACTGATTTGAGCAGGTGGGTCAAATAAATTAGGCTATTAAAGAGCTCTCATTTCAGTTTATTTTTATTGTTATATCCCCCAGAAGTACATGTAGTACATTGTCCCGTTTTCCCTCAATCTCTGGAAGCCTAGTTACAAGTTCATAAAGAGGCCTCGAGTTAAAGGGGTGCCCTGTGTAATCTCGTAGCTAGGCTTATAAAGCATGTAGAAACATGGGATAAAGTACTACATGTACAAGTGAGCACTTTTTAAGTCATGAACGTTTTCTCTATGTGGACTGTACATTTCCTCAGAGGAGTGTATGTGAGATGGTCGGATCTTACAATTAGGTTTTGAGGTTTCCATATTATTAGGTACATAAAAAATAAGGTTTAGCACATTTGCAGTACCCATGCAATCTTCAAATACTAGCACCTTGTCTCTAATTACTTAATTTCATACATCTAGGACACCAGTCATATTTGTGGCTCACCTCTGCAGGGCTTGCAGTTGACCAGTCCTAGGAAGCCCCGCAGGCCTATGTTGTTCATGGGGTCAGTATAGTTGGACCAGGCAGTGTCTAGGTGTCCATCTCCACAACATTCTTCCCATGTTACTGCTGTTAACAGCATCAAGCTGCAGGTTGAACTTGAACCTTGTAGGAGCCAGCATGTTCCCCCTGCAGAAATACACCAGAGAAAATCCTTCATCTCTGTGCTACATATAATGTAGTATGGAAAAAATAATGAAACAAAAAATGCAAAACTATATAGATTTACCAGTGCTCTGCACCAATTCTTTTTAGTTAACGGAGAAACAAATCTGAATATGGGTGACAGTTTTATATCAGAGCATTGGAACTCAATAATATTTTATGCTAGAAAATAACTCTTAAAGGGGTTGTAAAGGTAAATCTGACAATACCCCCCCCCCCAAGCCCCCGTTTTACTTATCTGACCCCTCGAAAGTCCCACGCTCGCCCCCATCATCCTCCTCGTTCCTGAGCCTGGCCGTTGATTGGCTGCAGTGGATGGATTGAAAGCAGCGCAGCCATTGGCTGGCGCTGCTGTCAATCACATCCAATGACGCGGCGCGCCAGGGGGTGGGGCCGAGTGATACAGTCGGTGGCTATGGCCGCCGCTTTATCATGGGAGCGTGCCCGCAATAACTCCACACCATGCGAGCTCGCTCGCATGAAGGTGTGGAATCCTTGCGGGGAGGAGCCGAGACAGCCGCCGAGGGACCCCAGAAGACCAGGATCGGGGCCATTGTGTGCAAAACAAGCTGCACAGTGGAGGTAAGTATAACATGTTTGTTATTTTTTTTCAAAAAAATGGGAACCTTTAGTGTCCCTTTAACACATTTGAAAAAACTAAACATATAATCCAAAATGTAACCACTACATTTAAAGTGAAATTAGGACTATGGGCATTTACATATTTAAATAAAATTTAAAGCCAGGCCTCACCTCTGTAGCTGCAGGTAAAGTGGAGCAATTCATCCTGAAAGTTCACAGCAGAAGCACTGAAGTCATTCAGCTCACCATGCTCCCCTCTACCAGAGCCCCTGGTCTGTGTTTACATTTACCTACAGGGCTGTCAGCCACTGCTGGGAAGGGGTATCAGAGTGAGCTGAGCTAGCTTAGACAACTACTTCAATGCTTCTGCTCTAAATTTGAGTATGAAATACTATACTTTTCTTCCTTGCTATCTACTGTAAACTACCAATTGCCCTGGCCCAAGTGTAATGAAAATGAAGAGATATGGACATGTTTGAAGTTCATATAAGGAGAACAGCCTAGAATGATGAGCACGGTGAACGTCTGGATCCTGGCTATGCAGCGTAGCCTGCATAGCCAGGATCCAGACGTTCACCGTGCTCATGTCCTTAAGAGACTGCGATAGTCCTTGCTCCAATTGGGGTCTCCCTGCGAGCTTTGATGGGCTTTTCTGAGTTTCTCTCCAGCATGCCCCCATGTGTCATTACTGCCGCTCTGTATCTCTTGCAAGAGCTACATTGAGATTACTTATTTGAAATCCTGGTTGCACCATAATCTGGTTGGGCTCCATATCATCCGGATAGTCCTTCCAAATTGGCTGGTTCCTCTGCCTTGAACCGAGATGGATAGTTTTGTATACATGACAACTATTCATTGTGGGATAAATACCACTCTCTGTATACCAATACAATAACCCTGAAGAAGGAAATTTAATGGAGGCTGTTACGAATACAGCTACCAATATCTGAAACATGTCGATTTTCTCTTGCTCATATATGTATTGACCTACCCGTCATAACTATAGGGCGACTGTATGTATTTGGTTCAAACATAACCACATGCCAGTTTCTTGTTTTAAACTCATTGTTTTTGCTCAATTGTGTATAAATCTTGTACAATAAATATTTTTATACTTTTATGTATACTTGTTGTTGGCAATTCATGTCATTTTTCAGTCCGCACCATCCCAGGGGCAATCTTTCTTCCAATTTTTCTAATTAATCGGGATGTGACTGGAAACAGTGGAATTTGCTGACTATCCACTGGTTAGAAGCTTCATTTTCAAAAACTGTATTACGTAGCTGAAAAGGAGAAGCACTCTGCAGGGGGCGGGAACACATGATGCAATTGGTTGCTAGCATGCTGGCGGTCCTAGCAACCAATGACAGCTCTCAGCAGAGATGTGCACCCTCAAATGCAGCCACTGTGCCCAGTCTAATGCCACCACTTGTGCCCATCTAATGTCATCACTGTGCCCCATCTAATGCCATCACTGTGCCCCATCTAATGCCACCATTTTGCCCCGTCAAATGCAGCCACTGTGCCTGTCAAATGCCGCCACTGTGCCCGTCAAATGCCGCCACTGGGCCTCAACAAATGCAGCCACTGTGCCCCATCAAATGCCACCACTGTGCCCGTCAAATGCCACCACTGTGCCCCGTCCAATTCCCGCCACTGTGCCCGTCAAATGCCGCCACTCTGCCCCATTAAATGCCTCCACTGTGCCCCATCAAATGCCGCCACTGTGCCCTATAAATGCCACCACCGTGCCCCGTCTCCCCACCTATAGCAACAGCTCACGCCACTGGCCGCTCCTCCTCCTCGTCTGTGATAGGCGGAACACTCAATTTCCCAGCAGTCAGTGTTCCGCCTATCACAGACACCCGCTCATCCTCATAACACGGACGAGGATGAGAGGATGTCCGTGATAGGCGGAACACTGACTGCTGGGAAATTGAGTGATCCGCCTATCACAGACAAGGAGGCGCGGCTTTTGAACACTGGAATGGCCGCCGTCTGTCTGCATGACATGCTGATCAGGTAGGCAGATGGCGGCTCGAGTAGATGTAATTGCGGTAACGCCGCCCAAGTAATGGGAACGGCGTTGCCATGAGGGGAAGAGTAATCAGTTAGATTACTCGTTACCCTCAAAAGTTAAGGGTTTATTTTAACGCAGTTACTTATGTAGCGATACCTCCAGCTTAAGAGGGCTGCTTGTTTGTTTGGGCCCTGTAATGCACTGCTACCAACCCCTGGCAATCGGCTCTGACTTCTCTCTGACACAGTTAGGAAAGGGGAGGATGGTACAATTGTATTATCTCGATACACTATTGTACAGTACAACCCCCTTTGTATACCAGCAAGTAATTGACACTCACCACCAAATTACTTAAGTATAATTCTTTACTGGAAGTAGAAAGATAACAGAGTAATTTGTATAAAATGTTCCATGCAGATCCCTGCAGTATAGGTGTGCACATTAAAAGGGTATAACAGTCAATAATGTAATAACACATCAACCCCACTGCTGCAATCCTCCCTCGTGAGCAATAAAAATGGCGCCCAGCAGAGTCCTAAACTACCCAGTCAGGCCTGACTATAACTTAGGGTATAGTTCGCTGGAGAATCTTCGCTAGCAACTGTCGGTGGTGCACATGGAGAAACCAATTTGTAATCCAGAAAATGGGGTAACAGATGTTAGCCAACCAAGCAAAGATGGAGAGACCGACAAACTCAGTTCAGCACAAACAGTCTCTCCAAAGTATAACTGTGTTCAAAGAGGGGGGCCTAAGCAAAGTCAATAGGCACAAAGTTAGTCTCACCCAGACCGGACCGACTCCTGTCCGGTTCCTCCACTACTGTGAGTGGCGTCACCGTGTCCACGATGCATCGAGTCCTCGGTTCTTCAGAAGATGATGGCACCTCAGGTAGATCGGATGCCTCACCAACTCCCCAGTGGAACAGAAGGGCTCTCTGGAACAAAAGAACGCGAGGCCCAGGCTTCAGGCCTAGAACGCGCAGCAGGCGAGTGCAGGGGATCTTCTTGCAAGGAGGGCGGCGTTCCAAGAGGCCAAGCGAACCCCGCCTCTCCCCTTTTAAAGTCCACCCCAGCAGTCCTTGCGCGGGGAATGGCACCCTGGGTGCTGTAAAGCGTGCTGGGAAATGTAGTCTTGCAGGTAAAATGATACCCCGCTACACACTCTCCCCACTTGAAATCTTTGGTCCCTCAAAGACAACATCAACAGTAGGAAAACACAAACTCATTAAGGGCAGCTAGAGAGGTCGGCAGGGGAAACTACCACCAGAACGGGGAAGGGAGCTTGTCCTGCTCACTGGTTACATCAAAGGGGCTGACCTGTCTAACTGTGTCAGAGAGTGAGCTGGGGTTGCCTTCCACTAAATGCACAGCAGAAGGATCAGTTATTGGCAATGTTCTACGAGCAGTGGTCACTGTATCCTCATAACTTTTCCCCATCTGGGTATAGGTTAACTTCCGAGGAGGACGAATGATTCTCTTGGCTCTTCTCTTGGGGTGACCGTTTCTCCCCTCACTGTATCTTCTTCTAAAGTGGGGGTATTGGGCTCCAAAGCTTCTGGTACATCCAGATCAGACGTAGGAAGATGTAGGGAGTAATCTTGATGCCTAGTGGAAGGTGACCATGTGGCATCTTCCCATTCTTCAACCAGAGGACTAGACGGAACAAACTCAGTGGCTTCCACATTCAGTGTACTATCCACAGTACCTTCAGAGGGTGGAAGATCTATAGATGGGGGTTCTGGGGTCTGAGAAGGCCACAACCATCCAAGCTCTTCTTCTTCTTCCAAACTCTGCTCCGAGACACCCATTTCTCCAGACTGAGAGACCTGAGACCGAGTGTATGGCCTAGGTGTCTCCAAGCTTGAGGACGGTCCAGGGGAATCTTCCACAGGTGGTATCCGAACTGCTTCTGAAAGTGGGAATAAATGGTTTCTGTGCCATGTCTTCAGTGGCCCTATCTTCCCTTCTGGTTTTAGCTGATACACCGGCAGATCTGGTAACTTCTTACAGATCACATATGGTTCAGGTCTTCATCTGTCTGCTAACTTATGCTTCCCTGGAACTCCTAGGTTGCGCAGCAGCACTCGGTCTCCTGGCTGGAGGTCCTGGATTCGAACCTTGAGGCCTAAGTTCCTCTTGTTCCAGGCTCCTCTTTGTTCTGAGGCCACTTGAGCCTGTTCAAAAGCCAACTTCAAACTCTTCCTCAGTCTGTCAACATAGCCCTTGTGTGAGGTGGCTGAAGTGCGTGGATATGCCGAATGCCAGATCCACAGGCAGTCTTGCTTCCCTGCCAAACATAAGGCGATATGGAGAGTACCCTGTGGCATCGCAAGTGGTACTGTTATAGGCGTGCACGATGGCCGCTATATGCTTGCTCCAGTGCTGCTTCTGCTCACTACTTAGAGTCCCCAACATATTTAATAGAGTCCTGTTTAACCTCTCTGGCTGAGCGTCACCCTGAGAATGATAAGGGGTGGTGCGGGTCTTTTTGATACCCAAAGAGTCCAACAGTTTCTTGATCAATCGACTCTCAAAGTCTCTCCCTTGGTCAGAGTGCAAGCGTTGTGGCAGTCCATAGTGCACAAAGTACTTCTCTACTAAGATTTTAGCTACAGTGGAGGCCTTCTGGTCTTTGGCTGGAAAAGCTTGGGCATAACGGGTGAAATGGTCGGTTATCAGCAGAACATTTCCTTGTCCACTTAAGTCAGGTTCGAGACAGAGAAAGTCAATGCACACCAAGTCCAAGGGTCCTTGACTCTGCAGATGGCCCATTGGGGCAGCTTGACGTGGCAATGTCTTCCTCTGGATACAGCGTGCACAGGTGTGGCAGTATTCTTCCACTTCAGCCCGCATACAAGGCCAATAGAACCTATCCCTTACAAGTTGGAATGTTCGTTCAGCCCCCAAGTGGCCATGATCATCATGTAAGGCAGTCAAAACGGTTCTTCTGTACTTCTCCGGCAGAAATAACTGCCACTTATCTTCCAGGTCATCAGAGGGGCCCCTTCGGTAGACCACCCCTTGATGCACCTGCAATCTGTCCCATTCCTTGTGGACCAACCGGGCCACCTTTGAGGGGTCCTTCAAAAGTCTGTCTGGATCCTGGCCTTCCAATGTCTCCAGTGCTAATCTTCCCCAAGGATCTTCCAGCTGGTCTCTCCTTAAGTCCTTCTTTGACAATTTGGATAGGTCATCCTCTCCGACTTGGGTCACATTGCAGTAACACTTAGGCACTCCCATGGCAGAAACGCTGATCTCTTCAGCCCTCGACCCACCACTTGCTTGAAGCTGTACTCCTTGACACAGGGCACGTACCCCATCTAGGGTTACCTGGGTCCAATCTTCTGGATGGTGGGTGGGTGCATGGCCTCTTCTGGACAGTGTGTCCGCATCACGGTTACCAGCTCCGGGCCTATACTTCAGGCTGAAGTTGAACCCGGCTAGGGCGGCCAACCAACGGTGACCAGTGGCATCCAGCTTAGCCGTGGTGAAGAGATAGGTGAGTGGATTATTGTCAGTCTTTACTGTGAAGTCAGCTCCGTACAGGTAATCACTGAGTTTATCCACGACTGCCCATTTTAGGGCCAGGAACTCCAACTTGTGGGTGGGGTAGTTCTTTTCAGCGGGTGCCAAACTTCTGCTAACGTAGGCAACTGGGCGCAACTGCCCTTCATACTCTTGGTATAGCACCCCTCCTAGGCCATCATGGCTGGCATCTACATGCAGTTCATAAGGCTTCATTGGATCAGCATAGGCCAGGACTGGTGCAGTGGTAAGACTCTTCTTTAACATCTGGAAGGCCTCCTTGCACTCCCCTGTCCACTGGTCTTCCACAGACTCTCCAGGCTTCCTGGGACCAGTATCATCCTCCTCTCCTTCCGTCTTCAGTAACTCATTTAGGGGTCTGGCAATTTTTGCAAATCCTTCCACAAATCTACGGTAGTAGGAACAGAAGCCTAAGAAGGACCTGAGCTCAGTCACTGTAGTTGGTCGGGGCCAGGAGGTGACCGCCTCCAGTTTATCCGGGTCTGTAGACACTCCTTCAGCAGATACTATGTGCCCAAAATAGTGGACTGAGGATTGATAAAACTGGCATTTTTCTCTGGAAAGTTTCAGTCCCTCCTCACTGAGTTGTTTCAGGACCTTCTCCAACCTTTTTTCATGCTCTTCCAGAGTCTTCCCAAAGACAATGATGTCGTCTAGGTACACCAGGACTTCGATCAGATTCATGTCCCCAACGGTCTTCTCCATCAACCTCTGGAAGGTAGCGGGGCTCCTGACAGGCCTTGGGGCATCCTATTAAATTCATAGAATCCCACTGGGGTGATGAAGGCCGTCTTCTCCTTATCTTCAGGGTGCATGGGGATTTGATAATACCCACTCTTCAGGTCCATGACGCTGAACCACTTGGCCCCAGACAGACTCTGCAAAGCATCTTCTATCCTGGGGGTAGTATACTGGTCAGGAATGGTCCTCCGGTTAAGAGTCCTATAGTCTATGCAGAGTCTCAGCGACCCTTTTTTCTTCCTTACCACCACAATGTGGGAGGCATATGGACTTCTGGACTCTTTAATGACCCCTGTCCTCTTTAGCTCTGCCAAACTAAGTGCAGTATTAACGTTTTAATAACCATTAATAAAAACAGCCAAATGGCTACTCACAAATAGGAAGAAGTAATCAGGCATGTAGTATGTAAATAGTATACAGGGTCCGGTGTCATCAACAGTCCGAGGGAAGGATGTAGGTCCCAGATGGAGGATAAGGCTGAAGGCTGAAGGCAGATGTAGTGTCAGCAATGGAAGTCCTGGGTGTAGAGATGCTGTACGAGTATATGATGTTGTTGTTCTTCCTGTAGTGGAGGAAGATCCAGGACGATGCGCATCAGCGTGCGCTTCAGCGTGGAGCGCAGCGTGCCGTCGGACCGGAAGTGACGTGGTAAGAAGAACGGACCAATCGGATGACGCGTTTCTCAGCCTGGGCTACATCTACATCTGCCTTCAGCCTTCAGCCTTATCCTCCATCTGGGACCTACATCCTTCCCTCGGACTGTTGATGACACCGGACCCTGTATACTATTTACATACTACATGCCTGATTACTTCTTCCTATTTGTGGGTAGCCATTTGGCTGTTTTTATTAATAGTTATTAAAACGTTAATACTGCACTTAGTTTGGTGCACCTTCCTTTCCTCATTTATCTTCCAGAGCTTGCTTCTGCCTATGGTAGCTGCCGCTGGTGCATACATCATCTGATGGACGTTGGAATAATTTATAGTGTATTTTCCAGTGACGTTTTAACTCCTATTATGCCAGAACTATTTTGCGCCATTTTACCTTTTTTCTCTTTAGCTCTGCCAACTGTTCCCACAAATCTTCCAGATCAGCCAGGGGAACTCTTCGGACCCTCTACCGAAAGGGCTTGTCTTCTTGAAGATGGATTTTATGGGTGGCACTTCTCGCACATCCTACATCAAACTCATCTTCAGAGAATATTCTCCTCCACCGAGTCAGCTGAGCCTTGGCTCTCTCCTTCCATTTCTGTGGCAAGGCTGTATCTTCAAGGCAGAGCTCTTCCAAGGTGGCTTCTCCATCTTTTGACTTCAATTCAGACAGGGTCACTGGGGTAGCATTGTTCACCTTGCCCAGTAGCACCCGGGCTGGGATCTTCACAGGAGAATTTGTGACATTTCTAACACTCACTGGAATCTGTCCCTTGGCTTTCTTCAGTGCCCTCAACGGGACCACTTCAGGGAGTACTTGCAATCCTTGGTGGGTGTTGAAGGGGTCTGGTTCCACGACAACAAAGGGACCTGGCTGCTCCCAGGAGAGTTTTACTGTAGCCTGAAGACAGATCACCTCACCAGGCTGTAGTATCTTCTCTCTTCTAGACAGTCTCCAGACTCTTCCCACCCCCTCTTCCGGGGCCTTTTGCTCCAGGATCATCTTCTGTTGCAGCATGGGGTGAATCTTCTGTCTGGGAGAACTCCGTTCTTGCACTAACGGGGTCAGCAGTCTCCGGACCAAATCAGTGTTGGTCCCTATCAGCATGGACATCGTATTGGCTCCTGGTGGGCGAGGGCACACCACCGCCAAAGTGTCAAAAGCTTCGGCCTTCCCGGTCACCGAGGGGTCAAAGGCCAACCTGATCGAAACATAGCCATCGTAGGGGAAACTGCGAGTGCCAATCCCCCCTATCTTCAGGTCTTCCAGCTTCTGCAAAGGTACGTGACTTAAATGCTTCTGATAAAAGTCTCAGACACAGGAGTCGTCCAAGTGACTCTCTTATACAAAGAGTGCCTTTGCGTAGACTCCCTCCACTTGAACGGAGACTAGAGGGGAGGGCCCAACTAATTTATCCGGGAACTTCTTAGGAGATATTTTCTCCCTGGGACTTCTTGATTTTTCCAATGTTTTTTTTTTTTTCTTTTTCCATTTCTCTCTAGACCTCAACCCTTTTTGAACCTGGTATGCATTGATCTTTTTCTGGTTGTCAAATTGAAACTCCCGACAGACAGAATGGGAGTTTTTAGGAGGGGCATTGTTGCCCTTCTTTTTTTTCTCTGCTTGTCTCTGGATTTTCTTGGAGCTTTCTGTAGGTAGCGGGCGACCGGCTGACTCCTTCACCGGGGCCATCTGAAGTTTTCCGCCGGCTGGTATTGAGTGCCTCGGTTCTTCCTTGGACTGGTACACACTCTTTCAGGGTGACCAATTCCTCCACAATTGAAGCAAATGATTTCCTTCCTGATCTTTGGGGATGCTGGAATAGGGACATTCCGGTCCGGTTCCTTCCAGATCTCTTCTTTCTCCTTGACTCCAGGGTTCTTGGCCAATAAAGAGGCCAAAGGGTCCAGTACTTGGGCCATTTGAGACTTTAAGGTTTCTACTTCTGGGTCACGTTCTGTGACTACTGTCGTTCTGACTCCTACCGAAACAGGCAGGGTGGTTCTCTCAAACCCCTCTTGATCCTTCATCAGGGCCTCCTCGTCCCTTATGATCCACACAAGGTCTGTGTAGTTCAGGGCCATGACTCCGTCAGAGGTCTTCAGGTGGAGCCAGACTGGGTCCGACCGTAAGGCTCCCCTTAGGATCTGTTTCATCCTGGTAGCATCTATGACCTGTGGTTGCATCCCTTTTCTCAGTACAATCTGGCACAGCATTTTATTCAGTCTCCGGACATACTCGGACAACTTCTCCTTTGGCTGTTGGAAGGTTTGTTCAAATTTATACACCAAGTCTGACACCTTCTCCAGCTGGCCAAACTCTTCCTGCAACATAGACAAGTAATCCATTGCTGTACACACAGTATTGCTGCACCTAAGGTTTTTCACCGCCTCAGCAGCAGGACCTTTCAAGCTCTCACTGATGCGCTGCTTCTTCTGCGCTTCTGGAACTTCCCAACCTTCTTCTGCCTGCATTGTCTGCTCGATCCAAGTATCGAAATCTTCCTCCCCGGGTGGCACAGGTTGTGTTCCTGAAAACACCCGAAGTTTCCTGTACCCATCTTCCACATGCACCGTGTTATTATTTTGGCATTTAACGACAAAGTCCCCCAAAAGCAGTCAACAGTTCGGGACCTATGGCGGTCAGGGGTGACTTTGGTGCTTTTGTTTCGCTACTGCCTCCCATTTTGGAGAGGAGTGACGGAGATAACTGTGGGGAGGTCCGTGGGGACTCTTTCTTCACAGCCCCAGTATGCACTAAGCGATACGTTCTGTCATCTAAGTCTTTTATACTTTGCCCTTTGAACTCCTCTGGGACTCCTCTTGTCCATTCTATTAGTGTATATGTCCCTGCGGTATTTGTCTTCACATCTACCGGCCATGCTTTCCATTTTGGGGAGATTGACATTATTAGTTGTTTTATCTCTTCTTTCTCCCGGATCTCTCCCAGGAGTTCAACAACTACCGCCCGGAGTGGATCCACACCCTCCTCTGCGCACCATTCTATTACTGCCTGCAAGTCCATGCTGGTATTTCAGGCCGCCTTGATCGCAGCGTGCAATATACACGGGTCCCGGACCGAGCCCCCACGTGTAGCGATACCCCCAGCTTAAGAGGGCTGCTTGTTTGTTTGGGCCCTGTAATGCACTGCTACCAACCCCTGGCAATCGGCTCTGACTTCTCTCTGACACAGTTAGGAAAGGGGAGGATGGTACAATTGTATTATCTCGATACACTATTGTACAGTACAACCCCCTTTGTATACCAGCAAGTAATTGACACTCACCACCAAATTACTTAACTATAATTCTTTACTGGAAGTAGAAAGATAACAGAGTAATTTGTATAAAATGTTCCATGCAGATCCCTGCAGTATAGGTGTGCACATTAAAAGGGTATAACAGTCAATAATGCAATAACACATCAACCCCACTGCTGCAATCCTCCCTCTTGAGCAATAAAAATGGCGCCCAGCAGAGTCCTAAACTACCCAGTCAGGCCTGACTATAACTTAGGGTATAGTTCGCTGGAGAATCTTCGCTAGCAACTGTCGGTGGTGCACATGGAGAAACCAATTTGTAATCCAGAAAAAGGGGTAACAGATGTTAGCCAACCAGGCAAAGATGGAGAGACCGACAAACTCAGTTCAGCACAAACAGTCTCTCCAAAGTATAACTGTGTTCAAAGAGGGGGGCCTAAGCAAAGTCAATAGGCACAAAGTTATTCTTATAAGGTTCTGAGCTGACGCTCTCTCACCCAGACCGGACCGACTCCTGTCCGGTTCCTCCGCTACTGTGAGTGGCGTCACCGTGTCCACGATGCATCGAGTCCTCGGTTCTTCAGAAGATGATGGCACCTCAGGTGGATCGGATGCCTCACCAACTCCCCAGCGGAACGGAAGGGCTCTCTGGAACAAAAGAACGCGAGGCCCAGGCTTCAGGCCTAGCGCTCGCAGCAGGCGAGTGCAGGGGATCCTCTTGCAAGGAGGGCGGCATTCCAAGAGGCCGAGCGAACCCCGCCTCTCCCCTTTTAAAGTCCACCCCAGCAGTCCTTGCGTGGGGAATGGCACCCTGGGTGCCGCAAAGCGTGCTGGGAAACGTAGTCTTGCGGGTAAAACGATACCCCGCTACACTTACAACACTGGATATGAAGTATGCTATTTGCCAGATTACCAGATGAAAATAAAGGAAAAGAAGGTTTAAAAAATAAATAAAACATATGCAACCAGCACACAAAGAGCCAGTAAAACCCAAGAAAATGCATATTATATGTATATTACATTTTTGGTTTCGGGTTTAGGATAAACTGTAGTGAACTGAGCATTGTAAACAACAAGGCTGGTTACGAGAGGGATGTGTGAAGATTGAAGAGCACTCCATGTGGCAAACAATGGCATCTAAATAAAATCAATTACGGAGTAAGCAGTTATGGATTTAGTAAAAAAAATGAAAACACGGACTCCAAAAGCCTAAACTAAACCCTGGCCATTTTATTTTGAGGCCCTGTATTGTTTGAGAAGAAGAGTAAGCTAATTTGAATATAGGAACGACTTGTGTAAAACCTAAGGCAGAAACGGAGCATGATATAGCAAGAGGTCCAAGGACAAGTGGCATCAGTTGATCTTTTGTTTAAATGAAGTCTTTTCAGGAAAATCAAGCGTGGATCAAATTGAGCATTTAGCATCTCCTAAAATCTTCAGTTTACAGCCACAGAATACGGAAAAGGTCTCTAATTTGACACTAGTCAATAAACCCTGCCACTGTGTATGGTCAAAGGCTCTTGATGAAGATGATGCCCCTTTGTGATGTGAGTGCCGGTTTAGGTGTCCTCCAGAAAGGACCCAGACAAACAATTTGCTCAGGCATGCCTAGCCTCAGACATTCCACCCGAACTTTCCATAAACCCTTCCCCTTTTATGGGGGCAATTTCAAAAACCAGACAGCAGCTATGCATCTTACATCAAGTGAACAGGTGCATCTGCAATAAATGAAATGCACTGCATGACCTCATTTTCACTATACTGTATAATAGTAAGTACACCAAACTGCATAAAAGCTATAAATTCATCTAGATATGCTTCTTCTGGTTAGTCATAAAATCTGTGGGACTGATTTTCTAATCAGGTTATATAAAAAAAAAATCACAATTTTGTATTCCAATTGGATTTTTGAAGTGAGTATAGGCGGTCCCCGGGTTACAAACATCCAACCTACAAACGGAGAAGAGGAGACAACAGGACTTGAGAGGAAATCTACCCCTAGGAAGGAAAATTCACTCCTGTAAGAGTTATCATGGGAAAAAGGTGTCTACACTGAAGCTTTTCGCCAATCCTTGTTTCTACAACAACCCAACATTTTCAAAATCCAATTGTCACAGGGACAGAAATTGATGTGAAATCTTCTGAACAGGGGCAAAGAGAGCAAAACAAATGTTACAGGGGTGTTAACCCTTCTCTATGCTATCCAAAAAATGTAAAAATTATTTTTTTGGCTGGAGCTAGTGTACACTTAAAAAAATTTACCTGTTCCGACTTACAAACGAATTCAACTTAAAGCGGATGTTCACCCACAATAACAACACTATCCTATCCGCATCATCCCACAACATACATATACAATTGCTATAAGATTTTTTTTTTTATCTTTTAATTACCGTAATAGAGCAGTCTAAAGTCCGACTTCCGGCTTTCGCCTCCGGCGGGAGTAGGCGTCTCTACTCCTTTTCCCTGGCGCCGCAGTGTTGTCTGGGAGCTCTCCGAAATGTCTCCTGGGAGCACAGTGTCATGCTTCCCAAGAGACAATGCGGAATGCAGTCCTTCGAAATCCCGCAAGATTCCGGGGGCGGAAACTTTCAACGACGCTGCCCGTCAACAATGAGCGTGCGCGGTATCGAGCGCTGAATGCTGGGAAAGAAGCATTCACTGCATACAGAAAATAGGTGCTTGTGGGCTTCTAGTGCCCACAAGCAAAATGGAAATGTCCCGCAGGAATTTTTATAACTGATCGTTTAGAACGATACCGGACTGTGGAGGTTGAAGAAAACAGAAAAAGTGAGTAACGATTTCTAATGAGGTACTTAATCTAATGGTCCAAAAAAATAAATAAAAAAAATCGCTGCAGAACC
Source organism: Rana muscosa (assembly GCA_029206835.1). NCBI lineage: Eukaryota > Metazoa > Chordata > Amphibia > Anura > Ranidae > Rana > Rana muscosa. Next base: position 576,781,233 of record CM055116.1, read on the forward strand.
TCCGCTTTAAGAACAAACCTACAGACCCTATCTTGTTTGTAACTCGGGGACCGCCTGTATAGGTCACTGTGTGATATAATCTAGTAAATCAGTTTTAAAAGTAAAAGAATAGATGGTCACTTACGTGAATTATCCTATATGTAGGCAAACATGCTATACATTTAAATATACTCACTAATTATATTTCTGCAGTAATAATACATGTGTACAGTCAGTTCAGTTCCTAAAGGTACAACATGTGTATCAACATCTATCATCTATCATATAATGCGACTTAATTTATCAAATTTAATACGATTTGTAAACCATAGACCCTCCATTTAAATAATTTAGTGAGCTTTCAATTGATTTTGACACTTGCAAATTGATAAACAGTGAAGGAATTTTTTTGTTCACTTCTGATTGGCCAAACGACTATCTGCACATGTGTCAGACAACTGATCATAGAAGTTGATTGAATGATCATTTTCAATGGATCATTTCCGATCAATCATATTTTTAATGGGTACCCTATGTGTTGCATTGTTCGATATCTTAAGTGATGATGAATCGCTTGTTTGCGATAGCTCATACCTAGATTGATCATAAACTGATACATATATGGCCACCTTAGAATGTATCGGCTACTGTTCCAAATGGGGGAAAAAAAAGACCAACCTCCCTGCAATTGTGAAAATTACATTAAATAAGCTACAAGCATTCACTTGCAATCATACCTGATCTGATAATATGGAATTTGTGCTGAATCTTATGAGAAATTGCCCCGTATATGGTGCATTTGACAACAACCAGTCTCTGTTGGTGAATACTGATATCTGGAGGTTAAGCCTGGCCACACATTGATTTCTTTGATTCAACCTGTGAACTGAACAAAAAAAACCTAACAGACCCCCCCCCCATCCATGCTCAACAGCATGGATGGACGCAATCCCCTGCTGGGCTATTGTACTGTAGTCTGTCAGCCAGCACCAGTGGCTATCAGATTATCTACCAGTGGCTGCATCTGATCAGATGCAGCTGCTGTTTGGCCAACAATTTCTCACAAACTCCTTTGATTTTTCAGTCAAAGTCAGGCAGGAGGGGCCATCCATGAAGCAAATTTGGTCTGGTTCATCCAGATGAAACTTGCACAGTGTATGGCCAGCCTAAGGCTAGGTTTACACTGGTGTGTCTGCATTTTCATGTTTTTCATGTGTTCCCATTGAAGTCTATAGGGCCAGAAATGCAAAAAGTCACACCATAAGAAGCACCTGCACCTTTTTCCAAGTCACATGAAAGTGTGTTGCATAGGTGTGTATGGAGCCCCATAGACAGTATTGGGATGTCTCTTGTTGTGCATTATCGTTCAATGACTGAAGTGTGGCAAATCGCACAGGTGTGAAATGGGCAATGCATGTTCACATAGCCCTAAATAAGCAGTGTTCACATTCCTGCATTGTTTTGCAGCGCAATTTAAAAAATACGATCTATCTCTTTATTTCTCGGTTTACAGCATTGTGAGCAATAGTGTGATAGCGCCTCATAATATGCTACAACCCGCATTGAAAAAAAATCACAAACAAAATGCAGCTAAATCGCAGACACACAGGTGTAAACAGGCACTAAAGCTAGCTACACTATTACATTTTTATATTTAGCTTGCAGGCTCCTCCATCCATGCTACACAGCGTGGATGGACAAATCTCCTGCTGACTGGATGCAGCCGCTTTCCGACTGACCATTTTACGCCTAGCTCCTTGGATTTTTCAGTCGAGGGATGTTGGCTGGTAGAGGGTCAAGAGGGCCACCCACTGATTGACTTTCACCAGGAACTGGCTGAAATTTGAACAGTGCATGGCAAACAAAATATTAAAAAGGAAAATGAATCCATTGTGCAATAGAAGTGTTGGGAATATTCATTCAAAAGTTACCCATTTTTAGTTCTGACTCATCTTTAAAATGGAAGATGACAGTACGCAATAAAAATGTAAAAGCAGGCAGCAGGCCATTATCTGTGTGTATTTCTAGCATCTGAGTAAAGGGATGTACATGTAGAATGTACTAAAACTGGTGCAGACAGAATGTGGAGCAGCTGGGCATAGTAACCAAGCTTCAGCTTGTTCAGTTAAGCTTTGAAAATAAAAGCTAGAAGCTAATTGGTTCTGGTTCCAGTCTTAGAGCTCATTCACACAGGTTCTCAATCGCATGCAGCAGCCAGAGCCGTCTGTTTCGTTCTTTTTTTTTTTCACTGCTGAGCTCCTTTCTGGCAGTTTATATAAAGTGAATGGGTAGACTATTGCCTGGGCACAGTCAAGTTTGACAGGTAGGCAGGGACGGGTGCACAGACCCCGATAGAAAGCCTGTGCACCCAGGTCCGTGCACCTGTCTATGTGTACCTGTCAAACTCAGCTGTCTGCAAAGGTAATGTGTACCCATTCAGTTTTTATGGGCTGCCTGCACGTAGCTCAGCTGTGGAAAAATAGGAAACAGACAGCTTTGGATGCTGCATGGGGCTGAGCGCCTGGCTGAAATAGCCCTTATGGTGGCCATACACGTTTCAATTTTGTTATTTGATCGATGTGCAATTTGCTCAAAATTATCAAAACAGCAAATAATCAAAAAGACATAATTTTTCTTCCAATTCGTTTAGATCGGATTCAGTCAAACTGAGTTAATCGGCCAAGGCGGAAAAATTATCAATCGTATTGCATCAATCAGCAGCACTGAGATGCTTTGTTCATGGAATTCTATCGTCTTTCTGATTATGAGATTGCATGGTGAAAACAAAGATGTGATCGATAAAGATCTTGATCGCATCTTCTAACTATCAATCGAAATCCACTTCCCTGTGTGTGTCATATAGATCGAATGGGTTGTCGACTATAGATCGATTATTCCTATTGGGAGAGATCGATCGGAAAATAAATGGATCATTTACGGGAGCGTGTATGACCACCAATAGTGGATCCATATATGGTGCCAGCAGAGTTTGTTAGAGTGCATGGGGTTCATCCAGGGCAGGAGGTGTAGAAGGGAGGAGGGTGGGGTGGGGGGGTCTGGTGTGACTCACCCGTCTGCATTGTGTCCCCTCCAGGGATAGGGTGGCATCGGCTAACAGTCAGCAGCAGGAGAGTGAGCAGCACGAATGGTAGCATGGTGCACGAAGTTCCCAGCTTGAATGGGAACTCTTTAGGCTGTCTGATTGCTGTCTACCTGAGTGAGTGATTGAAGTCTGGCTGTCTGGGTGAGAGGCTGCCTTGGTTTTTTTTTTTTTTCCCTCTGATGCCTTCCCTGTGTCTGAGCAGGTCTGTTCTTCAAGCCTATCTCTTTCTGAGATTTTGGTGATTCATGTCCCTCCCCTGTTTATTTGCCACTTCTCCCTGTGTGTGTCTGTTCCCCCTGTGGTGTGCCTCCCTCTGTCTAGTGTGTCAGATCTCCCCCTGATTTGTGCCCCTATGTCTGTCCTGTGTCTGTGTCTAAGAATTGGACAGATCAGTCTGCCCCCTCCTCTCCCACTTCTTGATTTCCCCCCTTCTTCTCTGTCCCCTCCTTCTCCTCTAAGTCCCTGGCTGTCTGTTTTCTCTCTCTGCCTGGCCACTTTTTACTATTGCTTCACCTGTTTATGTGTGGAGCTGTGTGTCTGACCCTTGTCTGGAGCTGTCTGGGAATGTGACGTCTGACATGTGAGAACATTGCTGGAACTTTATCTACTTGTCGGTGCTGTGAGTGTGTGGGTGGGTGTGTCTGGGGGTGTCTTGATGCTGTCTGGTGGTCCTGTCCTATTCTTGCCCCCCTCCCCTGTGCTCAGCGTCTGCCCCTGCTCTGCCATGTCCATCAGGTAAGATCCATGGATGCGTATTGTTGTGTAGTGTATTTATGCGCTGCGTTGCAGTACAGGGTGGATCGTACCCCACTAAAGTATTTGTTTTCATCTATTTTTATATAGAAAATAAAGTACATTCTTTCGACCAAAAAAAAGAAAATAATGTGTGCACACCTCCTCCATTCCTGACCCACCAACATTTCACATTTTTCCCTGCACAGCAACCGGCATGTGTCTGCTATGTGTCTGTCTGGGTCTGTCTCAATGGGCTGATTTTTTTGTTTTTTTCTGTTACTTACTGCTGTAATATCTCTCAGTTTGAAGTTGTTGTTTTTATTAGTACACATTTATCTGTCAATCTGTTTGGGTTTGGTGGCATGTTTGGCTTGCGTGTTTGTCGGTCCAGGTTTATCTGTCTGGGAAGATCTGTCGGAGTCTGGGTGCCCCTCCGGCTGTCAAGAGTTCACAGCAAGACCCCCCTGTATTGGCCCAATGCCAAGCCTTTATCAGTGGGAAAAACGCATGGCTTTAACTCATTGCATTCTGGAGGGGTCATACCAGGCAGATTTTGGAAAAAGAACTATGCATCGCTTTATTTTTATATCCATCTACCTCCAGTCATAGTGGCATTTTGAAAAAGAAGGTATGTATTTGTATATCTTGTCATAGAAGTGATATAAAAAAAAAAAGGTATCTATCGATCTATCTTGCCATAGAAGTGATATTATAAAAATAAGGTATTTTATCTATCTTGTCATAGAAGTGATATTATAAAAAAAAAGGTATCTATCTATCTATCTTGTCATAGAAATCTGTCCGTCTATCTATCTAACTGGTCATAGAAGTGATTTTATAAAAAGAAGATATCTATCTATTTAGTCACAGAAATTATATTATAAAAAGAAGGTATCTATCTATCTATCTATCTATCTATCTATCTATCTATCTATCTATCTAACTTGTCATATTGATATTATAAAAATAAGGTAGCTATCTATCAATGTATCTATGTATGTATGTATGTATCTATCTATCTATCTGAGTAGTGATATGTGTACCTATCTCCAGTCATAGTTGATAATTTTGATAACTATTTATCTACCTCCATCATGCTAACTTAAAATAGAACAAATTAATTTCTCTAGCCATAGAAGTGTTACTTTAAAAAGAAGCTAACTTTGTGTCTATTTATTTTGCATGCCAGGAAGGGTCCTTAGGTTTACCATACACTGTACAGTTTGGTTGTACAATCTCCTTTTAGATGTACCATCAATATGTTGCACGGATACAAGCTATACGGATTGTTTAAGGTTGTCTTTATGTTACATAGTGTTGGTAAATCTAGAGGAGATTGTACATTGACCAGCTTTTTTTTAGATAGAAAGCTCACTGAGGGCAGGGACTCATGTGGATGTTCAATTTGAAAATTGCCTTTGCTATATAAATACTTTAAATTATAATAATACTAGGAGTAATAGCTTAAATTATAAGGTATCTATCCAACTGTCTATCTATCATCTATCTATCTATAATTTCTCTAAATATCTATATAGCTTCTTATATATCTATTATATATTATATAATTTATTATATATCTGTAACTATTATCGATCTATCTTGTTTACAATTTAACTTCTATTTATAGATCTATTATCCATCTTGTCTACTATCTATCTTCTATCTATAGATCTATTATCTATCTTGTCTACTATCTATCTTGTCTACTATCTATCTTCTATCTATCTTGTCTACTATCTATCTTGTCTACTATCTATCTTGTCTACTATCTATCTTCTATCTATAGATCTATTATCTATCTTGTCTACTATCTATCTTGTCTACTATCTATCTTGTCTACTATCTATCTTCTATCTATAGATCTATTATCTATCTTGTCTACTATCTATCTATATATCTTGTCTACTATCTATCTATCTATCATGTTTGTCAACCCATTTTTATATAATTGTCCATACAGATCTTTACCTGCATTTTAACAGTCTGATTATGTTTGTCTTTCTCCTGAAAGGTGAAGGGAATATTAACATGTCCATTCCAGTAGCTGCAGAACTGATTTTTCTTTTGGGGGAGTGCCAAAGCAGACACGGTTAATGCTGCATCTTTTTTTTTTTTTTTTTTCCAAGGCAGAGTACAGAATTACAGCTGTTTTCAATGGTATATGTAAAAGAAAAGAACTATGAAAAGTAGCTTTTAACATGTTAGTTGCTTCCTCATCTGTAAAGTTTAAGGTAAAGTCTATGGAGAGAAAGATTTATTGCTGCGATATGGATGGTTTAGTAAGGTTCACTGAAGATCTAAATCCATAGATTTGAAACAATGACAAAATGTACAGGTGTGTGGATGGACGCAGGTTTTAGAATTGATGATTTCACTTTATGTGATGAAGCCCATGATTTTAACATATAAAAGTATAGGTTGACAAAAAATAAAATCATAGAAGATGTTTGATTATACTATCCCTCATTTCTTGCAATAAAAGGATAAAACTGCTACTTCACGTACATTCTATATTTTTTAGCTACAACTCTTCAAATGTTCCACAGGCAAAGATAGAAGGATTGGGAAATATCAAGATATACGTACAATAAAAGGACTGCACTGAAGTCATGTAATAAAGTACTTTGTAGGAATATGCATTTTGCTAATGAACTTGCAATTTCCTGATCCTATTGAGAAGCTGCTAGTGGGGTTAATTTACTAGAGAGTGCACAATCTATTGCAGCTCTGCATAGAAACCAATCAGCTTCCAGGTTTTATTGTCAAAGCTTAAGTGAACAAGTTAGAAGCTAAATTATATTCAAAAGTGGTGCTGCACTCCCAAATGCTAATGTGCTAGTGTCCCTTTAAATCTGTTTGCATAGCAATTTTCAAACTCAGCATATCATATCAAACCATATATAACATTAACAAAACAAAACAATGCATCAGTCCATAAAGTGTCCTTTGGTATGAATTAACTTGCATATGCTCAAGGGGATATCCCCCTGAGGAAGCCACATGATCCTGTGGGGTAATGCATAGGGGAGGGGCCGATCTGTTGTCAAACTGAGGCGTGAATTGTGAGCATACTGTGAAAATACTGTGTGATTGTCTTATACCCGCACTTTGAGGACTGAATGCTTTTTACAGTTTGGTGCACTCTAAGCACCAGGAAAAAGTGTTTTTATACTTGGTGTTTAATAAACCGGTTGTTTTAAAAGATAAAGCACTATGTCTAGCTTTCGCCCTTCATGACTTGGGCGTATAGAGATAAGTGTAAGAGAAGGAGGATTCTAATCTCAGGATCGCCAGCTAAGGAGTGAAACAGCATAAAACAGATCCCCAGAGAGGGACAAAAGCGCATATAGACCATTGGTTGGTCTTATCCCCCAGGTGG